>JAPVLO010000100.1:1200000-1800000 GCA_027257055.1 Cephalopachus bancanus | reverse complement strand
TAAAACCTATACATAGCCTCTCGATTATTGGTTTAAAACAACAGAAATTTATTCTCTTACAGTTCTGGAGGTTAATAGTTTTAAATCAAGATGTTGGCAGGATTGGTTTCTTCTAGGGAGCTCAGAGGGAGAATCTCTTCTCCCAGCTTTGGCTAGTTGCTGACAATCCCTGGCATTCCTTGATTTGAGGCAGCAAAACTCCAGTCTCTGCCTCTGTCATTACATGGCCTTCTTCACTGTGTGTGTGTCTATGGCCAAATTTTCCTCTTCTTTTGAAGACTCTGGTCATTAAATTTAGAGACAACTCTAATCCAATATGACTTCATCTTGATTAGATCTATAAAAGCCCTGTTCCCAAACAAGGTCAGATTCTGAGATACTGAGGGTTAGGACTTCAACATATCTTTTAGAGTTGTCTAAATGACACAATTCTACCCTATTCAACAAGCCTCTATGTAGAGGTTAGGAGATTTGATTGAAAAAGCCTGAATGTGTACCCCCAGTGTCCAGGGACTGTGGGAGGCATTGTAAGTGACCTGTCATAGACAATGCAGAGAAATGGAAAATGGTTATCGGGGTTACCCAGAAGAGAAAGTTGGCTTTCACCATCCATACTAGCAGAACGAACCAATGCCATATAAAATGCAGTTGAGTAACACCTTTCCTGCTTTTTTTCCTACAAACGAGTCAGACACTGACATAGAGAAGTAGACTACAGCTTTCTTTTCCACCACAGATTTCCATTTGAAGCAAGAGTCATCTGTGTGTAGAGAAGACATAACCTGAAAGTTTAGAGTTTTGATTATTAGATAGGGTTAGACATATTTATTATTGGTCAAGGACTTTTTGAAGATTAATGTGACCAGAGGACTTATTAGCTGAGGGTGATCAAAAAAGCCATGGGTCTACCTGGTTCTCATCTAAGGAGGTGGCTGGGGACAGAAT
The DNA here is from genome assembly GCA_027257055.1 of Cephalopachus bancanus. Lineage (NCBI taxonomy): Eukaryota > Metazoa > Chordata > Mammalia > Primates > Tarsiidae > Cephalopachus > Cephalopachus bancanus. The sequence continues at coordinate 1,799,055 of JAPVLO010000100.1, read as the reverse complement.
GACCCTACAGAATGGGTAGGCATGGCAGTTGTGAGGAAAGAACAAAGTTGGACCCAACAGAGCCTGGCTTCTTTCACATAAGCCTTAAAATAGAAATGGGTACCTGGTGTGTTTGGTAAAGAGGGTATGATATAGCCTGTGTTAAAAATACTTAACCATCAGGCGGAGACAGCTCTGGTGTCTTGGGTTCCTACATAAGCAAGCCAAAACCCAATTCAATGGAAACAGGAAAAGAAACTTAAATTTAACCAATTAGAAAACTCTAACCTCTAACTAGGGACTTTTCACCAGATTATACTCAAATAAGGCAAATGCCTAGTTGTAGACAATCACTCTGTTTTTGTGGGGTGTTGGTTCCAGGGGTTATACGGAGGATGCTGAAGTCTCCTATATAACATATTTGCATATAACCTATGCATATCCTCTTGATTATTTTAAATAATCTCTAGATTACTTATAATACCTAATACAATGTCTACACATCACTTCATTCGCATGGATTCAATGTAGTACTCAGTGTGTGGCAAATTCAAGTTTTGCTTTTTTGGAACTTTGTGCAATTTTTTTTCCTGAATACTTTTGATCCGTGGTTGGTCAAATCCACAGGTGTGGAATCTATACAGGTGGCCCACTGTAATTACTTTGCTACTGTGTATAGCCTATAAAAGCCACTGTTCGTGCTGCTAAAGTTGAACTCTCTGAACCTCTTCTAGTTTTCAGTGCTGCCTAATTCCTTTAATGCTCAAATAACTCTGTCAAATGTATTTTGTCTATAAAGTTTTTCTTTTAACACCATAGATGGAAATATACCTATATCTCCCATTCCTCCAAGTCTCTCTCAATTCTGGGGCTCTGGGAAATATCCAAAAAAGTTTCCAGGACAGATAAAGATAGGCTTGAAGGGTAGTTGAAGTATGCTCATCCCTGATGGTGGCAAGCCTGGGTTGATGTTTCTTGTGTTTAGGCTTTGGGTGTTCAATGTGAGCTGCAGACCTGATGCTTGATTTGGCAGAGCCTCAGAAGCCTGGCAGCTCCAAAGAGCCACATCAAAAATGACAAGGGTGGGGAGTGTTCCATGGAGCTGATCTGTGGGGCATCCCTCTATCTGCCTACAACAGGGATTAGAAATCCCCTTATGTTAATGGTTCAGTGACAGCAGGCCACAAGTTGCATCAACTGGGAACATCTGCTCTATAAGTCAAGACTGGCCTTGGAAGGAAGGTGGAACAAGTGGGAATGAAGGTGACCAAGGAGGGATGGTGGATAGAATGTCCCACTCCAAAGGCAAGGCAGCAATTTAGAGTCCAACACTCATTCTCTAAGGGAAGGATGAAGAATTTTTAGTTAGATCTGTTATCTACCCCCAAGGACACAATTAGAAGGAATGGAGCTATTTGATGGTTAAGAGTTTTCAGCTGCATACAAAAATGTGGCTTTAAGAGCTACACTTAGGGCTGTCTCCCCACTCTCTGATGGTTTCTTTAGCTTTGCAGAAGCTTTTCAGTTTGATGAGATTCCACTTATCTATCTTATCTCTTGTGGCATGGGCACTTGGGAGTTTTGGTCAGGAGTTGGTTGCAAGTTCCAATTTCCATAGGGATGTCTCCTGAATTTTCTAGGGTTCTTATAGTTTGAGGTTTTACATTTAGGTCTTTGATCCATTTAGAGTCCATTTTTGTGTATGGTGATAGGTAGGAGTCTTGTTTTAATCTTCTGCATGTGGTCACCCCGTTTTCCCAGCACCATTTACTAAATAAGTTCTCCTCTCCCCAGTGATTGTTAGCAGAGGCTTTGTTGAAGATGAGTTGGTTGAGAAATTGAGGTTTTGCTTCCAGAATCTCTATCTTGTTCCACTGGTCTATATGCCTGTTCTTGAACCAGTATCAGACTGTTTTTATTATTGTAGCCTTATAATAAAGTTTAAAGTCTGGAAGTGTAATACCTCCCACTTTCTTTTGTTTTGGCTCTTCATGGTCGTTTATGATTCCATATGAATTTCTGTATTGTTGCTTCCAGGTCTGAGAAGAATGATACTGGTAATATAATGGGTATTCCATTAAATCTGTATATCTGACAAAGGCCTAACATCTAGGATCTACAAGGAACTCAGATATGCTGAAAAGCAAAAACAAAAAACAAAAAACAAGTAATCCTATGAAAAAGTGGGCAATGACCGGGCTCCGTGGTTCAACCTGTAATCCCAGCACTTTGGGAGGCTGAGGCAAGTGGATTGCCTGAGCCCACGGGTTCACCTAGCTCAGGCAACATGGCAAGACCTCATCTCTACAATACATCCAAAATTTGCCAGCCATGGTAGCTCGTGCCTATGGTTCCAGCTACTTGGAAGACTGAGGCAGAAGGATTGCCGGAGTCTAGCAGATAGACACTAGGATGGCCGTGAGCATGCCACTGCACTCCAACCTGGGTGACAAAGTAAGACTTCAACTCAAAAAAAAAAATGGGCAAAAGATATGAATAGACAATTCACAAAAGAAGACATATGAGCAGCCAACAGATATATGGAAAAATGCTCTGCCTCACTAATCATCAAAGAAATGCAAATTAAAACTACACTTAGATACCACCTAACTACAGTCAGGATGGTCATCACCAATAACACAAAAACAACAGATGTTGGAGAGGATGCGGGGAAAAGGGAACACTTATACACTATTGGTGGGAGTGTAAACTAGCACAACCTCTGTGGAAAACAGTGTGGCTATTCCTAAAAGATCTAAAAATCGACCTCCCATATGACCTAGCAATCCCCCTTCTGGAATATACCCAGAGGAATTCACATTATTCTACAAAAAAGATACCTGCACACGCATGTTTATTGCAGCACTATTCACAATAGGAAAAACATGGAACCAACCATGCTGCCCATCAAAAGTAGACTGGATTTTTAAAATGTGGTACATATACACAATGAACTATTACACAGTCATAAAGAAGGACAAACATATGAACTTTGCAGCAACTTGGATGGATTTGGAGTCTATAATATTCAGTGATCTCTCACAGAAACAAAGAACTGAGCACCACATGTTCTCACCCATAAGTGGACCCTGAACAATTATCATAATACTATAAGAAAGGGATTGGCACTAGTGGGAAACTGTCAGGGGAGGGAGTGAGGGGGCACACTTTATCAATAAGGATGCCTGATCTCAAATCAGGTGATATGGGCACCAAAGTGAGGCCCCAACTTTACCTGTACAACAACCATTTGTATATCTAACCCTGAATTGTACTCCACACCTTTAAAATAAAAATTGTAAATAATAAAATAAAATCTTCCTATAAAAAAAGGGCTACACTGAATTAATTCATAGGCAAAGAATGTTCTACTAGGTACATCTATGTTATTTATGCCAAAGGCCTCAGGAGGGACTCCTGAAGCAGAGGATACCATCAACCTCAGCCTGGTACCCAGGCTCTTGACACCATTGCAAGAAAGAATTGCAAGGATGAGTCAGAGTGAAGCAAAAGATGTTTATTGTAAAGAGAAAGTATACACTCAAGAAAAGGAAGTGTGGGCATACTCAAGAGAGTAAATCCCACCTAATAGGGACCAGGTTTTTCTTTTTATAGCTATCTCTAATTAAGGAGTGGAATGTTCATGAGTTTTCTGGGAAAAGGGTGGGGATTTCCTGGAATTGGGCACCCTCCTCTTTTCTGTCCTTACTTGGTCAAAACAAAAATTGTCATGGCACTGGTGTGTGTGTCCTTTTGTATGCTAAGGAGGGTATAATGAGCTTGGAGGTCACTTGCCAGTCAAATCTATCACCATGTTGGATCCAATCAGTCTTAGATGGTTTGACTACGTCCTGTTTTCTCGGGGCCTCATCAGCTCTTCGTCTTTATACCTTGTTTCAGTTCCTCCTTAACTGGTCATGTGATTTCTTAAGTGTTGCCTGATATTTTTCCATCCTCCTGTGACTACCCAATATTATTCTATCTCATTATTATTGTGTATTTTCAGTCTGCTATTTAAATAATTGTGTTGTTAGAGAGGGCAGGTAGAGTAGAGACCAACAAGTGGACTACTGACACACCCAGTTGATGTGAGAGAGAGAGACCCTTTGTCTAGGACAACCTGGTTCAGCATATATAACAAACTCATCCTGGAGGAAAAATGCTTTCACTGACTACTAAAATTCAAGCACAAGCTGAGTTCTTCACCAGCAGAGGTCCACTCTGAGCTCTGACCCACCATTTATTTACTGGAGGGATACCCCAGAATGGAGCCGTGGGAAGAGAAAAAATTTAGCATCTATTCTTAGAAAAAAACTCAACAACTATTCCAGAAAGGACAGAAGAGAAATGTAAAATGATAAAGAGATGTTGCTCATTTTGCTCCCTGCCTTTAAAGAAATTGATACTTTCATGGTTTTTTTTCCACAATTATTGAATAACTTGTGCTTACTGATGGTAAGAGGTGAAAGTAATGATCCAATTTCCAATCAGACAATAAAGTTTACTTACAGGTCAGGAAGGGCTGGCTTCAGTGAAATTATTCATTTGTGCATAAAAAAATCTGAAAGATGTTCTGTCTGATCTCCTAATTTTGCAGATAACTAAGACCAGAGAATGCATGTAATACACTTCAATTAGAAAACCCTGTTATCTAGACTTCCAATCCAGAATTATTCAGAACATGCATATAAACTACACATGGACCCACATACTCACATAGACATGTCCATATACATGGACACATACGTACATACATACAAGCACACATGGACAAAGATACAAATAAACACATACACAGACATACACGTGCACACATATAAAAACACACACATACAATGTGCCCCACTTTCATATGAAGTCATATTTTTCTGCCTAAATTCTTCATTAATAACCTTGTAGTTAATATCATAAATGTTTCCCTAAGAACATTTGCATTTTAATAAATATCTCTAGAAAACAAAAGTCAAGATTCAAGGCAAAGAATTATAATGATGCCATTTTAAGCAGAGAATCAGAGATTGAGTACCTGCCCAATGTCCTACCAGTCATTTCTGCAGGGAGAGTTCCTCATCCTAGGTTCATCCAGCAAAGTGAACATTCTTGAAAAGATGTTAAAATTTCTTCTTAATCAAATGTGACTTCAACCTGTATTGCTAGAGTTATATTTTTCCACAAGCATGGCTCACTTAAAAATAATTTTTAAAATAATTGTTAAATACACAAAGAACAACACATATAAGTTACGAAGGAGTTGTCCATTTTTCTGTTTTTTTCCTCTTTGAGAAGACAAACTGACTCAGAACTATGACTGTGGTTTCCAGCCAGCCAGGTTTGTCTTACCACTAAAAGGAGACGACAGGTTTGGGATTTTTCCCCCCAGGCTCCTCCTGTTCCTTTCAGCTTCAGAGCTTACCTGTGGATGGAATCTGAGTGTGGTCTTCCCATTTTTAACATTGAAATACAATGTTCATTAGAACAAAAACGTCTAGTCTGTATTGCTGAGTTCAGTATAAGTGGTTTGCCTGACCCACATATTACAGCTTCCTTCATCTTGCAGTGATATTGTAATAGCTCACATTGTACAGTGAGGTCAAACTTGGCTATTGATCTGTTTAAACATAAATACTACAATTAATTAGAGATGGACTTGGACTAAAATATTTGACCTTTCTGGGTTCTTGAAAGTAGCATTGGAATAAGCTCATATAAGAGCTGAAAATCCTGAGAACATTTCTACCCAAAGGTATTCTCAACAAATGACTTTATAGGGCTGACCAAGGACCGACTTCATCAGTATTCATTGTATTCCATGAGTTTAGCACAAAAAGATCACATCTTTTTGGCCCAGAGAAGCTCGCTTAGGATGGCTATGGGACAGGCAGGTGAGGAAAAGTCTTGTTTTTTGAAATATGTACATACTGAAGTGGAGAAAGAAATACAGGAATATTTTTTACTTGGCATCTAGCCACCTGGAATATCTGTCATTTCCCAGTGATAGATGGTTACACAGGGTGGGAAGATGGAACTCCATGCCATCCAGAGAGCTTCATTTGTATTCCAGTTATCGTCCCAGAAATCACGAATAGAAAAAGGCAAGAGTGCCGGGCTCGGTGGCTCAGCCTGTCATCCCGCGCCTTTGGGAGGCTGAGGTGAGTGGATAGACTGAGCCCGCGGGTTCGAGACCCGCCTGGGCAGCGAGACCTCATCTCTACAATAAATCAAAAAATCAGCTGGGCGTGGTAGTGCATGCCTGTAGTTCCGGCTACTCGGAAGGCTGAGGCGGAAGGATCGCCGGAGCCCAGCAGGTCGAGGCTGCGGTGGCCGGGAGCGCCCACTGCACTCCAGTCTGGGCGACAGAGTGAGACTCCAAAAAAAAAAAAAAAGAAAGAAAAAGGCAAGAGTAGGCACCAGGCTTTCATGGAGGCCCTCCAGTGGGTGAGTCAGGGTGGGCATGGGGCAGGAAGGAGCACATGTGTGTGCTCACCACAGTAGCACCCCAGTGACTTTCACTGGACTAATGGGCAGTTCCATGTTCTCACTGCAGCCAGCAAGGCCCCACATGACTTGACCCCATCTGTATCTTCTGCTTCATCTCACTCTTCCTCCCCTTACTCGCTATGTCCGGCTCCACAGCAGGTATTTTTGTTCCTTAAATGTGACCAGGTTCCTCCTTCCTCAGATGGTGCTGTTGGGTAGGCCCATGGAACACCCTTTGCCAAGACCTTTCCCAGGGCTGACTCTTCCTTGTCACCCCCATTCTCAGTTCACATGTCCTCCCTGTCCATCTTTCTGAAGTAATCCTCCCACCCTGTCTCTCTCATTCCCCAATTTTATTTTCCTCCCAGCACTTCATTCCTGATATTCTTTTATTTAATTGGATTGTTTCTTGTCTCCTTCCCTTACTCTTGATGAAAATAGAGAACTTGGCTGTCCTTTTCATCACTATATTTAGCACATACTAGGTGCTCAATTAATACTCTCTGTGTGAAGGGGAAAATGTTGGGATTTTAAGGAGAGTGCAGTAAAGATTTCCTTCTCAAGACTTCTTCATTAACTTATTATCAGGCACAAATGACTTTTGCATCTCCCAGAATTGGTGCTTTTGTCTTTTAGACTGACATTTACATCTACGATATGTTGTGCCAGTTGATATGGCAAAGATGGGCCTAGCATGGAATTGTCAGTTGAACTAGAACCAGTAGTTCGTCCTTCCAGAGTCTAGAGACTCAGGTCATCTCAGTGATGTTCTAGAATCCCATGAAGTGCCCGATCCTGTTCTTCAGGCAACCAGGGATTGGATAACCGGAAGAGCAGTCAAGGTCCCTGACCTCTGGTGGCGCCAACTCAGTCAAGTGTTTCTCAGGTTCTGTCTTAACCCTCATGGAAGCCCACCAGCCCAGAGGCTCCCCTCTCATGCTGATACTTACAGCAGCGCAAAAATGCCTGGGCTGAGCGGCTCTCCCATCAAGAATATTGGGGTTTCAAGTCTCATTTCGGGCTAAATGGTGATCCAAATGCTTATTTGCTTTGTGATCTCAAGCAAGTTACTTAACCTCACCAGACTTCGATTTTCCCAATTTGTAAAATGGAAATAATGCGATAAAATTACTATGAGGCTTAAGCGAGAAAACAATATAATGAAATAACAGAATGATACTTACTGAGTTCCTTCACTCCTCTCATATCCTTCATTTTCAGTTCAGCAATCACCTCCTCCCTGAAGACTTCTCTGACCCAGATTAAAAGAAAACCCTGCGCATGCAACTCTATCCCAGTACCTGTTTTGGTTTCTCGCTGTCACTACTATCAGAAGACAACCTGGTTGGCTCACGGGTTTACGGTTTACAGTCTATCTGTCACAGGAGGATGAGAGCAGGATCCTTGTTTGTCTGGTTTGCTGCTGTGTCCCTAATGCCTAGAACAGTGCCTGGCACATAGTGGATGCTCAATTAACGTTTGTTGAATGAATGACTGAATGTTCCATCTGCTTCACATGCATCACGTCTAGTAATCCTGACTGTTCAGGGGAATATCATCGCTGTTATTTTATTTTTTTATTTTTCATGATATTTCTCATTTTTGTTTACTTCTAATTTCATATTTGTTATTTATTTCTTTTTAATTTTTATTATAAAGATGTGAGGTACATTTCAGGGTTAGGTATATATACATTAATCATGCAGCTACCCTTGTTGATGAAGTATGCCCCTCCCTCCCCTAGCAGTTTCCCTCAACGGCCAAACCCACCCCACCTCCCCTGACAGTTTCCCACTATTGCCAATTGCTTTCTTATAGCATTATAATTGTTCAAGATCCGTTTATGAGTGAGAACATATGGAACTCTGTTCTTTGTTTCTGCGATAAATCACTGAATATGATAGACTCCAAATCCATCCAAGTTGCTGCAAAGTCCATATATTTGTCCTTCTTTATGGCTGCATAATATTCTATCGTGTATATGTACCACTTTTTTTTCCAGTTCAGTTTCAATGGGCAACACGGTTGTTTCCATGTTTTTGCTATTGTGAATAGAGCTGCAACAAACATGTGTGTCATTGCTGTTATTTTAAAGATGGTGAAAATGAAATGGAAATAACCTGAAAAATTCAATAATCTGCAATATTTTTGAGTGCTTACTATAGGTCAAACACTAAGCTAAGGAATTTCAGTAATTATATTTTTATTAAGGAAGAGAGACAAATGGAGAAGGGATGAGCCCAAAAGGATATTTAGGGCTGACCACTTCTACTCTGGATTAGGTACTATTTCTAAATGAAAATGACTTATTAGAGTGAAACTCAAGGTTTCTTTTGTCTCCATATTTTCTGGTCTCACTTCCACTTACATAGCAATTATTTTAGAATGTAGAAACTATAACCATTGCAACTGTATTAGGCTGCCAGTAACAGAAACCCACATATAGGACTTTCACATCTATTGTTTTTTCAGCTGTTAGGAAGCCTGGGCATAGATGGTGCAGGCCTATTCAGCAGTGACGTGATGTCAGCACTCCTCAGTCTCCTAGTGTTCGGCTCTTTTCTTACCCCCTTGGCATTGACTTCTTCATGCTTGCTGCCTCACAGTTGCAAGATGGTTGCTGCGTCTCCAGGATTTACAACCATATTCTGGTAGCGTCTCACAAAGGCTGGAAAATTGAGTCTTTTGGTTGGGCATTTTACCTCCCAAAGAAGAGGAAAGTAGCTACTGAGTAGTTAACCATCAAAGTGGCTGTCTATCTGCTGACAAGATGACTAATTACTTTTTAATAAACATCAGATAAACAGAGATCAAAGTGAGTTAGGGAAATAAAATTTAGCCTTTGGTACTTCAAATTACCATAGAATCAATTTGCAATGAGTTCCACAAAATACTTAGAGTTTTTCCAAATATGTTGATAAATGCCCTTTGAATCACACATTCTCAGTTTTTATTGGAATGGAGGCAAGCTTTAGCTTGAAAATCTGACAGCCTATCCAGGATTCAGGGTTACCTTGTGCCATCCACAAGGCCATCCACCTGAATCCAACTACCATGGAAAAAACCCAAGAGAGTACCACCTGGAGTTGATGCCTCTCTGCTCTAAAGGGAGTAGGGACAGGAACTAACATCCACTGAGTGCTGGCAGATGCTGTAAATTGCCTCCCCAATGGCCATCTCTATTTCTTCTTCCCTGCAACATAATCCATTTGTTTAGCTACTGAATTAGAGATAGCTTATGATATGCAGGTCTCCACCCCAGCTTCAAGGAATGAATTAGGATTGGTGTGAATTAATCATAGCAAACTACTTTCCACTGGACAATAAATTATCTATGGGGGGAGGGGAGGATGTTACCCAGTTATGGCCAATGAAAAGTCAGGGAAATTTGTTAGGAGTGGTAGTGATGAGAGAGCAGAAAGTAGTTCCCTTCCTTAATAAGCAAAAACATAAGAAGGAAGTTCTTTTTCTTCCAACTGTAAAGGTAGATGTGTCAGTGGAACTGTGCAGCCATCTTGGAAAACTCACTTCCTGCATTGTTGAGTTGTTGAACTAATCCAGGTAGCAACCTACTGTTACATTCCTCGCAGTGTGAGAAAAGTACACTCCTATTTAAAACATTGGAGTTGGTATCCCATAAATAAATAAAATTATTATTGTCACTTAAAACTAACACAAAAATTAAAAAGAAACATTGAAATTGGGTTTTTTCCTTCCTATTACTTGCATCCAAACACAGTTGTAACTCATACACACCCATACACAATGTCAAGCACTCCTTGCTAAGTTCTACACTTTCTGGTCGTGTACTTGACTTCGGTTTCCAATCCTGCAAAACGAAGCTAATAAAAGCACCTGCCTAGTTGATAGGAGTGAGGATGAAATGAATGGTTTATGCAAAGAGCTCATTGCTCATCCTGTCACATTAGAAGCTGCCACAAAGCATTAGCTACCATTATTATTCAAGGGCATTTGCTTTTAAAATATTTTGAGAACTGTATTAGGCAGATGATGGAAAAGCACCAAAAAAGTCAGCAATGGAGCTGCTGGTGGCAAGAAGATGAGGAGGCTGGAAATGCAGGCTAGGAAACACCATAAGCCTGGAACAGCTACAAAACCAGACTTGGGAGGCCCTAGAGGGAAATAGGGGAGCAGAAGGTCATAGGTGCAGGAGAGAATCACGTTGTGAGCATGTCACACAGAACTACAAAATGGCAAAATAAGCAAAAGATGCATACACGTATGATGCCATGCTTGATGAGGATGGGATCATAAAAGAATGTGATTGCTGCTGTCAATTAGACCTTGGGATGAATATACACATATTTTTACTATACTCTTATTTCAAAGAGCTCTGTATATGGTTGATAGAACGGAATATGTGCTAAAACAAAACAAGAAAAAAAAACCAAAACAGAACTCAGAGACAGAAAGAGAAAGGAAGCCAAGCCTGACATGAAAGGGATAACTTTTGGCATCAGCAGGGTGGAGAGGAGGCGTCCAGATGATAACACTGTCCCCTTTCACTTTAGGGCTCTCAGCATAAACACCCAGCAGATCTCAGACACGAATCAATGGTGCTACCAATGCAGGCTGTTGGAACCCACCTCAGTTCTGAGTTGTCTTGAGCACAAAGCATGATGGGTATTTCTGCTTGACATACATGCCAGTTGCATTTTACCATAGAAATCCTCAGGGAAAGCCAATGTCTTGAAAACACAGTGCACGAGTGTTGACATGTTTTTGAGCCTTCCTCACATGTTTGGTGACGGGAAAGACTCCTTTTATCACTAAAGTATTCCTTACACTGTATATTATGATCTGAAGATGCTAGTCTCTCCTTTTGTTCCTGATCACTGCCTGGGAACAAACACATGATTTTGTGGGATTTTATAAGCCAGGAATATTTCATTTGGCTGAAATGAGCCCAGCTTTTATGTATAACAGATGGTGTGTGTATATGTGTGTGTATGTGTGCATGTGTTGGGTGCCCTGCCCGCCATCTTATTTCACCTGGATTATGACTCTGATCTATGGTCTCCTTGACTCTGTTCTTCCCCCTTCCAATCCACCCTGCACACTGTAGTCAGAAGGTGCTTCCTAAGTGTAAATCTGAGTATCTGCCTCTTCCCTGCTCAAATACCTTCACAGGCATGGCCATAGGTGAAAGTCCAAGCTCTACAACATGACTTGTTCTTCAGATGACCTTCACCTGGTTTGGCTGGGATAGTCCGACTCATGCTTGTTGTTCTTGTGTGCTTATTAGCATCATCTCCTTCCATTCTCAAAAGTGGTTAGATTTGGGAGATCTATATGGTGGAAGATCAATTATGGGTGCACCCTAATTATATGGCCCCAAATTCTCTAGCCCTAGCTTCCCCCACTACACCCTTCTCTCCCACACTCCAGCTATACAAAGCACTGCTGGGTCCCTGAATTTGCCCTATTTCCTCTTGCCTGAGACCCTTGGCATGTGTGTTTTTTTCTGCTTAATACCTTTCCCCTCCTCCAACCTCATTTACTTAGCCAATTCCTACTCATCTCCAGAAGTTGCTTACTCTGGGAAGTTTTCCCGAATCCCAGATTCTATCAGAGTCACGTGCTCTTCCTTTGGCCTCCCCTGGTACGCTAAACTTTCCTTACCTCAGCTTACCACACCACTTTGAGATTGCCTGCCGTGGGACAGACTTTATCATCCCTCTCAGTGATTCACTTCCTTGCCTACTGTCATGCAACTTGCAGGGTTTCCTGAAGGAGCACCTTGCCTGCCCACAGATGTCAGGCTTGGTACATGACTTGCTATAATCAGCAGGAAGGAACACAATGGATGTCAGACCTGATGGAAGTCTTATGAGCCTTGGTGTGTCTTCACCAACTTGTTTGTTTTTTATTTGCCGTGGGAACATCATATGCCATGGAAAATTTTTTCCTCAGCCTGAATCCCAGAACAAAAAGACATGAGGGCAAAGTCATAGCCAACACCATAGAACATGAATGAAAAAAAAATAGTTGTGATTATAAACCACCTGAGATTTGGGGCTTGTTCCTGCAGGATAGTCCAGTGGAATCTGACTACCCTATACAATCTTTATTTCTTGGTACAGTAATCAGCCCAAGGTCAGGCAGCACGTCTATCTAATCTACCCTTGTCTCAACAGTTCCTAGATCAGCACCCAGAACTAGTCATCCTCATTAGTTTGTGCAATAAAACATAAATGTGTAGCTTTTGCTTTCTTGAATACTGGATTGAATAGTAACTTTGCCAAGGTTCAGATTGGTTGCATCTTTAGAAAACATTGTGCTTCTCACACAACATTCCCATGTACTACTTCATCTGATTTTCACATACAGTCTGTAAAATATAGGGTATCACCATCTTATAAATGAAAGAACAGATGTCAGAGAGACTTTTACTTCTAAGATCACACAGCTATTTTGCAGCAAAGAAAGAATGGAAGCTTTCACTTTCTGGTGCATAGTTCTGGGTCTCTTCCATCCTATCCTTGAAACCAACCCCAGAGGAAACAGAAAATAACTATTCTTCTTTACCTTCTTGGTGTCAACTTTGGTCTACTCACCTTGGCTGCTCCTACAAGGAGATACATCGGCACCCATCACCCCCTTTTGGGGGGATTGAGAGAAGTTAGCCAAATTGTCTTCTCTGTTTCAAAAAGAGACCATTTAAAGAATAGAAAGAAAGAGAGAATCACCCAAATTTAGTTCCTATCTGGTCTTTGTAGATTTCAGGTCCAAATTCTATGCTCCCACAGAGTGAATGAGGTTTTTTTGTTCTACACAAAAGTGGTATTCAAGAGAACAGGCTCCAGGCTGCCTCACCAACCCAAATTCTCTTAAAATATCAATAAAGAGTAGCTCTTATTTTTGGAGGTTTATTTAGTCAAAGCTGATGCTTAAGTGTCGCATCTTCCTACAGCATCAGATATTTATTGATCACCTCTATGCACAAGGCATTGTGCTAGAGGGAGTGGAGTTAATTTTAAGTGCTTCCTAATTGCCCTCTGGGTGGTTGAGGTTAAGGTAATTCTTAATCAAAACCTTTGCATCTGTCTTTACTGAGAAAAATGTAAGGGTAGTGCTTCTCTGCTTGCCTGTACTTTAAAATCACCTGGTGAGTTTTTAAAACTAGTAGGGTCTGCGTCCCACCTCCTGCATTCTCATTTAATTGGTTTGGGATGTGGCCTGGACATTGGGATTTTTAAAAGTTCACCAAGTAGATCTTATGTAGCCAAGGTTACAAACCACTGTGTTCAACAGAGTCTATCACCATTCAGCCTCTTGTAGTGATCAGAATCATTAGCTCAAACAACATGAAGTCTTAAGATTCTCCTAGCCAAACTGACCAGCTGGGTTTGAGAAAGATGGTAGAGTGGAAAGAGGCACCATAAAGGGTGCTCGAGAGATCTGAGCTCCTATCTGGCTCTCTTCTGCTGTGACATATTTCTACTGAAACACTCAGAATCTCAGCTTTCTTGTCTGAGAAATGAAGGAATTAGACTAGATCAGTGTTTCTCAAGTTTTTATTATCAGTGATTATCTTTTGAGTCTTCTCTTCTCAAGTGTGTGTGTGTGTGTGTGTGTGTGTGTGTGTGTGTGTGTGTGTGTGTGTGTGTGTGTGTGTGTTTTCTTCTTTTTTTAGAGACAGAGTCTCAGTCTGTCATCTAGTCTGGGGTGCAGTGGCATGATCATAGCTCACTGCAGCCTTGACCTCCCAGGTTCAAGTGATCCTCCCACTTCAGTCTCCTGAGTAGATAGGACTATAGGCATGCACCACCATGCCCAGATAATTTTCTTTTCTTTTTTTTTTTTTTTCTGTGGAGATGGGGTCTCACTATGTTGCCAGGATGATCTCAAACTCCTGGCCTCAAGGCATCCTCCCAAAGCTCTGGGTTAGAGGCATGAACCAGCACACCTGGCCTTCAAGTGTATTTTTTTCTTAAAGCTACATCTATCAAATTTTATTTCTTAAATGTTAATTAACCCTCCCAATTAAATTAATTGAAGATATTATCAGAAGTTTAAAGAAGGCAACTCGTTCTTAAATCCTACTGCACACCACTTTTCTCCACATTTTGACCAATCCTGTGTAAATGCAAAGTACTAAGCTGAGTGGGCTTCAAATGTATCCTTTAACTTAGAAAACATGACTGGGAGGCTCACTAGAAGCTGAGCATCATGAGTCATCCTCACTCACTACCTCTCCTGCCACCCCAGCCTCAGCCAGTGACCATCAGGGAAGCAGAGGACATCAACACTGCTCCCCAAGGAGCCGTGACAAGAGCTCCATCTCTAATAAGATGACACTTAACAATACTAACCCTGCTGGATAGAGACCAGACCTGGGAATGCCACCCTCACCAAGCAGATTCCGCTTTCCCTTTCTGTGGAGAGGAAGAAGCAAGGGAATGGAAGGAAGGAGGGATGGAAGCCGTCTCCACGGCTTTCTGTAGGACAGCCAAAGTCAGCAGAAATTCTTTTCTCCAGGGACTGAGGCAAGAATGTGAGAAGGAAAAAAGAGAATGGACTCCTGTGGCAGTCACTACGCATCAGAGTCTCTGAACAAATGATGTCTAAGCCTAAAGCAAAGAAAACTGGTGTGTTAGCACCTGAGTTTTATTAGGGATAAGTGTTGATTTTTGTTAGCTTTTTGAAACACTGAAAATGGCATATAGCTCCTATGACTAGCTTTAAAATATGGGATGGAAACTGATGGTTGGGACTGCTAAGTTAGATCATTCTAAGATTTTCTTAGCACTGAAAACACAAAAATTATGTCATTTAAAAATGTAAATAGAATAGAGGGTTTTTAGAAAGTTTTTTTGTTGGTGGTAAAAGGAGTTAAATATTAAAGACAAATTATAGAATTTTATTTTTTACCTAATACATATGCTTTGAAAGCACTCGAAACCAACTTGTGGGATTATGGGAGGTAACTTTTCAGAATAGGCCACTTTTAGACAGACCACTCACTCTTAAACCTATGAGGATCGTAGGTATACAGATAAAGCAATCTGTTTAAACTAAAATCCTTTTGTCTCCTCATTTTAAGCAATGGGAGTTGAAAAATAACAAAAATGTGCTTTAATATGATTTTCTTAAACTATGTTAGTTTTTTATTACTTAATGACTAATTATTCCATTTAGTGAATACCAAGGGCTCCTTGCCTCCCTCAACCCTTATTAACTGGCTGTTACCTTTCTAGTTCTATTTTACTTCTTTCTAAGAACTAGGGGTACAAATCTTCAAAGAGACTAAACGAATTCGTGTTGGTACTTATGGGCATCTTTACAACAAGTGTGTCTGGTGGGTAAGGCACACAGTGGTGGTGGAAAGGGGTCAATATGTCCCTTTTCTAGCCATGCGTGGCCTCTCTTCTCCCGCAGACTGCCCTGCTCACACATGTGGGGAATCAGTTCTTCAAACTATATGCCAAACCACAGTTGATCATTAAGGGCCAGTCAATCCTTGGTTGAGTTAAACCAGATTTGTCCTTAACAATTTGAATGAAGGGGCAGATACTGTAATCAAAGAATGATGTGCTCTAGATCTCAAAACTCATATCAAGACAGAGTCAGAGTTGGCTCCAGTCTAAGTCAAAGTGTAAGCCGTAATCATGGGGAAGCAGAAACTTGAGCCCACAGACAAAGGTGATGTGCAGGAGGATCGAGTTTGTGTAGGGAAAAGCAAAGATGAGAGACTGATTAGCACCAGAGAAAGTAAGCAAGAACAGCAGCCTAAGGACTTAACCGTTCAGCTAAACATACTGGAATTTAGACTCTCTAAGATTCCTCTTCATCTGTATCATTTCCATAGCACTCTTTTTACTGGAGTTCATTTGATGAGTTGCTATCCCTTCCAATTTACATACCTTGACCAGAATCAGCTTTGTTAAAATGTCTAGTGGAGACTGGGCATGGTGGCTCATGCCTGTAATCCCAGCACTTTGGGAGGCTAAGGCAAGAGGCCTGCTTGAACCTAGAAGTTTGAGACCAGTCTGGGTAACATAGCGAGACCTCCTCTCTACAAAAAAATAACAAAATTAGCTGGGGATGGTGGCGCGTCTGTAGTCCTAGCTATTCAGGAGGCTGGGGTGGAAGGATGGCCTGAGCCCAGGAGGTGGAGGCTGCAGCGAGCTGTGGTCATGCCACTGCACTCCAGCCTGGACAACAGAGTAAGACCCCCAACTCAGCAAAATAACAACAAAATGTCTATGTCACAGTGTGAGGATAATCTGGGGTTTCAATGTTTACTCCTCTCATCCTTCCCCCTGCCCCCTACAAGTCCTCTGTTGTTTCAGACAAGTAAGTACTGGCTTAAGCAAAACATACAATAGTCTCTAATAGTTTTAAAGAGAAATGAGGAAAATATTTTCATTTTCTTAACTGAGGTATTATACGGTATCTCTAGCACATAGGTAGCTATGCCAGGTTCACCTACATGGTATGTGATTGAAAAATATTTAATAATACACAGTGCTCAGAATATTAAAATAAGTTTTAAAAATCTCATACCTGGAGAAGTGTATAGTCTGAGTAGATACATAGATACTATTAGCTTTTATAGTCATCAAATTTATTCCTCAAATTTTCATTTAATTTCATTATGCTTTTCATATGAGAGGGGACCAAAAAAACTCAGGAATTTATTTTTTTAATTGTGTATTTATTCTTACATGTTTAAACTTCAGTCACCTTCAAAGTACTCTCAATTTGATGCAAAACACCTATCAAGATGCTTTTTCCACTGCTCAAAACAGTTTTTGAACTCACCTTTGAGTGCTTCTGCTGTTTTTTGTTTCACCTCTTCCATATTGGCAAAACATTTCCCTTTGAAGACTTTTTTCATCTGGGGAAACGAAAAAAGTCACCCAAGGTGAGATTAGGTGAATAGTTAGGGTGGGGGACAGGGATCATGTCCCTTTTTTGGTCAAAAACTGCTGAACACCCAGCCCAGTGTGGGCAGGTGCACTGTCATGGTAGAAGAACCAGTCACCTGTTTGCCACAATTCAGGACATTTCTTCCACAAATTGTGATGCAGCCTTCTCAAAACTTCAATAAAAACTTCGGTTGATTATTTGACCCAGAGGAACAAATTTTGAGTGTACCACAAGGAGCCTGCCCTCCAAAGGATAATTCCAGGGTTTCAGGGGTACCCTCTCATAAGTGATTTTTGGAAAATTCCATTGGAATATAGAGGCCTGAGTGGGTCATTTGAGGTTGTGATTTGAGGAAAGTATCACAGAGGTGAGAATAAGAACAAAAGAGAGTCTATCATCCCATGTTTTCCAAAGTGTGCTCTGTGGAACATTAGTTCCATGAGGTAGAATCATGTATAATGAATGAATGAATGGATAGAAAGGTAGGTAGATAGATATATAGATGGATGGATGGATAAGTAGAGATAGATGATATAGATAGATCAGACAGATCGATAGATTGATAGATCAATAAAAAGAAAGAAAAATAGATTCATGGATAAATAAGTATCAGAAATGCTAGACTTGACAGAGTTCACAATTTCTTGGGCATTTAATATTCAGATATGAATCTTGAATTTCTGAGGAAGATTTTTATGGCATTGCTCAAATTGTTGGTTTATAAAACTCTTTTTTCCTTTGAGTATTTTATAGGGGCCAGTGTTTTGCAGATACAAGTGAAAAATATGGATTGTGCCCATTTCTGATTGTTTATTTCTTGCTCCTGTTATCTAGAATAGTTAGAATATGATTATCATTATGCAGTCATGATGACATTTTAATATCAAGACCACACAGGAAAGGCTTGCTTACAGATTCCTAAAAGGATCTATCAATAGTTCTTCACAATATTTCTATTTTATTTTATGTAATGAGGTCTTGTTATGTTGCCCAGGCTGGTCTTGAACTCCTGGTCTCAAGTGATCCTCCTACCTTGGCTTCCCAAAGTGCTAGGATTATAGGCATGAGCCATCACATCCGGCCTTGTTTTATTTTAGTAAAAAAACAGACCCAAGCTGACACATAAGAAGAAGCCTTTCCCATATTTTTGGATCATCTTCTTTTATCAAGTTGCTGAAACTTTATCAAAATCCCATTTCAAGGACAGCATATGAGAGGCGAGGTCCCATAAACCTTGGTGGCTCTAGGCATGTCAGGGTGCAGAAGTATCCCAGCCTGGATTGCTCATGCCTCCCTCACCTGCCTGTGCACTCTAGCTGCCATCAGCATTCTGGAGTTATCCAGAATAACCCCCAAAATCCCATGATCATACAACTGGCTCCAGCTCTCCACATCTTGGGTGATGTTTGTTTAGCACAGATGAGAGGACATTCTTGCCTCAGAGCCAATATCAATTCAAAGCCCTGACTGTCTTGTGTCTGACCTTGTTTAAATCCAGCTGCTTGATCTGAAACTTTAGTACTTTTTGCCTTTGTGTTTGTTTTCCTTCTTGCTAATTTATGAGACATGAAGTGACCTCCTTGAAAGTCTTCACTTGAGGTCTCATTAAAATTCTAGGAAGTCTTTCATTTGCTTGTTGCTTCATGTGCATTTATGTGCACAGTCCAACATGATAAAAGGATTAAGGACAACATGGAACTACTTCATACAGCATTTCTAACTGCTCCTACTACACAGATCAATCAGTATGTGAGCCCATGATGCCATTGGCCATTAGACTTTTTGCCTCTTCAGTCATATTTCATATCATTTATTAAAAAGAGAAAACGACACACAGGAGAATTACCTGTTGAATTGTTTATTCCCCCTCCCCCATCACAGAAGCAGGGGGAAGAAACATTAAGAAGGCAGCCTTTGTTAGAGCCTCTTTAGCTATTTGATTCTAGTGAAACTTTATGATTTTTTACTTCATAGTTTTCAAATCTTTCATAAGGTTGGATATACTGTAGCTACTAGAGAAGTTGTTTTTCTCCCGAAAATTGAAAAACACTACGCTTTGACACCTAAACAGTTTTGCCTCCCTGTAAATTAGGAGTTTTCTTTCCAAGACTGCAATTTTTTCTTTTTCATAACATCTTATTCTTATTTTAGAACTTCTTCTTCTTGTTTCATGAATGCAATTATTTTCTTTATCTCACTGGGGATTTTTAAAATCTAATTATTTTAAATTCCTGTTCAGACTACTTTGATGCTTTTTATTTCTATGTAGGTCCTTTTACTTACTTTTTTGTCTATCCATTCTCTTTCATGACATTGGCTTTCCTCAAATATTAATGATTCTTAGTTGTGCACGCATATTTTTGGTAGTAGACTTCTCCAGTGGCCACCAGGATGGCGGTGTCTTGCTGTTGCTACCTAACCTTGACATTTTTTCATAGAGATCCTGTTAGTTTCTGGCATACTAACACTCCCTTCTTGTGTTTGGAAATGAGAGTATGACTCATATGTTCCAGTGAATGCTCAGTCTACCATCTTGTACTAAAAACAAAAGCTACTTTTATGCATGTTCTTATTTCCCTGGGAAATATTATGTAGAAACTTTAAATTCAAAGATTGCCCTAGAGATTGTCAGATTCCATAGTCATCTTTCAGGTTCGATTTTTGCTGTGGCATTCATTCATATTTTCAAACAATATCTATTTATTGAATCTGCTATGTGTTTTGGAATGATGCTTGGCTACCAATCCTGACTTCTCCACTCACTAGGATGAGCCTTGAGCTCACTGAGTCTCAGTTTCCTCATTAGTGACACTGGGAAAGTAGTTCCCACCTTACAGTGTTAAAGTAAGAATGAGTTATGGATGCAAACCAACTAGCAGATCCTCAGTAAATTCTCAGAAAAATAAGAAAGAAAAAAAGTTTATTATTTTTTGTCCACATATTAAGCAATGCCAGTGTTCTTTATTATTTTTTAAACATGTATATAGATTTCCATCGGGTATGGTTTTTCTTTTGCCTGAGGACGACCTTTGACTTTTTTTAATAGAACAGATCTGCTTGTAATAAACTCTTTCAGCTTTTGTATGTCTAGAAAAGTATTTTATCTTACCTATTTTAAAAAAATATTATTGCTGCTGGATGCAGTGGTTCATGCTTGGAATCCCAGGACTTTGGGAGGCCAAGATGGGAGGATCACTTGAGACCAGGAGTTCAAGACCAGCCCTGGACAACATAGCAAGATGCTGTCTCTACAAAAAATAAAAAAGTTAGCCAGGTATGGTGGTGCATAACAGTAATCCCAGATACTCAGAAGGCTGGGGCAAGAGGTTCGCTTGACCCAGGAGTTCAAGGTTTAGGTTATAGTAAGCTTTGATCATGCTACTGCACTCTAGCCTGGGTGACAGAAAGACTCTGTCCCAAAAAGAAAAAAAAAAAAAAATTATTGCTGGGTATTATTGCAGTCATTCTAGATTGACTGCTTTTTTGTTTAGTATTTAATGATTTTGATCCCTGTCATCTGGCCTGTATTATTTCTGATAAGAAGTTTGCTGCCATTCTTATATTTACTCCTTTGTCTTTTTTCCTCTGGCTGCTATTACAACTGCTATTTTATTACTATTTTAAAGTCCTCTTTATCACCTTTGAAGCATTCTTTAATTGGGTGACTTTTTATGGGCTTCTTCAGGTCTTTTGGGTTTGCAAGTTGACTGAGTGTTTTGGATTTGCAGGTCTGTAGTTTATAATTTAGAAAATTCATTATTTCTTTAAGTATTATTTATCCCTACCCCTCCCTCAGGAACTACAACTACATAGTTTTCAAGATCCTTGACATTATCTCAATGCTTAGGAATGCTACATTCACTTTATTTTAGTCTTTTGTCTCCCTGTGTTTTGTTTTAGATGGTTTCTATTTTATGTCCTCAAGCTCACAAATCCTTACCTTAGTAATGTCTTGTCTGCTGTTAATTCTGTTCAGTGTACTTGCCCTACAAAAACATTGCAGTTTTCATCTCTAGAAATTCAAATTACCTTATATCTTCCTCTACTTAGCATGTTTATGCTTTTCTCTGTTTTTTTGAACTTATGGACTCTAGTTACAATGTTTTAAAATTCTTGTATACTAATTCTATCATCAGTGTCATTTCTGAATCATTGTTATTAATTGTTTTTGTCCTTAGTATGAGATTTATTTTCCAATTCTTTGCATGCCTGGTAACTTTTTGTCAAATGCCAGACATTGTGAATTTTACTTTGGAGGTTGCTAGATATTTTTACGTTTCCCTGAACATTCTAGAGCTTTTTTTCCCTGAGATACAATAAAGTTATTTGAAAGCAATTTAGTCCTAGAACTTGTTTTTAATATTTGTTAGGCAGACCAGAACAGTGTCTAGAGATATTTTTTCCTACTATTGAGACAATTTCCTGAGCACTCTATAAAAATACTCCATGTTTTGCAAGGTCTTTCCACTGTGGCTAATGAGAACATGAATTAATGCTGGCCTGTTCCTTTTCAGTGGTTCTTTCCTCTGCCTGTGACAGTTTCTTCACTTTTATACACTGGCCAATACTCAGTGGAAGACTCCAGGGGGAATACCTGCGACCTCCAGAGGCCCTTTCTGCAGCGCCCCCCCTTAGTAACTCTGCCCTGAGTATTATAGTTGTATTGGCCTTCCTTAATTCTCAACTATGCCTCCTCAACTCAGAGTTTCTATTCAGCTTCTATTTGGCTTTTCCTTCCCTGCACAGCAACCTGGAAACTCTCTGTAGGTGGTGAGCTGGGCAATCATTTGTTTGTTTACCTTGTTTGTTTCCCTGCTATGAGGAATTGTTATACTGTGTAGCCTGTTTCCCAGTTTTTGAAAACCATTGTTTCTTATATTTTGTTTGTTTCATTAGTGGTTTAAGGCAGTAGGGTAAATCCAATTCCTCTTACTCCATATAGGAAATCATCATAAATGCTCAGTAAATCATTGTTATTTTTATTTTTTACTTTAACTGTGTGCCTAACATTATAGTAGTCCCAATGGATTTAAAGACATACAAAATAAAACTCTTATCTGTGTGTGCATTCTTTGTCTTTATCCATTTGCACATGTCAACATTTTTATATTCTGCTTTTTTTAAAACCAGTAATCCTATTCTATCCAATGCATTGCCCTGTGTTTCTTTCTAGTTTTTGCAACAATTATTTTTTAATAGTTATATATTCTTCCATTGACTGAACGTACCTAATTTACTTACGCATCCACTAATTTTTGAGTAATTAGTTTGTTTTCTATTTTCTCTGCTGTAGATAAAACCAAAATGTAATACCATGTGTGTGTCTGTGTGTGTGTTGAGAAATCACTAAATTAGGTTCCTCGTAATTTGCAACAAGGAAGTAAACCTTAATAATGCTATAAGGTCAGAGCTCCATTTGTTTTCTCTACATTTTCTTTCTTTACTTTCTCCTTCCATTTCCTGTCCTCCTCCTCCTCCTCCTCCTCCTTCTTCTCCCTCCCTCTTTCTTTCCTCCTAACAAGCATATATTGAATATCTTCTATGTTTCAGACACTGTGCTGGTGGTGCATGAGGTACAACCATAGACAAAAGCCAGGATTTTTGCTTCAGAGTAATTTGTGGTCAGGTAGAGGGGCAGACAGAAAATTCAATAGGTAAAACTAGTATATAATAAGTGCTCTGATAGAAGGAAGTTCATTTGAAGAATTCAAATAGTATCAGTTCATACAATTTCCACACATCTCTCACAAGAGAGTGAAAGACATCTGTCACTGGTGAACCTCTCTTTGCCAATGGTGTGGTACAGGAAGATGCATGCGGTTTAATATTAATATATGGTTCAAGACACGGTTCTGCTACCTACTAGCTGGGTAAACATGGACAACTTAGTTAACTTTTCTCAGTCTGACTTTTAACATCTAAATAAGAGTCATAATAAATACATCATGGGGGTGCTGTAAGAATTAAAGATAATATATGTAAAGGGCAAGGCACACAATAAGTGCTCCAAAGTGCTAGTTATCATTACTAGCTTTTTGATGTTGAGCATTCAGTTTGCTCTGCTCTAATATAGTTATGTGGAAAATCCATTTCTAACATTTTACAGAGGCAATGAGTTTGCACAAATGCCTAGTATTCGTTTATCTGCTTTATTCTCAGTGACATATTGACACTTTTTTCCAGAACTTCTTCTAAGACAAGTAGTTATCCTTTCTTAGTCCTGCTCTGTCCCTGAGCTGAAGTTGTTCTGAAATTAAATTGGCTTCTTCTTATACTGGAACCAGGCAGTCATCAGGGAACAACCCATTAACTGGCTGTCTCCAAAATCACCAAGAAAGCCTGCCACAAGCCTTGAATGGCAATTTAGGTTCTGATTTAAAATGAATAAACCAAAGTTTTCATCCAAGAGGAAAAACCTAAAACACTATATAAACAAACAAAAAAATTCAAATGTCAAACATTTTCCTGAATAGAAGATGTAGAGGATATTTCAGTTCATCTCCAACAAGAAAATAGAAAATAATTTAGATTTTAAAGTGTTCTATGTTCCAGAAGTAGCTACTTTTAAAATTTCATAAAATGAGAACTTCTTCCTTTGTCCTTTGAAGCATAAGATATAATCTCCTGTGAAGCATTCTGTTAGTCAACAAAACAGAGAGACACCAAAGAACAGTTCTAAATTGTATTAAGATAACCTTTGACTTGGAACCCTCCCTCCCTGGCTGCTAAACATTGAGGCACAGCTTTTCTTTTATCATTTCTTTCTTGCTAGTGTATTATTTCTATTTCTTAAATCCCATGCTCGATGTTTTACAAATTCCAGTTGCTTTGCCTGCATTCCTGAGAAGAGTAGACATTGGCATGAACTTTATGAGTCATCAAAATCAGCCTCTTTGCTTTACAGATAAGGAAGCTCACGTCCATCAAAAATAATAATATTTCAGTGCATGTGAATGGAGAGAAGGATGAAGGAGGAAGCGAAACGTTCCTATACCATCAGTCATATTCAAAATGGTCCTATTTGGGAGCTATTGGGTTTGTACTGCTGTTAGAAGCAGAGGAGATCACTT
This sequence comes from Cephalopachus bancanus, assembly GCA_027257055.1. Classification (NCBI taxonomy): domain Eukaryota; kingdom Metazoa; phylum Chordata; class Mammalia; order Primates; family Tarsiidae; genus Cephalopachus; species Cephalopachus bancanus. The sequence goes on along the minus strand of JAPVLO010000100.1, from coordinate 1,774,633 downwards.
CCAGGCATAACAGGTCAATATCAAGGGTCAGACACAACATCGCATGTTGCTAATTGCTTCTTAATCCTTAGAGCTGGGATTCAAGGTCTTCAACACTGCATACTAGCCAGCTATACTGACAGCTTTTTAAAAAGTGAGTTTACAAGCTTTTAACAAAAACCTGCCTTAGGTAATGCTGCTGAAAATGAGACAAACTGACATCATGTGCCTCCTGTTATGATGCACTGAGATGAACATAATTCTACTTATGTAGAATTCCTACTTAAAATGTACAACCTGAATCTAATAATAAACATCAGACAAACCCAAATCGAGGGGTAATATACAAAAAAACTGACTTATGGTCTTCAAAAATGCCAATGTCATAAAAGACAAGATAATAAAAGACTGAGGAACTGTGCTAGATTAAAGGCAACTAAAGAGACATGATAAGTAAATGCAATACGTAATTCATGCTTAGATCTTGGGCTAGAAAAAATACTATAAAGGGAATTATTGAGACGTGTATTAGTCAGATCTAGCTGTCATAACAAAATATGCTGGGTGGTTTGAACAACAGAAATTTATTTTCTCACAGTTCTGGAGTCTGGAAATTAAAGACCAGAGTGCCAGCATGGTCTGGCCTGGTGAAGACTCTCTTCCTGGTTTGCAAACAGCCACTTCCCATCTGTGTGCTCATATGACAGGAAGAGACAGAGCAAGTTCTCCAGTGTCTCCTCTCATAAGGGCACTAATCTCATCAGACCAGGACACCACCCAAATAACTTTATCTAAACTAAATTATCTCCCAAAGGCTCCTCTCTCCAAATACCTTTACTTGGGGGACTGGATGTCAATATATGAATTTGGGGTGAATAAAATTCAGTACAATTGATAAAATTTGAATATGGGCTAAGTTTACATTAAAATATTATATCAAAGTTAAATATTTTGAATTTGATAATACTATGGTTATATAAAGTAGAATTCTTCTTATTAGGTAATGCCCATTAAAGTATTTAGGAACAAGGGGACTGTATGCAACTTACTTTCAAATGGTTAAGAAAAACAATTGTGTGCATGTGTGTATGGTAAAGAAAGAGAGAGGAAGAGAGAATAATAAAATAGGACAAGATGTTAACAATTGGTGAAGATGCATAAGAGGTATACAGGAGTTCTTTATACTACTCTTGTAACTATTCTTGAAATTTGAAATTATCTTAAAATAAAATTAAAAAAAATTTTTCAACCTGAGAAAGTTGATTTAAAAAGAAAATTTTAAAGTTTTTTAAAATTTAAAGTAGCCAGGCTCAGTGGCTCAGCCTGTAATCCTAGCACTTTGGGAGGCCGAGGTGAGTGGATTGCCTGAGCCTGCAGGTTTAAGACCAGTCCGGGCAACTTGGCAAGATCTCATCTCTACAGTAAATAAAAAAACTTAGCCGGGTATGGCAGCACACGCCTGTAGTTCCGGAAACTTGGAAGGCTGAGGCAGAAGGATCTCCAGAGCCCAGCAGGTTGATGCTGTGGTGGCCATGAGTGTGCCACTGCACCCTAGCCTGGGGGAGTGAGATTCCAACTCAAACAAACAAACAAACAAACAAAAATTTTAAGCACATCAGAATCTTTCCAGGGTAGGCTCGGGAACAGGGTGTGGAGATTAAAAGACACTCACATTACACACAGAGATCACCAACTCGTGTCCTGATCCTTCACCAAGAGCAGAAATTGAAAGGTAGAGTGACACAGGAGTGAGGCTGGTCCTCATACCATTGGACAGATGACTGAGTAGTGGCTGATTGGCAAACAGACCTTCACTAATTTTATTTCACCAATATTTCAAATTACCTGCTGGTGTATCTACAAGCCAAATGGACAAAATGGCCTCTTTGCTAAATCTCCCATCCTTTTAAAAGGGCCATGTGTAATTGACGTGCTCAGTACTGTGTGTCTTGTGCCAGGCGCATACCAACTCATAAAAACGTCCTAAGGCATTAATTATCATAGCTGAGGAGAGTAAGGACAGCGGCTCCTGCTAATTGTCAAAATCCCCTCTGTGACTGCACACTGCCACACACCCAGTTGGAGCTTAAGAAACACGAATTGGTGATGAAAGTTGCCATTCTTCTTCCTTTGAGGGCAACAGCAATGATTAAGTTGGGAGGACACATCACAAATCTCCCGACTCCTGCTCAGGCACCAACATGGCAGCAGAACTTGGATCCCAAGCAAGTGGCGGATATCCTGCAATAGCAATCAGAGATTCTGTTTGATTTAGGAAGCGCTAATCATTAACAACTTCAACTTGGAAAACGACACTGGCTTAATCATTTTGCATATGGTATCCAGGACTGACACACCCCAGTTGGAAGGGAGGGAGAGAGGGAAAGAGAAGAGGGGTGTAGTGGGGGTGGGGTGAGGGGACTCCAGAAACGAGTTCATGAAAACCAAGTAAACCTTTCTGGAATTAAAAATCGTTTCAACTTTCAAAGACGAAATCTCACCCCCAAGTGAAAGACATGACATAAATGCAAAAGCAAGTGAAGATAAACAAAAGGCCCCGCTCAGATGTTCCCGAGGTGATCCGTCATTGTCAAGGAATTCTTTACACATCATAATGATTCCTAGCACCCTGCCAGCTTGTCTCACATACTATTTCTATATCTTACAGGATTTTTTTTTCTTTTCTCCAGTAAACAGCAGTTTACAACACAAGGTTTGACTGTAATTTTCATCAAACTGCAACTTGTGCAGGTTTGTGAGCAACGCATTATTACTTAAATCCAGCTGAAATGCTTTTTTACCTTCAAGGGCTGTTCCCCTGATACATGCTGTCAGCTGAGGGTGGCAGGATAACAATTAGCCTGCAAGTCTATCCAGTTAAATTAAAAATAAAAGGTAGGGGGGCTTGCATGCAGGCTGTGTTCAAACTCTCTTACTGTGGATTCAAGGTGGGTTCAACCATTCTCCCGGACACCGGACTCTGGCGGATGATGACAAGATGGGGGAGGAGACAGGATGTAGTCCCAGCCTGGGCTGCAGCTGTGAGCCACCCTCACAGAGGCAAATTGCCATGGAAAACCAGGCTGACCATCCAACTGGCTGTCCATCTGAAGAAGCTAGGCAAAGGCAGAGACGCAGAACCCGCACAAGGCAGACGGATGGAAAATTGAGAGCAGGAGACCTGGGCAAGAGGGTTCTGAACAAAAGGTCACAGAAGGTAGGGCCTGGTGTGGTTTTCTGAGTCTTTGGGCCTCCCAGGGCCACAGGCTCATATCATCGGATGCTCTGACCACCACTGAGAGGACAGGGCCAGATGGGAAGGAGAAAGACCTTTTTAGGGATCCTGAGGAAGCCAGGATTAAATGTTGGACTGGCTAAGTTTTCTTGACTACTTCAGTCTTAATATCTTGGGGCTAACTAATTTCTCTGTGAAAATGAAAATGAATTCATTTATAAAGTGATGACTCTTTTGGCAGTTTTCTTGGGTTTTGGTCAGGCTGTTTTCTTAAATTTATTTCCCCCAGATTAATGCTTTTCATGAATAAAAAAGGAGATTAAACAAGTAAAAACAACACTAAGACATCACTGTACACCCATTAGATCACCCACGGAGCCTTCATTCTCCGCAGTGTTGGGGGCCAGATAATTAGTTTCCCATTGTCGAGCACCTTGGTGGCTCCCTGTACCCCAGGTTTCTCAAGTTTCTCTAGTTTATTGAACAGTGGAGTCTCATTGGGTTATAATCATTATGAGATTTGATCCTCTCCAACAAATGCCCTAACTATACCGAGTTGCGTCTCCCTGCCAGCTGAGGAACAGTCTCCCTTAAAAACCTTTAGCTAAATTCTCCAATTTTTATCCATTTTTGTTTGTCCTGATTGTTTTAAAGCTTCAACCTCCATCTGATGCAAAGTTGTTTTTCTCCTCTCAGCTGAAGCTACTGCTGGGCTTTCTTATAGGAGAAGGTGGGTCCCAGCCAGCAGACTCTCAGGGACCACCTTTCCACGTTTCCTCCTCTTTCTCTAGATTTGCAGGGGGAAGAGGAAAGGGAAAATGCTAAGCTCCTTTTTGTGGGATTAGGTGAGGTTGCAGTCTTCTCTCTGTAGTGTTTGCTGCATCTCTGGCCCGTGCCAGTGAGTTGTTTATCTCTCCACATGACAGCATCCAAATGCTGGGTGATCATGGGACACTGGTGTGGATTCTTCCAAGGACTCCATGGGAACCTGTGTCCTGAGTAGTTGTCATGAGATTTAATCTGCCTTAACTTCTTCCACCCTGCCTCTGTGTCTCCACAGAGTATGACCTTCCCCTAAAAGAAGGACCTTTCTCCTTGTAGGAGTCTCACAAAGATGACTCAAATCCAAACTTGTGCCATGGTGTCCCCTCGATTTATGTAACTCAACCGTGGTATATTTGCCAAGCTAAATGGTGAGAGTACAGCTGCTCCTGTTGCAGTCCTGTCTTCTCTCCTGCCTCCTCCATGCTCCTCCCCTGGCAGCATCAGACACTCCAAAGGTCCAAGTTGTCACCTAATTTCCCATGAAAGAGGACTCTGATTTAGTTTATACATGAAAGGAAAGGAGAATGATTCTGACAGATGCCCAAAAAACCTTTCTGTGTTTGTCTTCGGTCTTCCTTCTTTGCCTTTCATGGAGAATATTGTGTTCATGTAAAAGGAGGGACTATTTTCTGTTAGTGAACACAGTACCCTCCTCAAAACCCCTCCTCTCTGCCTGTTCTCCCCTTAGGTTGACTTTGGAGGAAGTGGTTAGAGAAAGAACCCATTCTCAGCATTGGTGCCTCTCAGTATGCCTTCCTGGGAGGTAGCTGGTCACAACTGCTGTGACATCATGGTGGTTACATGGAATGTGGGGAACTTAACATCTTTTGTCCTCATCTTGAGGCCTTAGCCACAATTCTGATACAACAGGAAAAAATAAAATGCAACATGTGTGTAGCAGACCACCCATCAATTCCATGCCTAAGTATGTATCCTAGAGTTCTCACACATGTGCAAGAAGAGATGGCGACAAGAGTATTTTAGCAGTATCATCTATAATAGTAAAAAAAAAAAAGTTGAAACAATCTAAATTTCCACAATAATGGAATGGGTAGATAAAGTTTGGAAGCTAGGCTGGTATTCAGTCAGGTGTATGCAGGTGCACATAGGTGTGTGCAGGCACACATAGGTGTTCACAGGTAACCATAGGTACTGTTGTTTAAGTTGAGCATCCGTGTGTGTTGGTTGGTGCTGGAGCCATGCCAGTTGTTAAATATTTTAAATATCATTCCCTAATCCCTTGATTGAATACATTGTAGCAAGGAAAATGAATGAACTAAGTCAATATGAACCAACATGAATTGGTTTCAAATGTGGGCTCAAAGAGAAAAGTACAGAAAGAAAAAATGATACCATTTATGTACAATTTAAAAAGCACAGAAGAGAATGCTATTTATTATTTATGTGCATGTGTGTACTAAAGGTGTAAAACATGGCTAGGAAATGTCACCCGAATTCATGATAATGGTAGTCTCTGAGGAGAGAGGGAGCTAGACTGGGGACAGATATAGAAGGAGCATCTTTATCAGTTACATTTTATTTCCTATCTTAAAAAAGATACAGACACCAAAAGCAAGAACAAAAAAATAGATAAAGTGGACTTCATTAAAATTTAAAACTCTTGTGCATCAAAGGACATTATCAAGAGAATAAAAAGATAATCTACAAGAAGGGAGAAAATATTTGGAAACTATATATCTGATAAGATTTTAACATCCAAAATGTGTAAAGAACTCTTATAACTCAACAGCAACAAAACACAATTTTAAGAAAAAATTTAATTATTTATTTAAAGAAGACATACAAATGACCAGTAAACCCATAAAAAGACACTCAACAATCATTACTCATTAGGGAGCACACATCAAGACCACAGTGGATACTTCATTTCACACCAAATAAAATGGCTATTTTAAAAAAAGCAAAAACAAAAAGAACAGAAAAGAGGTGTTGGTGAAGATGGAGAGAAATTGGAACCCTCAAACATTGCTTGTGGGAATAAAAAATGGTAAAGCTGCAATAGAAGATAGTTTGGCAATACCTCAAAAAGCTAAACATAGAGTTAACATATGCCCCAACAATTCCAAATCTGGTTATATACCCAAAGGAATTGAAAGTTGGGATTTGCACAGATACCTGTATGCCAGCGTTTACTGAACATTATTCACAATGGCAAAAGACGGAAACCACCCAAGGGTCCATCAACGGATGTATTTTTTCAATGTAATATATACATAGAATGGAATATTATTTAGCCATAAACAGAAATGAACTTCTGATACATGCTACAACATAGATGGATCTTGGAAACATTTTGCTAAGTAAAATAAGTCAGACACAAAAGAACAAATGTTGTATGGTTCCACTTATATGAAATATATAGAACAAGAAAATTATTAGAAACAGAAAGTAAATTAGAGATTACCAGGGTCAAGGGAAAGGGAGAATGGAAATTGTCCAATGGTTACAAAGTTTCTGTTTAGAGTAATAGAAAAGTTTTGAACAAGTGGTGATGGTTGTACAACATTATGAATATAAGTCATGTCACTGAATTGTACATTTAAAAGAGTAAAAATTTTATTTTATGTTTTGCCATAATTTTTAAAAAGAATGTAATACATCCAAAGTCATTGAATTTTATACTTTAAATAGACAGACTGCAGAGTATGTGAATTATATCCCAATAAAGCTTTGTAAGAGAAAATCTGAAAGAACATGGCAAAATGCAAAATGTTTATTAATCCTTGGAAGTGGGTAAGGGTACTTGTTTGACTATTCTCTATACTTGTCTCAAGTTCAAAAACATTTTTCCAAATCAAAAAAACAGATAAGAGTCAAGCATGGGGGATGGAGGATGATATCAGAAAGAGAATATAGAGAAACATTCTAGAAGAGGGAAGTAGAACAGACAGCCCTTCCCCCTCACTGCATTTGGAAATACCTGTGCTTTTTGAGCAAAGAATCTGTTATCTCATAATGGGGAAAGAAGAAAATATTGACCAGGAAAGAATTTTCTTCTATTTTTCACTTACACTATAAAGATGCTAAGAGATTAGGGTTTGTTTATCTAGGGAGAGCCTCATCTGACAATGTTTACCATGAAGGGAGTAGAAACCATTCTCTGCTGGAGGGAGAGGAAAAAGCAGATTAGAAGCTCCTGATTCACAAGTTAACTTGCCCCATCCCAGAATTCCAAGGGGCTCTTCCCAGGGACCTTGATATCACCACTCTCAGCTCTGCCTCATGTATTATCCCTAATCTAGAGCAGTGCTTTGCGATCCTCAACTCACAGTGTCAAAGACTAGCCCACAGACTACTGGAGAAAAGGCCAGGTGACACCTCCCTGCCCCTTTGCTTGAAACTGTGGGATCAGTAGGGAAAACATGGTGCTCTAGGCAGAGCTGTGTGAAAGGAGATAGAATATGGTCGAATATGTGATCAGTAGAATTTCCATGGTGCATACAGGGATGAGTTGGGTTGAGAAATAAAAGAAATGGATTCTATACCTCCATTGTTCTGGCAAGGTCCCCGTGAAACTTTTTTTGTGGAGCCTGAGATCCTCCGAGCAAGTGCCACTCTGTTCCAAGATTTTCTTTTTTGGTAAATGGTCTGTCTCCTACAATGACTGAAGCTTATGGCCAGGAAGATATACTTGTTGATACAACCTGATTATAGTACACCAGTCTGAAGCTAGTAGCCAATGTTGTGTCCCCAAAAAGTTTTTTCTGTAAGTTTTAAAAGAGGTGGGAATTTGTTTAGACAGAGTATCCTGGTTCCTGCTGAGCCCCACTGATGGGCAAAAAAGGACCTGGTTGTCTTGGACTTCATAAAGTTATCAGAAAGACCTCATCCCTCCCACCCTCCTACACCATCAGATGACTTATCCACTCTCCAGGTGGGGAGAAATCACAGCCCCCCAGAGACCTCCTGTGCTAGATACTCCTTTCTTCCTCACCAGCACTGATGTCTGTTTGTGTTCCAAGCACGACCTGTGTGTCTGGGTCTTTGTACTGTGGTCCACTCATTTAAAGGAAAAACAACCACCTCTAGCAACTCTTGGAACTAGAAAATTTGTCCTCATTTGTCAAGATCAAATGCTCTGAATTTACTCAGATTCAGAAAAATTGCTAACACCAACAAGAGCCACATTCAGTTTACGATTTTATGGATAGCTGCTTCCAAATAAACTAATATCATGCAGAGGTTACAGAGGTTAATTGGATATTAAATTTTTATATGGGTCTTAGGAAACAAAAATTAAATCTTTTGGGTTTTAGGAAACAAAAATTAAATCTTTTGGGGGAGGCAGTATAAACTAAAAAACAAAATAACTGACATCTGAAAGTAAGAGTAATCTTCCAGGGATCTGCTATTTGTCCTAGCAACTCAAACATCTTTATAGAGCTCATCAAAGATGGAAATTTCAATTAGTCTAGTTGGTATGTTTCAAATATTTAACCACTTCATGCATAATTTCACATCACTTTGCTGTCATAAGGGACACTCTTGTGATATGCCAGGAGTTGGCTGCTGTCTTTGGGGTCTTTGTTATTCATGTACTAAAAACAGCCCAGTGAGTTACAGCATCATCCCCCACCCTGCAGACATGAGGGCAAAACATTTGCTCCCATAAAGCTAAGAATACAGGGAGAAGAGGTCAAGTTACAATGTCATGTGCACAATGATCTGGCAGGAGCTGGGAAAAGTATGTAGACTCTGGCATCAGGCCCGTATTTGAATCCAGCACCCATCAATAACTAAATGATCTTGGGCAAGTTTCTTGTATGATAAGTTGAAGTAATATCATGGCACCCAAGCGTATTAGTTTGCTAGGGCTGCCGTAGCAGTTAAGTACCACAAACTGGGTGACTTAACAGAAATTTATTATCTCACAGTTCAGGAAGTCAGAAGTCCAAAATCAAGACATCAGCAGGGTTAGTCCCTTCTAGAGGCTTTGAGGGAGGTTCCTCCTCCCCTCTCTCCTTGTGTTTGGTGATCTCTGGTAATCTTTAGCAACCCCTGGCTTGTATCTGCATCACTCAGCAGAAACCAGGATGTTCCAGCACATGACCTTCTTCCCTGTGCCTCTCTGTATCTAATCTCCCTCTAAATTCTCTTATAAAGACACCAGTCATTGAAGTCAGGGTTCATCCTATTTCAGTATGGCCTCACCTTAACTTGATTAAATCTACAAAAACCCTATTTTCAAATAAGGTCACATTTACAGGTATTGGGGAGGTAGAATTGGAACATGTCTTTGTGGGGGAGACACAATTCTACCACTACACTATGCCATGACCTTCTAATTAGCATGTTATCTGACAATTTGGGGAAGCAGTTAGCACAATGCCTGGTTTACAGTAGGTATTCAATGAATGCTACTTCCCTTGCCCTGATAATATGTTGCTTTTTAAAAAGTCTTTTTTCACCTGTTCAATAATCAGCATAACCATCAGAATGTGTTTCCAAATGACAGGCATAAAACTATTATTTGATTGGAAATCTGTGGATTTCCTAACTAATTTTTTTCATCTTATTTAGCAATGTATTGGGGAATCTACAGTAAGATTTCAAGAAATATCTGAGACTCAGCTGTCCTCTCTAGAGGAGTAAAGTTACCTTTAAAAACAATGCACTGCACATGTTTCTCACGGTGACCATCTCTGTCACGTGAGTAAATCTGGCCTTTCATGCTTGGCTGCTTATTGGAAAATATTGATTGGCAGCTGTTCAATGACACTGATGGTGCTTTAGTAATAAGTGCCAAAACCTAGTTAGGAGAAACCATAGAAAATGCACATTTTTTAACTGTTCACAAAGAGCTAAGATATATAGTAGAAGTACAAAAAATGTAATAATTGTGCTCTGATACTAGGAAAATATAGGCATGATTTCTTAAAATTTCAATTGCATTAATTCAAAACCTTACCCGGCATAAGAACAGAGCAATATGCCATGTTCTTTGGCTAAATCCTTCATTGTCAAAGTCTTGAATTATTGCAAAGACCTGAAGATTTCAGAATAATGATGACATAGAGCAGTAACTTTCTATCACTGCACAAAATGTACAGAGCTATAAATCTTATTATAATATAACGTGGAGTTCTAGGGATGCTTAAAATCCTTTTAAGTACCAAGTCAGCTAGTTGGTAAAATGTAGCATCCGCAATTTACTGATAGACAAACTAAGGTGAATGACCTCACTGTAATCATGGCAGAGGGAAAGGGGGATTTGCTTAGCTAATTACACTACAACAACTGATCCGGTCTACAACCTCCCCTGTAATATTTATTTTTTAATGAAATATACAAAAGTTTGCAAGCATCTTGTCTGCCTTATAAGTGTTTCCCCCAGGACTATTTAAAGATCAAAAAAGGAAATTTCAAACATGCAATCTGGCAAAAAAAAAAAAAGGCAAGGAAATAAACAGCCAAAAAATCACTCTCTCTAGAGCAGGCAGACCACCATCAAATACACTCTTAATCCACACCCTCCAACTATTTCCTCACCTATCACTTCAGTTATTCAAGGAGTACCTTGAAATTACGGGCCTGGGAGAGTCCATCTGCTCTTCCCCTTTTTGAGACCTTATTTCCAGACTCATGAGCTATCTTCTATGAATACAACCATTTACAAAGTTTCCAAAATGCCCCATCCCTTTGCCTTCTGATCCCCCCACCCCCCACTCCTACCTTTCCTTGGCTGCCCAGCACAGGTAGGTACACAATCAATACCAAGCAATGCTGACAATTCTCTGCTATCCCGCTTGTTCCCCCCACTCCACATGCCATCCATCTCTTTCTCTTGCTGGGAACACCGTTTTGAGGTACAGTTTGTTCTAGGGAAACGTATTCTGCTTCTCTCCTTGCCTTGCTCTCGATACAGACCAGCTAAAAGCCACTTATGACAATTGTGAGTTTACCAAGAATTCTAACAGAATTGTTTCCTGAGAGCTGGCCTGTTGAAAAATCGTGGAGCCTGTGGAAATGTGCCCAATGTCAAGGTTCTGTCTGTGACTTTTTACCTTGATACCCCCATTCCTGTCTTTAAGAATTGACTCCAGTGGCAAAAGGGAAGTTCTTCAGCAGAGAAAAATCTTCTGTGGGCTCTTTCAACACATAGGTCTGGTGAATCTGCCTGGTGCACATTCCTCTGGGATTTCAGTTTATAAGGACGACATCAACAATAACAAAACAAATGCAGAAAAGAGAAGGCCAAATCCATCAATGCAAAAAAAAAAAGTATGAGGCACTTGGAGGCAGCCCCCGCTTTGTAAGTACAGGAAGAAAGAGATTCTGCTAGAGTAGAAATCACAAACACCAATGCAGTTTTGGAGACAGGGACCTAAAGAGAAAATCTAACATCAGATGTTTAATAACTAGTAGGAGGGACAGGGCTTGACTAGCTGTGCCAGCTGTGAGTGGGAACTGATCTTCTTTAAATGTGTGGCCTAGAATACTTCCAGCACATACGGCTTTTGGGTAATAATGGTCACCTCAAACTTGAGCTGGGGAACAAGGTCACAACCAAGCTGAACCCCAAGATGTCAGAAAATCAATGAGAATTAAGAATAGCATCCGCTGATATTGAAGTCAAACTCTTGACCTGAGGGAGTTGGTGTGAAGGGGTCAGTTTTATGAGGATAACAGAAAGCTTAGAGCTTGTTGGCTAGGGGACCCTGGGGATGAAGGACCACCCCATAACCCCAGTGTGGGAGCGCTGTCTGTCCCTGTCCTGCTCTATTCCTAGCTCCTTTGGGAGAGCACCATCCAGCCCTCCTTTCCCTCACTGAAAAGTGACCCAGGTGGGCGCAGCATTTTAACATTCTGTTACTCAATGGTGGGGAGAGACAAAGAGTAGGAAATCAAGATGTTCTCTCAGCATATTTCTTTACAGAAATCCCTTCCCACCATGAATTCATCAGCCCTATGGATGGGATTGTACTTACGTGTTTCACACTCAAATTCTTCACCTGTGAATATGCCACTCGCTACAGGTGGAGTGAGGAAACCTAACAAGTTGTTTATTATTCTCCATCCTGGTTCTTCTTGAATCCAGGGCCTTCATTAAAAAAAAAAAAAGACTTGTTGACATAGATGCTTGTGAAATAGGTTGAAGCCAATTGGCTAAATATTTACATTGGAACCATTTCCTTTGTACTGGTTAACATATTCCAGCAAACTACAGTTATCAACCATGAAGGTTTATAAAAGTATATGTGTTTATGACATTTTCTAACTCCAAACAGCTAATATCTGTTTTGAATTAATGCTGTATACTAATGTTTAGCCCTCCTTTTACCAAGGTTAATTGTTAATTGTTCCAAGGCAATTATTTATGTGCTTGAAAGTGGGTTTGCTGAGCCTGGGTCCTCAGTGTTAAGATTTGTAAGAGGCGAACACACTTGCATAAAGGCAAATTAATTATTTAGAGAGAAAAGCCTTAATCAAGGGATGGGCCACTACAATAATTAGACTTCAGAAAAGAAAGCTAGCAGCAGCACAATTCATGCTTATTTGTTGTTCTTCCTCCTCTTCAAATATCAGAAGAAGATGCTTGCCCTGAACATACACACAAAAAATGCATATGCACCCACAAATACGCGAGAGGGATTGCTACTCCCCTCTCTGCCCCATCCCTTTTTAACTATGATAGCCAAAGGACTCTGGAAAACAGATCACTTACAGCATTTTAGAGCAAATAATCCACTTGGTCATTCCACAAGGCTCCAAAAAATAGACCTTTGAACAGTGACAGCTGGAAAGTCCTGAGGCATCAGAGACAGCTGATAGAGGATTCTCCTCCTGTTTTCCGGAGTCTTTGAAAACCAAAAGGCATAGTCCGCAGCACAACATGTGACAAGACATTTATTTTCATCTATTTGCTGTAAGCCGTTGAAAACTAGAAATATCAAATTAGATCAAATGTTTTAAAGTAGGTTAAAATCGATCCTCTCCCTGCATTTTGGGTTCTGCCCAAATCATCCTCAGATGGGGCCTTTGCAGCATGCATATATATTTCATCATAAGAGGGAAAGCAAAGCCCCTAATGGTGATAATTACTGTCACCAAAATAGAAGGCTAATTGTCAGAGGAGTTCTCTTCTCTCCGTGCGGTGAAGAGCTGGGCAGGGATACCCAGCGTCTTCGGGCAGAGCCGTGTTTTCCTTTCAGTTCTTTCAGGACGTTTAAAATCATTTCATCTGTCGACGCAGACTAATCAGATAAAAATCCAGTGAGAATTTTGTCAAACAAAGGCTTTATTAGGTATTTTTTGTTTTGTTTGGTCCCTGCCAATCCTCTTTGAGGAACAGAAAATGTGGAAACCCACAGGACACAGAGCCCTTGCGACTTTGGCCTGCATTGCTGATGTGTATTCATTCTATTTATTTTTATGACTCTCATCCAAGGGTAAGCAGCACATTTCTTAAAGAAACTCCAGACCCTTGACTGCCTTTCTCTCGTCATTAATCCTCACAACTTCCCCCAAGAAGCTGGGAAGAAACAGCTCTCTGCACCCTCCTTTATAGATGGAGAAGCTGAGGTTTGGGAAGGTTAAGTGACTTGCCCAAGGTTATTTAGCAAATTAGGAGAGGCCACCTGGGAATACAGCTTTGGGTTCTTGGGTTCTGGGGCTACAGCCAGGAAACCCCAGCCACAAAGAGGCTCTTTTGTGCTTGATTTCATTGACATGCCCATTTAGGTAGAAAGAAAACAAGTAATGTTTTCCAGTTCTTCTACTCTGTCTTTGCTTCATGCCACAATCACACACGCATGCACACTATTAGCCATGGGGGGACAGAGATAGCCCTGGATTGGAACTTGCAAATAAACTCACTGACTTGCAGCAATGACCTCAATGTATTCTATTGTTTTAGACTTATTGCATGGAGGTGTCACTCCATTTCCTGTCCTCACTCCGAGAACCAGGCTCATATATTTCAAGATGCTGGCCCTATTTAAAGAGTTGGTATAAGAACAACCGCTCCATTGATATGGAATTTCTTTAAAAAAAAAAAAAAAACTTTAAAGAAGATTTATTGCTGTCATCATAGGGGAGACTAAAGATGGTGTGTAATTCATGGAGAAGAATGAACGACCTACAACTCAAGGTGCTTTTGCAGGCTGAGTTGGATTATCATCCAGGACTGGGACTTGAAGATGTGAAGCCTTAGTGCTCAGGAGTGAGTAGTGTCAAGGCACGCGGAAGAAAGAAACCACATCTTAAGGAACACATTTTTCGACTCAGTCACAGGGTTAGGAATAGAATAATCATACACTAGAAGTTTTAAAAAGTGAACTCACACAGAAACACTGCCTGTGGGGAGAAGTGACCTGTCCTAAGGAAAGAGGGAGAGGAATATCAAAGTCTGGGAGAAAAGAAAAGAATACCATCTTCAGGGCAAGGAGTGCCTTCTCGCTTGTGCAGATGCAGGTTTGTAAGTACAATAGATCTTTGGTAAAACGCTTGTACCTCAGGCTGATTTTTTTTTTTAATTTAGGAATTGCAATTGCGCCATCTAGTGGTAAATTTCTAACACAACAACTTCATGGTGTTACTGATGTCATCTTTTGGATGCAAATTACTTAGTTCAAGATTTTTTTTTTTTAATTTAATGACTAATGCCTGCATCAATCATAGCAAGCTATTGAAAATTTAACTTCCGGCAGGCACAGTTGGCAGGGACTTCCAAGAACTAAAAGTATCGGTATATTGGCAATTTAAATCACAGTGTTTTCCACTGTTGAGATCAACTTTCCTGACTTATTATCTAAAATTTAATTATCTTGACGTGTTTCTGGGGTGAACAAAATAGTCCATCATAAAATTCACCAAAATTTATGCTTAAATTCAGCATGTATTCTATGTGAAAATGAAGGGGAGGCAGGCATTTGATCACCAAACAAAATGTCCATGAAGCTTTTTTATTTGATCCCCTTGATGGGTCTTCCTGGGCTGGGAGAGGGGAGGAGTCTGCTGACCCTTAAGGGATCTGGTGCAGCAGCACTGTGGACTGCAGCGGCCTCAAAGCGTGAGGCTGTTGTACTGGAGAAAAATTCTTCTCCCTGATGCTAAAATGACTTTAGATGGCACCGAAATCAGGTCCGGGGTCCGTTTCAGTTTCATGTTCCTGGGTCTTTAACATCTCAAAAACTTGCCAGTTGTCCTTTATAATCAAACCGAGCAGACTTCCAGCTTTTTTTCTTTGCCCAAGCAACCATACCCAGTTAGAATTTCATACGATTACATTTTGCATTGTGTTTACTTATAACTTCCTATGGAATGGCAAGTGATACTGCCTTTTCATTAAAGTAGTGATAGAACTTTCCTTTTAAGATACATTTATTGAAATAAAAATGTGAGTCAATCTGAAGAAAAAGTGTTGGATAAAGAATAGTACAGGAGGTATATGGATACAGGCAGCATCATGAAGGTGGACGAGGGTACAGGCAGGTGACGACACAAAGCCAGGAAAGATTCTGTGAACACCTGGGCTTGTTCTTCTCTGGATCTACCACTCATCCTCTGTATTTACCTGGGCTTGTTACTTAATCTCTTTCTATTTTCCTGTAGAGTAGGGCTTTGATTTCTTTGGGTTTAGGCAAGTACAAAGCAACTAATCAAACTATAGCTTCTTAGAGCAATTTATTTTTATTGTTATTATTATTATTAGAAATGGGGTCTTGCTCTGTCACTCAGGCTGGAGTGCAGCAGTGTGATCATAGCTCACTGCAGCCTCGAACTCCTGGGCTCAGGTGGTCTTCTCACCTCAACTTCCTGAATACCTGGGGACTACATGCATGCACCACCGTGCTCAGTTAATATCTTTAATTTATTTTTGTAGAAACAGGGTCTCACTCACTATGTTGCCCAGGCTAGTCTTGAACTTTTGACTGTAAGCAATCCTCTGGCCTTGACCTCCCAAAATTCTGGGATTACAGGCATAAATCACCACATTCACCCTCTTACAGCAATTTTCAAAGTGAAATTATTCTTTGCCTGAATTCAGAAGTTGGACATGGAAGTAAGGAAGGAAATAGAATATCCTAAGAATACCTTCATCAAAGCACAAAGGGGAATGTGGAAGGCTCGGAGACACTCATTGGTGGCGAGTTGCATCCAGCCTCGGACTCACACTTAACCATAAGCCCTGGATTATGTTCCTGTTCTCCAAAATTATAACTCATGCATACTAAGGATGTGCCAAATCAAAGAACTATCAGAATATGTCATTTCATGTTATGGGATATCAGAAACAAAGTAATGCTTTGCTCCTTAAAGCCATGTGAAGGACGGCCAGTGGGATGCAATGTGGCTTCCAGCCTCCTATAGACAGGCGTCTCTGAGGGCAGAGGAAGAGCTTGATGGGGGAAACTGGGCCTAAGAGGGCCCAGAGCACGGTAGCTCATCCCTATAATCCTAGCACTTTGGGAGGCTGAGGCAGAAGGATCATTTGAGCCCAGAAGTTCCAGATCAGTCTGGGCAACATAGCAAGACCCATCTCTATTAAAAAAAAAAACTAGAAAAAATAATTAGCTGGGTGTAGTGGTGTACCTGTAGTCCTAGCTACTCCAGAGGGAGGATCACTTGAGCCTAGGAGGTTGAGGCTGCAGTGAGCTATGATTGCACCACAGCATTCCAGCCTGGGAGACAGAACAAGATGCTGTCCCTAAAAAAAAAAAAAAAAAAAAATTGGTCCCAGGACTGCGGCCTTCATAGCAGATAAGCACCACATGTATCCAGAGCCGTGCCTGTGTGGTCCCACAGGTTGGGCTTCATGCCTATGGTCCATGGACACAGACTGGTCCTGACACCAATTCTGAAAGGCAACTATGTGACCTAGTGTAAACAGAGTTGGAAACCGGGCTCATAGCTGATCCTGGGAATGCTGACTCCACTGCCAGGAGGGACAGGAGCCTGAACTGCAGTGGAGAGGGAAGGCCATGCCTCCACTCCCCCGTCCTCCCCACCACAGACAGAAGCCATGGGGACAGCGAGATGGGCCTTCCTCCACTCTCGGGAACGACTGGTCAAATTCACCATCCCTGATGCTTCCCGATGTTCCCATCACCAGTCCTAAGTCTCTGGTGTTCTTGCTGTGATGCCCCAGAGTCACCATTCCCAACCCTCTTCTGCTTCCTGCCTTTCTGACCCACTCCAACCTATTTACTCCCATTAGAATTGCAGCCAGTTCTGCCAAGGCTTGAAGAATGGGACCCCCTCAATGATATGCTGCCCTGGGTCACAGGTAGCCATGCAAAGGATTGCCCTATCCCATGGGAGAAGGATTCCTCCCCCTCCCTCCCATCTCCCTCGGGAACCTACATGAGGGTTCCTTCTGCTGGGTCCTCTGTTCACCTCAGACATGGCCTCTGGGACGTAAAACTAAGCCCCCAGGTGAGAAGAACAGCCAATTGCAAGAAGACACAACGGGCAGTTGAGTTCTTGTACCCCTCCGAAATGACCATGAACTGGGTGGGAACCATGTGTCAGGGACCACACTGGGCGGGGTGGGGCAGAGGAAGATGCCCAGGACTCTGCCCCTGCTCCCCTGAGAAGATATGACTTACAGACCATGGTGGAGTTAAGTGTCACCTCTTTGTGACTTTTTTTTTTGAGAAATACTCATACCCTTACACATGACCTGGCATCTAATAATAAGTGTTACTCACCAACATCCTCCTCATCACCATCACCATGGGGATAACAACAGTGTTAGACTTTGGATGACATCTGAGGTGAGCTTTGATAACTAGATTTTATTGGATAGAGTTTTTTTTAGGGAGAGAAGTTTGGTGTTCTAGGTGAGGCTGGGGTTCTAGGTGAGTTTGGTGTACTAAGTGAGGTTCTAAGTGAGGTTGAGGTTCCAGGTGAGGTTTTAGGTGAAGCTGGGGTTCTAGGTGAGGTTGGTGTACCATGTGAGTTTCTAAGTATGGCTGGGGTTCTAGGTGAGGCTTTAGAAGAGGCCGGACTTCTAGGTGAGTTTCTAAGTGAAGCTGGGGTTCTAGATGAGGTTCTAGGTGAAACTGGGGTTCAAGGTGAGGTTGGTGTTGTAGGTGAGGCTGGGGTTCTATGCAAGATTGGTGTACTAAGTGAGGTTCTAAGTGAGTCTGGGGTTCTAGGTGTGGTTTTAGGTGAAGCTGGGTTTCTAGGTGAGGTTGGTGTACTAGGTAGGGTGCCAAGTGAGGTAGGGTTCTGGGTAAGGCTAGGGTTCTAGGTGAGGTTGGTGTTTTAGGTGAGGTTCTAAGTAAGGTTGGGGTTCTAGGTGAAGCTGGGGTTCTAGGTGTTCTGGGTGAAGCTGGGGTTCTAGGTGAGGTTCTAGGAGAGGTTGGGCTTCTCAGTGGGCTTCTAAGTGAAGCTTGGGTTCTATATGAGGTTCTAGGTGAAGCTGGGGTTCTAGGTGAGGTTGGTGTTCCAAATGAGACTGGAGTTCTAGATGGGTTTCTAAATGAGGTTGGGGTTCTAGGTGAGGTTGGTGTTCTAGGTGAGGCTGGGGTTCTAGGTGAGGTATTCCTGGGGGGAAAAGCCAATGGCTGGAAAAGTGGAAAAGAGAAGGGGTAGGCTGGAGTTCTAGGTGAGTCTGGGGTTCTAGGTGAGGCTAGGGTGTTCTAGGTGAGGCTGGGGTGTTCTAGGTGAGGCTGGTGCTCTAGGTGAGGCTTGTGTTCTAGGTGAGATTGGTGTTCTAGTTAAGGCTGGGTGAGGCTGGTGTTCTAGATGAGGTTGGTGTTCTAGGTGACGTTCTAAGTGAGACTGGGGTTCTAGATGAAGCTGGGGTTCTAGGTGAGGTTGGTGTTCTAGGTGAGACTGGTATTCTAGGTGAGGTATTCTGGGGGGGAAATGTCAGCAATTGGGAAAGCAAAAAGAGAAAAGGTATGTTTAAGGAACTCTAAAGGGTATGTTTAAGGGACTTGGTGTGGTGGCTCACACCTGAAATCCCAGAATTTGGGAAGCTGAAGTGGGAGAATTGCTTGAATTCAGGAGTTTGAGACCAAACTGGGCAACATAGCAAGACCCCATCTCTATATCTGAAAAAAGAAAAGAAAAGGTGGCTTGGCAGAGGAACAAGCCTGTGAGCCAGAGAGCCAGTGAGATGGAGGGCCCACAGTGCCTGGTGAGGAGTTAGAACTGACAAGCAATGAAAGACCACCAATGATGTATTTTGATCAGTGCTAGATAAAGAGACCGAGTCTCTCCCTTGAGTAAAGAAAAGATAGGGAGAGGGAAACTGGGGCAAGGGAGACCAATCACATGGCAGCCACAGCATCCAAATGACCCAAAGGTAAGTATTTTGACCTAGAGACTGGGGAATCCAGCTGCCATTACTACCAGTTCTTTCTCCTCTAAAGTGTGGCTTCTACTCAGATGGAGCAGTGGGAGTCACCATGGTCTGAAGCGGAACTCACATGTCCATTGCACAATGGCCCCATGCAGGAGAAATTTAATGAAAACCCAAATCTGTTTCCTCTAAGTTCTTGACTCCTGGTCTTTCCTGGGGCTTAAGAAAAATAGAGGCAAAGACCAGATGAAAGTTTGCAGAGCACCACTGGCCTTTGCAAATGCCATGAGGATTACAGAGCACAACCAGCTCCTGGTCTGAGAACAGCCTGTCTCACAGACCCTAGGCTGCCTTTTATGATTGGTGGGTACAGCCTGAGACATGGTTGGCTCAACAAATCACCAAATGAGGGGATGCAGCTGCTGTGACTTCATGAGAGACCAGTGCCAGAGTCATCCCTCCTCTCCACCACCTGCCATCTTCTCCTCTAGAAAGGGTTCTGGTCTTTCCTTAGCCCCAAAATGAGATGGGGGCTATGAGATCGGGTGTGGGTCTTTTGAGAGGATTCATGACTGGTTGGGTAGATGCTTGATGATTCTTTATTTTATTTTATTTTAAAGATGTGGGGTACAATTCAGAGTTAGGTATACTAATGTTCATTATGCAGATATCCTTGTTGATGAGGTATGCCCCTCCCTCCCGTGGCAGTTTCCCTCAACTGCCAATCCCAACCGCCTTCCCTAGCAGTTTCCCACTACTACCAATCCCTTTTTTATAGTATTATGATCAAGGTCCACTTATAAATGAGAACATATGGTACTCTGTTCTTGGTTTCTGTGATAGATCACCAAGTATGATCAAATCTAAATCCATCCAAGTTGCTGTGAAGTCCATATGATTGTCCTTCTTTATGGCTGCATAATATCCCATTGTGTATATGTACCACATTTTTTTAATCCAGTCCAGCTTCAGTGGGCAGCATGGTTAGGTGCATGTTTTTGCTATTGTGACTAGAGCTGCAACAAACATGCATATGCAGGTATCTTTTCTGTAGAATGATTTGCATTCCTCTGTGTATATTTCCAGGAGGGGGATTGCTGAGTCATATGGAAGGTCAATTTCTAGTTCTTTCAGAAATCACCACATTCCAAAGAGGTTGCACTAGTTTGCATTCCCACCAGCAGTGTAGAAGCTCCTTTTTCTCCGCATCCTCGCCTGCATCTGTTGTTGTTTGCTTTATTAATGATGGTCATTCTTACTGGGATTAGGTGGTATCTCAATGTGGTTTTGATTTGTATTTCTCTGATGATGAGTGAGGCTGAGTACTTTTCATGTGTCTGTTGGCTGCCCGTAAATATTCTTTTGAGAAGTATCTATTCATGTCTTTTGCCCACTTTTTAATGGGGCTGTTTGTTTTTTTCTTTTTGGCACGTTTGAGGTCCTTGTTAGGCCTTTGTCAGATATACAGTTGGCAAATATTTTTTCCCATTGTGTGGGCTGTCTCCCTGCTCTCTTGATGGTTTCTTTTGCTTTGCAGAAGCTCGTCAGTTTGATGAGGTCCCACTTGTCTATCTTATTTCTTATGATGCAGGCACTTAGGGTTTTGATCAGGAATTGGTTGCCAGTTCCAATTTCCATAAGGGTGTCTCCTAGATGCTTGATGATTCTAATTTGGCTCATGAGTGGAATGGAGTAGAAAACACCTAAAGCCAAAATATCAGCTTAGATTTGAATGTGTCTTTTTCAAAATTCAGGTGTTATCAATGTGACAGTGTTACGAGGTGGGACCTTAGGCCATCAGGGTTCCTCCCTTGTGAATGCAATTAAGGCTTTTTATAAAAGAGGCTTCAGCTGGGTGCAGTGGCACACGCCTATAAACCCAGCGCTTTGGGAGGTGGAGGCAAGAGGATTTCCTGAGTCCAGGGGTTCGCGACAAGCCTGGGCAACATGGCAAGACCTCATCTCTACAATAAATCCAAAAGGAAAATTAACCAAGCGTGGTGGCATATACCTGTGGTTCTAGCTACTTGGAAGGCTGAGGCAGAAGGATCACCTGAACCCAACAGATCGAGGCTGCAGTGACCGTGAGCATACCATTTCACTCCAGCCTGGGTAACAGAGTGAGACTCTGACTCAAAAAATAAAAATATAAAAGAGACTTTGGCCAGGCACGGTGGCTCAAGCCTGTAGTCCTAGTATTTGGGAGGTCAAGGTGAGGGGGTTGCCTGAGCCCACAGGTTTGAGAACAGCCTGGGCAACTTGGCAAGACTTCATCTCTACAAAAAAAAAATTAACTGGGCATGGGAACGCACACCTGTAGTTCCAGCTATTTGGAAGACTGAGGCGGAAGGATCACCTGAGCCCAGCAGGTCAATGCTGGGGTGGCTGTGAGCATGCCACTGCACTCCAGCCTGAGTGACAGAATGAGACTCCAACTAAAAGTAAAATAAAATAAGAAGAGGCTTTATGCAGTGTTAGACTTTCTCACTCATTTGTTCTTCCACCTTCCGCATGTGAGGACATGGAGCTCTTCTCCTTTGGAGGGTGCCACCCTCTGCCTACAACTGAACCTGTTGGCGCCTTGATCTTAGACTCCCCAGCCTCCAGAACTGTGAGAAGTTTCTGTTCTTTATAAATTACCCAGTCTGCAGTATTCTGGTATCACAGCACAAAACAGACTAAGACAATATCCATGTTTACATCTATGTATTGGTTAATTTTCACTTGGAAAAGAGTTTCAATTCCCCCTCTTAATATAAAATGCAGGAACTCTGGGTCTAAAATATAACAATCAGTGATTACTGGTTTGAGAGGCTGAGGTGGGAGGATCACTTGAGCCCAGGAGTTTGAGACTAGCCTGGGTAACATAGCAAGACCTCACCTCTACAAACATTTTTTTTTTAAATTAGCCAGGTGTGGTGGTGCACACCTGTAGTTCCAGCTGCTTGGGAGACTGGGGCAGAAGTATCATTTGGGACCAGAAGATCAAGGCTGCGGTGAGCTGAGATTGGGCCAGCACACGCCAGCCTGGGCAACAGAGTGAGACCCTGACTCAAATAAATAAATTAACAATCAACAAATCTCTATCTTATTAGAACTGTGTGGCTATGTGGAGACTTTTATGGGGTTTGAGAACAGAGGCTTCCGGTGGTCCCTCAACCTTAACTGGCCTTCTCTGCAGTGATGGGACCCAGGCCTCAATCTTAAACTCTATAGGGAATGTTGGAGTGGACACTTGCCCAAGGGACACCTCCTCAGAGCAGGTGTGTTTCTTCTTTTTTTTTGAGTCAGTCTCACTCTGTCACTCAGGCTGGAGTGTAGTGACCTGGGTCCCATCACTGCAGAGGGGGCCAGTTAAGATTGAGGGACCACAAGAAGCTTCTGTTCTCAAGCCCCATAAAAGTATCCACATAGTCACACAGTTCTAATAAGATAGAGATTTGTTTGTTTGTTAATTAATTATCTGATTCAGGGTCTCATTCTGTCACCCAGGCTGGCATGTGGTGGCCCAATCTCAGCTCACTGCAGCCTTGATCTCCTGGGCTCAAGCAATATTTCTGTCTCAGTCTCCCAAGTAGCTGGGACTATTGGTGTATGCCACCATATCTGGCTAATTTTTAAAGACTTTTTTGTAGAGATGATGTCTTGCTGTGTTACCCAGGCTGGTCTCAAACCCCTCACCTCAGGTAATCCTCTCGCCTCTACCTCCCAAAGTGCTGGGATGACAGGCGTGAGCCACCGCACTCAGCAGTGTGTGGTGCATTTCGAAAGCACATTTACATATTGCCTGCCCTCCACCTATGCAGAGAACACAAGCCGTGGAGACACAATGCTGGGCAGCCAGCCAGGCCCATTCACTAGCAAAAAACTCATTGCTGCCCTTCAGTGAGGACAATTCAAAGTCACCCTTCCATAAAATAGCTGTGGGCCTGCCACAGCCCGCACTATCCTGCCTGACCTCACAGAGGAAGCTGCTGGAGAGAATGTTCTGTGGTTCTTCTCACCTGACTTTGTGGCAGTCCTTACGATTCCTATCCTGTGCTGTATTAGAAAAGAGGTCTGCATGTTGAACCCGCAATCGGCCTCAGGGACTCCTGCCCGGAGAGCTGGTTCTTTGAGCCATCTGGGTGCCTTGTTGCTTCTTGTAGCACAGGTGGAAGGAGCATGCCTTGGACCTGTACCAGACAGAAAGAAGCCATGTCAGTCTGTCCAGGAGCAGCCCGGGCCCCGAACAGGGCTGTAGGCTCCTGTTATACACACACCTTTGGGGGTGTTGATTTGCTTCTTAAAACAAACCTGTTTTCCAAGTATCATATCTAAAAGTGTGCCAAGAAGTTTAGGAGAGCTTCCTTTTAGGTTTCTTTTTCCCTCAGGAAAGCTTCTATGAAACAAGAAGCTGTCCCCAGCCTTACGCGGAGTATTCTGTAGAAGGAAAGACTTCTGGTGCTATTTCCTTCTTCAGGATAAATATCTTACCTGACTTGTCAAAGACAAATCTTTGGCCCCGTAACCCCATGGCTTTGAGCCAGTGTCTGTCCTTTGTGCAAACCTGATTTTGGATTTAAAGTTGAGCAAGACTTCTTTGGAGTGAGTACTTGGGGGTCTTAGAGAGGCAAGTAGGAGACAGGAATAGGGCTATTTGCTTCAAAGCCCCCAGAAGGAAGCTTTGTGTCTCCTCTCTTGAGAATGAACACTATTGTTTTTACATTTGGGGTCTTAATCAGATGCTCTGGTCTCTTTCTTTTCTTGCCTGTCCCCTTGTCATCCTTTATTGAGGCTGCCATTGCATTAGATAATTACATTCCCCCTCCATGGACTCCCCCTTCACAAACCTTCTTGGAAGGCTGAGCTCATGACTCATGCTTCTCTGATATAAAGTGACTCTCTGAATTCATCAATACCTGACACAGGCTGCCCCTGTCCCCATTAGGCACCACATCATTGACTGCTTGGTTAATTTCAGAATTTAGTTTAGGGTCATAGGAACAGTTGCAAGATTCTTTTGACATTGGGCTCCTTGAGCCCATCTGTTTATCTGGGATTCTGAAGCAACCCCCATTTTAAGCACAGCCTGTTCTTGGGGCTTCCTGGGCCAATACCACCAGCAAGTGATGAACCTCCAATGGGAGGCCACAGAGAAACCTCTGGAGTTTCCAAGGCCCACAGCAATGACACGGGCCGCATCTGGGGTCTCCAACTTTCCTGCCTGTGCCACCATCTGGCCTCCCAACCCCAGGAAGAAGCATTCTTTCCTTCAGCCCCTTTTGCCAGAACCTTTACCAGCAATAGCCCCAGGGCCTCAGCCCTTCCCTATGAGGATTCATGGACGATTGGCCTTGTAGGACCAGAAAGTTTTATTTTTCCAGGGACCATGGAAGGGGTGAGTTGGTCTTGCATTCCCAGCTCAAATGCAGGGTGTGTTTTCCTACAGAGGAAATATTCTCAAAGAAATGTGTATTGTTGATTAAGATGAGGAATATATTTCAGCTGTATTCTGTAGTTGTGGATTGGACTAGACAGCATTTCATTAGGTGCAAAGCTGGATACGGGTCCGAGACCAGCCTGGGCAACTTGATGAGACCTCATTTCTACAATAAAGCAAAAAATAAGCTGGGCATAATAATGTGTGCCAGTAGTTCCAACTACTTGGAAGGCTGAGGCAGAAGGATCGCCTGAGGCCAGCAGGTTGAGGCTGCAATGGTCGTGAGCATGTCACTGCACTCCAGCCTGGGTGACAGAGTGAGACTCCGACTCAAAAAAAAAAAAAAAAGGAGGCGTTGGCAGTGTATGATGTGGGACATGGGTCAGACACCCCCTCATTACAATAGCTGTGTTACAGCAGAGAGGATCCTGGGACCTGGGGCCAGAAATTCGGGTTCAACAGCTCATGGAACCATATTAGACAAAGCTATGTCCTGGAAGACTCCATTTTCCTCAAGTGTTAAATAGGAATAGTCACAAAGACGAAGTTACAATCCTTGGGAAGAACTTCATACACAGTAGGTATTCAAGAAATGTCAGCTGAATATGAATTCTAAAAGGAATGATAAGACGCTCCAGAGGTAATTTACAGGTTGTACAACTCTGGTAATTATTCTTTCTGTTTCCAAAGGCCAAATCCTCCCCTCTTTGAAGCCTTACTCTCTTACTTTCATGAGTTTCCAGTTCTTCCTTACATAATGAAGGCTACACCTCCCCACTGCCTCAGCCTTCCAGCCTCTGCTCTGTGTCAAAGACTCTGACATGCTGGGTTCCAGAGCGGCCTCTCCTCACACGCTCCCCTGATTCAGAGAGGAGGCACAGGTAGTGTTGCCAGATTTAACAAACAGAAATGCAGGCTACCCAGGTAAATCTGAATTTCAGAACAACAAACAATTGCGCGGCCCATTCTTATTAAAAATTGTTCATCGTTCATCTGGAATTCAGATGAGTACCTTATGTTTTATCTGTCAACTCTAAGCACAGGGTGAGTTTCTGGCCCTCAGATCACCCCAGGCCCTGGCCCTCTTCAGAGTCCAAGGCCTGGTCTAGATGTGACTGTGGTTACTTGACCTCCTTCTGCTCAGAAGACCCCTGTCTAAGCCTTGCTATCTTCCCCCTGAGCCCAGTGTGTTCACGTCATGTACACGGCATGTACACTACATGTCAAATGTCCTCAAAGCAGTGTCAACAACCACTGAGTGGTAAAAATCTCCCCAACCTAGAGCAGATCCATTCCCTGCCTGTATGTCCTCTACATAATAACAGCCCAAGGGCTTCCTCTCAGTCGCAGATGTCATGGTCATGCAGAGGGTTAGTTCCCCTTTCCCCAGGAACAGCCTTCAGTCGATGGTGGGTAGGAATCGGAGGATCAATACCTTAGCTCTCTCACCCCTGGGTTGGGGCAGGGGATAAATCAGAGGCATGTGTAATAGCCTACACTGTCTCCAGCGAGGTCCACAGTACTGAACTCTGACTGTCACAGTAGAACCTGCTCAACAAGTCAGCCTTTGTGGGCTTCTGTCATCCCCTTCCTCTGTCTCCTTTTCTGACCCTCCTACCATTGCTCCCCCGGGCCCCCGCCAAATAAACTCCCTCCACCCAGACAGGTGACTCATAGTGGGCCACTGGGGAGCTCAACCTAGGACAAAGCTGAATGTCTTCTCTCACTACAGCCTCTCCAGCCACAAACCGCCAAAGGTTAAAATCACAGGGTACTTCCCAGAAGAGGCAGATCCAGAGATACAAAGGATGAGGTCAGGAGTCCTACCACATGGTTTGCTGGGATTTTTAAAGACTCCAGCGGCAAGAAAAACCCCTTCCTGGCTAGGAAGACACTGTTGAGAAAAGAGTCCAGCATAGCATCTTCTTATAAACCAGGCCCTCCAGGCTGGAAGAGCTGGTGTTCTGTGTTCCTGGCAGCAGGGTGGAGTTCGTTTCCTGTCCTGTCCTGCAGAGAGGTAACCCTGCAGCTCAGTCACAAGTTATCACTGCCAACATGTCCAAGCTGATATGGGGAGACAGAGGCCAGGGGCTGTGGGGGGTTCAACTGGCCTAAGATACTGGGAAGGGCAAGGGCTTTGGGGCCAGAGGAATCAAGTCTCTATCTGCCTCTGCCTACCTATGTGATTCTGGAGAAACTGAGCCTCGGTTTCCCATTTGTAAAATAAGAATAGCAGTGCCTCCCGGGGTTGTTGAGTGATTTATTTAAAATAATGTATGTTGGGGCCTAGCATCCCACAACTGTTAGTTCCCTCCTTGGTTTTATTGTACCAGTAAAACCCACGTGATAAGAACTTGCGCTCTGGTGTAATGCCGTCTGCATTCTGCCAGCTTTCACAAGGCCTGTCTCCTCCTTCAGACTGTAAGCCATCAGACTATGAGCCATGCCTGACTGGGACCGGTGAGCTCTCGTTAATTGATTCAACAGCCTTGACCAGCTAAGCTCAGTCTCCCACTTTGCCTCTCTCGGTTATCAAGAAGGTTCTGCAAAGATTGCCATCAGCAAGGTTATCCAGCCTTATTCTTGAGTGGATCAGGCCAGTAATTTGCCGTGATGGATAGAGTGCCTCCAACTGCCTGTGTAATTGCGGTAAGCAGCCGCCGGAGTGCCGGAGTGACTGCGTTTAGGAAATTCAGCTCTCAGGGAACTCAGTGCTGCCTAAGCCACCGTCGATCCAAAATTAGACCTTTCCTCCACTCCATCATTACATGGGTAAGCAGTCAGAACACTTCCTGAATACGAACCACAGATCAAAAGTGATTTATAGAAACATCCACATGTGTGTAGATGGGTGGCAGGGGGGTAGGGAGCCCGCGGTTGGCCCCAGACCAGCTACAGGCCTCCTCAGCCACAGTCTAGCAGAACAACGTCTCTCTCTCTCTCTCTCTCTCTCTCTCTCTCTCTTTCATTCTCTCTCTCTCTCTCTCTCTCTCTCTCTCATTCTCTCTCTCTCTCATTCTCTCTCTCTTTCATTCTCTCTCTCTCTCTCTCATTCTCTCTCTCTCTCTCTCCTACAGGAATAGGGAAAGACCATAGTCTCCTGGGGAAAAGACACGTGAGGTTCTTTTAGTCCACAGACTCACCAGATTATAAGGCTGTTCTTAATGAGTGTTAAAAGCTCAGCCACCCCGGAACCTCTCTAAAGACCCTGATTTCATGGGTCTACCTGGGGACCTGAGCTCTGTGCTTCTGACAGACTCCTCCAACAATGGTTCTCAAACCGTCTGCACGTGACAGTCACCAAGGGAGCTTAAAATGTCCCAATGCCCAGGCCCCATCCCAGACCAATTAACCAGAGCCACTGGGGGTGACGTCCAGGCACTGGGGCTTTTTAAAGAGCTCTAGGTGATGCCAATGTGCAGTCCTGTTTGAGAACGAATGCCCAGACAATTTGCAAAACTAGGCAAGTATGAGAAATACAGGTTCCAGGGGTCAAGGCCTATTTAGAAGAACCAAGTACTGCTTCTGTTTGGCATCATCAAACTGAAATTCAGGGCCCCCACTGGTTTATGCAGACAAAACCTGGTTATGTAGGCTGTTTTGAAACCTGGCTGATCATTAGAATCACTTAGGTTTGTTTTGTTTGTTTGTTTTTATTTGTTTTTCTAATACAGGTACCCAGACCACAATTCAGATCTGTTGAACCATATCTGTATGTTTTTTAGAGGTTCACAGATTATTTGGATGCTCTTCTGGGTCTGGAACCACTGACTTCAAATAATTTATTAAGGGGAAAAATTTTTGATTTATAACTATATAGGAGGCATGTCTAGACATATTTTTAGTTTTAAAATAGATTGTTAACAAGAGAAGTTTGGTTGATAAGTGGGCATTATAAGATCCGTGTGGCCCTAAATTTTCAACCTGGTGTTCTCTTAACTCCTGAGCCCTCAAATAGATGTGGCAAAATAAAACACTCACTCAGGTTCATGTCCCCTCATTAGTGCCTCTTCTGGCCAAAGAAGGAAAAGGCCCAAATCTTGCTCCCCATCCCAACAGCAAAGGCGGGGCATCCAGAAGCCCTGTGGGGTCCCTGGGCCCCCGCTCCCTGAGGTGCTTTTGCAGGCCAGCAGTTTCCTGTGGGTCTCCCCCTGGTTCCAGTGATAGGATCATTTCTGATTAGAAAAAGAGCCCTGGGCCGGAAGGCCTTTGTGCTGCTTCCTGCAGCGGCTCGGGTGTGCTAGGTCTGGGTTTATCTCAGCCAGGGCTTTTCGGAGGCACGCATTTCTCAGCGAGTCTCCCGAATTTTATTTTCAGTCCTGCCAAGGGCAGATTAAATGGCTACATGAATGGGAAAATGCAGGAGGCTTTGAAACAGATGGTTGGCTGTGCGGGCTCAGTGACTTGCCAAGCACTGGATTGTGTTGCCATATGAATGAAAATCCCACCGCGGCCGGGTTTTTATTTCTCCAACCTATGGATGACAGCGGCTCCCTCGTCCCCCTGGCAGTGGGGCCTGGAGCAGTTACCTGCTATTATTATTCCTTTCCCATCAGGGCTCAGCTTCTTGCCTCTCTGGATTTTCCTGGTTCCTTTCTCTGAAAGGGAGTGTCATTCTAGACTAATTTCCTGATGGTGTAAATGATTTAGCAGGGCTGATGAATATCAATAGAGCTGCAGATGGGTTTAAGGCGCCTAATGAATGTGACAGTCACTAGTGCCAAATATTTTTCCAACTTGCATTTAGGATGAAAACAAGCTTGAATAGTACGCACAAAGGATACTTCTTTAATTATGCATCATAAATTTTAAAGTCAGTAGTCAGAGGTGTCAGCAAAGTATGGCACAGATGAAAAGCTGTATACCATGTACTCCAATGCATGGAAGCCAGAGTGACCCGGGTTCGAATCCCAGCTCTGCTACTAACAAGTTATGTGAATTTGGACATATTACATAATTTCTCAAAGCTGGATTGCAAAATGCAGATAATAATCCTTACTCCTGGGCATTTAAAAAATAATGAGCATGAGAAAATGTAGCCTTACTGGCATTCATAATTCAACAAATAGTTGTTAAGTACCTACTGTGTGGAAAAGACTACACTAGGTGCAGAGGATTCAGAAGATTCTAGAAAGTCACAGGTGAGAGAAACAACTGAATGAGTGGTATACCGAGGGCAGGACAGAGGGAGGATGCACCAGGTGCTGGCAATAGGGGATATCTTGTCTATACAGAAGTTTAAAGCAAAAAACTGACTAAAAGTTTATGTGCTTTTGATTACCAACCTGAGCCAAAAATTCTAAACAATTTCAGTGGTCAAATTACTCTTTTCTCCCAAAACCTCCTCTTGGTCTAAGTTCTGGAGAACTGTTGTGGTTACTGAATTTTATTAGTGTTTACACGTAAGCTTCATATTATCCTGGGTATTTTTATTACTTATTCTTTAATAAACTGGTTTTCTAGCCGGGTGCGATGGCTCAAGCCTGTAATCCCAGTACTTTAGAAGGCCGAGGTGAGAGGATTGATGGAGCCCATGGGTTCAAGGCCAACCCAAGCAACTTGGCAAGATCTCATCTCTACAATAAATTAAAAAATTAGCATGGCATGGTAGCATGTGCCTGTAGTTCTGGCTACTTGGAAGGCTGAGGCACAAGGAATGCCTGAGTCCAGCAGGTCAACACTGGGGTGGCTGTGAGAGTCACTGCACTCCAACCTGGGAGACAGAGTGAGACTCCAACTCAAATAAATAAATAAATAATTTGGTGTTCTATGTGGAAGTTCATTTGAGGAACTCCCAGTTATTCAAGGCACCTGCCCCTACCCCACCTCCCAACAGCCCACTCAGCCATAGGAATATATTACACAGCAAACTTGTAAGGGTTCAAAATTGCTGGAGCTATTAGTTACCCTGAAGGTTTTGTCTTCAACCCTGGAGGTACCATCTCTTCCTGTGTTTAAAAAGTGAATTCAAAATCAACAATGGTAGCTCAGTGCAGAAACAAAACACAGAGCTCTTGAATTGAGTCAATTCTTCATTTCTGTGTAACTGCTAGGAGGTTTTGTGTTTCAAATTTGGAACAAGGAAGCTCTGAACGTTGAGGTATGATATTTTTATTTGTCAAGTACAAGTTTTAGTTCATACATGGAATATTTTACTTAATTTGAGAATCTTTAACATTGAAATTTGTTTTTCTATTGAAATTGTTCATTGTGGCCAGGCACGGCTGCTCACACCTGTAATCCTAGCCCGTAGGAGGCCGAGACAAGAAGATCTCTTGAGTCCAGGAGTTTGAGACCAGCCTGGGCAACATATCGAGATCTCATCTCTACAAAAAAATCTAAAAATTAGCCGAGCTTGGTGGTGCGCGACTGTAGTCCCAACTACTCGGGAGGCTGAGCCCAAAGGTTTGCCAGAGCCCAGGAAGTCAAGGCTGTGTGTGGTGAGCAGTGACTCTGCCACTGCACTCCAGCGTGAGCAACAGAGTGAGATTCTGAATTTTTTTAAAGAATTGTTTATTGTTTGTTTCAAAACTCAGGAACAAATTGAGAAAGTAATGATTATTACCAATTCTTATATGATCATTACTGAAAAGAATATTATCATATAGTTGTTAAAACATGATCCACTTCAGGTGTCAAATACACCTGGTATGTCACTGCAATGGATTGCACACTAAGTTTTTAAAACATTGTAATTAACATAAAATGGTGGCTCTCTTCTTCTGACCTGGCACTCCTCAGGGTAGAAGACAGAAGTTCATAATGGAAGAACTAGATGTCTGTGGTCTTTTGAAAATCAAATTTTGTGGTTGTCACACACACAAAAAAATAGCAACTATTTCATTGAGCCCTTTCTGTATGTCAGGCATGGAGCTGGTATCTTGCAAACATTATTTAGTCCTCTCAACAGCACTGTGAGGTGGGTATTATTATCCCAGTTTAAATGATGGAGAAACTGAGACTGGGAAAAATGTGTTTCAGGTCACATATCTCGTTGGTGACAGAGCAGGGCCTGACGCTCCATTACCTGGTTCTCAGCTTGCCCTCAGCCACCATGCCATCAGAATAAGACAGACATTTCAATTCCTGACTAGATCACAGGACTGGTTTGACGCCAGTGCGTTCTGAACTTTGCTTCTCTAAACAACCAGTGCAATTAGGTAAGGCACTGACACTCAAATCAAATCAGTTTCCAAGCCAAAATGCAGCAAAGGAACCATCGAGACCTTCTTTACACACAGGAGATGTAGCCAAAGCCCTGAAGGAATTATTACACCAACCATCTCCCCAGGTACTACTAGGCCAAGACTCAGGTTTCTATCTGCCTACACCATGTTCCCACTGGGCCTAAATGACACACAATCAGCTGCTTTTCCTTTCCAATTCTCCTGCTTTTATTTCCATAGGCTTTGGCTTGGAAATGAGATTTGGGTTGTATGAAGCTTCAGCCTGGAGGCAGCAGGCTGGCAGTGCCATGGATAGAAAGGAGAACCATGTGGGACAACGTTGGCGCAGGTGCTCTGGATAGGTTGATTTTGGAAATCGGCTTTTCTTTTTGGACTATAATACTCAGCTCCCCAGACACTGTTGAATATTGACTATGTGATAATGTGCTTATGCCCTGGATAAAATCCACCTTTCATTGTTTCTGGGAGGAGTTTGCATAGACCTATGTTTCTTCTCCTCTTGAGTTATTCTGTCTAAAAAGCTTTTGTGGCTATTATAGCCCAGTTCACCTGCCTGGCTTTAAAGTGTAAATGAATCTACATTTTTCTATGAAGGTTTGTTGCAGGGCCCTCAAAGACCCCACATTTGAGATGCTCCAAAACAATGATATGTTCTTGAATTCTTCCCAGTCCTTTGTGAATGACAGACCCTTGAGAAGTGTCTGCTGTTTGGAAATCAAGGACACTTTTATACTGTACTGCAGATATACACTATTTGGAAAATAGTCTGACTTCTTCAGACTAAGCTTATTCTAATGATCACCGGTATTGATTCTAATGTCATCTTTCTCTGACCTGTTCATAGTTTTAATTTTGTTTTGTTTAAGAATTCAAAAGTTAGCCAGGCTCGGTGGCTCAACCTGTAATCCCGCGCCTTGGGAGGCTGAGGTGAGTGGATTGCCTGAGCCTGCAAGTTCAAGACCCGCCTGGGCAACTTGGCGAGATCTCACCTCTACAATAAATAAAAAATTACCTGGGTGTGGTAGCCCACGCCTGTAGTTCCAGCTACTTGAAAGGTTGAGGCGGAAGGATCACCGGAGCCCAGCAGGTCGAGGCTGCGGTGGCTGGGAGCGGCCACTGCACTCCAGTCTGGGGTGACAGAGTGAGACTCCAACTCAAAAAAAAAAAAAAAGAAGAATCCAAAAGTTGTGTTTATCAATATAAAAAAGAAACAGCTTAATCAGCAATCTGATTTAGAAAAGCATCAGCAACATTTCATAAACACTATGTTAACTGTTAGGAAATAGGTTGAAAAGTAGATTGAGAAGTGATAATCCATTTGTAGGTATTTCTAACAACAATAAAAAGACACAACTTGAAAGAAAACATTGAGCTTCCCTTTCCTCATAATATAGAAAGCTTTTAATATTTGCAATGTCAAAAGAATTGATTAGAAAGATTCATAAAACCCAAATTCAAAGGAAACCCAACAGTCATTTTTGCAATAATGAGACCTCCCAAGCATAATGGAGGAGGCAGACATCTGGAGGCTAGGAAATCTAGGATATTCTCTTAAAACATAAAATAAAATCCCGGAGTTCTTCTGCCAGTTTTTGTGACAGTCATTATTTTTATATTTATACCAACGTTTGAAAAGAACGGGGAAACAATAGGAAGCATGTGTTTCTCTATCATCTGTCAACAGTTTGGGAAACAAAAAATAAATAAATTAACAGAAGACTTGGTGATTTGTTCTCTAACTCATTACAGGGCATCAGACAAGACATTTACCAATTATTACTGCATCTTCTGGCATTAGTGAATTTCTGGAGGTTTTCACTCATTATTTTCAAGAAATTCCACCTAAGAATTCATTTGTCCTATGTGACTTTATAATTGAATTATTGTACAAACAAAGTCACTTGGAAATTTGGTGAGTAGAAGTAAATCTATTTCCCCTTTACAAAAATTTTATCTAAAAACCAAGGTAAGTCATTCTAAATCACCATTCCTGTGGTTCTAATTTCAAAGTAAGGATAATTAAGAATTCAGGACACTCAACGGCTTTCCTTCCCATGCTTTTCCAGCTATGTCCTTTGAACTTTGTATCTACATTTCTTGAAAAATGCTACTGACCTCTGAGATGTCAGAGAAATGTTTTGCTGGTCATCTGCTAGGCTCTGTTTCAATTCAAGGCTGCCTAAGTGAGGAGTCAGATTAGAACCAATCACAGATTGTGAAAAGAAAAGCTCTAAATCCTTAGATAAAAGAACAAAGAATGGTATTACATTTTAATTTCCCTTGGTATTAAAAAGTATTCTGAAGAGCGACTATCAAGATTCAGAACTTAAACAGATTTATGGTTCTCAGCATGAACCACAGATTCAGGATATAATCTTTATACCCCCCAATTTCTTTAGATCACATATCCTACCAAGTGGGGGAAATAACTTTCTTCATAAGAAATGCTGGCAACTTAATTTTTCCCCTCAGAGTAGTGTTAGATGTGAAGATCTCTGTCACCCACATGTTCTGAAAAAGAGAAAATGAGACAGGAGAGCATGATCTTGTGTTTACATTTCATGATGACTTGATAATCAATTTACTCACATTTATAGGCAAAACAGCTCTTTGGCCATTCATTTATTTAAATTAATGAATTGTTCCTACTCTAGATGTGTAGTATTGCTATATAAATATTTACCCCTGATCAAAGATAAAGTGATTCCGAAGATTGTACTTTTATTTGGGTTTTAAAACTGAGCTCCCAAAGGACGTGGAGCTTTCTGTGGGTCTTGTGGGATGTTTCACTTTTCCTTTAAGTCCTTCAACCCAGCCTTGCTCTTCCCTGGTGGTAAAAACCGTGCTGGAGGCTAAGGCCTGGCTCCACCTGTCTGGAAAGTTCTGGCCCAGGACTGGTGGGAGATCACCCAGGCTGAGGGCCATGGAATTCATCCTGTGTGACTTTGTCATTTAACTTTCTGGGGTCTCGATGTTCCCATCTATAAAATGGGGAGATTAGCGCATTCCTTTTAGCCCTCCTTTTCTAGATTGTGTGATATAAAGTAGTACCTATACTGCATACCATGGTGTACTTCCACTAGTCAAGAGAGAGAGACAAACCTCCACATAACAGGAGTCTGTATGGTTTTTGATGATAATAGCTAACATGCATTGGGGCCCCACAATGTGCCAGCAAAACACAAAGCATCTTATACTGTCAGAAAACAAAAAGTTGTCTTTTTCTTTAATTCTACACATTTCAGTGTAGAATGCCACAGAAGCCTTAATTTCTTTCATATATTTTGTTTGACTCAGACTATATAGAAATCATAGCTCTGTTATGGTCATATACATTCATGCATCAACTTAACAATGTTGCAGGTGTCAGGATATATCTTTGAATTTATCTTATAAAGCAAATCTTCTTTTAGAAATATTTATAGTAATATGGCATAAACAAATGCAATGCCCAGATATGCTAATTTCTCTTATCTGAAGGAATATAGGATATACAAAGGGCACAGGACTCCACAAAAGCAACAATTCAACCTTCTCTCTGGTGATAGAGTCTTTGAATAACAAACTAGAACATCCTGGGAAAGGGAACATTGATAATCAAATATTGCTCAATGTTTCCATTTCAATTTCAACAAATGCTGATTTCTTTCCCAAAACAGAATACCAATATGCAAAGTCTTGCCAATAGTCCATGGAAATGTTGATGGATTAGATTTGCTAAAGTCTAAAAAAACTCACCCTTTTATGACCTTTTTGGCCTCAACTCCTCTATCCACTTAAAAAGTGGGTAGAACATAACTGAATGATAGCAAATAACTTTGCACATTTAAGGCAGCTCATGGAATTTTTTTTTGATCCTTGAAAAGTAAATTGAATAACAAGTTATAATGTATTGTAAAGACATTATGATAATTATCAACCTAAATTCAGCATAAAAAAAAAGTGTTGTAAATGCAGTATATTAAAAAAAAACTGAAGTTCAACACAAATTGTAATTACCTTTTACATTAAAAAACCAAAATAAAACAAAAACTAAAAGACCATAGAGATCAACTTCTTAGTCTTGAAAGGCTGTGATACTTGATGGAGCTATGTTAAATCATTGGTGTTAATTTAGTTTTAAAATTTTATTAAGAAACAAGCAATGCACACAAACAGGTGTGTGCCCGTACTCCCTGGCTCCCCACCCAAACATTACGCTTAACTACCTACTTTCTGAGCTGTAGCACAGTGAAAAGGGAAAAGGTTAGAGTTACTTTTAATCTTTCCACAAGTTTTAAATATTTTAAAATATAAATTTAAGCTTGTCTATTCAGATTTAGTTCAAAAATGCTCAGAGGCAGTGATGAGGTAATGAAAGAAAAGATATGAAGGTAGAATCATGTGTTTTTATAGTGATTCAACACACCTTCTTCAGACCCCAGCAGACACATGACCTTGTGGAGATATACTACCAAATGAAAGTGGTTAGGGTGTTTCTTGTTCCTTTTTTTCCAGGCCTCACCTACATAATTCATTGACCATTCATATGCCAAAACTATGTCAACTACTCATAGGAAAATACCCATTTGCAAAAATGCAGCTGTTTCCTACCAAAGGGATAGGACCTGTCTACTCAAAGGTGGGCAGACACAGAGCTAGCTTTCCATAGAATTCTTGTGTCAGATTAGCAAGGTGTGTTTTGAGGGATCTAGGGAAGGGATCTTGCTCTAAGGATAGTCATGGCTAATGTGGGCATACCAACCACTTTAACATCTTTGTACTAAGATTTGCCATTTTTCAGCAGTATTTTTTAAAATATAAGATGAAAATCTTTTCAGACCCCGGGAGAATCTTTTTTTTTTTAACTTCAACAAATATTAATTGACTGCCTATCATGCTCCTACAGGTCATCCAATGGATACAAGAAATAGACAAGTAGATAAAGTCTCTGCCTTCATGAAATTTATGTAATAGAGAAAGAGACAAATGTGGTATAGGACATAACCAATGCATTGATGTGAATGTTCTTACCCATTTCTTCTATAGTAGTAGTTCCCTAAGTACCAAGACAGTATTGGATACCTGAACTTGAGAAACTGAATATGTCTCTGTTCTAATTCTTCAGCTTTTCTCCAGTGTTCTTATGTCCCCATCAATGGCATCATTCTGAAGCTGTGTATTCTGAAGAAATGAGGCAGGATCGGTGCAGGTTAGACATAGTTACACTTCTTGTAAGCAGTTTAAATTAAAATAGGATAAACGTTCAGATATCATTCTTATCCATTCATCACCTTCAACCAACTGACCAGGCACATGGACCTAAGCACCTTGCTGGCTAAAATGTGGATCGACCCATGCAGTAAATCACAGACACAATAAAGCACTACTCAAAGCACAGACACATTCTAAAGAAAGTCCAAATCTAGTTATGCAATAAATTTAATTATTTAGAAGGTCCTTGTGGCCTTAGAAGGTTAAGAGATGGTAATCAAAACTTGTGACCAGACACCTTCAGTCCACCCTGCTTAGCTCATAGAAGGTGAGGAGATGGTGATCGAAACACATGACCAGATGCCTGCAGCCCACCACTCTTAGCTTATGGTTTACTTAATCATGGTTGTAAAAGTATACAAAGCTTCTTGTCAAAGGTAAGCACGGGCCCTTTCTTAAGGGATTCTAGCTCTAGAGCATTCCTCTTTCTAATAACTTCTATCTTAAACTATACTTTGGATTTGCTCTGAAATTTTTTTCTGTGGTGAGTCAAAAGAACCCATGGAATATCACACTATTCAACATCAGAAGGACATTTCAACTTTTGTGGCAGAATAACAGGGTGAAGTATTAATCACTTTTCCCCCCCTTTCTTTCACTAGTGGAGAAAACTTAAATTCATATTGCTCTTTACTTCTGTTAAGTCTCAGAGCTTTTCAAACAGGCTTTATAGGGAGAAGCTCAGTAATGGCTTGGATTCTTTTTAAGTAAATGAAGTCAAGGCCCTTACATAGAGTAAAATAACAGAATAAAGTTAGAGATGCCACAGAGCTGGTGTGTGCATTATAAGTTTAGGTGAGTGAACTTGATTTCCAGCAATAAACATTCTATCAAATTCAATTTCCTTTCACACACTTATAGTGAGTAAATGCAATTTCCCATTCCAAGCAAGCATGTCTCTAAGATTAAAGTTATAGTCCATAGAAGATAACAATAAAAGTTTAAAGTCAGTATTTCTCCAAGGAGATTATTGCAAACTAGTAAGGGAATAATTTTATGACAAGATACAGAATAAATAGAAGCATGAAAAAAGAGACCCTCACCCCAACTTTGCTGTTTATATTCTTAGTGTGTTTAGAGTAAACATCTTCTATTTTCCAGCTATTGTATATGAAAATGTTCTGGCAAACTCAGTGCTTTATACTCCCAAGTCCTGTGCCAACTATCTTTCATTCTTCAAAATTCCTCATTAAGCTGATCACTGAAGCTTGTGATTGTCTGGCTTTGGTCATAATTTCGGCCAAATCTAAATCAAATCAATTTCAGAGAATGTCTAACTTTCTCTTCCCATTACTCTCAGGCTTACCTCTAGACTTTCAGCTTAGTGCCTTATTGCCTCCAGGAACAAGAGATGGCACCTAAAAAAGAAAATCAAGGCATCTTCTCTGGTTTGTTCAGCAGTCCAACCCTCAAAGGAAAACCGAAAGGACACTTGAGTACACAAACAATGTTTGATTGTGTAAGTGCAAGGTTTGCTGCCCCAGGGATTAGGAAATATTTCCCATAACCAAGGGCGGGGCAGTGAGAAGTGAATAACTGCTGGGGGCCCTGACAGGAAAGCCTCCAGCTGCAAACACCCAGAGGCTTGGTGATCTGATGGTGGAAGAAACCCCTCCCTCTTTCCTGGACCAAGCCTGGGTAGTAGCAAGACCTTAGGGTTGAAGTGGCTGCCTCTTGTAGCAACCTTTATTTTCCAGAGGCAACCACAGAGGTTACCTCTGCCCAGGAAGGGGTGGAAGCAGCAGGCATGTCCTCTTGTGTCCAGAAAATGCAAGGAAATTAGTGGAGACCTAAAGAAACCTTCCAGCAGGGCGTGAGGTGTGACACATCAATGAGGACCGGATGAGAATGAGGATGTTTCATGGGATGTCAGCAGGAAAAGTTATGTCCCAAATCAGATGAGCACCCTCCTGTCCACCCTGACCCCCGTGACTCGCTATGATTTAAATTCCCAGTAATTGACTATGACCCTTGGGGAAAAGGTAGAAAATACTCTTTATTGACTAAAACTAAGATTTTGCCACCTGCTGGAATGAGAACTTGGGATAGAAATTGAGTTATAGAAAAATAAAGTTCAATTTCTTTGCATACCTGAGTTTATGGGCAATATTCGCACCTGCTGCATTTGTAAAAGGAATTGGGGATTCCCACTTCATTGGGGTTAGTTGGGAGTGGTTCCTGGTAGGGACTTCTTTCAGTAAACAAATTTTGTATTTTATTCAGGTGGTTTTGTTTAGTTTGTTGATTAGAGTTAGAGATAATCAGGAGAAAGAGAAGGTGATCTCTTTAAATTACGAGCCAAAACCAGAAGTGGTCATTTTGGAGCCATTAATTTGAATCCTGAATCAGCAGAGACTTTTTCCCAGATAAACTAATAAAGTGTGATACAATTAGAATCATAGGATCAAAATATAAAATTATTTGATGTCAAGTTTGATCTTGCTCTCAAAGCTATTATAAAAGTCTAAAAAGTTGCATGTAATCAGTGTTCCTTCAACCCTAGCTGTATGTGAAAATCAACATCAGAATTTTGTGTAAATAGGTATACCCAGGCATTATTCTAAACCTGCTGAATCAGAATCTCTCCTGGAGGAGGAGAGGGTGGGAGAGGGCTTGCTCCTAAATGAGACTTCTCTGGGCATTAAAAAGATGTCACAGTTAGTGTCAATGGATGTCTGAGGAACCTCTTCTAATGTAGCAGGCTATGAAAAACTATGAAAATGGTCATTACTGTGTTCAACTAAAAATATTTATTAAGTACCAATGATTTGATGGGCCCTCTAAGAGTTACTATCTTGCACTCAAGATAAAACACTGTTTCAGCATTAACAGCACAATGTGTGAGGCTCACAATACCCAAAGATGGACTAAAGCCTAGTTGCCCACTCATGAATTGAGCTGGGACTTTTATTAGAAGCCTAGAGTCAAGCCCACCTCCTGAATTCCACCACTCCCCACTCCACTAAGTAGCAAATGATGTCAAGAAGCCTGGCAAGCCTCTCTTTTAGAGGAGGGAGAGTCATGCTTTCTCACCATCTTGTCACAGCAAGTCCTGCTCTTCTCCACCCAACTCCTTCCACACTGATGAGCCAAGGCATGACCACCCTGCAGACAGCCATTAAGGACCCCAGCATGTAGCAGGCAGCCTTCTCTGACAGCCTGTGCAGGACAATGTCTCCAAAAGCCTTTGGTAGGTCCCCAGTACCCATAGGTGGTCCTCAAGGCCCTGAGGCTCTGACCTCCCACCCCAGCCTCTGCTCCCACAACTTCCCTATGTGTGCTCGCTCTTCTAGCCAAATGGTCTGTCAAGTATCTTCATATACAGTATGTCCCCTATATATGAACCTTCAAGTTGCGAACTTTCAAAGATGTGAATGTGTGTTCACATGTCCAATCACATAAATGAGTTCATGTGTCTGCTGTACATTGTCATGTGTGTGCATCCTCTACAAGTGGTT
The DNA here is from genome assembly GCA_027257055.1 of Cephalopachus bancanus. Classification (NCBI taxonomy): domain Eukaryota; kingdom Metazoa; phylum Chordata; class Mammalia; order Primates; family Tarsiidae; genus Cephalopachus; species Cephalopachus bancanus. Next base: position 1,733,997 of record JAPVLO010000100.1, on the reverse strand, counting down.
GTGCTTTTGTGTACTTTGCTGTACAGTACTATATAGAGTACGGTAGTACAATAACTTTATTTCAAGTCCAGGGTGTTCAGAAGCAAGCATAAAAGCAGCAGTGATGTAGCTGGTACTGTATAGCCAGTTGTGTTAGTTGGATACCTTGGCTAACTTTGTTGGTCTTATGAACAATTTGGACTTAAAAACACACTCTCAGAACAGGACTCATTCATATATAGAGGACTTGCTATACTTGTCCACTTCTCAGTCTTTGTTCTAACTCATCCTTCTGCCTCAAATTTTCTTCCTCTTATCTTGTGCTACCGATAAGCTGCCCATTCTTCAAAACTCATATCAAATGCTCCTTCCTCCTAAAAGACTTCTATATTTTTTTGTTAGAGATGCTGTAACAAAGGACCACAGGTTGGGTGACTCAAACAATAGAAATTTATTTTTTCACGGTTCTGGAAGCCAGAAGCCCAGGATCAAGGTGTCTGTTGGCAGGGTTGGTTTCTTGAAGGATGAGAGGGATAGCTCCATTTCAGGCCTCTCCCCTGGGCTTGTGGATGGCCATTTTCACTCCTCTTCAGTGGTCTTCCCTCTATCCATGTCTGTGCCCACATTTCCTCTTCTTACAAAGAGACCAGGCATATTAGATGAGGGCCCAACTTAATGACCTCATTTTAATTTTATTACCTCTTGAAAGACACTATCTCCAAATACAGTCGTGATCTAAAGTACTTGGGGTTAGGACTGTGAGCTTTTGGGGTAGTCACAGTTGAGTCCATAACAGCTGCTTCTGGTTGTTCATTTCAGCCAGAAGGGATCTTCTCTCTTCCTCTGTGCTGATAGTCTCTGCTGCACATAACACTTAGTAGCAATTGTGCTTCTACCTTTGTTCCCCTACTAGGGACCATCACAGCACAATGCATAGGAAAAAAAATGTATTAGCATAGAAGTTGCTTAACAGATCACACTTACAAATTCTGCTTAAGGATTGGCTCTCCTGGGCCCTCTGCAATCCTCCCTCTTGCCAGGCCCCCTGTTTGCCGAGGGCTGGCCCAGAGCAGGCTTTCTAGAGCCACTGTGCTGCTTTCTGCTCTCACTAGCTGAGCTGTACGTTTAGCAAGAATTAGTCGTGCTTGATCTCAGCCCCGGGTACGCTCTGCTGGACTTAATATGTTTAAACAATTTAACTAAATATGATGTGATGCAACAAAAATGTACAGGGAGAGAACTGTTTATTTAAAATGAAGATGGGTGGCCGGCCTCAATGGCTCACACCTATAATCCCAGCACTTTGGGAGGCCTGAGGCAGGGGGATTGCTTGAATCCAGGAGTTTAAGACCAGCCTGGGCAACATAGCAAGACCTCATCTCTACAAAAAATTTAAAAATTAGCCAGGCATGGTGGCATGCGTCTGTAGTCCCAGCTACTCAGGAGGCTGACGCGGAAGGATTGCCTGAGCCCAGGAGGTCGAGGCTGTGGTAGTGAGCTGTGATTGTGTCACTGCACTCCAGCCTGGTGACAGAGTGAGACCCTGACTCAAAAAAAAAAAAAAAATGAAGAAGAAGAAGAAGGCTTCTTTAAAAAGCCTTGACAAAAGGGCCCTCCAAAAGATATTGTTGAACTGAGTGTGAGCAAAACAACTGTAAAAGTTGGAGGAAAATCATCATTACAATCTGGAGGCCTCTGTTCTCAGATTATTGTTAGAGTGACTTTAAGTTCTTGCTCTACTCTAACAAAACCACAACTGTAAAGAAACCCCAAAATGGAAATTATAGAAGATACATTATACACATGGTGTTAGAAAAACAACTCCAATGATCAAACCTAGTACAAGAAAAGACTTTTGCCTTTTTACATCAAATGATTCCTGAATGAATACACAATTTTACATTTTAAGTTAAAAGAAAATGTTTGTGGTTTATATGTATAGGTTTTTTTTTTATGACTCTTCATTTTACTTTTCAATTAAGAACACACTTACGCATCCTCCTTGAAAAACTAAGAAGGCTCCTACTGCAAAAGCTGCTGTGCCGATAAAGGATTGTACCAAGGTGTGATTTTCATAAACAAGGAAGGTATGAGAGACATCTTTAGGATTTGCTGAACTCTGGGCAGAAGTTGACAGAACTAGGACTTATAGGAATACTAATGTTTCTTTCCAAACAAAGAGCTCGGGGCACCTGTCTCAGAGACATAGTCATAACAGAGACACGCTGTCTGGATCAGTGACTGCGGTGACGTCACAGTCCCCTCACCTCGCTGGCCCTGGGAGGGACATCTGCACTGCCATCCCCATGGGTTGGAGTCTTCTCTGCAGTGTGTCATCCAACGTTTGCAAATACAGCCAATTCCACTTTGAGCAAGCTTTCCAATCTTTCCCAGAATGAGTTCAGTCCACAATTTACCAATATGGTATGCCAGCTCCCTAGGAAATGAAATGTTTTATAATTGCCCACAACAGACGGATGCTCAACACACTCAAATCCAGTCTGTTTTCAGAGCCCAGCATGTCACACAGAACACACCTGAGTGCTTTTTGTTCATTGAAAACAAGGAGAACCACTGCTGACTATTGAATAAAGTTAGGAACCAAGCTAGTAATTCATACAGATTTTCAGATTAACTGCAGCGTAGTCGGTTGCAGGAAACCTTGGTGGAAAACACCTTCTTTGTTCTGTCACCAATGCATGGGGTTGGGGCAGAATGTTACAGAATGAATGTACGGCAGAGAGAGAAAAGGCACAAACTTGTCCCTTCACCCAAAAGAGCATTGACACAGCAAAGTTCCTGCCACACCATGGACAGAGGCTGCAGGGTATACCTCAGGGTTCCTCCTCATTCACCAGTAAGGGCTTTCCTTCCAACACCACCAGCCTGGGTCACCGCGGTCTCTGCCTGCTGTACAGAATGAACCGTGCCGTCACCTGGCATGTTATTCTTAGGGAAAAAATTAAAGGGATTATTACTTCTGACACTATTTACAGAATTACATTGCAAATCATCAGCTATTTCCCCCCATATTAAATCTGAGATACAGGAAATTAATCCACCTCCCACAGTCCTCGCACCCCATTACTTATCTGTAAGCTTATTTCCTGTCATTCTCCTCCAAGTTCCTTTCCACTCGTTTCCCTTTCCTGATCTTTGCCTCCCTCACCTGTTCCCTGGCTTGCTTGCTTTTCTTTAAGTTCTACACCCAAAGGAATTAAAAAAACAAAACAAAACTGAGAAACCTCTGGAGTTGAATATAGAGAATAGACAAAGAATTCTAAAGCTGGAAATACTATTAAAGAAGATCTAATTCAGTTCCTTCCATTACTGATTTGCAAATGGAGGGGCAAAGAGGCAAAAGCTAGTTCTGGAAGAATTCTTTGGGCCTATTTGTTCATGAGCTCAGAGCTCTCCAGCTGCTACCTATCGAGGTACTGGCTAGAGCTAAGACCAGGTCATGCCCTCCTTGAATTAGCCCAGTGCCTTTACTTCAAAATCCAGCAAGTCTCCAGTATCATGTGTAAAACTGCTTTGTCAACTGAAACACTTTAAAAATTTTTCCTTTTTTAAATTTTATTTCATTTCATTTTTTTGAGTTGTTTGGTACATGTGAGGATTTACTATATAAGTAAATTGTGTGCAGGTGAGGTTTGGGCTTCTAGCTAGCTCTCTCTCTCCCTGGTCGTGGGCCTGGTACCCAGTGTGTGGTTGTGTGCCATTTATCCCTCCTCCTTCCTCCCTCCTTTAGCAGTGTCCAGCATCTGTCGTTCCCACCTTTGTGCTTGTGTGTCCAGTGATCAGAGCCTGCTTATGAGAACATGGGGTAGTCAGTTTTTTGTTTCTGTGATAGTTCACTTAGTATGATGGTCTCCAACTACAACTATGTTGCTGCAAAGAACATTATTTTGCTCTTTTTCATGACTACATAGTACTCCATCGTGTATATGTACCACATTTTCTTTATCCAGCTCACTTTTGATGGGCATCTGTGTTGGTTCCATGCTTTTGTTATTGTGAAGAGTGCTACAATGAACATATGTGTGCAGGTATCTTTTTGGTAAAGCGATTTATGTTCCTCTGGGTATATTCCCAGAAGTGGGATTACTGAATTGTAGGGAAACTCAATTTTCAGTTCTTTAAGAAAACGCCACACTGCTTTCAACAAAGATTGAACTAGCTTACATTCCCACCAATAGTGCAAAAACGTTGCCCTTTCTCCATAGCCTCGCCAACACCTGCTGTTTTTTTACTTTTTAATGATAGCCATTAATCATCAGTTCACTAGGATGACATTCGCATCTCAATTCTGAAGTCACATGTAGGTGAAGTGAGGACTTGTGAGTGTGAAAACCTCGTTTCATAAGACCTCTTGGTGGGCACCCTCACTGCATGGAGTTATATGAGCACCTCCATATTCCACACTTTCAAAATTCTCTCTGGCCGGGCTCGGTGGCTCAACCTGTAATCCCAGCACTTTGGGAGGCTGAGGTGAGTGGATTGCCGGAGCCTGCAGGTTTGAGACCAGCCTGGGCAACTTGGCGAAACCTCATCTCTACAATTAAAAATAAACAAATAGCCAGGCAAGGTAGTGTGCACTTATAGTTCCGCCTACTTGGAAGGCTGAGGCAGAAGGATCGCCAGAGCCTAGCGGGTAGACACTGGGGTGGCTGTGAGTGAGACTCCAACACTCTCCCATTTATTAAAAAGCCCCAGAACTTTTAGGAGAGCAATAATTAGAGTGTGGGTAGCATATGCTAGGACTAAATGCTGTTAGCTTCCTGGATCACCAGTTTGTTCATTCCCTTTTGCACAATCTACATTTTTCTCAGTTTAAGCAAGGATAAAATTCATCCCCAATTATTCCTAGCATCTTCTCTCTCTCCTTTATTTTTTTTTATTTTGCTTTTGCTTCATATTGGACCAAGTCACTTCCTCGCCCTTGTCTCCAAATTTGAGATATTCTCTCTTTGGCCCCGGAATTTCTAGAATTAATTTTATATCTGCAAAGTGTTCCTAAAATATAAAATCTATTTTATGGTACAAGTAATGAAAAATACTGCCCAGAGCAACTCAGTCTTTTTCATCAGGCATTCACCCAAGGAATACTGCATTCATTGCTTTTATTTATTTAAAATAAGGGGTGCATTTTGGTATAAAGAAATGGAGTAAGATTATTCTAGCCTATCTTTCTCATCTTGAATCACACAGACAATAAGGGTGTTCTATGCCCCTGGCATCTAACCTTGGTTCAGATGGAGATGATTCATGGGGAGGAAGGCGGTGAGGGTTGGTACAGTCTGGTAATCTTTCAAGCTGACTGAGCTCAACTTAACATCTCCATGGCCTGAAATCTCCCTGCCATTTCTTAGAAGAGCCACAACATCCTGGAAAAATATGGACATAAAGGGGAATATGGAGATTCCACCCAATGCTAGTACAGGCTGCCACAGAATGAAGGAAAGAGAATACTAAATGCAGAGATCTAAGCCGGACATGGTGGCTCATGCCTGTAATCCCAGTATTTTGGGAGGCTAAGATGAGGTGATCCCTTGAGGCCAGGACTTCAAGACCACCCTATACAACATAGGGAAACCCCATCTAAATAAGAAATTAAAACAAAAACCCACAGAGACATAAAGAAGAGAGGGAATGGAGAGAACATTCTCAATTTAACCATTGAATCAGGAACCAAAGTAGAAAGCTGGGGGAAAATGAATCCAAATAATCTTATTCTCTTTCAATTTAAAACAATTTTTTAAAAAGAGATTTCTAAGAGTAGAAACTGCCACCATGAGTGTTGGAGTCAGGCTAGCTGTGGCCTGTGACTAGCCTGACAAAGGCCAACTCTTACCCAGATGTCCAATAAAAACACTTAGCAAGTATCATTTCCATAAGGCTTTGTCTACTCGAAACACAAGCCAATTGTTTGGGTCCAACTTACGAAGCAAGGTCTTACAAAGGTTATGGGGTGAGGAGGCCCGATGACAACTAAATTGCTTTAAATGGAGCTCAAAATATCACCTTAAACATTCTCCTCTCCCAAGAAATGCTTAATCATAAATCAAGTGCCTCAAAACGTATTAAAAATGACAAATAGAGCAAGCACTTACATCTCATTTTTTTTCTTTTAATTCACTGATGCATCAAAGATTTCTGAAGGATATTATTACACACAAAAAAGATGAGGTACACCAGGAATGCAAGATTCCAGGGATAAAATAGGAGATTAAAAATCAAATGGTGGACCAGACTTAATACTAAAAATTATTCTGAAAATCGACATACTCATTTTAAGACAAGGAGATGAGGACTGTCTGCTCTGAACTTGTAAGGAGTGGTGAATCTCACAATAATTGGACACATGTTTTTCATCTTCGAAGAACTATGAATCCATTTTAATGCCTTAAAGTTCATGGGTACTATTTGTCCACAAGTCAGCTTTCTCCTCCCTCTTCCTACCATGTATTCTTTAAAGGAGTTTGATTTCAACGGGGGAAAAACTTTCCAAAACTCACTAATGTTTTCTGAATTGCCATTAGGCTAACTTTAGAAGGCGTTTTAAAGAATGTGCTAAGTGAAAATTTCTGTGCAAGGATCCTTAATATTCCAGTATGTTTGAATAACAAGTTATTTTTTATGTGTCCCTTCCACTGCACGTAGAAATTAATTCTCTACAATAAGAATTATTAAGTGCCTAGCTCAAGCTGCAAATTTGTCTTGGCCTGGAATAGATTAGAAAGTGGAACTGGCAGAAAAGTCCAGCCTGGCAAATTAAAGCACACCTTCTTAAAAGACACCGATTCTGGGCATAAGACGGAAGGAAGGGCAAGCTCTCTGGGAACAACTCTTACTTCTCTCATCCTTATGATTACAAAGACCTAGAGAATTCAACCGATTCTCAAGGCAGCGAGCCTGATTTTGTTTTTTTCACAGCCTTTTTCAGTCTACTTGGAAACATCTGTTTTTAATTGAATTTGGATTTGAAAACTAATTTCGGGTGAGATTGGGTTCAGGCTACAATCAAGTTGGAACTGAGAGATTATTGCTTATACACGGATCCCAAAATTCAGAGAGGCTCGAGGCCAAGGATACCACACTTCCTGAATGCCTGCACGAGGCATATATATTTAGAAATGAAAAAGGACTGGCCTAATTCTCTTAAGGAAACTTCCTTAAAGCCAGTGATTCTGGGTTTTAGATTTCAGCTTTGAGACTCAGGATTTGATTTTGGGAAAGGTCAGTTAGAGGACAATGCCCTCCACACATTCCTTATCTAGAGCAGGTGATTAACCATTCATATGATCAAGACAAAATTAAAACAGAATTTGGCATTGTTCATTGAAAAGATCATATAATTACCCCTTTCTGTCAATTTGGTTTTTATTATTATTATTTGCATAAATTTAAAGTGTACAAGTGTAGTTGTATATCCATGGATATATTTCATAGTGGTGAAGTCTGGGCTTTGAAAGAAATTGAAAAGAAGTACGCTATCTATTGCCTAATTGCTATTTCTCCACTAGTGTCTCAGTGGTGTGAAGCCCTTCTCTCTCCCCCCATGCCCCCACTCCTCTTACTAGAAGGATGAAAAAAAAGGAGAATGAAGGGTTCTTTGTAGGGTTTGCCCTTCTGCTTTGTGCTCAGAATCTGTGTCTTTTAAGGAGGTGTGCTTTAATTTGCCAGGCTGGACTTTTGTAGGGTCCTGGGACTAGCAGCTGAGCCCAGGGACTCAGGAGTCATCCAGACCTTGTCATTAGCTCAGCAAATTCCTAGGCTCTCTGCCTTCAAGTATCTAACTTTAAATTAGGCTCTTATTTTTCTGCTTCTCAAAAAAAAATTATTGTGTCTTCATTAGTGATCTGCCACAAAGTACTAAAAATAACCAGAAGCTGTTGAAGTGCTAGAGGCCATTTAAATTTTCTTTAATGGCTGAGCCCTCCCCCCCCCAAAAAAAGAAAAATTCATACCAAGAATTCTGAAATGATTGCTTGATACTTTGACAATCCAGAAAAGTGAGGCTTGGATTTCTCACTTTGCAATTTGACTGACAGCCTGTGATAATTTTATCAAGTTGATCTGCCAGATACACCCCTATGTTTCTTGAAACTTAAAGTACCATTTTAAAGTTCTTTTACCAGTTAGTAAAAGAGCACAGAAATGTAATATTTCAATTTGACTATATAATTGTCATACATTTCAGAAAGCTTAGATACTGAGGACAAAGTGTGCCCTCATATCTGTTCCTTATGTTTAAAAGATATATGTATTTTTTTTCCGATTGGGGCATATAGTTTATTCAAAAGCAAATTAGAGAGAGAGAGTGAGAGAGAGAGAGAAAAGATTCACCTCCCCAGGGTAAGGGAGGAGGCCAAAGCCAGGAAGTATGGCGATCTCCATAGCTCAGAGAGTACATGGCCCCACCAGAGTGTAGCAAGGCAATGGTGGCAATGTTCTGGCAATGGCCGGATATACATAGTTTTAAACACTGTTGCCAATTTTCATTAAATCCATTAGCTGATTGTTCTAAATGTTTTATTTACCATAAGCTATTAATTTATAAGGCTAACTTTTATTGACAAAAGACAGAACACCAGTTATCATTTATTAATTCTAAGTGTTCTCTATAGAAATTTTCAGAGGTGGTATGGCTTTTTCTTAATACCTGTTATTATAATTGTACTAGAATTTAATATGTAAGATGTATCCATTTAGATGCTTAATCTTGGCCCAATATTCTTTTATCTGATTTACCAAAGAAACCTTCATCTGAATTGGATCTCCTGCTAAATGCTAATAACCTGGGAGACATTGAAGAGAAAACTCTTCTTATAAATTAATATTTCAACTGTACTAATGAAATGGCTATAGCATTAGCTAGTTACACTTCCTAGAAGATATGCAAAGGTGCCAAGAAGTGTATTCACATTTCAAGAAAGGAAAAAAAACTGTATTAAAATTGAAATACTCAATATATAATGATAACAGAAGATTAATGCCATCTTTTGAGTAAACGTCATACTATACATTGCTATCATAATTCAATTCAACTTTGAAAAGGTAATACATAGATAACATCTCTTAAAATGTGTATACATTTTTTGGCATCTGATCTATACTTCTTAGGTGACATATTAAGTACCTGTACACATTTGTTCCCCAATGGCATTCTGGTGGCAGATGATACAAAAAAGTCAATAAATAAGACTCCAAAACTTCCAATAAATTAAGGAAAATGCACAAAGAAGGCACTCTTGTGACATTTGGCAGCTGGTGCTTTTAACACCATGCTAAGTTCATATGTGCAGTGCCCAACCATGGCCAAAGCAAATATCAAAAATGAAGTGCCTTCAGTAGATCTTTGGAACTAACAAGAGAAGTAAGGATGATATTAATTATTCTTTTGTTTTCATTACACAACACACAGCTTCACTAACCACACAAGCTTTAAATTGCATTTTATTAGCATAAATTAAAATTTCTGATAAAATAATAATATACGATTCTTGTAGTAATGTTGGAAGACATAGAAAACATGATGATTAAAATAATATCACCCACCAGCCCCATCTCAAGCTGCCGTCACCAGGGAGGCTCTAGGCACCTGTCCCTCAGAGATACCAGCTCCATTCCTGGCTAAAGTGTCCTGTGGGGGGCCCAAAACCGCTGCCACTGCCCGCCACCAGCCATTTGGAGCTCCAGTCCCCACTCTGACTGAGGCGCCCAGCAGTCTCGCACTCCACTCACCCCTGACTACAGCGGACCAGAGAACAGCTGGAGCCCTGGCAGAGACCTGCAGCGAGTCACCCACCCAGCTCTGCCTAACCTCCAAATTGGGAGCTAAGACCCCATGGTTGTGTAAGGGAACAGTACATCTTAAAGAGGTGCTGAACAGCCGCTCTCAGCTCTCAGCTCCAGCCCCAGACACAAACCACCATAAAACGTCATAGTGGATCATCCACAGACCAGATGAGTGGAGAGAAAAGACGAGTGGAGAGAAAGGATCGGCAAAAGAGGAGCCGCCCACTGCAGCCATTTTCCAGGCAGAGATTTGCATTACCCCGCCCATCTATGAGCAACCTCCACCTTGGTTTCTAAGGCAACTTCGCCAAACAGGAGACAAAAGGCCCTCCCCTCCACTGAATCAGATATAGGCAACTCAGTTCTGTGGCAGACCTCTCAGGTAGTAAGCCAAGGGAACCAACCCAACAGATGAGTAAGTCTATCTGCCTGCAAAGGGGAGAGGCTAGAGATCAGAGCTGAAGAGACTTTAGACACTCAGGAAAGACTCCAGAGCTAGTCTGGTTTCTTACTTTTATTTTTTATTTTATTGTTTTGACTGTTTTGCTCACTTTTGTTTGCTTTTTGAGTTAGACTACTTGTTTGTGTTGGGGAAAAGCACATTAAAAGGCATAAATTTAGTGGACTGTCTTTGTGTGATTACTGGTATGCTTTAGGGAATCTGTGTTTTTTACTCTTTTCTGGCCTTGTGTCTCTTTTCATTCATTAGCTGGTATGTAGGTCTGTTTTCTCTCTTACTCTTCTTGCTCTCCTACTTCCTCATGATACCCCACTTCTTCCATTATTTTCCTTTTTCTTACCTTCTTTGGTTCCAGGGACCAAATCTAAACCCCACTGCATGAACAGATTGTAAGGCAATGGGAAGTGGGTTCCAGTGTGCCCATACACCTGTTGGTGGATACTGGGATTTGCAGATAGACTCCGAATCACCCCTTTCTCCTCAATTAAATCTCAAAACAGCAAAAAGGACAGCCCCAGCCTACAGTCCAGCCTCAAAAGTGAACAAAGTCAGAGGACGCTTATAAGGAAGAACAGGAGATTGAACAAAAAGAAGTAAAAGCAACCCCACATTCCCTGAAAAACAGAATTAAAAAAGGGGAGAGAAAGGGGGAGAGAAAAATCTACACAAATGAAGAAAAACCAAAAGAAGAATATGGGTCTCTCAGACCCCTGGGAGGTCAGACACTGAGAAGACTGACTTTGGAATGCAAACAATGAAGAGGCCCCAGAATGACTGGTCTCAAACTACAAACCCGGATATCAAGATATTAATGGAGAGATTAAAAAGAATTGAGGAGAGACAAGAGGAAACTAGGAAGGAGTTGATAACTGAGATAACAGTAGTAAAGAATACTGTGAATCAAATAAATAACAAACTGATAAGCATGGAAAGCAGAATTAGCCAAGCAGAAGAAAGAATCTCAGAACTTGAGGACCAAAATATAGAACTAACCCAAACTGTCAAAAACATAGAAAAGAAGCTCAAAAAGACAGAACAAAACCTTCAAGAGATGAGCGATTACTTTAAGAAACCAAACCTAAGGGTAATTGGACTTCCTGAGGCAGAAAGAGAGAGAGTCCACACTGGAACAAACATTCCATGAGATTATTCAAGAAAACTTTCCTCATCTCATCAGTGATGTGAAAATTCAAACACAAGAGATTCAGAGAACCCCTGCAAGACAACAAATGAAAAGACCAACTCCCAGACACATAATAATTCACCTAAACAAGGTAGGTATCAAAGAAAAAAATCCTAAAGGCAGCAAGAGAAAAAGGTCAGACTACCTACCAGGAAAGACCATTAGAATAGCAGCAGATTTATCTACAGAAACCCTTCAGGCTAGGAGAGCTTGGAGCCCTCAAAGTTCTAAAAGATAAACAATTTCAACCAAGAATAACCTACCCAGCCAAGCTAAGTTTCATCAGTGAGGGAGAATTGAAATCTTTCCCCCTAAGAACTTACGCTGCCACCAGACGACCTCTACAAGAAACACTTAAGAAAATATTGAACACAGAAGACAAGGAAAAAAGAACAACAACATTCTTCACAAGAGTATAGGAAAAAGATTAAAAATTCACACGAACCAACCCCAAAACCAAAAGAAAGATAACAAACAAACAGGAACAACAACAACAACTCCATAAAACCCTATGATAGAGATTAATTCTCACATTTCAATAAGTAGCCTGAATGTGAATGAACTAAATGCACCACTGAAACGACACAGAATGGCAAAATGGATAAAATATCACCAGGCAACAATATATTGCCTTCAAGAGACTCACCTCACTAGAAAGGACACTCACAGACTCAAAGTAAGAGGATGGGAAACAAATTTTCAGGTGAATGGAACACAAAGGAAAGGAGGAGTCGTGATCTTAATCTCAGACAAAATATCATTTAAGCTATCAAAAATTTAAAAATATACAGAAGGCCACTACATAATGATAAAATGTTCCATCCATCAACAAGAAATATCTATCCTAAACATATATGCACCAACATAGGAGCACCAACTTTCTTAAAGCAGTTTCTAGGTAAACTCAAAAAAGATATTAACAGCTGGACTTGGTTGCTCAGCCTGTAATCCTGTGCCTTTGGGAGGCTGAGGTGAGTGGATTGCCTGAGCCTGCGGGTTCGTGACCTGCCTGGGCAACTTGGCGAGACCTCATCTCTACAATAAATCAAAAAATCAGCCAGGCGTGGTAGTGCATGCCTATAATTCTGGCTACTCGGGAGGCTGAGGTGGAAGGATCGCTGGAGCCCAGCAGGTCGAGGCTGTGGTGGCCAGGAGCGGCCACTGCACTCCAGTCTGGGCAACAGAGTGAGACTCCAACTCAAAAAAAAAAAAAGATATTAACTCTAACACTATCATAGCTAGAGACTTTAATACCCGAATCACAACCTTAGACAGATCATCAGGACAAAAAGTCAACAACGAGAATGGAACCTCAATGTGACTCTTGACCAAATGGACTTAATTAATACCTACAGAACACTTTACCCAACCACCACAGAATATACATTCTACTCATCACCGCATGGAACATATTCTAAGATCAACCACATACTTGGCCATAAATCAAGCATAAGCAAAATTTTGCCATGCACCTTCTCAGACTACAGTGGAATAAAAATAAACATCAACACCAACAAGTTTCCCCCCAAACCCACAAAGACATGGACACTAAATAACATGATGCTAAACAACTCCTGGGTCAATGATAAAATCAAAACAGAGATTAAAAGATACCTGGAAACAAATGAAAATGAATAAACAATCTACCAAAATCCTGGGATGCCATGAAAGCTATAGTAAGGAGGGAATTCATATCTCTACAAAGACACATGAAGAAAATGGAAGGATCACAAATTAATAGCCTAAAAAGTAACCTAAGGAAGCTGGAAGAGCAAGACCACCAAAACCCTACCTTCAGCAGAAGAATCCAGATCACCAAAATAAAAGCCCAAATCCGAGACATAGAAGACAAAAAGAAAATATAAAAAAACAATGAAGCAAAAAGCTGGTTCTTTGAAAGGATAAACAAGATCAATGATCCCCTAGCTAGACTGACCAAGAAAAAGAGAGAAAAAGCCCAAATAAACACAATCAGAAACACAAAAGATGAAGTCACATCTGACCGTGAAGAAATACAAAAGATCATTAGAGACTACTATGTACACTTGTATGGAAACAAACTTGAAAACCTTAAGGAAATGGAGGACTTTCTGACATCGCACAACTTGCCTCGGTTGGAACAAGAAGAAATTGAGACCCTAAATAGACCAATAACAATCAAGGAAATTGACTATGTAATAAGAAAACTACCTACAAAAAAAAGCCCTGGACCAGATGACTTTCCAGCAGAATTCTATAAGACATTTTAGGAGGAGCTGATACCAATCCTACTGAGAGTATTCCAGGTGATTGAGAAAGATGGAACTCTCCCCAAATCATTTTATGAAGTCAACATCACATTGATACTCAAGCCAGGTAAAGTCCCAACAAAGAAAGAGAACTACAGGCCAATATCTTTGATGAATATAGACGCTAAAATTCTTGACAAGATCCTAGCAAACCGAATTCAACAACACATTTCAAAAATCATCCATCATGACCAAGTAGGCTTCATCCCTGGGACGCAAGGCTGGTTCAACATTCACAAGACCATAAATGTAATTAAATACATCAACAGACATCAAAGCAAAAAACACATGATTATATCATTAGATGCAGAAAAAGCTTTTGATAAAATCCAGCACCGCTTCTTGATAAAAACCCTCGAACATCTAGACATACATGGACCATACCTCAAAATAGTAAAAGCCATCTGTGGGAAACCCACGGCCAGCATATTCCTAAATAGACAAAAATTGGAACCATTTCCCCTGAAAACCAGAACAAGACAAGGATGCCCACTTTCACCCCTCCTGTTCAATATAGTATTGGAAGTCCTGGCTAGAGCAATCAGAAAAGAGAAGGTGATCAGGGGTATCCAAATAGGAAAAGAGGAAGTCAAGTTATCTCTCTTTACAGATGACATGATTGTGTACCTTGAAAATCCAAGAGAATCTGTCAAAAGCCTCCTTGCACTGATAAATGACCTTGGCAAAGTCTCAGGGTATAAAATAAATGTGCAAAAGACAATCGCATTTCTTTATACCAATAATAAACAAACAGAAACCCAAATAAAAAGCACAATTCCATTCACAATAACCACACACACAAAAAATGAAATACCTTGGCATCTTCCTAACCAGAGACGTGAAAGATCTTTACAATGAAAACTACAAAACACTGCTCAAAGAAATCAAAGATGACACAAACAAGTGGAAAAATATCCCATGCCCATGGATTGAAAGAATCAACATTGTGAGGATGTCCCTACCTAAGGCAATCTACAGATTTAATGCAGTACTCATCAAATTACCAGCAACATTCTTCTCAGATCTAGAAAAAACAATACAGGAATTCATATGGAAACACAAACGACCAAGAATAGCCAGAACAATCCTCAGCAAAAACAAAACAAAGCAGGAGGTATCACAATACCAGACTTTAAACTTTACTATAAAGCTACAATAATCAAAACAGTTTGGTATTGGTACAAGAACAGGCATATAGACCAAAGGAATAGAAGTGAGATTCCAGAAGCAAAACTCCAATTTCTCAACCAACTCATCTTCAACAAAACCTCGACCACCCACTACTGTGGAGAGGAGAACCTATTCAGTAAATGGTGCTGGGAAAACTGGCTGACCACATGCAGAAGATTCAAACAAGACCCCTATCTATCCCCATACACAAAAATTAACTCTAAATGGATCAGATACCTAAATGTAAAACTTCAAACCATAAGAACTTTAGAAAATGCAGGACACACCCTTATGGAAGTTGGAACTGGCATCCAATTCCTGAGCAAAACCCGAAATTCATGGGCCATAAGAGATAAGATAGACAAGTGGGACCTCATTAAACTGACAACCTTCTGCAAAGTCAAAGAAACCATCAAGAGAGCAGGGAGACAGCCCACAGACTGGGAAAAAGTATTTGCCAACTCCATGTCTGACAAAGTCCTAACATCTAGGATCTACAAGGAACTCAAATGTGCTGAAAAGAAAAAAACAAACAACCCCATTACAAAGTGGGCAAAAGATATGAACAGACACTTCTCAAAAGAAGACATACGAGCAGCCAGCAGATACATGAAGAAATGTTCAACCTCACTATTCATCAAGGAGATGCAAATTAAAACTACACTGAGATACCACCTAACTCCAGTAAAAATGGCCATTATCAATAACAAAAAATAACAGATGCTGGAGAGGATGTGGTGAAAAGGGAACACTTCTGCACTGTTGATGGGAGTGTAAACTAGTGCAACCTCTGTGGAAATCAGTGTGGCGATTCCTAAAAGCTGTAAAAATCGACCTTCCATATGACCCCTGAATCCCCCTGCTGAGAAAATACCCTGAGGAACTCAAATCACTCTATAAAAAAGATACCTGCACACATATGTTTATTGCAGCATTGTTCACAATAGCAAGATCATGGAAGCAAACATGCTGTCCGTCAAAAGAGGACTGGATTAAAAAATATGGTACATATACACAATAGAATATTACACAGCCATAAAAAAGAACAAAATCATGATTTTCGCAGCAACCTGGATGGAATTGGAGTTTATAATACTGAGTGATCTCTCACAGAAACAAAGATCTGAGTATCACATGTTCTCACTCATAAGTGGACCTTGAACAACTATTGTAATACTATAAGAAAAGGATTGACAGTGGCAGGAAACTATGGGGGGGGTGCAGGGAGGGGAAGGGAAGTGGGATTAACAGTAGTCAATATCTGTCTGGGGTCGGGTGGGCACACCTCATCATCAAGGGTACCTGCACAATACATATTTGTATTCCTAACCCTTAACTGTACCCCACAATTTTAAAATAAAAAATATGTTAAAAAAAATACCACCCATAATCCCAATACTCAGAGATAATATTCTGATTCATTTCTTTATCTTTTTATGTAGTATATACAATATTTTATCATATCTTTTCTTCAGTATTATATTTTTGCATGTCATTAAAAATTCTTTAATAACATTTTTAAATTGCTTCAGAATACTCCACTCTACTGAGCATTTGGATTGTCCCCAGTCTTACAGACAGCATTTTGACAAATTTCTCAGTACATATATATTTTTCCATTTTTCTGGTAATTCTCCATTTTTCTGGTAATTTCCATAGAATAGATATTTCTATGTGAAATTTGTACTTTTAAGGGTCTTGATACAAATTGTCAAAATGTCTTCCAGAAAGACTTTAGCAACTTATGATCAAGTCAAAATAAATACAGAATTTGGGGTTGTTCATTGAAAAGATCATAAATCTACCCCTTTCTGCCAATTTGTTTACTATTATTAGTGGTAGTAGTATTAATATTAGTATAAATTTAAGGAGTACAAGTGTAGTCATGTTACATGGATATATTGCATAGTGGTGAAGTCTGGGCTTGGAAAGAAATTGAAACAAATACACTATTACCTAATCACAATTTTTCCACTAGTCTCTCAGCGGCAGGAAGCCCTCCCTTCTGGCCATTATCAATAACAAAAAATAACAGATGCTGGAGAGGATGTGGTGAAAAGGGAACACTTCTGCACTGTTGATGGGAGTGTAAACTAGTGCAACCTCTGTGGAAATCAGTGTGGCGATTCCTAAAAGCTGTAAAAATCGACCTTCCATATGACCCCTGAATCCCCCTGCTGAGAAAATACCCTGAGGAACTCAAATCACTCTATAAAAAAGATACCTGTACACATATGTTTATTGCAGCATTGTTCTGATTCTTGCCCTGTTCTTATCTGTTTGATCCCTGTAATTTATTTATATTTGCTAGTTTGATGAACTAAAAAGCCATGTTATTTTATTTTGCATTTATTCAATTCCTAGAGGAGTTAAAGCATTTTTTGTGTATATATTAATTATTTCTATTTCTTCTTTTTTTAATTGTTTGTTTTTGAGTTGTATGTAAATTTTTACTTTTAGCTTTTTTTCTTTTTAGTTTATGGAAATTCTTATTAACATTCTGTTATTGCCATATGTATTTCCTAATCTAGTCTTCATCTTTTGGTTTCATATTTGATTATAGATATATCAAATGTTCATAGTGAATTCTATAAAATCTTTCCCTCTCACCCATTTCCTTTAAGATTAGAAAGTACTAAGATTTCAGCATTTAAAATATTTTCTATGTGTGATATTGATGACAGTTACTTCCCTTTTAATCATGAATGCCCAGTATTGGATTGGGAGTTAGTTAATGCTAATCCACTGTGAAGCTGCCTTGTGGGCACATTTTTAAGGCAATTCTGAAGCAGGAATCATAATAATCCACCCTTTAGAAAGTATTGTTTCTGACCAGGCACAGTAATCTCAGCACCTTGGGAGGCCAAGGTGGGAGCATTACTTGGGCCCAGGAGTTTTGTAAGAGACCCCATCTCTTACAAAAAAGATAAAAGAATAAAATTATAAAAAGAATAATATGTTTCCATAAAACTTCTTTATTTAATCCTGCAATGTACTTCCTTGTTTGTTACTGTTTTATTTATTCCTTCTGGTGTTTTTTTTAACCTTTTGTAATATTTTATTTCAGAATATTGAAAAATATTTAAGAATGTTTGAACCAAAACGAAAACTTAAGTACATTCACTAGACAAAAATACTATTTTATTCCCATTAAGCAAGCATCCAGAAATTCAATTAGAGTTTTCAATTTCCAGGATTTCTGTCAAATGAAAGAAAATATACAATTGGAAATTCAAATAAACCATGGATGGCTGAAAAAAATCAGAAAGAACACACCAGTATATGTTGGATTCTCTTTAAGTTGCCATAATGAAGCATATTAGCTACAAAGTGCAAGGGAATAATGACTTTTTCACAAGTTGAAAACAACCATAATATCCCTGCCAAATGCTTTGTATAATTTATTGTGACTTCATTATATTGGTGTTAATATGCAAACCCAGGAAAACAGATTTAGACTACAACTCTAGCTCATCTAAATTCTGCTTTCTAAGCTTAAAGGAACTTAACAAACAACAAAGAAATGTTGAGCAAGAATCAATTCAACACTGTGATTCCATATTGTTGGTCCCCAGAGCAATACTCAGAATTCCAAGGCATCTTCCAAAGGTAGACACAAAATGATAAGAAGCACTTTTGATTGATCAGATCATACAAAGCAAATAATGTACTTACATTTTTATATAGTTGGGGAAATCAAGATCCCTAGTAGAATATACAAGATGTACAGTCACAAATATATTTCAAGAATATCCTAAAAACAGTAACAAAAAATGATAGAGTTAAAGAGCAATCTAAACTTACGTTAGGGTCTAAATATTTTAAGGGAAACTAGGAGTCATTAGACAAAACTGGGATGGAAATATTTATTCTCTGCGCCTTGTTATTTTGGAGACCAATAAATATTAAACACCTCTTTCTAGGATGGGTAGTAATTCCTAATCTGGTAATAAAATCACTTACCTCTGCACTCATATATGCTAAGTTATTTTGAATAATGGCAATTAGAATTTTTTAAAGAAATAACTTCAGTATAGGTTTATCTATGGGAGTCTATCTGGATTTCTGATTTGGCCCCCACAGAACCCTTTCTCTTACTAGAGTATATAAAACTACTTGCCTGTAGGAAGGCCAGGTAGGCAGGTTCACTGGCAGGATAGGTCTCCTCACTCTGGGTCAATCCTTCCTGCCCACCAACTTCCATCCCATAAGTGGGAAAAGTGCTCTCTAGATTTTCATGCATTCGGATCTTACTGAGTCCTGATCTATTCTAATGTACTAAAGTACACTACTTGTGAAATACCAAAGCCTTGAGGATTCTTAGATGTTTTTCCAAAAGGTAATATTAATTCAAATTTTCTCTTGAATGTTTTATTGGGAAGACATGGAGGGGGATGGGGATTGCTTCCTGGTACACTCTCATTTCTTTTTTGAAATCTCTCCTGAACTAACCGTAGCACTTCTACAATATCTTTGTGGCAGATACAAAAGTAACAACAATGAAAAACTCTGCCCAAAAATTTCTAAAGTGACTTAAAAAATGATCTAAAAGAAAGAATTTATGACCTTTTCAAATGAAGATGAGCTTTTTTGCTTCTGTTGAAATCCCATGTTGATTCTTCATCAATAATGGGCTTGGCATTGCCACTGACAGCAGTATACACTGGTACCCAGATCACACATCAATTCTGCAGGCTTCTATTCCCTAGTGCTTAAAACCACTCAAAGCAATGGTGAACAAGTGCCACCAGCTGTTGAACTGATATCCAGTGGCACACTGAAAGACATCACTACAGCTAACTCTCATGTATCAGGTATTTAATTTCCAGAATACTTGTTTCCATAATAGTTCCACAGTAAAAAAAATCCAGAAAAAATATAGATATGCCCTTTAGTTAGAACTCAGTATCACTAAGTGCATCTGAGCACAAGATAGCCACAGGTAGTGCCAGATGGACTGTCATGATGGGCTGGATTGATTGTAGGAAGGAAATGCTACTTTAATTGCCCAGCTACACATTTACAAGTTCAATGCAGCTATCCTAGTGCTGACAGGCCCTGGGAAGGGACAGCAGATAAATTAGAAGAACACTGCAGAAATTAGGAAGATCATGCTGAATAGGATCAGAGGAGATTAAAAGTGGTGTTAGTGGCAATAACAGTCAACAGAATTTAAAAGCAGCAAAAGGAATTGGAATCCAGGCCTCTGACAGAGGGAGGCAGGCAGCAAAAAAGTGCTAAGCTGGAGACAGATTAAAAGCAAAGAGACTATGAGAAGCCCAGACACCACTGCACTGGGTCCTGAGATGGAAAAGAGGAGTCATTTAATCAACAAACTCTTACTAAACACCTACATTCGTAGGAATCGGGAATACAAAGCTGAATGCTTCATGCCCCTGCTCCAAAATGCAATGAACTAAGTCATTACATCCTAGGGACCATATCTCCTAAATCTGCATTGAGATTATTCAAAGTTTAATCAGCAGAGAGTTTGGAAAGCTCTCCTAGGAAAAAAAATTTAAAAACGCTTCGTCTATAACTATTAACTATACAGAACAGAATGAATCATTCTCCACGGGTACTGGCTGGCTACACACTTACTCCACCATATAATAGTAAAAGCATGGGAGCTTTCAGGAATGATGATCAAATTGAACCCTCTTGTTCAGGGAGGCAGAAAAGCCCAGGATGCAGAATGCTAGTGAATGTAAAAGACAAAGCCAAAACAAACATGCACAAACCTATGTCTAAGTAGAAAAGTTAATTCCTTAGAAATCAGTCATCCACCATGGGTTGCTAGGGGCAGAGTAAGCCCTCGCAGTTTTAACCTCTGTATTCTACCTTTAAGTTTTAGTGATGTTGCGTCTGTATTAGGGTTAGCATCTGCAGACATCAGAAACACAGACATCTGACTGCAAGATTCTGGGTAAATCATTCCCACTTGTTCAACATCGAAACTGGTGAAGCATTCATTTAAAAAACATTTGTGGAGCCCTACCTACAAAGGTACCACTCAACGTTTCTTACATATTACAACCACATGTTAAGACAACAGATTTCGATAAAAAATTGCCTTCAAATACATTTTGTATTTGGGGAATTTACTTTATCCCTCTGCACTCCAGGTTGGAGAGCCCATCGAGCACACACTGCTTCGTGAAACTTCATTTGTTTTGAACTCTGCCTTGGCCCTGAGTTTAACATCATTCCAAATTCGGTCTCCTTTGCCCACGCAAGATATGGCAGTTAAGCAAAACTCTGTTCCAGAAACCTCATAAACTGTG
This sequence comes from Cephalopachus bancanus, assembly GCA_027257055.1. NCBI lineage: Eukaryota > Metazoa > Chordata > Mammalia > Primates > Tarsiidae > Cephalopachus > Cephalopachus bancanus. Next base: position 1,712,832 of record JAPVLO010000100.1, on the reverse strand, counting down.
TGAGCTGCTCAATTTAGGCCCGAGGGAGTAAACTGAAGAGAGCTGACCTGTCATACTGTTTTAGACTGTTTGCCACAGAAATTTGAGATTTGTTCTAAACTGAACTAGTTATGGTGGTGACTATATGATATAGAAATATATACACACACACACACATACATATATCCCATTATTTTAGTAACCTTTTACCAAATAGTCCCTTTATTTTCATTTTTGATGCCAGGATTTATTTAATAAACTTAATGTGGGTTTGGTAGGGATATGGGAGACACACAGTGGAGGAAACTGATTGGTTGCCCTCTAAATATCAAATGCTTTACCAGAGACTTCCACATGTTTTATAAGCATTCATTCCACCACTGTTCACCTAATGCCTGCTGTGTACTAAGTGCTTGGGACTCTGTATTGAACAAGACTGAGACAGTCCCTGTTCTTATGAAGGTTTTGATTCACATGACGCCAATTAAAATACAAATCAGTCTGATAAACATGTGACAATGATCTGATGTTGAGTTTAAAATTGAATACCTCTACTTATGTATTTAAAGGTAATACAAAATATATTTAAAGGTAATTTTTATAAAAGTCTGTTGTCAGCCGGGCTCAGTGGCTCAGCCTGTAATCTCGCACCTTTGGGAGGCTGAGGTGAGTGGATTGCCTGAGCCCGTGGGTTCGAGACCCACCTGGGCAGCAAGACCTCATCTCTACAATAAATCAAAAAATCAGCCAGGCGTGGTAGCGCATGCCTGTAATTCCAGCTACTTGGAAGGCTGAGGCAGAAGGATCGCCGGAACCCAGCAGGTCGAGACTGCGGTGACCGAGAGCGGCCACTGCACTCCAGTCTGGGCGACAGAGTGAGACTCCAACTCCAAAAAAAAAGTCTGTTGTCTTAACCTGTGGCTGTAATATGTAAGAAAGCATGAGTCATACTTGCTTTCATACTTTGCAGTCATACTTTTGCAGGTTTTTTGCAGGTTTTTACTAGCTACATGACCTTGGTCCAGTTTGTTGATGACTCCGTTTCTTCATAAAATGGAGGTTACTAATAGGAAATGAATGAGGGCACAGAGCACACATAACAGGTCTTGCACAGTGTCTGGCACACAACTGAGAAGTCACCTCCCTGCCTTGTTCACACTCATATCCAGTGGAATTTGTAGTTGATTTGTAGATTTGAGTAGCTGTTCTTGGCCTTGTAATCGTTATAGCCACCAGGGGGCAGTAGGGAAACATGCCCACCAACCCAAGTAGAGAAATGGGGCGGCTCTGATTAGTACATCACTAAAAACAAATTTCGTTGTTGTCCTAGCTCAGAGAAACACAAATGAAGGAATAAATCGTCATTAAAAAGGTAATAAAAGCGAAAGTAAAAATGATAATAGTCAATTAATCAGCAAATACATGATGAGGGCCCATACTGTGCCAACCTCTGAACACGAAAGTAGTACCTGGCCCATCAGATGGCATGAAGATTAAACGAGTTACAATGGGACTAACAAACAGTTAGCACTCTGTGGTTATTATTTTCTGGAGGATACGTTCTTAGATTAGCCACAAGAGAAAATGTGGTGGTGTTTATCAGCTGCAAAAATCTCTAAAAGCATTTGATTGTTCCTGCCAATCTCTCTTACTAAAGGAACACAAATTTTTCTGATTTATCATTTCTGATCATTCTTTAGTCACACAGACCAATTGAAATAAAAGGTAATGACATGGAATCTAAGTGTGCCACATCCAAAAGTCTTCAAAGGACTCACTGGGATAACTGAGATAAATGTTATGTCTTTTTAAAGTGTGCCCACCAGTCCCAGTGCTTTATTGGGTTTTCAATGTACTATTAATTTTTAAATGAGAAAAGATTCTATTACAAATAAAAGTATTAGAATGAACCATTCCCAATCTTACATTTTTCTTCTGATGTTTTAACTTGTAGTTCTTGAATTGTGAGAGCATATTATAGCCATGTTCATGTAGAAGATGGCTGTAAAAACTTTCAGTGATAAAGATGGGCATCCATAAATGTAAAATTCAAAGCCACCATTATCCACTATCTATAGTGCAGTGAATTAAAGTGACAGAGTCATTTACATGATTAAATACATTAACAAAGTACCTAAACGCTTACATATCTTCCCTTTAATTTTTTCCATTTTCCATTTGAATGTTGCTGTAGAAATGTTTGCCTGTAGCCCTGACTACATTTTTAGTGATTACTTTCATTGTGGACTGTGTGTCAGCATCTGTGTATTATTGTTCAACCTTAGTATAGAAAATAATAATATATTCCCTAATGACAATATATCATGCCCAGCTACCTTGAGTCAAGAGAAAATAAAATTGGAAGAAGATAAGAAATGAAAACTGGATGTAGATTTTTTTAAATACTGGAAAACAGGCCTATATTCTACTCTGAACAAGTTGCCACATTAAGATTACCAGATACAGAACATCCATGCAATATTTAGAGCATGCTTATGCTAAAAAAAAATTATGTATTGTGTGTCTGCAATCCAAATTTAACTGGGTTTCTGTATTCTTATTTTCTAAGTGTGCCAACCCTACACATGAAGCCCTCCATGCACACATAACCTAGAACCTTCACTCTTCTGAAGACAAATCCTGAGAAAAGCTTACCTGAATAGGCAGTTGGGTAGTCAGGTAGCAGCCTACAAAATCTGTCAGGTCTCCATCTACCCAGAAAAGCAGAAAACCCAAAGAAATTGCTGCGTCCACTTTTCCATTTTTGTAGGCTACTTAGAGCTGACTGGAAAGTGACAATTGACAAATAAACACTGGAAGCACAGAACTTAAGGAGCCAACACAACACCAGATACCAAACAAAACTGACGATGTACAGCAATAAAACATCTCATTCGCTCCCAGTTAAGCCTCTAGGATGCCTTTCACCTGTCTCCATTCACAGCAAGAAGCAAACATATCTAAAATCTAAAAGAAATCCAGTGGCAATCCTAAAACGTTAGTCTGCCTCTTCTCTCTGCCTTGTCCCTTATCATCTCTGCGGAAATTCATATATATATATATGAATATATATATATATATATAGTATATATATATATATATATATCCTAAGTATAAGTTTGTGTTTCCATGATCTCATAATGGGAGAAGATATTAAGTCAGATAATTAAAAAGACTAGATATATCACTAAAACATAAATGAGACTAGAGGTTCAAAATCTTTATCAGTCATTAGACCTTAAGACAGTATCTCTTTTTTTCTTGTAATTCAGTTCTAATCACATTGCTTATATACACTAGAAGAAATACAAAAATTATAAAAATCTATTTACAATGACACCTCTTGTCTGGAAAAGTTAAAAAAAAATCTTGGTTCCCAGGATTCAAAAGACCTGAAGACGGGCTTATCACCTGTGGGACATCAGACAATCATTTAACTTCTAAAGTTATAAAGTAAGAGTAATTTTTTTTAACCAAAAGTTTGTTGTTGTTGTTGTTTTGTTTTGTTTTGTTTTTGTGTAGGAGTCTCTCTCTGTCACCCAGACTGGAATGCAGTGGCATACTCACAGCCACTGCAGCTGGAACGCCACAGGTTGTGCCACCACGCCCGGCTAATTTATTGATTTATTGTAGAGACGAAGTCTCACCAACTTGCCCAGGCTGGTCTCAAACCCCTGGACTCAGGCAATCCTCTCACTTCTGCCTGCCAAAGTGCTGGGATTACAAGTGTGAGCCACTGAGACCAGCAACTAGAAGTATTTATCACAGAAATTTGACCAAGGTTCCAATTGGGTGACTCCAGTGGAAGCTAAATAATGTTGACTACAAGCCAGTGGCAGAACTAGGCATCAGCCCAATGCTCCACATTCCAAGTGTATGATCATTCACTACCACATATGCTACCTAAAAGTTAATATTCCCAGAACTCATATCTGAAATCATAAACCCACTCACATCAATACATTATTCCACCATTAAGTGGTGGTGAATGGTATACCAGTGTCATGTTTGATTCCCAATGCATCTGAGGACTGACAGCATTCTATACCTTTCTGCAATATTTTATAAACAGATGACCTAGCTAAGTATGCAGAATGTTTTATAATGTCTTTTGAAGCAGCTCTCTCTCTTGCTTGAGATTTTTTTCTATAGTAGATATACTTGTTATATGACTTTTAATTATAAAATAAACTTCACAAGGATGGAAAAGTTTGCCCTGCAGAACTAAACTGCTTGAATCCCTTTGAAAATTACTTCCATGCGCAAAAGGAAAGAATGGTATAACGCAGTACCTCACCAAAGATTTTTGAAAATTTTGCTCTTATCAAAGAAGATACTCAAAAGGAATTCAACATAAGATGGTGAAGCAGTAAGGTACATATGCTTCATTGACTTTTTTTTTACTAAATATAAAAGATTTGTATATCTTCATCAAAAAAAGTAGTCAGTACAATGTATTGACAATGTTACTGTTATATTCCAAGATGTTTTAGAATGATGCTTTTTAGCATCTTCAAAATATACTATACAAACAGAACATGTGTTCAATAGCAAGATCAAATACTTTAAAATGTTTAAAACATTTAATATAAAATATTTATGTATTTTAAAAACAGAATATTATGAACAAGACTATTACATTATGGACTTGAAATCCAATATTCTTAACTTACAGAACAGCAAACAGAAAACAATGAAAACAAGTTCTATAACCATATTCCAGTATTTCTAGGAATAGGATATGCACTCTTGTAGGAAAGGCCAAATTCATGAGGTTCCATTCACACAAACCTTCCTGAACTCTACTGAGGAGATACATAGTTTCATCTGTTATTCTGTAATTAAAACCTGGATAATTGATGGTGCTGATTTTTGGAAAATGCAACTTAAGGTCCAAATGACATTGTTTTGATTTAGGCCAAAGTTTGGCCACAACTTGTTTCCAAATCTATTAAAATTAAATATTGTATAAACTTGTTTATTGTTTCTTAGAAAACATTGTTGAAAAAAAATTTAAAAGATCCAAATAAGTGGAAAGACATCCCATATTCATGGATTGGGAGACTTAATATTGTTAAAATGGCAATACTACAGAAAACAATCTACAGATTCAGCACAGTTCTTATCAAAATTCCAGCTGCTTCTTTTACATGCAGTACATGTTGATTTTAAAATCCATATCAAATTGCAAAGAACCTCAAATAATTAAAGTGACCCTGAAAAAAAAGAATTTAGAGAACTAACGTAAATATCCTCTTAAGTGTTAATTGACCATTGGTATATCTTTTTTTGTAAAAATGTCTTTTAAATTATTTTCTCTTTTAATTGTAATATATATCTTTCTTGTTCTTGATTTGTAATAGTTCTTTATATATTCTGGACACTAGACCCTTATCAGATATGTGGTTTATAAATATGTCCTCCCATTCTGCAGGTTGTCTTTGAACTTTCTTTTTTTTTTTTTTTTTTTGAGTTGGAGTCTCACTCTATCGCCCAGACTGGAGTGCAGTGGCCGCTCCTGACCACTGCAGCCTCGACCTGCTGGGGCTCTGGTGATTCTTCCACCTCAGCCTTCCAAGTAGCTGGAATTACAGGCATGCACTACCACGCCCAGCTCATTTTTTGATTTATTGTAGAGATGAGGTCTCGCTGCCCAGGCGGGTCTCGAACCCGCAGGCTCAGGCAATCCACTCACCTCAGCCTCCCAAGGCACGGGATTACAGGCTGAACCACCAAGCTCAGCTTTTACTTTCCTTATAATGTCTCTGATGCATAAAAGTTTTTAAATTTTAATGAAGTCTAATTTATATTCTTTTCTTGCTTGTGCTTTGATGTTGTATGTAAGAATCTGTTGCCAAATCCAAGCTCATGTGTATTTATTTACTCCTATATTTTGTTCTAAGAGTTTTATAGATTTAACTCCTAAATTTAAGGTTTTTAAAATCTATTTTAAGTTAATTTTTGTATATGGTGTATATGATGTGTCCAACTTCATTATTTTGCATGTGGATATCCAGTTGTCCCAACACCACTAGTTGAAAAAATTTTTCTGTCTTTATTGAATTATCTTGGCTTCCTTGTCAAAAAATAATTAACCATAGATGGATGGTTTTACTTCAGGAAACTCAATTCTAGCCTATTGAGCTATATATCTATTATAATGTTAGTACTACACTGTTTTTGATTATTATATTTGTCATAAGAATTTTAAATAGGAATTTCTACAAAAAAGTACAAATGACCAATTAACATGTGAAAAAATATTTAACATCATTAGTCATTAACGAGTTACAAATCAAAACCACAATGTTAGTTGCTATCAATTTAACCCAATGAAATACTTCACATCTACTAGGATATCTATAATAAAATACAATTTTACAAAAGGAAAATGACAAGTGTTAGTGAAGATATGGGGAAATTGGAACTCTGACACATTGCCAGTGGGAATGTAAAATAACCACTATGTAAAACAATGTGGGCGTTCCTCAAAAAGCTAAATATAAAATCAACATATGATCCCCAAATTGTCATTCCTAGGTATATAACTAAAGAGAATTAAAAACAGGTGTTCAAAGAGTTGTATGCAGATGTTCACAGTAGCATTCATTATTCATAATAGCCAAAGGATGGAAGTGGCCCAAATGTCCATTAACTGATGAGCAGCTAAGCAAAAAAGTGGTATACTCTTACAAGGGAAGAATATTCAGCCATAAAAATTAATGAAGTACTGGTACATTCCATAATAAGGACTTCTATGTCACACCCTTAAGGCAAAATACATGCCTTCTACTTGACTTTCTCTCCTTTTTAGTGGATGATACGAAGACCTGTTTTCAATTTGTTGGCATCTATACTCAGGAGTGAAATTGTTGGGTTATACAATAAATCTGCTTATCTTTTTGAGAAACCATCAGGATGTTTTCCACAGTAGCTAAACCATTTTTTGTTCCCACCAGCAATATACTAGAGTTTCTATTTTCCCACATCTTTATCAACACTTTCCTTTTTTTTTTATTATAGCCATCTTAGTGGGTATAAAAATTTCATTGTGATGTTGACTTGAATTTTCTTAATGACTAATGCTGCTGAATATGTCCTAGTTGAAAATTTGCATACTTTCTTTGGAGAAATGTCTATTCAAATCCTTCAACTCTTTTAAAATTGGGTTATTTGTCTTTTTGTTGTTGAGTTGTAAGAGTTCTTTGTATATTCTGGATACTAGACCCTTGTCAGAAACATGACTGGCAAATACTTCCTCCCACTGTGTGGCTGTCTTTTTACTTTCTTGATAATGTCCTTTGAAGCACAAAGGTTTTTAATTTGTATTAAGTTCAATTTATGTATTTATTGATTGATTTTTTATTTATTGTTTGCTCAAGTGTTTACTGTCATATCTAAAAATTCATTGCCAAACCCAAGGTCATGAAGATTACCCCAATGTTTTCTTTAAGAATGTTATGGTCTAATACACATATGTAGGTCATTGATCCATTTTGAATTAATTTTTGTATATAGTGTGAAGTTAGACATCTAATTTCATTTTTGTATGCTGATATCCAGTTGTTCTGGAACCAATGTTGAAGGACCTTGGCACCCTTGCCAACTGAAGGGCCTTGGCACCCTTGCCAAAAATTATTTCACCGTAGATGTATTGGTTTATTTCCATTGACCTACATGTCTGTGCTTACAACATTACTGTACTGTTTTGATTACTGTAGCTTTGAACAGTAAGTTTTGAAGTTGAAAACTATGAGTCCTCCAATTTTATTCTTCTTTTTCAATATTGCATTGGTTATTTGGAGCTCCTTGCAATTCCATATGACTTTGAAGATTAGCTTTTTCCATTTCTGGATAAAACAGAGTATTCGAGTTCTGATAGGGATTGCACTCAATTTGTAGAGCACTTGGATAGTATAGCATCTTAACACAATTAAGTATTTCAATCCATGAATAAAGAATATCTTTTCATGGTTACTTAGGTCTTCTTCGTCTTTTTTTTTATCTCTTTGAGTTGGAGTCTCATTCTGTTGCCCAGGCTGGAGCGCAGTAGCATGCTCACAGTCACCGCAACCTTCACCTGCTGGGCTCAGGTGATCCTTTTGTCTTAGCCTTCCAAGTAGCTGGAACTACAGGTACATGCCACCACATCTGGCTAATTTTTTGATTTACTGTAGAGATGAAGTCTCTCCAAGTTGCCCAGGCTGGTGTCAAAACCATGGGCTCAGGCAATCCTCTCACCTTGGCCTCCCAAAATGCTGGGATTATAGGCGTGAGCCACCATGCCTGGCCTACTTAGGTCTTTGATTTTTTTCCTCAGTGTTTTTGTAATTTTCAGGGTAAAGTCTTTTACTTTCATGGTTATATTTATTCCTATGTAGTTTATTCTCTTAGAACCTATTGTAAATGAAATTGTTTTCTTAATTTCCTTTTCAGATTGTTCACTGCTATTGTATAGAAACAGCTGATTTTTACATGTTGATCTTGTACCCTAAAACTTTGGTAAACTCATTTATTACCTATAGCAGTTTGATGTTTTAGATAGAGTTTTCAAGATTTTCTGTATATATAGGATCATGTCATCTGCAAATATAGTGTTACTTTTTCCTTTTCAGTCAGGATGCCTTTTATTTCTTTTTCTTGCCTAACTGACCTGGCTAGAATTTCCAGTAAAATTTTTAACAGTGACAAAATTGGGCATTCTCGTTTTATTCCTGATATTATGGGGAAAGCTCTCAGTTTTCCACCATTGAGTATAATGTTAGCTGTAAGCTTTTTGCAAATGCCCTTTATCATGTTAAGTAAGTTTCCTCCTGTTTCTAGTTATCTGAGTATTTTCATCCTGAAAGGGTGTTGGACTATGTCAAAATGCTTTTTTTTTTTCAGCATCAATTGAGATAATCATGTGACCTTTTCCCTTTGTTCTATTAATGTATTATATGACATTGATTAATTTTTTATGTTGACCCACCCTTGCATTTCCGAGATAAATCCCACTTGGTCAAGTGTACAATTCTTTGAATATGCTGTTGAATTCAGATTGCTGGTATTTTGTTAATGACTTTTGCATTTCTATTCATAAGGGATATTGATCGCTAGTTTTCTTTTCTTGTGGTATCTTTGCCTGGTTTTGCTATTAGGGTAATAAGGGCCTCTAAAAAGAGTTAGTTTTCTTCTTTTCTATTTTTTTTCAAGGTTAAGAAGAATTTTCTTTAAATATTTGGTAGAATTTACCAGTGAAGACATCTAGTTATAGATATTTTTTTTTGTTTGGAAGTTTTTGATTCCTGATTCAATCTCTTTACTTGTTATAGGTATATTCAGATTTTCTGAGTCAGGATACCCATGAACACAAGATGGAAGAGGTGCATAGGGCAAGGTATGGGAGAAGGAGTGCAGAGCCTCCATGCCCTCTTGCGTGCACCACCATCCAAGAAGCTGCACATATTCAGCCATCTGAAAGCTCTCCAAATCCTGCCCTCATGGGACTTTTGTGGAGACTTCATTGGTTAGGCATGATTGACAACCATGTAGAAATGTGACTGGACAAAAGGGTATATATAATCTAAAATTAGATTAATACTGAATGGGGAAACCCAGCATAACCTCTTTATCTTCTCAGCCTTTCTGTGCAGCATTCCTTCTTCCAGGGCATGGGGAAGGACCTCTCCTGAAATGAGGGTCTTGTAGCCTACAATCAGACAAGGAAGTTCAGAAAATTTCTTTATGGACAGCTCCAAGAGAGAAAGGTGGGGAAAAATGAGAGTTTATTTTCAGGTTCAAAGACTTGCCTTGGGGAGAAAAAGAAGCAAGTGAAAGGAGGGCAGGAGAAGGTCAAAGAGAGAGATTCTGTATTCTGAAGCCTGCTTCTTGGACCTAAAGGACCCCAACATTATAACAAGGTCTATGGGAGTTGTGAACCAGGAGCCATGAACATCTTCAAAACAGGTCAAGCATCCTCCAGACCCACTGGCATTTCTGTTTGCAACTCTGGCTCTACAGTTTCGCACAATTTTAGAACACGGTCACAGATTCTACAGAGTGAACATAGAAGACTCTGTAAAAAAGGCACTACTTTCTAAATGAGAAGCATGGATCTCTGTGTCTTAGTAATTGGCCCACAGTAACTTTCTGTTCTCCTATTAATCTTGTTTACTCAGAGTCTTTTTAAAATTCTTATCTTGCCTACTTGCTGGAAGAGCATCTAATTTTTTTTTTTAACTTTTTGCTTCTCATTTCATCAAAGCCATTTGTTAAATGGCTGGAGATGGCAGACTTTTCTGTATTGTTACTCTCTCTTCTTTCCCTAGAAGCCTTCAGATTGCCATCTCTGAAACATCCACGGTTGGCTTTCCCCTTCTCAGGAATACAACAGCTTCTTTTTCAGTATGAGAACAGAGGAAAAAACAAGTCAAGTGTTTTCAAAATCAAGTACTACTCCTTGTCCTCAGATTCCACTCTGCCACTTCTCTATGATCGGCCATAAAAAATTCACATGGCTCAGCAGAATTAATGGGAGGCACAGTGCTACTTTTAATAATTCACCAAGTGATACTTAAATATCATAAGAAAATTATTTCTGCAAGAACAATAAAGCAACAAGATTTAGAGGGCAGAGTGAATTTAGGGATAGGACATAATTTGATTAAATTCCTACTCCTGCCATTTTATATCTATATTATTTTATTAAGTTAATTACCGAGCATCAATTCCTCTATTTATAAAGTGAAGAGTAAATATGAGAACAAATATAAAGCAACAAACACTGTTCCTGGTACACAGTAGGAACTCAATAAGATTGGTTTCTTGGGTTCCAAAGTGGTGTCATAGAAGCAAGCTGGCTTCATTCTCTCCCACAAGAAAACAAAAACAAATATACAGTACGCAAGATTATCACCAGCAATATCCCAGAAAACAATCATGAGAATGAGTCAGTTCCCAGAGCCAAAGGGAAGTAAAAAAAAAAAAAAAACTCCAAGAAGGTTGCAAGAGAGTCAGATTTCCATATCCATGATGCTCCTCCTCCCAATCTGCTCAGCATCAAGCATGTGGAAAATTTCTCCCGACTCACAGTTTTTGTACTGGAAAAAATGAGTTTGAGGTGGATAGCCAGCTTCCCAATGGTCTCAGGGTCCTTGGCAAGAGATCTGTCCCTGTCTCAACCTATAAGAAGCATCATGAGTGCCAAAAGGGAAAAATATCCCTAAGATATCAAGAAAAAAAAAACGCCATCAAGAATACTATCTCCAGTAAAGTTATCCTTCAAAGATAAAAGAGAGATAAAGTCTTTCCCAGACAAACAAAAGCTAAGAGAATTCACCACCAGCAGAGCTGTCTTACAAGAAATGCTACAGGGAGTTCTTCAATCAGAAAGAAAAAAAAACACTAATTTGCAAAAAGAAAACATTTGGAGGTATAAAACCCACTGGTAAAATCAAGTAAAAGACAATCCAAATACTTCAATATTGTAATTGTTGTGTGAAATCCACTCAAAATTCTAGTATGAAGCCTAAAAGACAAATTTATCAAAAACAATAATAGCTACAGCAATCTGTTAAGAATTAGGCAGCATTAAAATATGTAGATTGAAACAACTTAAACTTAAAATGTGGGGGGGATAAAGGTAAAATGTAGAGGGATTTTAAAATTTGTTTGTTTCTATTCTTTTCTTTGTGATCTAAGATAAATTATCATTTCCGTAAAATAACTTGTTGTAGCTATAGGATGCTTTTTGGTAACCACAATGCAAAAACCTATAATAGACACACTAAAAGTAACAAGCAATAAATTAACACATGTTATCAGAGAAAATTACTTAACTACAAAAGAAGGCAATAAAAAAGGAAGAGAGGAGTTATAAAACAACCAGAAAACAAGCAACAAACTGGCAGTAGTAGGTCCTTACACATCAAAATAATAACACTGAATGTAAATAGACCCAATTATCCAGTTGAAAGACATAAAGTGGATGAATGAATAAGACACAATACCCAACTATATTCTGCCTAAAAGAAACCCACCTCACATATAAAGACACACATAGACTATAAGGAAGGAGATGGAAAAAGATATTCCATGCACGTGGAAACCAAAAAGTGCAGGAGTAGCTATATTTATATCAGATATAATAGACTGCAAGTCAGAGACTGTAAAAAAGGACAAAGAAGGTCACTATATAATGATAAAAGGGTCAATTCAGCCAGAGGTTATAACAACTATAAATATCTAGGTGCCCAACATTGGAGCACCCAAGAATATAAAGCAAACATTAATAGATCTAAAGGGAGAGATAGACTGCAATACAATAATAGTAGGGAACTTCAACACCCCCCCTCAGTAATGGACCGAACATCCAGACAGAAAACCAACAAAGAAAAATCAGAGTTAAACTATACACTAGACCAAATAGTTCTGACATTTACAGAGCATTTCACCCAACTGCCATAGAATACACATTCTTTTCATCAGCACATGGAACATTCTCCAAAATAGACCATATTTTAGGCCACAAAATGATTCTCCACAAATTTTAAAAAGCAGAAATCATACCAAGTATATTTTCTGACCACAGTGGAATAAAACTAGAAATTGGTAACAAAGGAATCTCAGAAACTACACAAACACATGAAAATACATCTCAGAAACTGCACAGACATGCTCCCAAATGACTAATGGGTCAATGAAAAAATTAAGAAAGAAATTTAAAAATTTCTTGAAACAAAAATGTCAATGAAGCATACCAAAATCTATGAGATATGACAAAATCAGTACTAAGAGAGAAGTTTATAGCAGTAAACATCTACATCTAAAAAGTAAAAAGACTTCAAATAAACAACCTGACAATGAACCTCAAGGACTAGAAAAGCAAAAACAAACCAAACCCAAAATTAGTAGAAGGAAAGAAAGAATAAAGATGAAAATGGAAATAAAATTGAGACTAAAAAATACAATAAAATACAGAAGATCAACAAAATGAAAAATTGATTTTTTAACAAGATGAACAAAATTAACAAGCCTTTGGCTAGACTAAAAAAAGAGAGAGAAAGAAGACACATATAGATAAAATCAGAAATGAAAAAAGAGACAATGACTGAGACTTAAGAAATACAAAGAATCATTGGAGACTATCATGAACAACTAACTATATACCAACAAACATGAAAACCTGGAAAAATAAATTGATTCCTAGATATTAGATAAATTCCTGGCCACATACAACCTGCCAAGATTGAACCATGAAGAAACAAAAAACCTTAACAAACAAGTTACATGTAATAAGATCGAAGCTATAATAAAAAGTCTATTAGAGAACAGCCCAGGATCAGATGGTTTCACTGATTAATTTTACCAAATAATTAAAGAAGAACTAATACCAATTCTACTTAAACTCTTCAAAAAAGTTGAAGAGAAAGGAATACTTCCAAATTTATTCTTCGAGGCCAGCATTACCCTGATACCAAAATCTGACAAGGACACACCAAAAAAGAAAACTAGGCAGTCTTTCCTTTTAGACAGACTTTCACGTGCCAGGCCTTTCTGGTACGAAACTTTCACCTGTCTTTTGTTTCCTCTCTTCTTTCTCTAATAAACTTTGTTTTAAAACTTATAAAGAAAAGAAAAGAAAACTATAGGCCAATATTGTCAATGAACATAAGATGCAAAAATCCTCACCAAAATACTAGCAAACAAAATTCAGTAACACATTAAAAAGATCATTCACCATGATCACGTAGAATTCATCTCAAGGGTTAAACGATAGTTCAACATATGTAAATCAATAAACATGATGCATCACATAACAGAATCAAGAACAAAAACTATATGATCATTTCAATAGATGTTGAAAAAGCATTCAATAAAATTCAATATTCTTTCATAATAAAAACCCTCAACAACCAGGTGCAGTGACTCATGCCTGTAATCCCAGCACTTTGGGAGGCTGAGGCTTGCTTGAGTCCAGGAGTTTGAGACCAGCCTGAGCAACATAATGAAACCTCATCTCTAAAAAATATATGCATATATCTGGGTGCAGTGGCAAGTGCTCAAAGTTCCAGTTACTCAGGATGTTGTGGAAAGATCACCTGAGCCCAGGACGTCAAGGTGGCTGTGAGTCGTGATCAGTGTGATCATGCCACTGCACTCCAGCCTGGGTGACAAAGTGAGACCCTGACTCAAAAAATCCCTCAACAACTGGATACAGAAGAAACATAACTCAAAATAGTAAAGCCATATATGACAAACTCACAGCCAACATCATACTGAATGGAGAAAAATTGAAAGCCTTTCCTTGAAGATCTGGAATAAGAAAAGAAAGATCACTTTTACCACTTTTATTCAACATAATACTAGAAGTCTTGGTTAGAGCACTCAGGCAAAAAGAAAGAAAGAAAGTGCATTAAAATTGAAAAGGAAGAAGTCAAATTAGCCATGTACACAGGCAGCATGATCTTTTATTTAGAAAAACTTCACCAAAAACTGTCAGAACTGATAAATGAATTCAGTAAAGTTGCAGAATATAAAATATAAAATATAAAATAAATAGTATTTATATATGCCAACAGTGAACAATCTGAATAAAAAATTAAGAAAGAAATTAAGAAAGCTATTCCATTTACAATAGCTACAAAGAATATAAAATATCTAGGAATCAATTTAACCAAAGATGTAAAAAATCTATACAAGGAAAACTATAAAACACTGACAAAAGAAATTAAAGAGGACACAAAAATAAATGATATTCCATGCACATGGGTTAGAAGAATTAATGTCATTAAAATGACAATACTACCCAAAGCAATCTACAAATTCTAGGCAATCCCTGTGAAAATATCAGTGACAATCTTCACGTAAACAGAAAAAGCAATCTCAAAATATATATGGAATCACAAAAGATCCCAAATAGCCAATGCAATCCTGAGCAAAAAGAACAAAGTTGATGGCATCATGCTACTTGACTACAAAACTACAGTGACTAAATCAGCATAGTACTGGCATAAAAACAGACTCAGAGACCAATGGAACAAAATTGAAAATTCACACACAAAACCACTCATTTATAGCTAATCAATTTTTACAAAGGTGTCAAGAACATATTATGGGAAAAGGGCAGTCTCTTCAATAAATAATGCTGGGAAAACTGTATATCCATATGCAGAAGAATGAAACTAGACCCCCACCATATACAAAAATTAAATCACAATGGATTAAAGACTTAAACCTAAGACCTGAAATTATGAAACTACTAGAAGAAAATGTTGAAATTCTCCAGGACATTGGTCTGGGCAAAGCGTTTTTGTATAATATCTCAAAAGCACAGGAAACAAAAAACAATAAACAAATGGAATCACATCAAGTTGAAAAACCTCTGCACAGCAAAGAAAACAATCAACAAAGTGAAGAGATGACTCAGAGAATGGGAGAAAGTATTTGCAAACTATCCGTCTGACAAGGGATTAAGAAGCCGAATATAAAAGATTGAGAATCAGAATATATATTCTTCTCAGATCTGGAAACATCATTACAGAAACTCATACGGAAACATAAATGATCACAAATAGTTAAAACAATCCTTAGCAAAAGAAACAAAACGGGAGGTATCACCCTTCCAGCCTTTAAACTTTATTATAAGCTATAATAATCAAAACAGCCTGGTATTGGTACAAGAACAGGCATGTAGACCAATGGAATAGGATAAAGATTCTGTAACCAAAACCTCAATTTCTCAACCAACTCATCTTTGGCAAAGCCTCCAACAATAATCACTGGGGAAAGGAGAACCCACTTAGTAAATGGTGCTGGGAAAATGGGCTGACCACATGCAGAAGATTGAAACAGGACCTCTATCTATCACCATACACAAAAATCAACTCCAAATGGATCAAAAACCTAAATGTTTTGACCCACAATACTATAAGAAAGGGATTGGCAGTAGCCAGAAACTGTCGGGCAGAGGGGCACAACATTAATAAGGGGTACCTGATCTCAAACCAGGCAAAGTGGGGACCAAAGAGAAGCCAAAACTTTACCTGTATGATGACCACTCATATAACTAATCCTGAATTGTACCCCACATCTTTAAAATAAAACAAAAAACCCCAAACTTTAAGAATCTTAGAAAATACAGGAGACACCCTTATGGAAATTGGAATAGGAAACCAATTCTTGATCAAAACACCCAAAGCCCATGCCATAAGAGATAAGATAGACAAGTGTGACCTCATTAAACTGAAAATCTATTGCAAAGCAAAAGAAACCATCAAGAGATTGGAGAGACAGCCTACAGAATGGGAAAAAATATTTGCCAACTGCATATCTAAAAAAGGCTTAACATCTAGGATCGACAAGAAACTCAAACATGCTGAAAGAAAAAAAAAAAACAGCCCATTAAAAAGTGGGCAAAAGGTGAGAATAGACACTTCTCCAGAGAAAACATATGAGCAGCCAACAGACACATGAAAAAATACTCAGCTCACTAATCATCAGAGAAATACAAATCAAAACCACATTGAGATACCACCTAACTCCAGTAAGAATTGCCATCATTAATAAAATGAAAAACAACAGACGCTGGTGAGGATGCCCAGAAAAAGGGATGCTTCTGCAATGCTGGTAGGAATTCAAACTAGTTCAACGTCCATGAAAAACAGGTGCCAATTTCAAAAGAACTAGAAATTGACCTTCCACACAACCCAGCAATCTCCCTTCTGGGAATATACCTAGAAGAACTTAAAACACTCTGCAAAAAAGATACCTGTACACAAATTTATCGCAGCACTATTTACAATAGTAAAAACATGGTACCAACCATGCTGCCTATTGAAACTGAACTGAATAAAAAAGTGTGAAATATACAAGATGAAATATTACACAGCCACAAAGAAGAACAAAATTACAGACATTGCAGAAACTTGGATTTAGAGTCTATAATACTCAATGATTTATCTCAGAAACAAAGAACTGAGTTCTACATGTTCTTACTCATAAGCAGACCCACAATACTATAAGAAAGGGGTTGGCAGTAGCCAGAAACTGTCAGGGGGTGGAGGGAGAGACATAACATTAATAAGGGTAATTTATCTCATATCAGGCAAAGTGGGGACAAAAGGGAGGCCCAAACTTTACCTGTATGATGACCACTTTTATACCTATTCCTGAATTGTACCCCACATCTTTAAAATAAAATAAAATATCAATTAAAAATGGGCAAAAGGCATGAATAGACATTTCTCAAAAGACAGACAAATGGCCAACAGGTATATGAAATAATGCTCATCATCACTAATCATCAAAGAAATGAAATGCAAATCAAATCTACAATGAAATCTCACTCCAACTAAAACAGCTTTTATCCAAAAGACAGGCAATGATGCATGCTGGTAAGGATGTAAAGAAAGGGGAACCCTCATACACTGTTGGTGGAAATGTAAATTGTGGAGGTTCCTCAAAAAACTAAAATAGAATTACCATTTGACCCAGCAATCCACTGCTGGATATATATCCAAAAGAAAGAAAATCAGTATATTTTTTTAAAAACTACATTTCTGTGTTCATTACAGCATTATCAAAATAGCCAAGATTTGGACTCAACCTAAGTGTCTATCGGTGGATGAGTGGGTAAAAAAATGTGGTCTAGATATACAATGGAACATTATTCAGTCAAAAAAAGGAATGAAATCCTGTCATTTGCAGTAGTAGGGATGGAACTGGAGATCCTTATGTTAACTGGAATAAGCCAGGCACAGAAAGACAAAAATCACGTTCTCAATCATATGTAGGAGCTAAAAAAGTAGATCTCATGAAGATAGAGAGTATGTTGGTGGTTACCAGAGTCTGGGAAGGTTGATTAATAAAAAGAGATTGGTTCATGGATACAAATATACAGTCAAATAGAAGAAATAAGGCCTAGTATTCAAGAGATCAATAGGGTAACTATAGTTCACCTTAATCTATTGTACATTTCAAAATAGCTTAAAAAGAACAATTTGCATTTTCCTAGCATAAAAATTAAATATTTAAGGTTATGGATATACAACTACCTTGATTTAATTATAGAAATGTATCAAATTATCATATGTAAGCCTCAAATATGTATATCTATTATGTAGCAATAAAATATTTTTTAAACTTTAAAAATATGTCAATAAAAAGATTAATTTCTTCCCCAGCTCTAGACAAGAGTCAAGTTTCAGATGTTTCACCGTTCTCAGTGATATGGGGCGAGTAGCTGGGGAGTCTGTACAAATGATGCTGAGTATTACATTAACTTCATTATAAATCCAAGTAACAGCAAAAAAAGAAAACTATCAGCCTGGAGAACTTAAGAGTGAAATTCAACTTAAAAGATAGAAGCATTCCCAAGTGAAAATTTAATTCTTATATCTTGATCTCCGCTCCACCAATCCTACAACTCCGGTCTAGAGTTTTTCCCAAGGAGCTGCTTGGCCAAGCCCATCTCCCAGCACCCATCACCTGTGTGGTTGCCATATATCAAAGTTGAGTTCCTTGCCACTGAAGTGTGATCTGCAGACCAGCAGCATTAGCATCACCTGGGAGCTTGTTAGCAGGGCAGAATCTCAGGCCCCAGCACAGAACCGCAGACACTCCGAAGCTGCATTTTACCAAGATTCCAGATGATTCCTATGCACATGAAAGTGTGAGAAGCCCCGCTGTAGTTCACATACTGTGCCAATTGGACACTCTCTTAATCATGTCAGTTCAGACTGTTTGTTGAGCACCTAATATGTGCCAGTAATTGTTTGATACCTTGTATCTATATTCTCGAATCCTCACAAAAGTAGGAATTTTTATTAATAGTTTACATACACTCATATCGAGGCTTAGAGAGTTTGAGTGTCTTTCCCAAGCAGTCAAGAAGAGATCCTAGGGTCTCTCAAGCAAGACTTTATTTCTCAGTTCTAGAGGTGAGACTCTCAACAGGGTTTAGAAGGCTGAGTCCTCAAAATTGTGGTAACCTCTCTAACAAACATCATGAATTGTAAGATATGTAATTGTGTCCCGCGAATGAGGATTACCTTTGCTAGCATGATAGGGGACTAAATTATGTCTTGTAATATAAAGATCACAAGCTGGAGCATGAAAGAAAATGTGAGCTGTCACACCTCACAGCTGCTTCTGAGCCTACCATTAATAGTCGTCTGCTTCGTGGTCACTCATTTTGTCTTCTGTTCAAGTCAAGTTGTGAAAGGCGTCAAAGCTATAGAAAACGTGTGAGGAAAAACTCAAAAAGGAGAAAATTGTGTTAACTTAATTTTTCTCCCTTTAATTTGGAAGACAACCACATCTTCCAAATGCTTCCACAGCAGGGGAAGCGGTGCATTCAAATGTGAACCCCTGCTCCCTTCCCAGGTCAAGTTTAGATGTTCGGGCCCCAAACATCCTGGCTCCTCTTCCTGGCTCCTGCGATGTGCCCCATTTTTGCCCAAACCCACTAGAGGATGGGGATGTATCTGGCTAATGGCTGCCTCCACCCAGCATTTAAGGTCCTTGTCTAGACTCATCCCATTTTAACAGTCAGATAGTACTAGGTGTAGCTTTTAGTGTTTCAAGGGGAGAGTTTGAGAGCTATTGGCCTAGAAACTCTGCTTGTGCAGTTTATGATGCAGAGAACCAGCTGTGCAACCCCTCTGGTGCTGGAAACCTTCCTGCATAAACAGGCCGACACAAAATCACACCCTTTCTGGACATCTCCACCCCTTGAAAGTTCCCACAGTCATCATGTGTCATTCATGGCAACCAGGCGAGATGCCCCTCTCTCAACTATTGATGTTAAGTATCTACAGGCCAGGAATGAAATCTAAACCATGACATTGCCTCCTCCTTCTCCATCTTCCATCTTTTTCCCTATTTCCATGCATGAAATAGACCCCTATTCAATGAGGACTTATTTAATAAGATAAAAATGCAATCTGATAAAACTATGATCATTTATTGGGTGCCTGCTAAGTGCTAGACACTGTAGAAGACATTTTCAGAACCTCTTCAATTCTCACAAAGATAGGAGAACACTGAGGCTTGGAAAGGTTGTGACCTGCCTAAAGTCATCGGGCTAGAGGGGGGCAAGGGAAGCCGTGCGTTCAAATTTGAACTCCTGCAAATCCCACGGAGCCTTACTGCTCCAAGGTCAGGCGAGCACAAGCACATTGCACAAAGAGGTCTTTCTTCTCATCTCACAAGGAGCTCTACAAAGATGAAAGAGCTCGTGAGGAAAATTAGGAGTCCTACTGGGCTCAAGATAGCCTCATGTTTCTACATCAAGGTTCTCACAGTTTGGTCCATTTGAACCTGCACTCTGGACCCGGGAAATCTGAATTTTCCGCTCCCTCCTCCACCCTCTACCCCCAGGGTATTCTTAGACATCTCACAAGCAAGATTGAGATGGGACTAGGGGACATTCTGCATAAGGCCGGCCTAATGTTTCCCATTCGAATACACAAATTGCCCAGGCAAAATCCTGGGAGGTCTAGGGCCAGTTGACCAACCTGCGAGAAACGCACCTGCGTGTTGGGGCCTAGCTTCAGCCAATGAGAGGAAACTGGAGGAGAAACACACCCGCTCAGGAGGCTGCCTGGTCGTGGCAGAGGGCTCCCAGGGAGCAGGAGCGCTGCTCGCCACACCTCGGAGAAGGCACCCCCACCCAGCCCGCTGGTAGATTTGCAAGCACCACTCTCACCAGGTCCTGCCACTTCCCCCACCGCCCCCTTACCAAGCCGAGGTTTGATATTCTGAACCCTGACGTCCTGGCTTCTCTTCCAGGCCCCTGGGACGTGCCTCATTTTTTCCCCAAGCCCCCTGGAGGTTTGGCAGGGGGCTGCCTCCATCTGAAGCAAGATTTAAAGTCCTGTGCAGCCTTTTTTCTTCTCTGCAAACTCCCCCAGATTCACCCAGAAAACCCCATAAGCTCTCCGCAGCGCAGCTCACCCACGCGTGCCTCTGCTGTAGGCGCCCAAGGTCACCGCCCTTCGGATCTGCACTGGCCGGTCCACCGGCCTCATCTTGCTACCTAGGGCCCAGAGAGCCAGCGTGATGCTTGGAGGTAGCTGGGCGATAACCTGGGCCGAGGACCGGCCCCTGTCCTTGCAAGGCCCTGCACTCACTCCGGTCACCCTGCAAGATCAACGCAGGTCTATTCACACATGAGCCATGCACGAACAGCCGCAACGACAATGAACAAGCACACACTGCACTCAAACACGCAGTCACATGCCCAAGCTTGCATGGTCACATGCACAGACAGTCACACCTGCACACGTTTTTACTGCATACAATACAAAGCTAGACTTTCTGTTGTGGGGCCAATAATGCTCAACCCCTCCGCCTCGCACCCCAAGACATCCAGGTACTATGGCTGCAACCTGTGAACATTACCTTATAGAGCAGCGGTTCCCAACCTTTTTGGCATCAGGGACCCATTTCATGGAAGACAATTTTTCTACAGGCGAGATGGGTGGGAGGAGCATGGTTTCTGGATGATTCAAGTGCATTGCATTTATTGTGCATTTTATTTCTATTATGATTGCATTGTAATATATAATGAAATAATTATACAACTCATCATAATGCATAATCAATGGGAACCCTGAGCCTGTTTTCCTGCAACTAGACAGTCCCATCTGGGGGTGATGGGAGACAGTGACACCCAAAGTCTACTTGGTAATCTCATTTTGGTTGCTGTCACTGAGGAAACCCTACTTCACAAAGATAGGATGTTGGAAATGGAAGCAGGCTTTTCAGTGCTTTTGCGGTAATCTAGGATATTCTGCCTTGACTTTAATACAGAACATATGGAGATTTGAAGTTGTCTCAAACATACTTTTAAGGCAACCATCATTTGCAATCTCAAGACATTGATACTCTTCTAGTACAGACAAAGCTGATTCACCTGGCTTATTCACTAATAGGTCACAGATCCACTCCTTCCCAGTGCAGGGGTCTTTTGTGGTTGGGCAGTAGAGCTCAAACTCTCGAAAGCTAAGAGAGGTGATCGTGTACCGGCTGGGAGAAAGAAGGCCTGGTTCACTCTTTTTTAAAAGCTCTACTAATGTTTGAAACATTCCAAAAATCCCACTGTTCACTCATCACCCCCATAATTTCAGTTTGGCTTTGAATGTAGCCACTTTATCTGCAGACTTGATCACAGTTGTCATTCTCTCCTGAGGTGACAGATTGAGTCCATTGAGCAGGTTGAATATGTCACACACGTAAGCAAGTTTTGTGACCCATTCTGTGTCGCTGAAATGTGCTGCCAGTGGTGACTGTTTTTCTAAAAGAAGTCTCTGGAGCAACTCTCATAACTAAAAAATTCTGGCCAGTAATCTACCTTTAGAAAGCCATCTCACTTTTGTATATAAGAGAAGACATGCGTGTTCTGTGTCCATCTCCTCACAGAGTTGCATGAACAGACCTGAGATAATGTGGTTGATAATTTTAATCACATCCTGCAAAACATTGTTAAGTTCAGGTGACATTTTTCGGCTAGCCAGCATTTCTCTACGGATGGCACATGAGTAAACACATTCAGAAGCGACCTCTTTGACCTGAGTAGTGAAACCAGAAATCTGTCCAGTCATGGCAGCTACTCCATCCATGCATATACTGACCCAAAATAACTAATTTAGTTTTCCTGATACTTAATCATTCAAAGACTTAAATAGTTCTGCAGCTGTGGTATTGATTGGCAACAAAAGTGCACATAATATATCCTCATGCACATCCTCCTGAAAAATATATTGCATAAAAACAAGCATTGTTGTCTACATCGGTAGACTCGCCTATCTGAATTGCATACCACAGTGACTCGTTAATGCTCTCTAACAATTGTGCCTTGATATCCTCTGCTATTTCATCAATTCGTCTAGTTGTGGTGCCAGTTGAAAGAGGAAAATGTGCCACCTTTTGAACCACAGCCTCTCCTAAAAGTTCAGGACAAATGTCCTTAGCAGCAGGCAGAAGCCACTCTTCACCAATAGTAAAGGACTTCTTAGCTTTAGCAATGTGGTTAGCCACTTAGAATGATGATCTCAATACAGACACATTTGGTGAAGTAATGGCCTTCAATAATTGTTCCTGTTCTTTGTGTTCACATTTTTTTTTCTTTTGAAAACCTCCAAAGGCTTGTCTTTTAATGCAGGGTGCTTGGTCTCCATGTGGTGAAGCAGTTTGGAGGTTTCATGACTTTGGTGAATAGCTGATCACCACATATTATATAAAACAGGTTTGGAGAACATAAATCACTTGTTACAATGAACCCATAATTTAAGTAGGACTCTTGGTATTTTCTTTTAAATGCAGCTTTCTTTTTTTTTCCACAGCCTTAGAGCCTTCTGCTATCTCATCAGTGGACCTTTCCCCCTTTCCAAAGAAGCTCTCCAGTGATGTTTGTTTTTTACTCATTTTGTCTAGGGTCAGCTTGTGGGCTTACCAAAACTGTGTCTGAGACAAGTGTGCAGTGCGAGAATGAAGTGCAGATAATAAGTGGTAAATAAAATAATGACCAAGCCAGATGTGGAATTTAGTTGGATAAGTGTCAGATTCTGCCTTAAAGTTTGTCACCAGATGCAGCTGTACAATTGAAGTACGCCAACTCATTTGACACTCACTGATAGGGTTTTGATATGAGTCTGCAGACAATTGATTTATTATGATCTCTATGCAGTCAAACCTCACTGATAATGTTAATCTGTATCTGCATCTTCTCCCCAGCACCAGTATCACTGCCTCAGTTCCACTTCAGATCATCAGGCGTTAGAGTCTCATAAGGAGCCCACAACCTAGATCCCTTACATGAGCAGTTCACTGTCATTGTAGAAGTGAGAAATTGTTCACTGTCATTGTTCACTGTCATTGTAGAAGTGACATTCAAAACTAACCACACACAAAGGTGGCTTCCAGGCAAAGGTGGAGGAGGTGAGGTTGCATGGATGAAGCAGTCCTTACTGAGTTTTATTTGTTAGTTAAGTTTGGCTTCCATATTTCCCTCCTATTACATCTTATAGGGCTTGATTTAGAGTTAGGTATTCAAAATTATCAACAAAGCAAGTACCCAAGGATATGTAGTAATTTTAAATGTAGGGAATGTTTCCAAGGAGTGCAATGCACTCACCACTCTGATTTCAGGTAATCTATTTAACTTCACTATGCATCAATTTCCAAAACTGCAAAATGGAACTAAGAGGCGAACTCATGGACAGATGATTCTTGTGCCCCTTCCAGAATGTAAAATTGTTCAATGAGGTGCCTTCCGGGCCAGACCTACATTTCTGGCCCCTTTTGCGTCTATGTGGGGCTATGTGGTTATTTCAATGAAACATGAGCAGAAGTGATGTATGTTGTGTTCTGTTAATGTAGTTTGGAAATGGGTACACCTTTTGCCCCTGTGCTTTCCTCATCTGCTAGCTAGATGTCAGTACCCAGAACATCCCAAGAAGTCACACATTCGAAATGAAGGAGCAACAAGGTGTGGAAGGAGCCTGGGACCCATGGATCTCCATTTGGGGAAGAACTGCCTGACTACAGGAATACTTGTTGTGTCCTTTCATTGATTTAAAAAAATAAAGAGAAAGGAAAAAATGTTTATTGTGTTTGCGCATTCTGGAGTCAGAGCAGAAAGCATGTCCTTAACTAATACAAATATTTACCTCTTGTGATAGATTAAATAATGGAAAACACTAGGGACTTAGTAAATACTAGCTATAGTAGTTGTAATAATTGCTATTGTCTCCTTAAATTACTTAGCTTCTTATGGTCAGTATCACATTTTGGTAATTATTATATATGGTACTATCATTCATTGTTTGCTTTATTCACTCAAGGAATTGTTATTGAACACCCACTATGTGCTAGACAGTGGAGAAACAAAGATGAGCAAGGCATGGTCCTCATCCCAAGGTCTTCACAGCAGCAGAAGATTCCAAACCTTAGATATCTCCTATGTTTTCCTTGCAGATCTCACCAGAGCCACAGTGAACATACCTGCAGTAGTATACCTGGAGATATATTTAGAAAACAGAGTCACCATCACTCAAACTCAATTTGTGCATGTTCCCCTTTGGAGTCTCAGTCCTCACTCTTAAGTGCTGAAATAACTCCAAATGGAAATCTCATCACTACAGTTGCACCAAGAATTTTCAAAGTGGCAGTTTCCCCACAGGGGAAGGAACTCCTAGTCATTCTATATATCAAGTGTAACATCATTTCCTTCCCCAGAAGAATATGCTACCCTTTGTCTCTTTTCTGCAAAGAGATTCAGAGCATTGAATCACAAAGGAGAGAAAGACAGGAAGAAGAGTGGATTTAAGAAGTCACTTAGTAGTTTCCTTAGGGTTTAGCATGTAGAATACACTAGATGAAAGAAAGTGAAGACACAGTCACTTTTAATAGTCCCTTGGAAAAACTCCATCCTCAAATGTCCTTCATCCTTGTTGCTATTTGTTGAAGGTTTGCAAAGCTGACTAAGAGTGTTTTATGCTAATTGGCTTTATCTGACATCCCTTTATCATTTGAAATTAATAGACAGCCTAGTAGATACAAGGTTAATGGAATGCCTTCTCCACCTCAGATTTGCAACTTGGCATTTTCCCCCAAACACCACTTTAATCTTTATATAAGTGGTAGTGTCTATAAAGTCTTCTAAGAAAGGCATGCTGTCTAATCCCATCAACCCATTTGTGAAACAGTCCAGGGAGAAATTGTTCACTGTCATTGTAGAAGCTGTTCTGTTCTTGACATGTTCCTATGCACCCCACAGATTTGACATTCCCTTAGCATGGTAGGGAGGTTGCAACCTGATGGGCCAAGCACCAAGCAACAGCTAGTCATGCAGCAAAGCTCCTGCCTTTGGAATGATGCCATCCTAGCAAAGGAAAGCCTAATGTGAAGTAGAATCAAACTCCATCCAAGCTGCAGAGGACAGGACTTCTGTCCTCTCCTTCTGCTTCTTCCTCTCTAGAAACACAGGTGACACTTGGAAAGGAAGAATTAAAATTTTGTAAAACTGGAAAGACTTCTGGCTGAGGGAAGGCATCTCTGAGCTTCTGAATATCTCTGAGGGACAAGAGTAGGGTACAGAAGAAGGAGTAGATGGAGTGGCTGTTTTAGCTTTCTTTTTGTTTTGTGTTATCTTTTTGGAGTTGGAATCTCACTCTGTCGTCCAAGTTGGTGTGCCATGGCACAATCACGGCTCACTGCAGCCTCAACCTCATAGACTCAGGCGATCCTTCTGCCTCAGCCTCCTGAGTAACTGGAACTACAGGCATGGGCCACCACACCTGGATAATTTGAGGTTTTTTTTTTAGAGACAAAGCCTCGCTATGTTACCTTAGGTTCATCTCGATCTGCTGAGCTCAAGTGATCTTCCTGTCTTGACCTCCCAAAGTGTTGGGATTACAGGCCTGCTTTGGCTTTCAAGACAAAGACTCAAAAGAATCATCAGGTTTATTTCTTTCTATCCAACTCAGATCACTGGAGAGCGAGGAGACTTGAGCAGAGTTGATGGAGTGCAAGAGTCTGCAATGGTAATTCCATGTGCTTTCTACTCTGAGAACTCCAAAGACGTTTTCTATTTAAACATCTTAAACAGCATTATGCTAGTATTTAAGGCATTCAAAAAGAATAAAACAAAACAAATGGGATATGGTTGTCCATACATTTCCCATCTCCTCCACCTGTATCCCAGGCCACAATTAATTATTATTCTAAATTCATGGTTTGCCATTGTGCACTTTCCCATGCCTTTACTACGTGCCAGTTGCTTTCCATGTTTCTAGACATTATTTATGTCTGTATCTTAGACACATCTGTATCAGTCATACATAGAAACAGGTAGATGTAACAGAAAATGACAAAATGACAGCAGTTTTTAAAAAACACAAGTTTATTTCTCTATGACATTAAAGAAATCTGGAGGTAGGCCATCCAGAGCTTTTATGGTGGTACTTGGGGATCCGGGTACCTATTTTCTTCATCATTCTAACTCGTGGTTTCCATTTTCATCTTCTAGTCCAAAGTTAGTGGCTAGAATTTCAACTATTATATCCACATTACTGGTGGAAGAAGGGATAAAGGTAGAAGGGAAAAAAAAAAAGCCATAGCCTAGGCAACACAAGGAGATGTCAATTCACAAAATAACTTTTAAAAAGTAGCTGGGCATGGTGACATGCACCTGCATTCCCAGCTAGTGGGGTGGCTGAGACAGAAGGATCACCTGAGCCCAGGAGGTTGAGGTACAGTGAGCCATGATCATGCTGCTGCACTCCAGCCTGAGTGAGACCCCATGAGTGAGAGACAGACTGAGACCCCAACTCAAAAAAAAAGAAAAGAAAAGAAAAATGACCATTAGTAGCTGAGCAAAACCCTTTTCTGAAGTTCTTGAAAGTCATAGTCATCTCTCCCACTTATAGCTCATTGGCTAGAACTCAGTCACAACCACATCAAGCTGCAAGGTCTCTTTTATTCTGGGAAGCAATTTACCAAATAATATAAGTGTTCTTTTACAAAACAGGAAGTAGAGAATGGCTATAAACAACTATAGTCTCTGCAAAGGTTTGAACTCTATATAAGCTTGCTTTTAATTGCATTTGTGAGATTCATTCACGCTGAATTTTGGGAGTGGTTGAGAGGAAACGTTTATAGGAATGATGCTATGAAAGTTCTTGTGAGTCTCCTGGTATATGTATTTCCTCAGGATGCATAATCGAGAGTGGAAACACTAGGTCATATGTTTGTACCTCTTCAACTTTATGAGATATTACCAAAGTTTTCTCAAAGGTGATTGTACCATTACACTCTACCAACCATCAATGACATCTTTGTGCTCTGTTTCCTCAACATTTGCTTTTGAATACTTTTTAGATTTTTGCCTTTAATGAGTTTGAAGACTTCTCATTATGACTGTCTTTTGCATTTTTCCGGTTATCAGTATAGGTGAACATGCTTAGTGTGTTTATTGGCTATCCATGTTTCCTTTTTTGTAAATTGTCTATCTTTATATTGTCCATTTTCCCAAAATTGTATTATTTTCTTTTTTCTTTTTTATTCTTTTTATATCCTGGATATGAATCCTTTGTCAATTATGTGTGTTGAAGATATCTTTCCCATAGCTGGAGTATGCCTTTTCACTTACACTGTGGTATCTTTTGATTAACAGAAGTTTTAAATTGTTGTGTAGCTGAATTTACCAAATTTATTTATAGTTTTTTTGTCTTAAGAAATGTTTTCCCACCCCAAATTCAGAATGATTTTCTCTGTTTTTAAAGTTTTGATTTTTATATTTTAATGTTCAATCTGCTCGTATATAAATTTTGCTTATGTGAAGGAAAAGTTCCTATTTTACTTTTTCTCATTTGACTAATCATTTATCCTGGGACCATTTATTAAATGTTCCTTATATTGCCCCACTGCAATGCCAGCTATGAAATAGATTGTTTCCAGATATTTGTAGGCTTTTGCTGGCTTTTTCATTCTTTTTCACTGGTTTGCTTGTCTTTTGTTCTGTCCATACCATTCTGTCTTAATAATCATAGATTTAAAATAAATCTGGAAGTTAGTGTGATATTAACAGAACAACATACAAGTGAACCAATGAAACAAAATGAAAGAGTCAGTGTTTTCCTATGTCTTTGTATGCCTGGTAATTTTTTATAATATGCTAGACATTTTGACTTTTGTCATTTGGGGCTGGATATTTTTATTTTTCTGTAAGTATTTTTAAGTTTTGTTTTGGGAGGCAGTTTAGTTACAAGGAAACAATTTGATTTTTTCAGTTCTTGCTTTTAAATTTTATTAGATGGGAGCAGAGCAGTGTTCAATCTACAGCTAATTATTTCCTACCACTGAGATAAGGTTTTTCCATGTCCTCTATCCAGTGGCCCATGAATCATGTGGTTTTCTAGTTTTGCTGATGGAAACAGTCATGATGTCTGGTCCTGTGTGAGCACCAGATACTGTTACCTTTAATCCTTCCAAATATTTTGTTTGTTTGTTTTGACCTTGGACAGTTTTCTCATACCCATGCTTATCTCATACCAGTGCTTATCTGAAAACTCAAAGGATTCTTTGCAGATCTCTGAGGGAATCATCTCTGTGAAACTCTCTCCTTTCTGGTACTCTCTCCTGCATTTTCTAACTACTTCGGTCTTTCTGAACTCTCAGATCCATCTTCAGCCGAACTCCCAGCTGGGTTTACTTCTCTGCAACCGGATGTGGTGAAAACTGGGGCAAGCAGAGAACTTGTCTCATTTGTTTTCCACATTTCAGGAATGACTGTCTTCATTGCCTGATGTCCAATGTTTCATATATGCTGTCCATTTTTCAGTTGTTTCAGGTATAGGATAAATCTGATCTTTGTTATTCCAGTTTGGCTGGAAGCAGTAATCTGATCAATTCTCATCTTGTCAACACCCATGAAAACTCTAGTTAAAATTTTAATTGGAATTCATGCAATTGACAATATTGTGATATTGAGTCTTCTTATTCGTAGGCATGGTATATCTCTCAAGTTTTGAAGATTTACAAGCAAAGTGTAAAATCTTATCCATTAAAATCTTACACATTTGTGTTAGATTTATTCTTAATACCTTTTATCTATCTACTATTTATCTATCTACCATTATAAAAACTGTCTCATAGAAATTAATTTTAAGAAATATATTTCTATATTTTTCTGTAGTTAGTGTTTTGGAATGTAACTGACATATAAATTGATTTTAAATCTAACAAGCTTGCTGAGTTCTCTTACAAATTATATCACTTATAGATTACTTTGAATTTTGTATGTTTACAACTATATTTTTTACATACAATTACACTTTTCCCATCTTTCCAATCTTTATATCTCTTCTTTTTTTCCTTTCCTTCTCTTTTTTCTTGTCTTTTTCTTTCTTTCTTTCTTTCCTCTCTCTTTTTGTCTCATTGCATTGATTTGAATCTCCAGTTTAATAATTAATAATGAGTACAAGTAGTGGTAGTCTTTCATGACCTGATTTTTAAAAATATTTTTCTAACATTTCACCAGTCTAAAGTTTGCTCTAAGTTTTCATAAGATACCCTTTATTAGGCTTTTTTTCTCAACTTAAATATTTATTAAACATTCACAACATGAAAGGCATTGTGTTAGATGCTACAAAGTAGACAAAGCTATAAAACAAATTCTTACCTTAAGAAACTAATGAGAGCCGGGCTCGGTGGCTCAGCCTGTAATCCCGCGCCTTTGGGAGGCTGAGGTGAGTGGATTGCCTGAGCCCGCGAGTTCGAGACCCGCCTGGGCAGCGAGACCTCATCTCTACAATAAATCAAAAAATCAGCCAGGCATGGTAGCGCGTGCCTGTAATTCCGGCTACTTGGAAGGCTGAGGCGGAAGGATCGCCGGAGCCCAGCAGGTCGAGGCTGCGGTGGCTGGGAGCGGCCACTGCACTCCAGTCTGGGTGACAGAGTGAGACTCCAACTCAAAAAAAAAAAAAAAAAGAAACTGAGATCATTAGGGATATGAAACATATAGCAATAAATTTAATACAAAGCAGACTTGAAAAGTGCCAAATGAAAGATACAAATCAAGGTACTCAAATAAAATCAAGAATTTAGATGTTGCATCATTTCCTTGAAGAATTCAACCCAAATACATACTGAGCACTAACTCTGTGCAAAGATTAAGGAAGCCTGTATAAAGAGGTTATTTATATCATAGAAAAGTTTCAAAAAATTAAACTAATAAACTCTTAGGTTAGTAGTAAGAATAAGTTTGTGTTTGGGGCTCTGATAATTTAATGATAACTCTCAAAATGCTAAGGTTTTAAAAAGAGGAAAAGTCCTTTGTGAAGTGTCTCTTCATATCTTTTGCCCATTTTATAATGGGGTTGTTTGTTTTTTTCTTTTCAGCACGTTTGAGTTCCTTGTAGATCCAGGATGTTAGGCCTTTGTCAGACCTGGTGTTGGCAAATACTTTTTCCCAGTCTGTAGGCTGTCTCCCAGCTCTCTTGATGGCTTCTTTGGCTTTGCAGAAGCTTGTCAGTTTAATAAGGTCCCACTTGTCTATCTTCTCTCTTATGACCTGTGGGTTTCGGGTGTTGTTCAGGAATTGGATGCCAGTTCCAATTTCCATGAGGGTATTTCCTTCCTTTTCTAAGGTTCTTATGGTTTGAGGTTTTACATTTAGGTCTCTGATCCAAAGGAAGACATCCGAGCAGCCAACAGACACATGAAGAAATGTTCAACCTCACTAATCATCAGGGAGATGCAAATCAAAACCACACTGAGATACCACCTAACTCCAGTCAGAATGGCAATTATCAACAACTCAAAAAATAACAGCTGCTGGAGAGGGTGTGGTGAAAAGGGAACTACACTGTTCTACACTGTTGGTAGAAGCATAAACTAGTGCAACTTCTGTGGAAAGCAGTGTGGCGATTCCTAAAAGCTCTAAAAATCGACCTTCCATATGACCCCGCAATCCCCCTACTGGGAATATACCCTGAAGACCTCAAATCACTCTATAAAAAAGATACCTACACATGTATGTTTATCGCAGTGTTGTTCACAATAGCAAGAACCTGGAAACAACCATGCTGCCCATCAAAAGAGGACTAGATTAAAAAATGTGGTACATATACATGATGGAATACTATGCAGCTATAAAAAAGAACACAATCATGAATTTCGCAGCAACCTGGATGGAACTAGAGTCTATAATACTGAGTGACCTCTCACAGAAACAAAGATCTGAGTATCACATGTTCTCACTCATGTAATGGACCTTGAACATCCAATGTAGTACTATAAGAAAACGACTGACGGTACTGGGAAACTATGGGGGGGGAGGGAGATGGGATTAACAGTAGCAAATATCTGTCTGGGGACGGGGAAACACCTCTTATCAACAGGGTGCCTGAATGAAACGTAATTGTATACCTAACCCTTAACTGTACCCCACAACATCATAACAAAAAATATTGATAAAAAAATAAAAATAAAAAGAGGAAAAGTCAATTTTATTTCTATTGATAGTGCTAAACTCTAAAATGTATGGTAACTATAATGCTTTACAGGTTATAGTGAAATTAATACAGTCACAATTCTGATACCAGTATAATTTTTATATTCTTCTGAGAAATAATTTTGTACAATAAATCCAAAACTATAAAATCAGGAATATGGATTGTTAGAAATACACTTTTGGACATTGTATCAAAATAGAGTCAATTATTTACACTCTGCATTTGCTGAAAGATGTTAATAGTGTCATTGTTTACAATAAAGGAAATATGAATGTGAATAAAATAAAATGTATGGTTAGAAAAAAGGAAAGAAAAATCAGCTACAAGATACCTTTTAGACAATATTTAAGAAATAGAGTGGAGACATAAGAGTTGCAGTTACATCTTTGGAGCAATAAGGACAAAAATTACTATCTGTAATAAAGTTTTTAGTGCCTTTAGAACTTGATTTCTTTTCTTTTCTTTTCTTTTTTTTTGGAATTCTGGAGTTAAATCCCATCCCGTAAACTGTAAGGAGAAAAAATTCTGAGGCCTGGATAAAACCATTTTTTAGTATATTTTTCTCTTTGTAAATAATTGATAAAGTTATGATAAAACATTATTGTACCCTCTTCTGACTATTCTAAACAGAAGTAAATATATTCATTTTCCTAAATTGTCTGTTTTATATATATATATATAAAACACTAGATAGATAGATAGATAGATCTCACTACATAGGAGAAAAGAAAAAAGAATTCTTCCAACATTTTCCCATACAAAGTACATGTCTATCTTACTGTTTTTAGTATTTTATAGCTAATTTCTTGGCTAACTCAGTTGTGTGTGAAGGACCAGAGAAAAAAGAAGGATGGGGTTGATTAACAATATCCCATGCCAGAGAGATGGCTGAGATGTGACCATTAGATTGGGCAGCAGGAAGTCACTGGTGACCTGAGCAAGAGATGGAAGAGACCAGGCCCCTTACTGTGAAGGATGAAGGGAAGGTGAGGAGGATGGGACAGTTAGTGTAGACAACTCTTTCCAGCAGGGGAGCTCGAGTCCCCAAATCCGTGGCTCCCAAATACCTATTGCCCATCCCGTACAACTGATCCTGTTTTCACTGGCTCAAATCAAAGAAAGAAAGATATGAGCTATGTAGCTTTTACCCTGAGATAATGATCTTCCAAAGTCTCTCCTCTCTCCTGGCGGAGGTGGGGTGGGAGTGAAGATGGAGACTGTGTGAAACATTCTTTCTTCTGTGCAGTGATGAGGAAAGTGGATAGATGTTTTTAAAGTTGTGACTTTTATTTTTTGTAAAAATGTTCTAACTTAGTAAACTTTTGAAAGTTGGTAGTCTCATATTCATTTTCCTTAGTTGTTGTTATTGTTCTGTTTTGCTGGCCTAGGGTTCCAAAAGTCTTGGAATCAGGTTCTTTTACCTGGAAGAGAAACTGCCTTGGTAGAAGTGGTAGAAATGATGCTATGTGACCTCCAAGGTTAGGTCATAAAAGAGGATACAACTTCCACCTGCCACCTTCCTCTGAGACAATGCCACAGCAACTCCATCCAGATGCTCAGCTTCTTCTCAGGTACCTGTCTTCTTTCTCCCCAGATGTGTTTTCCGCAGCTGCCGTACTCTAGAGAACATACAGGGACCACACAGAGGGCCACTTCCTCTTCTTCTCAGCAAAAAAGTAGGGAGCAATGACAGGGAAGAGAATATAAACCCATTTCATATTTATGGGATTGTGAACACTAACTCTGGGCTATTCAAAACCCTGGGCAGTTGTGCTGGGGCCCCTATCTAAAGCAGTGTGCCAGGTGTAGCAGCACTTTTGCAGTCATGTGCTGTGGCTACTGTCAATTTGGTGGACTCTAAGGGTTCTTTTATTCCTTCTTACTTGCTGGTTTTGATGGTGATGGTGATGGTGATGATGTTGAGTTCTACAGACAGAAAGTTCTTTAACCCTATGAATCATGCCTATTAAATTACTTCTAATTTACCAAAACACAATTGTATTCAAGAATGACAAACAGCAAGAATAATGTGTGTGTGTCTCAACATTTGTCAATCTGATAGCTGTAACAGATTATATTTCCCAGTTGGCCACAACATGTGAGAAGGGCGCCCTTCTCACATGCTTTTCTAATGAGGTGATGTGGACACTCCTCCAATGGAGTGAGAGTGTCTATGTGACCAAACTTTAAATCTTGGTGGGCCTGGGACTGTGGTAGAAGTGATGCTATGTGACCTCCAAGGTTAGGTCATAAAAAAGGATACAACTTCCACCTACCACCTTCTTCTTTAGGAATGCTCGCTCTTAGAACACAGTCATGATGCCATGAGGAAGTTGAGATACCATATGTAAGTGATCTATCCCATAGCTTCACTGAGACCTCAGCTGAGGGGTCACCACTGACTGTCAGACATGAATGGCGGGGCACTGGTTGACTCTAGCCCCAGCTGTTGAGTCACTCTAAGCCTCCAAGCTTTCCCACCTAACGCTTCAGACACCCTGGAGCAGAAACCAGTCATCCCTACTGTGCCCTTTCTGTGTTTCTGACCCACAGAATTTGTAACCAAGATATGACATTTGCTGTTTTAAGCTACTAGTTTGGGATGGCTTTTTTATGCAGTCATAAAGAGAAGAGAAGATTTGTTCCTTTGTTATCGTGAAATAATAATAGTAAAATAATCATAAAAGCCAATATTTATTGGACCTGGCAAGGGATAAGGAATTTACAGTATTTTCTCATTAACCCCCAAAATGATCCCATGAGGTAGTTATTTATCTTAATCCCATTTTATAGATAAGAAAACTGATGTATACAGGTATAGGTGCAATCTCACAGAGCACAGTTATGTTTTACATTTTCATAATTCATATTATTGCTTGTCAAGTCTCTTGGCTTTTTTTTCTACATGCCAGTGAAAAAGAGTGGTATAATGGGGAATATCTTTTTTTCTTTTTTTTTTTTAATCTTGAACTACTTTTGAAAGACTCTAAATTCTCAGTAAACCTTGAAGGCTTATTCAGTTTGCACTGTTTCGTAAGAGAGATTATAAAACAATTTAATGGAAGAATCTTGGAAAATATTCTGCTCACAGAGAAGACAGTATAATAAACTGATTTCTATAAAGGGTATAAATCATCATATTATTATAGTTTGTTCTAAGGAGTTCAAAGGATTCTGCAAAGTGGTTATTGTCATCTATGAAGAATCAGCCATAATTGTGTCTCTATTTTGAAGGCTTGGAGTAGAATAATTAAGTGAATTGTAGAGGATCAAACACTCAGCAGGAGGGTGAAGAACAGGACTTGTCCCTCCTAATTTGTGATCTGGCCTGTCTACTTACCTAAC
Organism: Cephalopachus bancanus; assembly: GCA_027257055.1. Lineage (NCBI taxonomy): Eukaryota > Metazoa > Chordata > Mammalia > Primates > Tarsiidae > Cephalopachus > Cephalopachus bancanus. The sequence continues at coordinate 1,677,508 of JAPVLO010000100.1, read as the reverse complement.
TGCAGCTTTCTGACAACATTAAACATGTATTTATTCATTTATTCATTCATTTATTATTAATTTTTTAATTTACAAATACCTATTACACACCAACAATGTACCAGGCACAATACTAGTGTAATGGAGAAATCTTTTTGAACCATTAACTTATTTAATATATATTAATATTAATATATTTATTTATATATTCCTACCTCCTTTTTAAGCTCTTTTCTTCAATTCAGACGGGTTGGATTTGGGGGTTCATAGATTCAGGGAAATGATGTGAAAACAGAAAGCAGAAAAAAAAGTTTCTTTTTGCTTTTCAGTTTCAAAAGATTAGGCCTTCTATTTGGGTAAGGAATCTCTTATCTATCCCTTCCCTTCTTCCTTCCAGGAAGAGATTCACGGAGGAACTTTAAAGGTTTCACCTGGGTGTCTGGTTTTTAGTAACCAGGTGGATGTTAGGAAGAGTTTCCCATTTCCTAAAACTGGGAAAAGAAGGAAGCTGGAAGGATGGTGATTTTTTTTCACGGCTGTGGTTAGGAATTCAATAGAAAGGATAGGAAGGTTGGAGGAAGGTAAGAAGAGTGCAGACATTGATGGGTCCTGAAAAGGGGGACTTGTCCCCAGGTGGAAATGACTGCAGAGTCGGACTGATTCAGACCTGGCTTCACCCAACAGCACAATCTGTCCAGACTCTAGGGCTGCAGAATGGTGTGTCTTGTACCTGATGAAAACAGGGGTGACACCCCTGGATGGAAGAGGCCTTACAATTGGGAAGAGGAAGGCCTTCTGGAAGCCTTTGTGAATAACTGACAGAGACCTAGAAGGACAGCAGGTGCCCTGGCAGGTGCCGTTGGAGACAGCGAACATGAAGGTCTTAATGGGGTGCCCGTGTAATTCCCCTATAAATTGGGTATAACCCAAATTGGGTACCCAGGGAAGTAGGATGGGAACCACCTTGATTTAGATTAAATATTTCACCTTGGCAGAACGGGGATTTGTAGACAAAATGGAACCATTTAATTAGTTATGTTTTTATACATCCCTGCTAGAACAGTGGGTTTTATTGACTGAACTAGCTTTTGGGATGACACAGTTGGGGAGAGAGATGATAAATAAGTAAGCAAATAAGTTAATAAAATAAGTACAGGCTGTGTAAAGTGCCAGGAAGGAAATAATCAGGATGCTAGAAAATCCTGACCTTTTTACGGTAGTCAGGGAAAGCCTGACCTATCTACAATAGTCAGGGAAGGCCAAAGACAACAGCCAGCACAGAGGCCCTGAGGTATGAGAGAGCTTGCCCTGGTCCGGGTCCCCCAAAAGTCAGCTGAGCAGAGTGAGCAATGGGGTAAAGTTAAACAGGTGGCAGAGATCAGAAGTGATGGGGCCTTGGGGCCATGATTAGGAGTTGGGGTTTTATTTCATGTGCAAAGAGAAGCCATCAAGGGTTTTAAGTGGGAGAAATAATAGTCAAATCTCTATTTTAAGAAGAGTGATCTTGACTGGGCATGGTGGCTCACACCTACAATCCCAGGTCTTTGGGAGACTAAGTCAGGAGGATTGCTTGAGTCCAGGAGTTTGAGATCAGCCTAGACAACATTGTAAAAGTCTTCATCTCTACAAAAAAAAAATCAAAAAATTAGCTAGGCATGGTGGCACCTGCCTAATCCCAGCTGCTCGGGAGGCTGAGGTGGGAAGATTGCTTGAGCTCAGGAGTTTGAGGCTGCAGTAAGCCATGATCATGCCACTGCACTCCAGACTGAGTGACATAGTTTCTCAAAAAAAGAAAAGAAGAAGAAGAAGAAGAAGGACTGATCTGGCTTCTGTGTGGGCACTGGATTGTTGCAGGGAGGAACAAGAATGGAAATGGTGCTCCAGGGAGAGGATCCTGCTGTGGCCAAGGCCAGAGACGGAGGAACTTCAAAGGTTGACACTCGGGTGTCTGGTTTTTAGTAACTGGGTGGATGTTAGGATGAGTTTCCCATTTCCTAAAACTGAGAAAAGAGGGATGCTGGAAGGATGGTGATTTTTTTCATGGCTGTGGTAGGAATTCAATTGTTATATTTTGGACTTAGTTTACTATGACAGGGAGTCCTCCACGTGAAATTTTCAGGAAGGCATTTAGATATGAGTTGGAAGATGTGTATCAGAGGAGAGATCTGGGGAGATAGCTCAAGTCTTGGAAGTGAATGTGATGGTCACTTAGGGAAAGAGTGTGACGGAGAAGAAAAGAGAGCCTAGGCCCAAGTCGGAAGGAATCCCAGCGTTTAGAAGTGTGGAAAGTAAGGAAGACAAGGTAAGTTTGACTTTAATGTGAGAAGAGTCTTTACATTTCTGTATGCTTCATCTGCCTCTTGGGGTAGCTCCGCTTGGTGACAAGTAGGGCCCACAGGGACCTGATGAGACCGACACTGTTCCTTACAGGTGACTTAGTAGGGCCTGGGCAAGTCTCCTCATGTCTTAGTTTCCTCAGCTACACAAAAAGGCCACTGTGGTAGCAGCCACTCCTTCCTTACAAGGGTTGGTGAGAAGTGTCAAGATGGAATTAAGCTCAGGCACCAAGATTTACATTCAAAATGCCAGCCATTTTCTCAGCCTTTATGAATAATCCAGACTTTGTATTTGGGGCCTTTAGACATAGTAATAATGCAAACAGAATCAAAATCATCATTCATATTATTAACAAGCATTGTTGAGTAATGTTTTGAGTAAGTGCCTAATAAAGTTTAAGAAATAGAAGTAACTCATGTTTATTAAAGAGGAATTACTAGGTTTCCATTCATAAGCTTCAATATCCTGCTTAATGGATTCCATACAACCCAACATAGAGATCCAGGGAATGAATTATGGTGAAACAGTCCACAAAAATTATATGGTTTCCTTTTTTACTGTTGTTTCCCCTCTGTGAAATAACAATGAGGAGTGCAGCTTGAATAAAGCCATTTCTTATAACAGAATGAAAGCATTAGGGTGACACTGAGTGTATTTTAGCTGACTGGCACAAGTATGGAAAACTTTATGGTCAGATCGTGCCCCCTGGTGGAACATGTGAGTAAAACACAGTAGAGAGGAAACAGGAAACTGTATTGTGCTCAAGATCTTGTGAGAGAATTAAAGGTAGAAGGCCTACCGAGGCAGGAGACAATGAATAAAACGCCTGATCACACTTTGTAAAGAGCCCTATAAAAAAAGAAGGCACTTTATCAAATAAAGAGATGAGTGTGGCCAGGTGGAAAGGAGAACCTGGGTCAGGTAAGCTCGCAGTCTTAGGTTCTCAAAAACTTGAATCATTTATGATGAATCTTAATTTTTTTTTTTTTTAATTTTTGGAGACAGGTTCTTGCTTTGTTGCCCAGGCTGGAATGCAGTGGCGCAATCATAGCTCACTGCACCCTCAAAGTCCTGGGCGCAAGTGATCTTGAATATAAACGAAAATGTCACTAAAAAGAGGCATTTTGGAGTGGTGGAGGAATGCTGCTTATAGGTTTAGCCTGGCTGGGTGCAAATTGTGGCTGCATTAGTAGCTGTGTGATTTGAGGGACTCATTTTGCTGTTCCCTAAGTTTCAGTCACCCCATCTGAAAAAACAGAATAATAACGGTGCCTTTTAAGATATCAGCTGTTGCTGTAGGTCAGGGTTGTCATGAGGAGCAAACGAGATAATGTATAAAAAGTATTTTAGTGTAGCATCTGTTGTACTATTCTAGTTACCTCTATTACTCTCCAGTGTGTGTATTTAAAACCAGTGAAAAATGTTTGGCTTTCCATTTTTAAAAATGACTTCCAGATACAGACATTCACCAACTTCAGAGGAAAACTCTGTGGCTTTGTGAAAGTAATGAGATCTAAGATTTTTGAGCCTTTCTATAAGGCAGTTCCAGAGATGGAAATCAGGTCCCATTCGACTCATATTCCGTGTATGTGAGGAGACAAATGTATCCAGACACATTTGAATCAGTGCGACCAGTCTGTTTTTTACACAGCTGAGGTGAGGTCAGTCAGAGGCTGGGTACTTGACTGAGCAGGGCTGGTTGGGTGGGTGGTGTGGGGCTGGAGTCTACTTGCTGTGAGGGACAGGTAGAGGCAGGAATGGGAAGTGAAACCGGAGCCACAGAAAGGCACGGGTTTACTGGAACCCAGAAGTTTGTACTCCAGGAGGACACACGAGAACATTCTCAGGGCTCTTACCATGTTCACTCAAGCAGTGAAGTGGTGCCAATGAGCAAATAAATGAATAACAGGATAATTTTAGGAAGTCTTCTAAAACTTGCTTGCTTTTTTTTTTTTTTTTTAAGTGTTTGCCTCTCAAAAGTGCAGCCAAAATTTCAGGTAGTTGAAAATGTCAGGAAGCACTGGTATGACTAAGAATCTCAAACTGGGAAGAGTGACTGTCAGGGAAGGGGGTCAGCTGTGTGTGCCTCTGGCCTAAGGGCCTCACATTAGGCCTGAAGGACTCTCCTTTGGAAGGAAGCCACAGGCTGATGGATGGCTTGGCCCCAACTCTCATTCAGTTCCACAAGCTGCATTTGAAATGTGACTTTTGTGAAATAGTTATCAGATGGGGAATTCCGTTTCTATTAACCAGCCCCTGGAAGTTACCTTCCCTGTATTTAATCACTACAAGGAGCAAGTTTCTTTTGTTTTCTCGTATTACAAAATGACAGCCCAATAAACTTTGGAAATTAATTCATTTTAGTGCATGTTTTGAAATGAAACAAAACTAGCTTCATGACTCTGAAAACTGAGGTTGGGTTTCCATGACACTCCTTACGGCCATGCCATCCTTCTGACTTCATAGGTCTGGCTCCTTGGCCTGGGTCATTCTTTTACTTCTCCCCTACACCCTCCCCTCCCCCCAGCACTCTGAAATCCCCTCCTCATGGGCTTTCTGTAAGTTCCACCCAGCCAATTCACACCTCTGGGTAACTCACACTTTCTGTTTTGTCTTTTCTGGATCTGGACTGGCAAGCATTACTTGGAGGGAAAAATCCCCAAAAAGTGTTGTTAGAGTCCATGTATTTATGCTCTCAGACTCTGATCTGAGACCTCGAGGCTGCCTTCAAATCTTTTATTCATTTCTTTTTATTGTCCCATTGCCTTCTCCATAGTGTCTGAGCCAGACCCCACCCCTGTTTCCAGGTTTTCAGCCCCAATGCTACCACTTTCCACTCTCAGGAAATCATATTCTTTGGAAGATCTTACTTTGGAAGATCTTACTTTGGAAGCCCCAAGGTAGCCAGGTGTGGTGACCCATGCCTGTAATTCCAGTACTTCGGGAGGCCGAGGCAGGAAGATTGCTTGAGCCCAGGAGTTTCAGACCACCCTGGGCAACATTGCAAAGCCCCATCTCCCCAAAAAGTAAAAAAAATCTGGGCATTTTAGTGCATGCCTGAAGTCCCAGCTACTCGGGAGGATGAGGTGGAAGGATCGCCTGAGCCCAGAAGATTGAGGCTTCTGTGAGCCATGATCATGCCACTGAACTCCTGCCTAGGTAATAGAGTGAGACCCTGACACAAAAAAAGGCCTAGAGTATTTCCCTGGGCTCTTCTTTGTCCACAACAGACTGATTTTTGTTGCTACTATAAGATATTTTCTTGTGCGTCTCAGGGGAGTAACCCTTCCTTTCTGCCAAGGTTGACCCTGCACTGTGCATGGATCCTGTCCCTAGGAACTCTCGAGGGTCCTGCTCCACCAGCTTTCCCCTTCTCTCCCCTCATGAGTTCTCCCTTTATGCTGTCTTCTTTATTTGCTTACAGTTATACTTACTTACTCAATTTCTTCTTTTCTTTCAAATTTTCTTGAAATAAATTTTTGTGTGTATCCCCAGTGACGACTGTCCTTACAGCCTAGGCTGACCCTTATTACTCTGTTACAAGCACTTTCTTGGGATCACTGATGTCCTCCCTTAAGGCCTTGTCTTTTTTAACCCCTCTGGAAAGTTTCAAATGGCTGGCCATTCTCTCTTTCTTGACATTCTCTCCACCTCCATCCACAAGGTTCTACTCTCTCTGAGTGTTTCCTTTCTGCTTTTTTAAAGCACTGGTTATGTCTTGCCCCTTCCAAGCCATCCTTCACATGTGGCCACATGTATCTAAAATACAAATTTGATCACAGCACTCTACTGCTAAAACCACTCAGGCTTCCACTTGAGGATCAACCACAAATCTTAAAGGCTCTGTCTACAAACCTCCTTAGCCTCTCTCCTCATCCCCTCCCATCCACTCAAGAGTCCATTATTCTTAATTCTTCTCAGGCTGTTTTCACTGATTAAATGTTCTACTCCTACTTTTCTTATTATACCCCCATCCCTCAGTATCTCCTTTGACCGGCCAAGTTCTACTAGTGTTGTATATTTCAGTTTAGGTATCACTTCCTTCTGGAAACCTCACCTGATCTCCATTTTGGGGTTGAATGGACGTCTCTGAGCCTCCCATTTCTGTGGAAGCAGCCATATCGGCTGGTGTGGTGGCTCATACCTATAATCTAGCACTTTGGGATGCCAAGGTGGGAGGATCTCTTGATGCCTGGAGTTCAAGACCAACCTGGGCAACATAGCAAGATCCTTCTCTACAAAAAACCAAAAACAAAATAAAGGAAATTAACCAAGCATGGTGGCTGAGGCTGGAGGACAGTATGTGCCCAGAGCCCAGGAAGTTAAGGCTACAGTGAACCATGATCACAATTGCACTACTGCACCCCAGCCTGGATAACAGAGTGAGCCCCTGTCTCAAAAAAAATAAAAGCCATAACACATAATTTATGGTATGTGTATATTTACATGTATATTTATATATGTATATATATTTTTTATAAATGTATGTGTATTTTTATATATACTAGCATAACAAAATATTTAACTGTTTATATATAATATATAATAGTATTTTTTAATTCCTGACTCCCACATTCTGTGTGCTTTATGACAAAAGGTTCTGATTGGTTAAGTCACTGCTGAGATCTCAGAGCCCAGAAATAACACATAATAGGGGCTTAATAATCAGGACAATGAATTAATTGGGTTACACAATGCAAATAATAACTAATAGTAGCAGAAATTAACTAACACATTCATAGTGCTTGCTATGTCTAAGTCATGGTTCTAAGTACTTGAGTACAAAGTACTATATTCATTTGTTTCATTTTCCTAACATCCTCACATGATGGGCACTATTACGTTTTCATTTTTACAGAAGTGTGAACTAAAACAAATAATAGAATAATGTTCTAGACAGAAGATAAACAAATTACTGTCCTTGGGCCAAGTTCAGCCAGCTGCCTGATTTTATAAATAAAGTTTTACTGGTACATACCCATGCTTATTCATTTATGGCATCTGCATTGACTGCTTTCCACTACAATGGAAAAGTTGAATAGTTATGACAGAGACTATACAGCCCACACAGACCGAAATATTTGCTAACTGACCCTTGAGAGGTTCATATAGACTATCTGCCCAAACCATCTTCATGTGAGGCATGCTGAAAAATCATGGTTATTTATGCTATCTTTTTGTTTATATTCTGAAGAGATAATTCTACAACTCCAAAACTCCCTTTTTAATTTTCATTTTCCATTTTTTATTATGGTATTTTGGTAGCATAAAAAATAAAATCTGTCTGTAATATAAAATAACCTGCTTTGGAAGAGTTTTTTTTTTTTAACCCATGATCTGGCTATTTCTACCTTGTAGAATTTAGAAGTTGAAGATGCCCATAACCTCTCCCACCTTTTTTCCTTTTCTTTGTTGCCTAGCTAGAGTACAGTGGTATAAGAGGGGAGACTCAAAAAAACTGGAATTTATTTATTAAAAATTGTGTTTATTTTTACATGTTTACATTTCAGTCACCTTCAAAGTACTCTTCATTTGATGCAATATGCCTATCGAGATGATTTTTCCACTGCTCAAAACAGTTTTTGAACTCATCAGTTTTGATGTCCTTTACGCTTCTGTTTTTTGTTTCACTTCTTCCACATCGGCAAAACGTTTCCCTTTGAAAACTTTTTTATCCAAAAAAACAAGCAAACAAAAAATCACTCAAGATGAGATGGGGTGAATAGAGAGGGTGGGGCACAGGGGGCATGCTGGTTTTGGTCAAAAACTGCTGAACAATCAGCGCAGTGTGGGCAGGTACGCACCTAAGCACCCATCATGAGATGGGCAAACCATTGAAAGAATTTCTCCCTCCCCCGAAAAAATTCACTGAAGCCAAATGTAGCCTCTCACAACAATGCTAGCTGGTACACTGACACCGAAGGGTTCCTAGAACACTTACCTTGCTTGGGAAGCCTAAACTACAAGGGGCTCCAAAATAAAATTCTTGTTTTGTTGTTGTTGTTTGGTTTTTGGTTCCCCCTCATCCTTGAACTCCCAGGCTCAAGCAATCCTCCTGCTCCAGCCTCCCGAGTAGCTTAGACTACGGATATATGCCACCACACCTGGCTAACTTTGTTGGGTTTTTTTGTATAGATGAGGTATGTTGCCCAGGCTGGTCTCAAACTCCTGGCCTCAAGCAATTCTCCCACCTCAGCCTCCCAAAATGCTGGGATTATAGGCATGAATCACCATGCCTGACTCCCTACCTTTTTTAAAAAACAGATTTGGCAAATGAGATCTAGAGATCCTGATTTATTTGCTACAAGTCACGTGAGTGATCAAGCGTAGGGTCTGGACAAGAACCCAGCTCCCCTGATTTTTCTGGAGGAGGCCATGATGGCCCACTCTATGCCTCCTCCTTGGCAGAGGTCCCTGAGCACTTCTCTGCCTGAGGCAGCCATTTTGGAGTCAATCCCTTGTGGTCAGAGACAGCAAGTTCAGATGATTTATTTTTCATATGTATAGAGCCAATTCCTAAGTTCTCAACATCAACGGGATCCAGAGAGTCTAGTTAAGTATTGCCATTATCTTTCTGTTTGACCTTGTCTAGACTCACTCCCTGGCTTCTTTGTTTATCTCGTTTATACAGTGTGTGTATGTGCGTGCGTGTGTGTGTGTGTGTGTGTGTGTGTGTGTGTGTGTGTGTGTGTGTGTGTGTGTGTGTGTGTGTGTGTGAAGTCCCCAGTTTTCATGACCAAAATCCTTAAGCAAGTGAGAAAAATGCCTTGGGGTCTAACTAGGAGGAATGCTACTCTAATAAATATTGGTTTTGATATCATCTGAGCCCTAGGATACGGAATACGAAATTTCCAAATGGTTATTATTCAGATCAATCAGTACAGAGCCCATCAGTGCCTCAGCGGAGCTGCACAGCTCAATTAGTACACACGGCATCTACTCAGTGCTTCCTAGATGCAGCTCACATCAGCCAGGACCCCGCGTGAGCCACACTGTGGTTAAAGATGTGTCACGGCGAATCAACAAAATATGCAGTTTGATCAGCACATTCTGAGAGCAGATCATTAAAATATGCAACCAGATCCCCCAAGTACATGAAAAATTAACTAACAAGTTTTGTATCTTGATCAGTTTAATGAGTGAGAAGTCACTGAACAAGAGTGTCAAATTGTACAGTCTGGCAAGGGGGCAGACGATTGTCTGAGAGCAGCTGGGAAGGCCAGAGCTAATACTTTTGGTTTTCAAAATACCAATCCTTAAAATTCAGTGTCAGGGACAGCTGATTAGTATTAAGATATTGTTCAGGCTGTGTCCAGCAGGCTGTGATGCGATGTAAAGCCTTCTAATGTAAATGAAACATTGATTCTTTCTTGCAGGCTTCACTAAGTCTTAATGGACTCAGCCATGCACCCAGAAGGCTGCCAATGGCATCATATACACATGTGTGGAGCTAAGAGGCAGTGGCAGCCTTCTGGAAATATCTAAACCATTTGACCTTGAAGTGCAACTAAAAAGAAGAGGAAAAAATACTTTTTAAAATCAAACTGTATCAAAGATGCCCCACGTCTTTAAGCAAGGCTTAATAAACCAGGAATGACCAAGATTGAAAGTGGGTGGAGAACTTGAGTAAGTGAAACCTGGGTGATTGACAGTCACAGAGGAGATGTATGAATTGGATTGTCACAGAAGACTATGGGGACCGCTGTCACCCTGCTATTGACAGGATGCTGATGGTGGAGGTTGATGACCTACTCCCAACACAGCCACACATGCCCCTAGTGACTTGGCCTCTATATAAACAAGGATTTGAGCACCAGTCAGTTAATTCTGCTCTGCTACTTTATCTTGGCCAAACGGCTGGCATTACCTCTACGGGAATGTCAGTTTCCCAGGGCATAAATTTACTCCCTTTTATAGTAAGCTGGGCAACAGAAAGATGGCAATCCCAAGTAAAAAGAACACAAATCTAACTGGGAAACACTCTGCAGACAAAGGGGGAGATTGACAGTCTGGCACATGCTGAGATCAGAGCTGCTTGCTGGCTGCCCTGCTGGGGAGTGTGCACTGTTGAGCAGAGGAGGGGAGAGAAGCAGACTTTTTTTGCGGGGGGGGGGTCTTTCTAAATCTGATTAGATTTTCCCAAAGTGTAGCACATAGACATATCCAGAATGACCTTTGACCAAAGTGGTATATGGAAATCTTTTACAGATTTGAATGGTTATGAGTCTATTTTCATGAACATCAGATAAAATGGAAATAGCCCATCAAATCCATGATTTTACTAATATGTCTTAGGATGAGGTTAATATAGCAAAAGTGAGTCAAATGAAAGTAAACTTAAAGAAAAACGTATTTTGAAATGAAATATGGAATGAAAAATACTACATATATAATAGCACATGTGATCAATGGATAGCTCAAGAATTATAAAGGAATTTTTCAAGTGGCTAGGTTTAGGAAATTTTGAACTAGAGTATTTTCTTTGGATCAGAGAACTTCATGCAATTCAGTCAATGAAACAGTCCCTGTGTATGTGTTGAGAAGATATAGGCTGGGATAGATAATTTTAAGCAGAAAAGGAGAATTAGAAGTAAAAGAAGGGTCTTAAAACTTGTCACTTATTCCACTTTCATTTATCTGGGGGACTAAGGAAAATCTTCCAGCCATAAGTTTGGGAAGAAAAAAATTCAAGGATCAGTGGATATTTTTCTCCACACTATGTTTCACTGACACATTCTCCATGTTGCTCAGGGCTGCCATCAGGGCCAGACCAACAACTGCAAGGATCCTACAAGTCTTCATGAATCTCTTTCTTAGATCAATCAGAAAAGATTAATTTTTGAAAATTTATACTACACAGGCAAATGGATCTAAAAGCACATCCCTAGGTGTAGGTTATTACCTTACCACATACACAGATACACAATAAGGAACTTAAGACCTAGAACACACTCTCAAGGCTGACACATTAATGAGCCATCATGAAGTACTCTTTGGATTACCAAAAAAGAATGTTCAATTATTAAAAGTTTTAATCAAGTTTATACTAAGATTTTATTATAAATGTTATACATCAAAAGTATATATGTGTGTGTGTGTGTGTGTGTTGTGTGTGTATGGCATGCACACATATGCATATGTATATTTGTAAAAGAATGAAACAAACACACATTCCATCCAGCTAATTAAGAAATAGACAGTGAGCCGGGCTCGGTGGCTCAGCCTGTAATCCCGTGCCTTTGGAAGGCTGAGGTGAGTGGATTGCCTGAGCCTGCCTGGGCAGCGAGACCTCATCTCTACAATAAATTAAAAAATCAGCCGGACGTGGTAGCGTGTGCCTGTAATTCCGGCTACTTGGAAGGCTGAGGCGGAAGGATCGCCAGAGACCAGCAGGTCGAGGCTGTGGTGACCGGGAGCGGCCACTGCACTCCAGTCTGGGTGACACAGCGAGACTCCAACTCAAAACAAATAAAATAAAATAAAGTCAATGACTAATATTTCAAAGCTACCCGTGTGTTCCTCCAATAACAATGTCATTCTCTTCCCTGTAACAACATTATTGAGTTTAATGTCAATAATTCCTTGCCTTTTTTTTTGAGTTGGCGTCTCACTCTGTCACCCAGGCTGGAGTGCAGTGGCACGCTCACGGCCACCCCCGTGTTGCCCTGCTGGACTCAGGCAATCCCGCCTTGGCCTTCCAAGTAGCCAGAACTACAGGCGTGCACTACCACGCCCGGTCAATCTTTTGAGTTATTGTAGAGATGAGGTCTCGCCAAATTGCCGGGGCTGTTCTCGAACCCGTTGACTGAGGCAATCCCCTCACCTCGGCCTCCCAAAGTGCTAAGATTACAGGCTTGAACCATTAAGCCTGGCCTCCTTGCCTTTTTAATAATCTTGTCATGTATCTTACCATTTGCCCCCAATATATTGTCTAGTATGTTTTGTCCTTGCATTTTACATTATGAATTCTTCAGTGACTTGCTTTTTTCACTCAACATTTTGATTGTAATATTGATACACATTAATATGCATAGATTTAATTAATTTTATTCCCAAGTACTATTCCAGTGAATCTGTCACAATAACTTATCCACTATAGTGCTTATGGACACTTGGACTGTTTTTGTTTTTTAATATGGAAAAGGCTGCTTTTACAGTTTCCTGGTGGTCATGGGAAAGAGCTTCCCTCAGCATACACCTAGAACTGGCGTTGTGAGTTCCTAGGTATGTGCTTCTTACACTTCATAAGGGACTGTCACACAGTTTTCCAAAATAGTCCTTTCAGCTTACATTCCCACCATTGACAATTGCGACAAAAATTAAGTACCTGCCAAAAAATGAACAAGCCAGATATTTAAGAAAATTACTGGAAAACATTAAAGAGAACTTAAATAATTTGGGCATTATGGAATACTCATATGGAAAGTTTAATATTGTAAAATGTTAATTATTCCCAAGTTAACTGTAAATTTTATGCTATTTCAATCAAAATTTAGATAGAGTTTCCCATGGAAGTTACAATCTGATTCTGAAATTTACATGAAAATGCAAAGGGCTAATAATAGCTAGAGTAATTGTGAAGAAGGAAAAGATAAGGCAACTTGCTCTACCAAATAAGGTAATTGAGACAATGTGTTATTGGCACAAAGGTAGACTGTATTCTAAGAGAACAAAACATAGAGCCCAGAAGAAGATCCTTCCCTGGAAGAAAAAAATGATATGGATAGAGATGGCCGTGCAGATCACTGGAGAAGGGATTAACTCCTCAAATAAATAGTACTCTTGGTTGACTGCACAGAAATAAATAAAACAGATTTTTATATCCACCACAAACATCAGTCAATTCTTTGTGGATTAAGGACTTAAATGTGAAATGCAAAACTGTGAACACTTTTAGGAGACAGTAAAGGAGAATATAATCTGTGTGGAAAAGGATTTCTTAAACAGGACATAAAAAGCATAAAGAAAAAAAGTTCTAATTTTGACTATATTAAAATAAAGACATCAAAAGACATTGAAAATTTCATAAAGAGAACAAAATTCAAACCACACACTGGAAGCATGTATTTGCAATACATATATCTAGAAAAGAATTCATATCGAAAACACATATTAAAAACTCTTTTAATCAATAAGAAAAATATGAAGAACAAATGGAAAAATAGGCAAAAGGTATGAATAGACACTTCACAGAAGAAAAATACAAATGACAAATAAATATTAAAAGATACTCAAATTCACTGATGATCAGGGAATTGCAATTTGTTTATTTATTTATTTATTTATTTATTTTTTCTCTGAGTCAGAGTCTCACTCTGTCACCCAGACTGGAATGTAGTGGCATGATCACAGCTCACTCCAGCCACGAATTCCTGGTCTCAAGCGATTGTCGTACCTCAGCCTCCCAAGTAGCTAGGGTTATAGGCGTTCACCACCATGCCCAAATAATTTTTTTATTTTTGTAGAGAGTCTCACTATATTGCTCAGGCTAGTCTCAAACTACTGGGCTCAACCAATTTTCATGCCTCAGCCTCCAAAAATGCTGGGATTACAGGTGTGAGCCATGGCACTCAGCCAAGGAATTACAACTTAAAACCAGGGTGAGATATAATTTCACACAAACATATTGGTAAAATTAAAAAGTCAAGCAATATTAACTATTGATAATGATGTAGAACAAAAACACTTACTGCAAGAATGTAAATCAGGACAGCTACTTGGAAAATAAATCAGCATTTTCCAGGGAAGTAAGAAATTCACATATCTTGCGACTTAACAATTTTTTTTCCAAATATATACTCAAGAGAAACACTTGCACATGTATAAGAATATCCAAAGCTGACTCTGTGTAATAGCAAAAACTGGGAACAAGTCAGATGTCTATCAAAAAAGAAAGGCTAAAGTGGGAGAAAAACATACAATGAACTATTACGCAACTGTAAAAAGTAAATATCATCCACAGCTCTATGGATGAATCATAAGAGTAGAATGTTGAGTGAAAAATACTGAGTCACAGAAGAATGTATACTATTATTATCACAGTAATAATATTTCAAGACATGTAAAATACCTAGTTACACACATAGATTACAAAACTACAAAGAAAAGCAAGGAAATGACAATACACAATTCAAGCACTGCCTTATTTCGAGGTGGGGAGAGGGAGGAAATATTGGGGAGGACACTCATTCTAATTTCTGTCAATATCAGTTTCTTAAACTGGGTAATAAGTACATGAGTGTCAATTTTATCATCCTTTAAATTATGTATATGTAACTACATACTACATATACCCACCCATATGTGTTATAGAACTCACAATTTAAAAAGACAAAATAGGCCGGGCTCGGTGGCTCAGCCTGTAATCCCAGAACTTTGGGAGGCTGAAGCAAGTGGATTGCCTGAGTCCACGGGTTCAAGACCAGCCAGACAACTTGGCGAGACCTCATCTCTACAATAAATCAAAAATTAGCCTGGTGTGGTAGCACACTCCTGTAGTTCTGGCTACTTGGAAGGCTGAGGCAGAAGGATCACCTGAGCCCAGCAGGTCGACATGGGGGTGGCTGTGAGGGTGCCACTGTCCTCCAGCCTAGGTGACGGAGTGAGACTCCAACTCAAAAAAAAAAAAGACAAAATAAATTATACATGTAACAGATATGGCAAACATTGTGAAGATATCACTTGATTAACCAAAGTAAGTTCCTTCTGTGCCAGAGAGAAAAAGGAGCTGTGATTGTAGGATATGCTCTCCCAAAGGTCCCACTAATTCTTTTGGGACATCAGTGCATGCATGAGCATTTGGCAGCTGGCACATAATAGATATTTGATAAAGTGGGTGAAGGAAGGAAGAAAAGGAGGGAGGAGTGAAAGGGGGGAGAGGCTAGCTGCCCTGTACTTGTGAATAATTGATTCTACACAATAAATAGATTCGCTGTATTTTGGAAAGAGTTCAGTGCTTGTTTTGACTGAGGGAGAGCTCTATTCTCTTGTAGAATTTAGCCCACTGTGTCTTCATGTTACTAACGGCTATACTGACAGCTATAGCACACCACTGAGACTTGCTTGTCAAACATTAACTACTATGCCACGTTATTATAGATTTTTTTTCTGATAGAGTAATCACTACTACTTATGTGAAATGACAGAAGCTGCCTGATAGTATTTAATCTAATTCGAAAATATAAGAAATAGTCCAGCTATGTAAGACATAGTAGGAACCCAGAAGGATTTTTTTTTTTTTTTGAAAAGTCAGGACAGGACTGGAAGCATTAAACATATAACCAAACTCAGGCTGCACCTTTTGCTTTGGTTTCGTGGGAATTGGGGATGTCAGTAAATAATACAATATGTTGATTGCATGCTTGAATCTGTATTTTTACATTAATTTCTAAAGGTTATATAAAACAAAACAATCTTCACAACACATTTTTAAAGCATGAAATAAGGATAAAAACAAAAACTTGTGTACCATCTTTTAAAAAACAATATGAACGCAACTTAGGTGTTCCAGTACCCTAGCCCCTCCTTTTCATTATCCCATGAGAAGTGCATCCTGAATTGTATTTGTATTATTTCGTTTTCTATTTATAGTATTACATGTTTGTCCGTATTCCTAAACATTAAATTCTTTTGCATTTTTCTCCTATGACAGTTTTTTCATTCAGATCTCTCTTCTTGAGATTCATCCATGTTGATAATGTATGTGCCTGAAATTCATTCATTTCCACTGATCTATACAATCCCACTTTAGAAATATCACAGCCTATCTTTTTTTCCTATTGATGGATATTTAAACCAATTCCAGTTTTTTGTTATTATAGCACTATGAATTTTTTTGTGTGTCCTGGTTTACCTCTGGAAGTTTCTCTAGGGCTATAGATAGGTGTGGAATTATTGAGTTATAGGACATGAACAACTGTAACTTTACTAGGTAATTTAAATTATTTTCTAAAGCAATTTACTAATTTGTGCTCCTACCAATATGTACTGAAAGTTCCTGTTGCTCTGTATCTTTATTAGTCATTTTTGACACTCCCATGGGTTAGTATTCATTAAGTCCTCTTATATCTTACTTTTAAATAGCCATGCTGTGAGTTGGTTGTTATACAAACCACACACTGAGATCTGCACCCACAATTTGAGGTTCATGGCTCATATTGAATTGGGTCGTGGTCTCATCTGGACATTTATCCCAAAAAACGAGACTTTAAAATGTGAATAACTCGTGTTTTTCCAATAAAGTGCTGATTGACAAATATGAGGAAAAATCATGACGTTAGTAATAGAAATGAAATATTGTATTTGGCACTGTTGGGAAATCACCCAAGTTTTGTGGGTTTCTGACTTCATAACTACAAGATATTTGGATCAAAGTATACTTACTTTAGGTGACATATGAATTCATAATCCAAGGAAAAGTCCTCATAAAAATAACTTAACATTAAATATATCTTACAAAAGAGCCATTTAACTTGGCAAAATATTAATGAAATAAAACACATGGGTTAGATTTCCCTTAAAATACACATGGGAATAAAATGTGCTCAACAAAATATGCTTTAGCTTTTACTAAACTAGAAACATCTGAAAATAACCTAAGAGATTTTCTTAAACCACAGCATGTTCTTGGCTTTGTCCACCACTTAATTAAGTGTTGCTTTAGTAATGAAGCACATTAGGGATAGGGGTTGTATTTATACCACAAACCATTCTTTATGGGGTAGTAAAGATAAAGACAATAGTACCAACATTAAAAAAAATTTAATTTCATGGTATTACCTTCTTAGCATATGTTTCATATCAGCCTTACTAGTTGTTTTCTGAAATCCCCTTTAGTGAAGGAAGTTAGTCATTGTTTTGTCCTTGAAATGTTGGTAGAAAACTTTTATGATGGCTCAAGGATAAAGAAACTAGGTACAGTGTTTCCCTGGCAATTCTAATATTATTGCTTAAAAAGAGCCAGAGTTATGTATGCTGGTGAAGCATAATTGGAGTTTAGACATTTTTCAAGGCAAGTTATTGCTTGATTTAGTGTCTTCACAATGTGAACTCTTGAACTTCTAAAACTAAAGTTGCAGAAATGACACAAAAATGTCCATAAATGGCATTTCAAAGAAAATGTATTAACATTCAGTACCATCCCAACGCATATGCAGACTCAAAGCTTACGAAAAAGGCGATACATTTTTTTGAAATAGCAACTTAAGTGCTTTAGAATTCCACTTTCAAAAAAGGTAGGCTAGATAAGTCTGACCGAATGTTCTGCTAAAGACAATAAGATCTGAACAAAATAATTTTTTGTATATTTGAAAAAAACAACTTATTTCAAGGATTTGAAAATACAAAAAGATAATAAAGTATCAGTGAGTCAAGATGTGGAGGAGGATCAAAGTCCAGGGAGGTGCCATTTTTCCTCAGTGAGCTTTGTTAAGTAAGCCTGAGAGCCTAAAAGGCTGAGAAGTTAAGCATTACTTTCCAGCTTCACAGAGAAAGGGGAATTGTCAAGAGTTCAAGACCTTATCAAGAAGGGAAGGGGACTTGTAGAAACCCTGAAGAGCTATATCCCAGGGATGGGATAAACTGAAAATAGGGGAAGTGAACCCAGCTTATACTTATCTCAATATCTGAAATTGGGTTGAAGCTGGGTGCTATGGTTCACACTTGTAATTTTACTATTTGGGGAACCCAAGACAAAAGGATTGCTTGAGCCCAGGAGTTCGAGACCAGCCTGGGCAACATAGCGAGGCCTCGTTTGTATAAAAAATTAAAAAATCAGCCTGGTCTGGTGGCACATACCTGCAGCTCAGTTATTAAAGAGGCTGAGGCAGAAGCCTCACCTGAGCCTAGGAGGTCAAGACTGTGGTAAGCCAATGCCACTGCACTCCAGCCTGGGTGACAGAATGAGACACTGACTCACAAAAAAATTTTTTTTTAAATTAAAAATAAAATTAATAAAATAAAATAAAATTGGATTGAAATAATACCAATGTTAATACCTTCAGGTACCTGGAATAAATAAATATAAATTCTCTTCCTAAGGACATGGCATGCTTAGCATTCAATTATTTCTATAACGAACATTGCAAGTGCAATGTTTATTTACACACACACACACAACACACACACACACACACACACTAACACAAACATAAATAACCAAGCATACAAGGAAGCTAAAAAATATGAATAGAAACGAGGACAAAGTCCAGCTGACAGAAATTGGCTCAGTGTATCTCCAGATATTGGAATTCCTAAGAACATACTTGAAAATAATTATACTTTGCTCAAGAAGGAGGGAAAAAGACACAATTAAAAATTTGGCAGATAATTAAAATTTATATATTTTTAAAAAGCAGGTGAAAAATTCTAGAAACAAAAAATACAATGACTGAAATTAAATTTTATTTAATTTAGTAAATGGGCCAGTATATTAGTCACAAGTGAAGAGAGAATTAATAAACTAGAAGACAGATCAGAAAAATATCCAGGATGAAGTACAGAAAGTCAAAGGATGGAAACTATAGCTGAAATTAAGAAACATAGTACAATAAATAGGTTTATCTACACGTAATTGAAGACCCACACGGGAAAGAAAGGGAATGGGGCAAGAACAATAGTGTGAAGAGACAATGGCAAAGACAATTTTTTAAATGACCTAGGAAGCCGGGCTCGTTGGCTCAGCCTGTAATCCCGTGCCTTTGGGAGGCTGAGGTGAGTGGATTGCCTGAGCCCGCGAGTTCGAGACTCTCCTGGGCAGGCGAGACCTCATCTCTACGATAAAAATTTAAAAATTAGCCTGGCGTGGTAGCGCGCGCCTGTAATTCCGGCTACTCGGAAGGCTGAGGCAGAAGGATCACCGGAGCCCAGCAGGTCGAGGCTGTGGTGGCCGGGAGCGGCCACTGCACTCCAGTCTGGGCGACAGAGTGAGACTCCAACTCAAAAAAAAAAAAAAAAAAAATGACCTGGGAATCCTGAGCAGGATAAATTAAAAGAAATTCACACTTAGGCACATCATACTATCATAATATCATTGCTGAACTGATGTCTTGTGGAGATTCCTTCATATGTATACACAGACACATACATATACATACACACGTTATAAATCCACATATAACATTGTATACACATGGTATATTCTCTAAAGAAGTACTAAACGAATAATAGATTAGTATCTCATTTCTAAACTTTTTGAGGAGAAAAGAAGAATAAAATACTCAATGAAAGCAAAATCAAGAAAGCAGAGAAAAAAATCACAGAACAAATGGAAAACAAATACTAATGTGGTAAACTTAAACACAAACATATACATAATAAGATTAAATGAAAGTGTTCTAAATGTTCGATTGAAAGGAAAACTTAACAACTATATGATGTAAGAAAGAAAATAAGGTTAAATTTTTTTAAAAATTTTTTTATTATGGTTTTGTGGGGTACAGTTAAGGGTTAGGTATACAATTACATTTCATTCAGGCACCCTGTTGATAAAAGGTGTTTCCCCGTCCCCATACAGATATTTGCTACTGTTAATCCCATCTCCCTCCCCCCGCCATAGTTTCCCAGTACCGTCAGTCATTTTCTTATAGTCTTACAATGGATGTTCAAGGTCCATTATATGAGTGAGAACATGTGATACTCAGATCTTGGTTTCTGTGAGAGGTCACTCAGTATTATAGACTCTAGTTCCATTCAGGTTGCTACGAAATTCATGATTTTGTTCTTTTTTATGGCTGCGTAGTGTTCCATCGTGTATATGTACCACATTTTTTTAATCCAGTCCCCTTTTGATGAGCAGCATGATTGTTTCCAGGTTCTTGCTATTGTGAACAACATCTGCGATAAACATACGTGTGCAGGTATCTTTTTTACAGAGTGATTTGAGTTCTTCAGGGTATATTCCCAGTAGGGGGATTGCGGGGTCATATGGAAGGTCAATTTTTAGAGCTTTTAGGAATCGCCACACTGCTTTCCACAGAGGTTGCACTAGTTTATACTCCCACCAACAGTGTAGAAGTGTTCCCTTTTCACCACACCCTCTCCAGCAGCTGTTATTTTTTGAGTTATTGATAACTGCCATTCTGACTGGAGTTAGGTGGCATCTCAGTGTGGTTTTGATTTGCATCTCCCTGATGATTAGTGAGGTTGAGCATTTCTTCATGTGTTTATTGGCTGCTCGGATGTCTTCTTTTGTGAAGTATCTGTTCATATCTTTTGCCCATTTTATAATGGGGTTGTTTGTTTTCTTCTTTTCAGCACATTTGAGTTTCTTGTAGATCCAGGATGTTAAGCCTTTGTCAGACCTGGTGTTGGCAAATACTTTTTCCCAGTCTGTAGGCTGTCTCCCTGCTCTCTTGATGGTTTCTTTGGCTTTGCAGAAGCTTGTCAGTTTAATAAGGTTCCACTTGTCTATCTTCTCTCTTATGACCTGTGGGTTTCGGGTTTTGTTCAGGAATTGGATGCCAGTTCCGATTTCCATGAGGGTATTTCCTTCCTTTTCTAAGGTTCTTATGGTTTGAGGTTTTACATTTAGGTCTCTGATCCATTTGGAGTTAACCTTTGTGCATGGGGATAGATAGGGGTCCTGTTTCAATCTTCTGCATGTGGGTCAGCCAGTTTTCCCAGCACCATTTACTGAATAGGTTCTCCTCTCCCCAGTGGTAGGTGGTGGGGGCTTTGTCGAAGATGAGTTGGTTGAGAAATTGAGATTTTGCTTCTGGAATCTCAATTCTATTCCATTGATCTATATGCCTGTTCCTGTACCAATACCAAGCTGTTTTGATGATTGTAGCTTTATAGTAAAGTTTGAAGTCTGGTAATGTGATACCACTGCTTTGTTTTTTTTGTTGAGGATTGTTCTGGCTATTTTTGGACGTTTGTGTTTCCATATGAATTCCTGTGTTCTTTTTTCTAGGTCTGAGAAGAATATTGCTGGTAATTTGATGAGTTAAGGTTAAAATTTTAATGATGGGCCGGGCTCGGTGGCTCAGCCTCTAATTTCAGCACATTGGGAGGCCGAGGCGAGCGAATTGTCTGAGCCCGCAGGTTCGAGACCCTCCCGGGCAAATTGACGAGACCGCCTCTCTACAGTAAATCAAAGACCAGCCGGGTGTGGTAGCACGCGCCTGTAGTTCCGGCTACTCGGAAGGCTGAGGCGGAAGGATCACCGGAGCCCAGCAGGTCGAGGCTGCGGTGGCCGGGAGCGGCCACTGCACTCCAGTCTGGGCGACAGAGGGAGACTCCAACTCAAAAAAATAATAATAATAAATAATAAAAAATAATATATACACAAGTGATTTCCAAATAGGCATGAGGTAAAATTGAAAATTCCTAAATATATCAGGAAATTGTTACATATCTCTAAATATCTAATAGAACAAGTCACATAACATTAAGATTACAATATTTGGAAAACTAATGTGTAAATTTGTTCTAATGTACATGAATAGGGCACTGAATCCAACATACAGAACAGTTTTTAATGATCATATGCTGAGTTTCAAATGTTTTAAGGGACTGAACAGTGTGGGTTCTCTGCTGACAGTGGAAGAATAAAAAATAGAAAAATGTCTAAAAATTTGGAAAACAAACAGTAGACTTCTAAATATCCCAAGGGTCAAAAAAAAAAAGTCACAATAAAAAGAAAATATTTTTAACTCATTGTTAATAAAAATACAACATATAAAAATTTCTGAATGGCAGCTACAGCCATGCCTATAAGGAAATTTATGGTTTTAAAGGAAAAGGAAAAGAAAAAAGGCTAAAAATCAATGACCTCAACTTCAAGTTCAGGAAAATAGAAAAAGACAATAAAATAAACCTAGAGAAAATAGAAGGAAGGAAGCAATAAAAAGTATAAAATCTGTAAATGTAATTGAAAGAAATTTTTTAGGAAACCAGAAAAGAACATGAATTTGCTAAATAGTCATTCCAAGAGGCTGGGGGGAAAGTAAACCCAATAAAATTTGTAGAAAAGAAACAATGGCAATGAAAGCAAAAGTTAATGAAATAGAAACTAAAAAAAGTGGGGAATGGGGCTGGAGAGAAGCTGACCAACAAAACTGACACAGGTTCTTTGAAATGACTAATGGCAAGATGGTTAAAAAAAAATCAAGAGGGTACAAATGAATTTTAAAAAGAGATATGCATTAGAAAAAGAGATAAAGCTATATTTGCAAATGATAAGATTGCCTACAACGCAGGAGAATCTACAGATAAACATTTAAAAACTAATAATAAGATTCATCAAGGTTGGGGATAAAGAACAATATACAAAACCTTTAAAGTCCCTTTACACTGGAAATAACAAAATAGAAAATTTAATTTTAAAAATTACATAAAAAGAAACAACAGCAACTGAACTATAAAGAATAAAGGACTAAACCCTACAAATATGCACATGAACTTAATAAAAAAATTTCCTTTTTTTTTCTGAGTTGGATTCTCATTCTGTCACCCAGGCTGGAGTACAGTGGCATGCTCATGGCCACTGCAGTCTCGACCTGTTGGGCTCAGGAGATCCTTCCATCTCAGCCTTCCAAGTAGCTAGAACCACAGGCATGTGCCACTATGCCTGGCTACTTTTTGGTTTATTGTAGAGACGAGGTCTTACCAAGTTACCAAGGCTGTTCTCAAACCCCTGGGCTCAAGCAATCCTCTCGTCTTGGCCTCCCAAAGTGCTGGTACTACAGGCTTGAGCCACCGCACCCAATTTTACGTAGTTTTCAATAGTTTATTGAAGTACATAAAAGAGAACTTGAATAAAGAGGAACTTTACATTGTTCATGAATTAAATAAATCAACATTATAAAGTTATTAATAATCTATAGATTCATTACAATTCTAATCAAGATCTCAAATTGATTTCTATTTACTATGATTGTATGCAAAACCTATATGGCCAAAGAACTGCTAAGACAATTTCAGAGAGAAAGAATAAAAAACAATTTCAAGACATTAAAAAACAAGTAATTGACCTGGCGCAGTGGCTCACGTATGTTATCCCAGCACTTTGGGAGGTTGAGGCGAGAGGATTGCCTGAGCTCAGGGGTTGGAGACCAACCTGAGCAATATGGCGAGACTTCATCTCTACAATAAATAAATAAATAAAAATCATCCAGGCGTGGTGGTGCATGCCTGTGTTTCCAGCTACTTGGAAGTCCAGCAGGTTGAGGCTGCAGTGGCCGTGAGCATGCTACTGCACTAAAAAAATGAACTATAAAGGAAAAGATGATTTATAAAAACTAAAACCATTTGATCAAATGTATCACTCTATTTTTAGAAATGAAAAAATGTTAAAATTACAAAAATGCCCATCATTAAATAAATGATGGCACATCCAACAGTGGAATACTATGAAGCTTTAAAAAGTATGAGAAAGCTCTCCATATGCTGAGGTGGAAGGAGCACCAGGATATGTTGTTCAGAGATTAAAACAATATGCAGAACTGAATGTATATAGTGTATTTGCTTGTGTTTGAATTAAGAAACTTTGGAAGGATAACTATTGTTTCTTGTGGCAGAGGTTCAGGCAGGAACTAAGTAAATGAGGGACAGAGAAGTGTGGGTAGATATCTTTTCACTCTATGCCTTTTAACGTACAAAACTATGTGAATGATTACTTTATAAATTTTAAATGTAAAAAACAAAACTTGTGTGTAGTAAAGACCCCCCAAAACAAAGCTGAAACACAAGTTAAATACAATTACAACTTAAGTAGCAGACAAAGCCTTACAGTCTGCAATATGTAAAATACTCCTTCCAATCAGTAAGAAAAAGACACACCATATGAATCCATGATAAGACTATGAATTTGAATAGACACTTAACAAAAGAGGAATTATGGATATATTCAGAATTTAAAATATATTTACTCTGACCATTTATCCAGAAAAGGTAAATTAATACAAAATAGTACCATTTTCATCCATTAGCAGGTCAAATTAAGGAGTCTTTGTTGAATGGTGTCAGACATATGCCAAGAGGCATCCTCCTTGTGGGAGTATTGGTTGGTACAGACAGTTCGAAGTGTCATTTGGCAGTGTTTAATAAAATTAAAAATTTGCATACCCTACAACCCAGAAATTTCACTTCTGGGTATGGAGCCTAGGCAGACTCCTGCGGATGTGCATAAGGAAGCACTTATAAGAATGTTTCTATTGGTGTATATTTTACAAACTCTTATGTAGCACTTACTACATTCCAGTCAGTCATAATTCCAAGCATTTGACAACTATTGCCTCATATAATCCTCATAACAACTCTAGGAGGTATCATTAAGATTCTCATCTTACATATTAAATTTAAAAATTAACGTAACAAAAAGGTTGAAAACATCGCTGGAGGTTATGTGGCAAGTAGTAGAACTGGGTGTGAATTTAGGCAGGTAGCCCAGCCCAACCCTAAATTCACATTATCTCTTAGTAAAATTCTGCAAACCGTTTACAGCTTCATCAGCAGAGGAATGAATATAGAGAATGTGCTATATTCACAGGACGAAATACTATCAACTACTAAATGGATAGCTATCTATCCTTTGTTTTCATTTTTGTTTTTGATTTGGGGTCTCATTCTATCACCCAGGCTGGAGTGCAGTGGCACAATCACAGCTCACCACAGCCTCCAACTCCTGGGCTCAAAGGAGTCCCCCGCTTCAGTCTCCCAAGTAGCTAGCAGGCATACACCATCATGTACCTCTAGTTTATTTATTTATTTATTTATTTATTTATTTATTTATTTATTTAGAGATGAGGTCTTACCTAGACTGGTCTTGAACCCTGGGTTCAAACAATCCTCCCTCCTCAGCCTCCCAAAGTGCTGGATTACAGGCGTGAGCCACTAGATTCAGCCTTTTTTTTTTTTTTTTTTGAGTCAGATTCTCACTCTGTCTCCCATACTGGAGTGCAGTGGCACACTCATGGCCACCACAGCCTCAATCTGCTGGTGACAGGAGATCCTTCCGCCTCAGCCTTCTAAGTAGCAGGAACTACAGGCCTGTGCCACCATGCCCGGCTAATGTTTATGATTTATTATAGAGTCAAGTTCTCACCAAGTTGACCAGGCTGGTCTTGAAGCCCCAGGCTCAGGCAATCCTTTCACCTCAGCCTCCCAAAGTGCTGGGATTACAGGCATGGGACTGCATCTGGCTCACACTCCGCCTTTATCTATCTATCCATTCATTGATCCATGCATATGTAGCTATATTAATTATTTGCATATGAATAGCTCTCAAAACATCGTGATAAATGAAAACATTTTTCATATATAAAAGATATTTATATATGAATATTAATATAAATATTTACACATGAATAGCTCTCAAAGTATAGTAATGAGGAATGAAAAAAATAAGATTCAGACAATTGTTATTATGGACCTCATGATACAATTCATGTAAGTTACAAAAACACACACATGCAAACCCATACTAAAAATGTTTTTGCAAATACAAGCGTGCAAAAGTACAAACATTTAATGCGATACCACTAACTCATTATAGTATTTGTTTCTGGGTGAGTGAATATTGAGTACAGTGTATTTGTAACTTATCTAATAGAACTGGAAGCCAACATGATAAAGTAGTCAAAGTACCCATACTAAAAGTATGGGCAGTGGACATATTTACTTTTCTTTAACTTTTAAGATTTTCAGGAATTTTTAAAAAAGATTTCAGCCGGGCTTGGTGGCTCAGCCTGTAATCCCACACCTTGAGAGGCTGAGGTGAGTGAATTGCCTGAGCCCACGGGTTCAAGACCCGCCTGGGCAACTTGGCAAGCCCTCATCTCTACAATAAATCAAAAATCAGCCAGGTATGGTAGTGTGCATTTGTAGTTCCAGCTACTTGGAAGGCTGAGGCTGAAGAATCGCCGGAGCCCAGCAGGTCGAGGTTGCGGTAGCCGGGAGCGGCCACTGCACTCCAGTCTGGGTGACAGAGTGAGACTCTGACTCAAAAAAAAAAAAAAAGATTTCATTTATTCAAAAATTCTAATGCAATGGTTTTACAATTCGAAATATCTCTTGAGATAAGTGTATTTCAATCCAAAAAGCATTGGTAGAAATCTAATGTTATGGCATTTTCAAATCAGTTGAACTTTTTATCATGACTTTGTATTGCAAAAACAAAAATTCAACTCGGATCAGGATATTGTTTTCTGTAGCTGACTGAATCTTGATAATTGTCATATGATTTTATTTTAACTTTATTAATGTTGACTTTTCTCCTATTAAAAATTGCATGATTGGTGCAGAAAAATCAGTAGGTAAAGGCAAATGAAATAAGAAAAGAAGGCCTCATCAGGGTACAAATCTACTGTTAACACCCTGGTGATGTCTCCTTTCTTCCTTCCTTAATTTATCTGTCTATCTGGATATTTACCCATGAAAAATGGCCCATTTTCTCTTGCATCTTAGAGAAGATCTACTTTTTTCAGAGAAGAGTCACTTGATGTTTCCTCTTAGTTATATAATGAAGATGTTTCCATTGTCCTTGGAAAATATATCATGGAAAATGTTTCTGGTCTTACAAAAACCACTCTTCACAATATTCCTTGACATGCTGACTGTACCCTGAGGAGAGATGGATTAATTTCTACTTAGGAAAAAAAAAATAAAGAATGAAAATATTCAAATTTTAGGATATAGTTAAGATGAAAAAATGTGATACACTTATAGAGTATAAATAGAATATTATCTATTAAAATGATATAGATGAATATTATTTATCTGGAAAGATGTTCACAACATATGAGAAAGAGAAGGTTATAAAATAATTTGTTCAGTAGAATTTCATGTTTTTAAAGGTATAAATATGTAACCTATAGGATTCACTTCACTATTTTAGGGAACAAATGTGATCACATCAATTTCATTTTTCTGATTAGTATTCACATTCTTACTTGTTCCTATTATCAAGAAATACAATATTTTCCTTTTTTGCAAGCATGTTGCCATTGTTTCCAGTTGGAACTTTCTTAGTTTAGGCTGGTCTTGCTTCCAAATGCCAGTTGAAGGGAGAACTCAAGTTTGACCAGTTCATAATGACAGTGTCATAGATGCCATACTGGGGTCACTGAGGACTGGGCAGTTGCACAGACTCTTGTTCAAGGCTTGTCTCTAGCGCTGATACTTTCAAAGTTTGAGGCCCTGCCCCAGTGGTGTCCTTGCTGGGCGCCAAGGTCTCAGGCCACTGACATATGCTCGGCCTCAGTAGAAGGGCATCCCTTGTAAGTCACAGCTGGACCCAAATCCTTAGGACCTTGGGCCCTGGTCATCAGGCTAGGATCCTCCACTGCTCTCATGACTTTCATTTGAGTCATATCTGCAAGTGGACAGTGAACTTGTTCCTTTCCATATGAACCACCAACTTCCTCTGACTTCAAGTCTTGGAGAGCTGGGTTGCAGGCTCAGAATTTTCCCTTTCCGTTTTTTGGGTTTTTTTTTTTTTTTTTTGCTATTATAAGAAATTCATCGCTTTGGAATAAATATCCATATGAACAAGTCCTGGATCAGAGGTACACATTTTTAAAGATTTTGACAAGGCAAACTGACCTTCAGAGAGGTTATAGTAATTTAGATTTTACACCCACAGTATAAGAATGTCTATTTTTTTTTCATTTTTGCCAGTATTGGACATAATTTTTTAACACTTTGTTGAGGTATGATAGACATAATTGCATATATTTAAAGTATACTCTTTAACAGATTTTGACATGTATATAATATATAATGCATTTGTGAAATCATCCAAATCAATATAATAAACCACCTTCACCTCCAAAGGTCTCTTCATGACCCTTTATAATTCCTTCCTCATACTCTTACTCCCATCCCCAACATATCTAGGCAATCACTGATCTTCTTTGTGTGACTATAGATTATTTTGCATTTTTACAAATGTATTTAAATAGAATCATACAGTAATTTTTTTTTGCTGGCTACTTCCACGCTGTATATTTATTTTGAGATTCATCTTTGATGTTGCATCTAAATATTTCAGTTCTTGTATTCTTGAGTAGTGTTCCATGGTAGAGATGCACAATAGTTTGTTTATCTATTTATCTTCCCATAGACATCTGTTTTTTTTCCTACTTTTGGACATTACACATAAAGCTGCTATAGACATTCACTTACATGTGTATGGACATATGTCTTCTTAAAGACATAGATGTAAAAAGGCTAAATGCTTAGGACCAGAAGTGTTTCATATTTCAGATTTTTTTTCAGATTTTTGCATATTTGCATTATACTTATAGGTTGAGCATCCCCAACACAAAAATCTAACACCCTAAATGCTCTTTGAGTGTTATGTCAGTGCTCAAAAAGTTTCAGATTTTGGAGTGTTCAGATTTCAGATTACAGATG
The DNA here is from genome assembly GCA_027257055.1 of Cephalopachus bancanus. Lineage (NCBI taxonomy): Eukaryota > Metazoa > Chordata > Mammalia > Primates > Tarsiidae > Cephalopachus > Cephalopachus bancanus. Next base: position 1,648,837 of record JAPVLO010000100.1, on the reverse strand, counting down.
CTCAACCTGTGTGCAACATTTTAAGAAACTGCCAGATAGTTTTTCTAAAGTGGTTGCACCACTTTACACTCCCACCATCAGTGTAGAAGAGTTCTAGTTGCTCCACATCTTTAGCAAGATGTGGTATGGTCAGTTTTACTTGCTTGTTTTATTTTTTGTTTGTTTTTAATTTTAGGCATTCTAATAGGTGTGTGTAGTAATAGCTCGTTGTGGTTTTAATTTTTCATTACTTTAATGGCTAATTATGTTGAGTTTCTTTTCATATGTTTATTTCCCACCCATATATGTTCTTTGTGAAGTGTCTGTTCAAATCTTGTAATCATTTTTTACTAAACTTTTTGTTGTGAGTTTCTAGAACTCATTTATTCTGGATACAAGTCCCTTATCAGATATATATTTTGCAAGTATATCCTCCAAATCTATTTCTTATCTCTTCATTCCCTTAGCAGAATCTTAGAACAAAAGTTTTTAATTTTGATGAAGTCCAATTTATCGACTTTTTGCTTTTATAGATCATGTTTTTGGTATCATATATAAGAAATCTTTATTTAACCCAAGGTCACAAAAATTTTGTTCTATGTTTTCTTTTACAAGTTTCAACTTTTACTTTTATGTCTATAATCCATTTTTGGTTAAATGCTGGGTAGGGTATAAAATATGGATCAAAGTTTTAAAAAATATATATGGATGTCCAATTGTTCCTATATTGTTTGTTGAAAAGATTACCCTCTCTACTGAAATGCCTTTACACAAAAATCAGTTGTGTATATATATATATGTGTATATATATATACATAAATGTATATATATATATACACACATATATATATATATAAACATATAATACATATATAAATGTATATGGGGTCTATTTCTGGGTCTGTTTTGATCCATTTGTCCATCTTGACCTGATACTACCCTGTCTGGTTTTGATTTCAGAGTAATGGTAACTTCATAGAATGAGTTGTGAAATTAAAAAGATTCTGAAATAATTTGTATTCAATTGTTATTATTATTACTATTATTTTCATCATTATCACTACCATTATCATTATTTTGAGTTGGAGTCTCACTCTGTTGCCCAGGCTGGAGTGCAGAGGCATGATCATGGCTACCACAGCCTCAACATGCTGGGCTCAAGCAATCCTTCTGTCTCAGCCTTCTAAGTAGCTGGGGCTACAAGCTGCGTGCCACTATCCCCAGCTAATTTTTTTATTTATTGTAAAGACGAGGTCTTGCCAAGTTGCCCAGGCTGGTCTCTAACTCCTGGGCTCAGACAGTCTTCCTGCCTCGGGCTCCCAAAGTGCTGGGATTACAGATATGAGACTGGTATTATTTCTTAAGTGTTTTGTAGAAGACCAGTGAAAACATCTGAGCCTCAAGTTTTTCATGTGAATGTTTTTAACTATAATTTCAATGTTTAAATGAACAAATACAGAACTCTTCTAGTTATCTAGTTTTCCTTCAGTGAGCTTTGGCATTTTTTGCCCCTTCAAGGAATTTGTTCATTTATCTAAGTTGCCAAATGTATTGACATAAAATTTTCATAATATTTTCTCGTTTTCTGTCTAGTATTCATAGAATCTGTAGTTATTTTAACTCCTTTATTCCTGACACTGGTAATTTTGTTTTCTCTCTGTTTTTCCTATCAAACTGGCTAGCATTTATTCAGTAAGAAATTCTCCCCTTTCTTCCTCTTTGCTAGTACTGAAAATTAGAGGTTTTGTTTGTGCTTTTTTAAACCAATTTAACAATAAAAATGTTTATCTTAGGCAATGGGCTTTTCTGTTTTCTTTCAGCATCAGATTTCTTTTCAATTACAGAATTATTATTTCATTGATTCTTTTATAAAGGAAACCCTCACCATGAATTTTTAGATGAATACTTTCCTTGTGTTTCCAGTAGGCTAGAGCTGGAGTTCCTCAGATGAATTAAAACCTGGTGCCTGCTCTTGAGGATTTGTCAACTAGTGGGAAAGAATGAGAAAAATATGGTAGAGGTCTGTACACATTAGCCTGTGGAGACAAAGGATGATGTTGTCAGGTCTACTTGGCACAGGTATCTTTCCAGAGAGGAAGAGGTAAAAATTGTGGCCAGAGGAAGAGATGGCATTTTATAGACAGCCCAGGGTGTTTCAGGTTGAGGGGCAGACAGGAGCAAAGCACAGAAGTAGAAGGGAGAATGATGAATATGTCATCAATCAAGGTCTTTTAATTGCAAATGACAGAAGCAGTTCTTGGTTAAACAGCAATGGATTTTATTAAAAGGATAATGAGAGTTCACAAAATTGCTGAAAGAACTGGAGAATCAAAACCACGCTAGTGAACAGATCTGATGAGGAAGCCCCTTGCTGCTCCTGTACTAGGTCCTATGGGAAGCCACCACTGCCCCCACAGGTGCCAATGCTGGGCCAGGAACTTGACCTTACAACCACATCTGCCCATGATACATGGAGTTTTCTGCTACTTAACACAATGACAGAGTGGTTTCTTCAGTTATGCTTCATCAGACTGTTTACTTCTAAATCACAGTCTTGTGTGAAGTGTCTGACTGAGCTTAAATTACCTTTATGTATTGACCAAATCACCTTCACTTATTCAACAACTCAGGTTCATACTGAGAGCCAGACGCCATGTCAAACTCTAGGGATCAACTGGGTAAATAAAGCTCCTGCTCTTGTAAAGTTTATATTCTAGGAGGAGGGTGAAGGAGCATGATAATTTCCTTAAAAAAGAAAGAAGTAACTTTATAGTATGCCAGTTGATAGTAAGTGCTATGGACAAAAATGTAAAAACAAAGCAGAAATTAGATGTACAGGGAAGGAGGAGAATGTTGCTATTTCATGTAGTGATCAGGGTAAACATGTATGGCTGATGAGAGGGTAGAGATATGAAGGAGTGCAGTAGTCAGCCATATGGACCTTTGGAGGAAGAGCCTGCCGGACAGAGGAAACAATGAATGCAGAGAACCTCTGGTGGGAATTATGCATCAAATCCAAGGAACAGCAAGGAAATTCTATGTAGCTCCAGCGTGGCTAGAGCAGAGAGACCAAAAGCAAGACTGATAGGAAGTGAACTTGTCGACGTGGAGGAAAAGAAGGGAGTCATATCATATAGGGGTTTGTGGATCATTGACAGGACTCTGGCTTTGACTCAACATCAGAATCATTTTCAATTATAGAATTATTATTTCATTGATTCTTTTATAAAGGAAACCCTCATTCATGAATTTTTAGTTGAATACTTTCCTTGTGCCAGCAATAGGCTAGAGCTGGAGTTCCTCAGATGAGTTAAAACCTGGTCCCTGTTCTTGAGGATTTGCCAGCTAGTGACATTGCAGAGTACTGAACAGAGGAGAATCAGCTCTGATTTGTATATGAATAGGCTCTTCTGAATGCTCTGTGTAGACTGTATTTGAACACATCGAAGGCAGAAGCCATTGCAATAATCCAACATGAGATGATGTTGTTTTGATCATAGCCATGGTAGTAAAGATGGTGAAAGGTGACGGGCTTCTGAATATATTCTAAAGGTGGTGACCTTACTACACAGGGGTGTGTGTGCAAAATGGTGGAGGCAAAGATGGAGACAGAAGTGCAGACCAGATTAGAAAGTCCCTTGTGTGCCAAGGAAAGGAATTTGGATCATATCCTCAGGCAATGGTGTGCCACTTGTACATTGTAAGTTGAAGACTTGCATATCATATTTTATTTTAGAAAGCTGATTTGGTGGCAGAATTGAGAATGGAGTTGAAGGGGCCCTGTTGGAGACCTTCCAGGAGATTACTCTCAATATCCAGACAAAAGAAGATGAAGAATGTACACAGTTATTGTTTAATAGCTATTTTTATTTATGGCAGCAGACAGGGGAAAATGGTCATGTATTCATTTTCTAACACTGTATAACAAATTACCACAAATGTAGCAATTTGAAACAATACACATTTATTATTTCATGCCTTCTGTGGATCAAGAGTCCAGGCATGGCTTAGATGGGTCCTCTGCTCAGGGTCTCACAGGGATGCAGCCAACGTGTTGGCTGAGTTGTGTTCTCATCTAGAACCTTGTCTGGGGAAGAATTCTCTTCCAAGTTCACTAGAGTTATTGGAAGAATTCATTTCTTTGTGTCTGAAGGACTGAGGGCCCTGGCTTCTTTCTGGTTATTTACTGGAGGTCACCTGTAGCTCCTAAAGGTTAACCATAGTTCTTCAACATGTGAGCTTTCTCAACACGGCCCATTATTCATCATGTCAGCAAGGAGAATCTTTAGAGGGAGTTAGCCAGTAACGTGGAGTCTTAGCAACATAAGGTAACTACAGGAATAGTGGTTTATCATCGTACTAATATTCTGTTTGTTAGAAGCAAGTCATAAGTCCCAGTCACACTCAAGAGGAAAAAATTATACAAGAGAAAAATAAACACAAAAAAATAGATCCTTGAGGGCCACCTTAAGGTCTACCCACCACAGGTCATAAGAAACTTTAAGGACACAGAATGGACAGAATCCAGAGTCGTTGGAGGTAGGTGAGAAAAGGAGAGGGAGGGATAGAAGATGTTACTCAGCTTTTCAGTTTGTGTACTTGGTAAATGGGGAGGGCTCTTCATCAAGATAAACATAGAAGAAGGCGCCATTTGGGGAGAATAATGAGCCCTCTCTAATTTGGGAGCAAAACTATTGCTTAGAAACCAAGTTTTTTTCAAAGTATTCCTCATTATAATGAAACAAAATGAATAAACCTTAGTCATAGGTCTCTATTCCCATTCTTAAGGAAATTTGACTCTCACACTTCAAGCCATATGCTATTTTGCTGACCTAAAAGGAGGTTCCTGGCTATGTCTGGGTTTCTGTGCCTCCAATAAACTTTTCTGAAGCTGGAAGGCTGACCACAGAGATGGCATGCCTGAAGGAACACCAGTAATTTCAGGTAAGAAAAACTACTTCTATAAAGTGAGATTATTCAGGAATTCTTGGTGCTTATTTATTTAAAGTTGCCATAGAATTTATCTTTTTTTTATTTTTTGAGTCACATCTCACACTGTCACCAAGGCTGGAGTGACACAGTCATGGCTCACCACAGCCTGACTTCCTGGACTCCGGCAATCCTTCCACCTCAGACTCCCTAGTAGCTGGGATTATGGGCATGTGACAACACACCTAGCTAATTGTTTAACTTTTTTTTTTTTTTTTTTTGTAGAGAAGATGTCTCCCTATGTTGTATAAGCTGGTCTTGAACTCCTGGGCTCAAGCGATCCTCCTACCTTGACCTCCCAAAGTTCTGGGGTTATAGAATTTACCTTTTTTCTGTAAAGAAAACATCTTAGTCTGATTTTGTTGTAGAGATAATGTTTTATTTCAAATTTCCCAAAGCAGGGGAAGAAGTGGGAGTTGGGCAGGAATGGAGGGGAAACATAAAGATAAAGCAATACTCTGTAAAATGAATTACCCAAAGAAATTTTTGAAAAATGTGCATGAATGGATGGATTCCATGACCAGGCTTATTGAGGTAAAACAGCATGTGTCAGTTGGCTGGGTACAGTGGCTCAAGCCTGTAATCCCAGCACTTGGGGAGACCAATGCAAGAGCATTGCCTGAGCCCAGGGACTCAAGACAGCCTGGGCAACTTGGTGAGACCTCGTCTTTACAGTAAGTCAAAAAATTAGCTGGCTGTGGTGGCACGCACCTGTGGTTCCAGTTACTTGGAAGGCTGAGGCAGAAGGATCAACTGAGTCCAGCAGATTGAGGCTGTGGTAGCCAAGAGCATGCCACTGCACTCCAGCCCAGGTGACAGCGTGAGACTCCAACTCAAAAAGAAAAAACCCATCATGTGTTTAGCCACCACCAGGCAAGTCTAGGAGATTCAAGTGAAGTTGGGGAAGTGACCATGTAGCTGACTAGGAAAAATAATTTGGAAAGTCCCACTTTCAGGCACACTGAGTGACTGCATTTTTTTTTTTCCAGGCCTTTCCTGCTTCTACTGGTTGTCTGTGGAAGCCTATGGTTGCCACTGAGGGGGCTCATTTGTCATGGGTGGTTCCTGATGAGTCTCTTAGTCCACTTAACTCTTCAAGGAGCTGCACCTGACTCTCTCCCACAAACCCAGGTTAGGACAAGTCAGTCAGGTGAAAGTTTTTCTGTAGTAAATGGCAGAAAACCCAACCTAAAATCACTTAAGCCAATAAGGAATTTATCCACATCTACTGAAGGGTAGATCACGCTAGTTGAAGGGACCCAAATGAAGTCAGCAGGTTTCTTGATGGCAAGATGGCAACAGTAGCCAGACCTTATCTCCTCTTCTCATCAAGCCTGGCAGCAAAGACTTTAGTCCCCCTCAGCTGAACATTCATCTTAGTCCTCTCATTGACTGAGAAGGGGTCACACACCTCCCCTAAACTAGTCACCATGGTCAGGAAAATGCAGTTACTTTGCCTGGCTAAGATCAGTTATGGCTCATATTATTTTATGGGTATCAACTCTACCCAAGGGACATGGTTACCTAAGGGAAAGTTGACTAGAAATAGGATAAGTGGATGATGGGTGATAAACACAGGAGCAAGTAATCTTCTCACCCATGAGTCTGGCTTTTAATTGAGCCGGCAGTTTATTTCCATGGCAGCACGATTGCCAGCAAATGGAAATACTGATATTTTCAAGTGTACACCTTACACCTGACTCTCCCCCATCACACCATTCCCACCACACTCACACTGTTTGACTGAAAGCTGTGGTTGGGAGAGACTCAGAAATGTCCTATCGCTTTATGTATAAGGCAAAATCTCAGACCAATAAGGGAAGAAAGTCCACGCCACACATTTAAAGAGAGAAGAGCCTCCAGATATAATAGTCCACTGGGCAGCACCGATTTGTTTATGCATTCAAAGTTTTGAAGTGTGTTCTCCTTAAATGGGAGATGTGAGATGATATGGGACTGCTTGTGAGGGGTCTTCAATAAATTAGGTCCGAAGAGAGGGGTTCTGAATTTGGACGCTAAAAGGGAGTTCACAGTCTGGGTGGAGGCAAGAAGGAATCCTGCTGGCTTGGAGAAATCTCTAGTGCTATTAGGGAAGCTTCATCCAGTTGTTCAGTATTTCATTAGCAATACTAAGAGCCTTGTTAGACTTTTGTTCCTTTAGACTAGCCATTTTGCTTCTCTCGTGATTTTTTTCTATCATATTTGACTTAAAATGCCACCTCATATTTCCCATCCTCCATCCCTCCCCAAGCCTTTTTCCTGTTGCCTGCCAAAAGGCCCCACATCTGATATTAACCTAAAACTTCCTTGATTCCTTAAAGTGAGTTATTCATTAACAGAACCTAAATTACTGGTTGTTAGGCAAATCTGATTCTTTCAAACTATGGGTCTGCCCAGAGAAATCTGTAAATCTGCTGAGAAATACGTGAAACTTTGTGCCAATTGTTAGGTCTAAGCAGAAGTTTGGGAGAGGGAGGAGAAGTTACTCATTTGCGCGATTCCGTACGGTGAGTCCTCGGGGAGGGAATGAAGTGTCCCGCTGGCTTGACAAGCGGCGCAGGGAGGCGGCCTCAGCCCACAGGACCTGGCAGCGGCTGCAGGGCTGCCTCTGAGCTTGGTCATGGGTCCCAGCCGAAGTGCTCTAAAGATCAAGCGTTTTGCCTTCTGTTTCCTATGACGGCCAGAGTTTCCTGTGCTAAGAGGTATGGCTGTCTTCTTTCCTGTCCTTTTGTTCAGCTAAAACAAAAGCTAATAAAAGTAAATGTCAGAGGCTGCAGTGTAAGGCTAGGGGAGTAAAGCCGAGAAACTTCCAGGGGCTGGCTGATTATGCAGATCAAGCGCATTTGGGAGCTGAGTGTCTAGCCCTGTATGCATGCGTTTCGGTTATTAGGGTAAAAAAAGTCACTTCTTTGTGGGTTATTAAAACATGTCTCTAGGCCTCAGGAGCAGAAAGCTGTGCGTCTAGGTTCATCTGATGTGCATTTGGGGTTTAGTCCGTAATAGCCTAGTCTCATTTCTATTTCATACTTTTGTTTACCTTAAGAAACACTCTGCAGCCAGCAATGAAACTGGCCCTGCCTGTGATTTTCAAAGCAAATGAAATTCAGCATCACCACACTCCGTGGGTTGGACAGAATCACCATTACTGTTTGTTGTTGCTGTTGTTTTTTCCTTTTTGGTATTTCAGATATCTTACAAATCATAATTGAATGAAACCACTTTTGTGTTCTCTCAGATACACATTTAAATTGCTATAGTAATCAATTATTGGACTCAATGACATTTATGTATATTTTCTATTTAAAGAACAGAAAAAATACTTAGGTGATTATTTGAATCGGTCATATAGTTGTTTCACACATGAAATTTAAATGTAAATGAAGGTATCTTTAGCACTGAGTTATCTTTTTAATTTGAGAGGTTTGGTATGTTTTCCGGAAAAAACAAATCCACAGAATTTGAATAAAGATTTTTTTTAGCATGATTTGTATCATTCCAGAAAAAGTATGACCCACAAAGTCAAAATTTACAGGTGGAAATGGCTACACTATGAAATCATAACAGTTCACAAAATTCTTGGTTTTAAAAAGTTTGTTAGTCTTAAAGATAAGTATTTCTCATTTCCCTTGGAGGAAAATGTCCCCTATTTGTGTTCTAATAAGTTGAAATCTGTATTCAAAATTAAGTAGATGTTTTTGAACTCTTGCCTAGACAGGTTACCAAGCGTAATTTTTTGTATGTGCCTATGATAGTACGTCTGGCTACAAACGTAGATTGTATACGTTCTAGCAAAAAGACTGAAGACTGAGTCCTTTAGCATCATTTGGGGCAACCCAGCCTCAGAGGCTTTCGGTAAAAGTAAAGAGTAGCAACACGCCAGGGCAGAGGAACCCGAGAGACGTCCAGGGAACAATAGACATCTTGTGGTAAGGGCTGAAATGTATGCGGCCAATTCCCATGGGAACGCCTGTCGTCCTTTCACACTGTGTGAAAAAGATGCTCCTTCAAAAGAGTCTTTAATCCTTTCTTTCAAGGGAAAATCTATCTGAAAACTTTATTGAAAGTTTCTAGAACCCAAATGAGTTTAAGTTAATCGGTGGCATTTTTAATATAGGTGAATTCAATGAAAATGTTTTGTTGCAGAGCCTTGTGTCTAAAGCATAATGTAAATAATATTGCTATTCTAGAGTTTTCTGAAGTGAGGATACCAGAGCATATCCTCACCTAAGTTGGAAGCTAGAGGATGAATTCCCCAGAATTAATTGGCTTCCTGAGTTAATTATGGTGAAAGGAATCCCCCCCAACCCCAAAAGCTTCAGTTTTTCTACTGGAAGCATCCCCGTAGCAGTAGGTTTTTGTCCTCCGGATCATGTATGTTTTCATTTAGCAAAATATACAGATGCAAAATAGAGTAAGCTATCAATGTTTTATTAGTGCACATTAAGTGTAGGTCACCTTGAAAAGCCATAAAGGAAGTGGCTGGTGTCCTGGAGGGGCACTTCTTGCTCACAATTAAACATGGGAGGGAGTTTTACACATATATGGAAAACTCAGGTATTTGGATTCCCAGTCACAAAAAGTCTGAGCTACATTATCTTCTAGTCCATTTCTGCTCTGTAAAAAACAAAAATCACTATTATGTGAATATGGCACAAATGGAAAAGCCCTAAGCATCAGTCAGTAGTGTATTACCTTGTAAAAGATATTAATAGGACCAGGGGAAGTACAGACCAGTTGGAGGCCCAGGCTTCACCTGCACATACATTGCTTATGTTCCTGATTCTGACTTGTACCCCACATCTTTAAAATAAAATAAATGTTTAATGCAGTCAAAAAGTAATTTAATGCACAAAAGGTGTTAACAGGAAAATGGTCTATAAGAATATTATTAATCTTAAGGATATGATTGCTGTCACTTCTTCTGTGGTTTCTATATGCCAGGCTCTGTGTTAAATCTCCCAACAACCCATTTCACAGTTTCACCTGAGGAGGTGCAAATGAGGAAACCAAGGCTCAGGCAGGCTAATTAATTTGCCCAAGTTTAAACTGTAGAGAATAATATAGCTGAGACTGGAACCCAGTTGCGTCCACATTCCCACATTCTGCTTGTCGTATTGGAGTCCTGTAGAGTATTCAATTTGGGCTTCTATACTCTAAAAAATGTAAGAAAACTGGATAAAATCTAAGGATAAAAAACAATAATAATGGGCTACGTGTGGTGACTCACTCTTATAATCCCAAAACTTTGGGAGGCCGAGGCTGGAGGATTGCTTGAGCCCAGGAGTTCGGGACCAGCCTAGGCAACATAGTAAGACCTTGTGTCCTCCAAAAAAAAAAAGAAGAAGAAGAAGAAGAAAAGAAAAAATAAATTATAAAATGAGCCAAGTGTGAAGACACACACCTGTAGTCCTAGCTACTTGAGAGGCTGATGCAGGAGGACCCCTTGAGCCCAGAAGGTCAAGGCTGTGGTGTACCATGATCGAGTTACTACACTCCAGCCTGGGTGAGAAATTGAGACTCTGACAAAAGAGAGAAAGAGAGAAAGAGAGAAAGAGAGAAAGAGAGAAAGAAAGAAAAAGAAAGAAAGAAAGAAAGAAAGAGAAAGAAAGAAAGAAAGAAACAAAACAGTAATAATGAATAGAGAGGATGAGGAGGAAAGGCTTAAGAAATATAGTCTGTTCCATTAAAAGAAGAGACTTCATTAGTATCTTGTAAATCAGAAAGTTGACCCGGTTCAATTGTGGCCACACTCCTTTGCGGGGTAGCATTCTTGAGGAGACAGAGTCCACATCCTCGTGGCCACGAAGATGGAGTTATCTGCAGGATAACACTTTGCTAGAGATAGATGACTTGATGGCAATAGACCTATTACAGGAGTAACGAAGAGCACAGTTAAAAAACATGGTTTTTTAAATGCACTGTTTAAACAATAGAAAGGTTTCAGTGCCTTTTGTGTGTCAAGAGATTAAGTAGGATAAACCTTTTCTCTGAGTGTCACTGCAATATTGAATACTACAAATTCAACATATCTGGTCCACATGAATTTTTATGAAGAACTTTCCAGCAAATTAAATGGAAAAAAAGAGAGAATATGCACGTTTTTAAAGTTTGTTCCATTTATTAGCAACTTCCTGCATCCTAAAACTTGCAACAATTTTAGGATACAGGCAGAACAAGTGGATCGTTTCTTTGGGAGCTGTGACTCTTACTGGACAAACACTCAGTGTTTCAGATGCTTGCATGAAATACAGAGGGGGAGGGAAGTGTCAATGAAGCTGTTCCTCCCCTCCCCTTGGGCTTTCATTCACTTTCTGGAGCTCCTGTTGAAAACTGTGCTTCCCCCTCCACCCCTCACCCATTCTCCCTGGGAAAGTGTAGATTTTCACGAACACAGGGAGTTCTGTTTTCTCTGTTAAAAACAACTCTCCTGTACTGGAGCAGGCTTTGAGTTTCACCCCAGGAAACAGCATTGCACTCAGAGGTGAGTGACTCTCCCGTGGGTGAGGTGCAGCCTGTCACCTGACCGGGCTCTGGAGCTGCCAGTGGCATCAGGCTGCATTCCTCGAATTCTTCCACCCAGCACCAGCACACCAGCACTGCAATGAACAACTTCAGGTTCACTGAGCTGAGCAGATTTCACTGACTGTGCCCTCAGCGTCCCCTGCCCGACTCTCCCTTCCAGTCTCAAAGCACACGGCTGAGTCACAACAAGGACGCCCTTGAAAAGTAGTAAGCAGGTAAACCGAGTTTTGGGGGATGGCCATGACCCCTGAAAGGCATCACACTGGGTGCAGAATCATTTCTCTCTTCATGGTTTCTGTTTCTCCTTACAGAAAGCTGACTCACCAGTCAATACCTACTTTCTTTAAAAAAAGTAACTAAAAACTAAATAATGAGAAGGTTGGCCCCAGATTAGAATCCTTTAAAGACTGGAGAAAGAAATGAGGGAAACAAATTAAAGGTAGGGAGTAAGAAAGAATTGTATAAGCTAGTTTTATATATATATAATACAAAAGTATGAGATTTTGGAGTCTGACCTACCTGGATGTGAATCTTGACTCTGTGTGTAATGTTTGGCATGCTATTTAGCCTCACCAGTCCTGTTTCCTCTTCGGTAATAATATCTACCTGCAAGGTTGATGAGAGAACTAAGAAAGTGTCTAGTGTCTAGCAAAAAGTTTGGTGCACAGAAAGTATTTGAGTGCATGCACATATGTGCATGTGTACATATGTATATATGCATATAAGCTACAGAACTATGACATGCATAAGAATAAGGAGTTTCTCAGAAGATGAAGTAGAATTTGATCTGGCTCTGACCTTCTCTGCTGTTGCAAAAAGACTAGCAGGAGAAGTGAGACGCCTGAGCAAAACATTGATGGGCGTGGCTGAGAAAGAAATATTGTGCCTTGCCAATCTAGGTGTGGGTATGGTGGGGATACTCATTCAATGAGAGTGATGGGAAGGGAGGCAGCTCAGTAATAATTAGCACATGTAGTCAAGTGTGCATCTATCCTGGGAGACCCAACTGCCTTCGGTCCTAACCCTACACCTACCCTTCAAGTGTCTCTGGGCTGGTGGTTACTTTCCTCTCTGATCATCAGTTTCTCATGGCATGGAATTGTCATGAAAATTAAGTGACTCAGTTCTGGGGAAGCACTGATAGAAGTGTCTGACACATGGCAAACACCCACAAAATATCAGCTGTTGGTGCTGCTCTAACGGCATTTCCTCCACAAAGCCATTCCTTACCATCTTTCCCTGGGAGTAAACTCTTTCCCCATAGTACTTTCCCACACTTCTTTTTAAAGTACTCAGGAGACGTTTGTCTTGATCATCCCCCATTCATTTGGGGCAAGTCTCACCTCTCCCTACCCCACCCCTAGATTTGTGAAAGTTTGTTTCCCTGTTTGCCTGTGTGTTGAACAACTTGGTGAGAATGCTTAGGGCCCAAAGAAGTGTTTTGCACATGACGGGCCCTTGAGAGTAACAACTGGAGTTGGAAGCATGCATGAGGGGCACCACACATAAAGAGTCCAGGAGAAGCCCTGGGGGGTGCTCCTCTCCATCAGCGTGTTTCTGTTCCTTCTCAGAGGTCTTGTGCTGGTGGGTCAGGAGAAGCTGAATCCGCTTCACAAAGTGCCAGATATTGTCCAACAAGCTGACTGGTCAGGATGAAATCATTTCTACCTACTTTTCCTGAATATTATTTCACTGAGACTGTCACTCTGCAAATACTTGAGGTCAGGGGAATAAGAATGTGTTAAGAGACAATTTCAGGAAAACCCTGCCTTGTTTTTTCTTGTAGGTACTTCTATATTTGTCAGGGTGCACACTGCTTGGTGCCCTCACTCTGCTCTCCCCCTGCCTGCCCGCAAAAGCCCAACACTCCTTCTTTTCTCTTCCTCTAAGCTTCTCTTCCTTATAACTCTCCTGATCCCTGTTTGCCTGAATCCCAGGACACAGATGGGCAAGGATGCCTGGTCAGTGAAGGAGGGAAGAGGAATTCATTTTCTCGCTTTATGACCCTGGCCACACCATCATCCCTGAATGTTAATAATGCCCTGAGGACCTTAACTCCTAGTAGCTTCACAGTTTGCATGAAGTCAGTGTGTCATGGTGACTGTGAACTTAGAGTCTAGCACTGGAGTTTCTGGGTTCAGATCCGAGCTTTCCAGCTTAGCAGCTTTGCATGGCTTTGGTAAATTATGTGATCGCCTCAGGTTGCTCACTTATAAAATGGGGATGCTATATCTTCATTTGGTTATTGGAGAATTAAATGGATTAATATTTACAAAGTATTTATACCTAGTGCATAGATAAGGGTATGTAAGTACTATCAGGTATCATTCTTCAAAAGCTGAAAGATGGTACAAATGTTGCATGTAGGCAATACTACTCTTGAAATCCCTAAAGTGGCCCATGAATTGCAGCATTTGAAGACTTCAGATAGCCTATGGAGCTGAGTGCCTGATGAGAGATTTGACTTGTATTTAGAGAACTGTTGAACGGGGAGAGTGTGTATCTTTAAACTTTAAAGTTTGCATCCAAAACAGAGAGGTGGTCCCACAGCCATAGCTCAGAGGAGTTATGCCCCAGGGAACAACAGTCTTCTTTCCCTTTTCACACTCATTCTGGGGAACACCTTGAGTGAAATGCTGGGCAGAATTGCCTGTTGCTTGTATTCAATAACTGTTGGTTCTCATTATGAACCTGTGGCTGCATCTGTAAGTTACCTGCATGTATGAGGTGATTACATTCCACCTTGAACTGGGAAGGAAGCCCACTGGCCTGGATCAGGAGACTAGCCCTGCCATAGCTACTATGGGGCCTTGGGGAAGTCATTAAACCTCCCTGACCATTAATTAAATGATTACTAAGGTCTCTACCAGTGCAAATGGTCTTTGGTTTTATTAGGCCCAGAAGGGAGCTGATGAGAATAATCAGATTTCTCATTTGAGCCATTGCCCTACCTCTGTGGACTGTTAATTGGGTGAGAAGTACAATGGAACTTTATTATTTCCACTGTGGAAATAGAGGAGGGAGGTTGTCTGAACTCAAAACCTTCCTCTTTAGCCTACATGGCAATATTAACACATTCAATTTCAATTTTCAAGTTCATGAATGTGACTCCAGAAATGTTTCTAACCTCATACTCCTAAGCAGCATCCTTTATTTCATTGTTACTTGATTAGAGAGTACATAGGAGCAGGGTAACTATTGAGATCACCTTTCGGAATGAGGGAGGGGGGATCTTCTATTACCAATGTAGCAAGGCAACTCAGCCAAGAGAGTAAGCACTGGTTTCAAAATCCAGGTGCTAGAAGAAAGGACCCCAAGCAGTGGATCTAAAAGACATTTCCTGTGCTCTCTGGCAAGTGTTGGCCATGTCCACTGCTTGTCTTTGTGCATGGAAAGAAGAGAAAGAAGCAGAAAGAAAAGAGGAAAAAAATAAATGTGGGGCTCATGCTAATATTTAAGGTTCGAATTCCATTCTGGAGAAAACTAATAATTTTTGGCAGGACTTTTTAAGACAAAAATGAGGCAGGAAAGAGCTCATTTGAAGATCATCAAGGCAGGATCTGTTATTCTATGCATATGTTCCAAGTGTCTTTTTTTTTTCTCATTCTATGCTGGGCACTAAGTTCACATTCTGAGTTCATACCCTTCTGCCAATGGCATTATATTGTTTCATTTGCTTCCCTTGCAGAGAGTGACAATGACAACCTCAATGTCTGGAGAAAAATGACCTTTCATGAACATGAAGTGTACTTCCTGCTACACGTTTTTGTCCTACTGACCTCTGATATCCAGAACACATGACCCTGGTTCTATAGAAAGTCAACTGATCAAAGACCCCCCTCATCATGCATCAACTGTTCAGACTGGTTTTGGGACAAAAAGATCTTTCACGAGCTGGGGACCTCTTCTCCTTAGATGACGCTGAGATTGAAGACAGCCTGACAGAAGCTTTGGAGCAGATTAAAATAATTAGCTCATCTTCAGTAAGTAAACTGGTTTATAGACCTATCCCAAAATGACCTATCTTAGAGGCAAATGTTTGTATATATCCTGGAGGAAGGATCTTTATGGGAGAAAGAGGAAGAACCACTAATATTTGTCTCTCTGAACTCTGCTCTGTGGTTTAGTTGGCATCTAAGAAATAATAGCAGGAAACTCATTGGCTTAGGGGGTTGTTAGACCAGCCACTCATCTGACCTCTGGAAATTGCAGACCAGAGTGAAACTCACACAAAAAATATCATTTAGGGCCTATTTTTACATCTTTGAAATGACATGGAGAGGAGAGGGAGCAAATCCAGGGGAAAGCAGACCTGCCAAGTTGCACAATAGTGTCAGTAAACAGAGCAGGGTGTGTGGTGGAGGCTGAATAATGCAAGAAGGCAGGATGACACCTCCTGCCATGCAGGTAATACGAGACAAGGACAACGAGATCGCTCTGCTGCCAGAAGTGACAGTTGCCCAGGGCTTGATAACACTGATTCTGTTTACTTCTGTATTGTCTCTATTTTTTTAATCTTTCCTTTGCTCCTTTTTCTACTCCTCCCCCCATTTAATGCCACTCACCTACTATTAGTCCGCAGTGTGATGAGACAGATTTAAAACCTCCATCCGTCCTCTCATTCCTTTGCTCCTCCTTAATGTCAAGATTATATGTTCTAAAAGCACTTCCCAGAGGGGATGGATGTGGAGTGCCCAGTGTGGTTTCATGGCCCTCCATGAGATTGGTCCTACTTCAAAGGCCTGGGCCCAGGCATCCTCTCACGTCCTCCCAGCTCAGCAGTGTGTGCCAACACTTGGCACAGACACCCACTGGGAAGAGGGAAGTGGCAGGACTCAAGCCATAAAATACTGAATTGGCAAGTGTGTGCATATTTCAGCAGCAACAGCTCTCTTCCGTGTTACAATGAAGAGATGTTTAAAAGGCATACTGGCAACTGGTGTGGCCTCCTCCTCAAGCCTTGCTGGCTACCATTACATGCCACATCCCCCCAGTGACCAATGAAGCCACTTCCCAAACACGCTTCTTTTCTCAGGTAATGTCTTTGACGGCTATTACATGTCCATATTTTTTCCAGAGCATTAATCAACTTAGTCTGATTCAAAACACAGAGTGTTCCTGGTACATTTCCATTTTCTGGGCAGGGTTTTTGTGCTGTTGCCAGCAGCTCCTTCCTTCACACTCCTCTGCAAATAATTAGACTGAAAATGCCACTGATGTTCATCTTTCTAATGGGGAACCCTCCCCAACACACACACATCAAAATCTAAGTTCCCTAAAATCTAATTCCACTAGAGGTCACTAGTGGCCAGTGAGTTCTTTTGTTTCCTTCATTAATTGCTTTGTCTCCAGGTGGCAAATTCAGAATTTTAGGACAGGTGAGTTCTGTTTATGTCCTTATTGGTTAACTATGAAGGCTGGAAAGTCCTTTGTCCATTAAGCCCTCTAATCAGCATCCCGCTTGAGCAGCAGGTCTGGAGAACCAGGTGTTCACGTGCCTTCTTCACACGAACTAACTTCTACCAGTCTCACTTCTTTCATTACTCTATCTGTAACCATAGCAGGGAGCAGAAGAAAGATAGTGACTTTGAATTTAGCTATATTAATTTCAAGGTGATCAATGCCAGTAGCTCCTTATCTTCCTTTTCTGATTAGTGTCCTGAACCATCACACCTACTCTATGGCTTACTTTCCTGTTAGCTCCGTCCCCTCTTTCTCTCCCATCCAGACCCAGCTCTTCCTTAGCAGGCCTTTTCTAATGACCCTGGATCTCAGTAACCAATTCCACTTCTTAGTTCCCCTTCAGACCCATAGGACAAGAAGGCGCCTTCTCATCTGCCTTTTCCAGCTTCCTTCCAGCACGGAAGTCCCTTCCTTAGGGTTGCTGACAAATAGGTGGCCTCTCCTTCTGCACTTGCATTGATGAGGGTATTGTCGGTTTCTTTTCTCTTCTTTCTTTTTCTTTTTCTTTTTTGAGTTGGAGTCTCAACTCTATTGCCCAGGCTCACGGCCACCCCAGTGTCAACCCACTGGGCTCAGGTGATCCTTCCACCTCAGTCTTCCAAGTAGCTGGAACTACAGGCATGTGCTACCACACCCTACTAATTTTTTGATTTGTTGTAGAGATGAGGTCTTGCCAAGTTGCCCAGGCTGGTCTCAAACCTGTGGGTTCAGGCAATCCTCTTACCTCAGCTTCCCAAAGTCCTGGGATTACAGGCTTGAGCCACTATGCCCGGCTGCTATTGTAGGTTTCAAATATTTTTCCTCAGTTTTCCTTTGGTAAATAGCCCCTTTCCATTCCATGAATCCTTGAAGGGTCCTTCATCAAGGCTCTCTTCTTTTGAGGGCTCCTTACCCTCACCTGCCAAGCGAAAGTGAGAGAAAGAGTGAGGCACCTGGCCCAACCTTGCCAGTCAGAATACTTTTTCCCAGTGATTTTTAGAAAGAAACCAGCAGAGGGTGATTTGTCATGATGGTGCCCCAAAGAAACAATCCTTCGTTTCCTTTCATTCTACCCCTGTGGCTGCCTGGTTCAGCGCCCTTCTAAGGCAGGACACTTCAGCTCTTCCTTCAAATAGGCGAGCCAGCTCATATCATTTTTAAATTATTGTTACTGTTATTATCATTATTATTTGCTATAGTTATCCAGACTTTTTCTGTTGTCTATGATCCAAGAATCCTGACAAGGAGACAGCTGTTTCACTATTGGAAGTTCAAATGGGTAGCATGTCCCTCCTCTTTGCCAGATGAAATCTTACTCTGTACTTTTTGCCCATTGTTCTTTGTTCTGTTCTCTGCCTCCAATGATCAAAAGAGTCTAATCACTGTTCCAAAACAAAGAAACAAACAAAAAAATCCTTTAAACATTTGAAGATAAGCATCAGACCTCACCCCTGGCTTGTCTCTTCCCAGCTAAATATCCTTCGTGTCCTTGGGTTTTTCCATGAGAAAGAAGGGGCCTATGACAAGGAAAGGCGATGCTGCCTCTCATTGTAGCCCTCAACTCTCAGGTCTGGAAAACTCAATTTTGTTGATACATGAGAAATGCTATGCAAATCATGCTATCCAGATACAGGATTTGGAAGTAGACATCGGTGTGCTGATTTGTTGATTTAGAATTAAATTATAAATCATACAGATCAGGATTCTTGTGTTTTGTACTGTTCTCCTCAAGTTTATTTACCCAGTCTTTCTTAAGATAAGGAACATTATTCTTGATTAGGTTTCTTCCCTCTATTACAATAACATTCCAGCCCATTCTCCCTGATATTATATCTAAATCACCTGCAAAATCACCCATGAGGTCAGGCCCTTGGTGGCTCATACCTATAACCCCAGCACTCTGAGAAGCCTAATGGGTCAGGGGATCACTTGAGCCCCAAAATTTGAGAACAGCCTGAGCAACACAGCAAAACAACAAGACCTTGTCTCTACAAAAAATAAAAAAATTAGCCAAGCATGGTGGCATGCATCTATAATCTCAGCTACTTGGAAGGCTGAGGTGGAAGGATCACCTGAGCCCAGGAGGTCAAAGCTGCTGTAAGCCATGATTGTGCCACTGCATTCCTGGGTGACAGAATGAGACCCCCAACTCAAACCAAAAAACAAACAAAGTCACCCACAAACAGATAGTGTTTGGTTTTGGCCCACAGACAGCTAATCCCATTCATAACAAGCAGATTTTATTAGTTTAATCCTCAAAGGACAATCTTGTTTCCACATTATTGGGGAATGCCTCATTGATGCTCCCAAGTATTGCCCATGTTCTCAACATTCTGGTTACCCTCCCCTGAAATATTCCTGATTTACTATTGGAATTTATCATTGCACAGTACTTGGACCAATTGCTTAGAACAATTGCTAATGCTAGTGAGATATTCTGCTTCTTTTTTGAAAATCGGTCGTCCACCTTTACCCCGAGGTTGAATCAAGACTGGTAATTAGACAACTTTAAAATAAATTTTAAGTGTATTGTGCCACATTTTAAACCATTGCAAAAAAATATTCTTGTCTCTAGGCCCTCATTCCAGCATATCCAAACCTTTTAATAATTCCTTCCATTTTGTGGAATCTGAAAATTAGGCAAGCCTCCAATCCTTCCCCCAAAGTCACTCACAAAATAGTTAAACCTTGCTAGATTCCAATCTCCTGTTCACATCCTCTTTCTCTACCAGTTACTACAAAATACTGCTGTGAAATACTCTGTTCTTATACTTTGCTCGGAAAATGTGACTCCTCATTCAAAATTCTCTCCAAGTTCCCAAACATGGCTTTAAGTTTTGTCTTTTCATTTTAACTCCTTTCTGGACTACTGCTACCTAATAATCATTTTTTGTACTGACTAATTCAGCTTTCCTCCTAGAGTAATATTTCAGGAGAGATGGTCTCCTTATTCACTCATCTGCTTCTCCCGCTTTTCTGTTTGATATTCACCCCGTGCCCAACCAGTTCACCCAACTTACAGTTCTTTTTTTTTTTTTTTTGAGTCAGGGTCTCGCTTTGTCACCCAGGATGCAGTGCAGTGGCACAATCAGGGCTCAGACAGCCTCAACCTTTTGGGCTCAAGCAATCCTTTCACATCAGCCTCCCAGGTAGCTGGCATTACAGGCGTGTACCACTATGCCCAGCTAATTTTTTGTAGAGACAAGGTCTCACTATGTTGCCCAGGATGGTCTCAAACTCCTGGGCTCAAGAGATCCTCTTGCATCAGCCTCCCAAAGTCCAGGGATTATAGGCGTGAGCCACCTTTTTTTGTTTGTTTGTTTACAATAATACACATTAAGCACTCTGAGTCACCTAATTTAAGAAGTTAGGTATAGTTGAAAATCCTCTGCATGTCTCTAATCCAATTATTCTCCCTTAGCATTCCCAAGGAAGTCAACATCCTGATTGTGGTATTTATCTGTGCATGGTGGTTGTTTGGTTGTGTTTTGTTTTTGTTTTTGTTTTTTACTACATATACATGATTCAAAAATTATTTATAGCATTGTATTTTGTGACTTTAAATTTCATATAAATGTTGTCATATGATAATATGTTTTTTACATTTATCCATGTAGGCACATGAAGTGCCAATCCATTTATTTTTACTGAGACAGAGTATTCCGTTATATGACTGTGCCACAATTTATCCATTCTTCTTTTGATTTACATTTATTATTTATTATTTAAACAGTGCTATGATAAACATTCTTATAATTGGCAATTTTGGCAAATGTGTATTTCTAAAGTAAGTTGTTTCACTTAATTGTGTACTTTCAACTTGATAATATGCCACCAAATTGTTTTCTTTTTTTTTTTTTTTTTTGAGTTGGAGTCTCACTCTGTCGCCCAGACTGGAGTGCAGTGGCCGCTCCCGGCCACCGCAGCCTCGACTCGCTGGGCTCCGGCGATCCTTCCGCCTCAGTCTTCCGAGTAGCTGAAACTACAGGCGCACGCTACCACACCCAGCTGATTTTTTGATTTATTGTAGAGATGAGGTCTCGCTGCCCAGGCGGGTCTCGAACCCGCGGGCTCAGGCAATCCACTCACCTCAGCCTCCCAAAGGCGCGGGATTATAGGCTGAGCCACCGAGCCTGGCCCCAAATTGTTTTCCAATGTGGTCATGCCATTTTGTACTCCCATCAGCAGTGTATGAATGTTTCAGTTGTTCTACATCCTCACCTATGCTTACTTTGATCAGATTTTAACTTTTTAAAAAATCTAAGTGAAGTTGCATGTAATTGTTATTTCAGTGTGTGCTCCTCTTATTATTAGTGAAGCTGACCATTTAAAAAAAATATGTTTGCTATTCGCCATTTGGTTTCCTCTTCAGTGAAGTGCCTGTTTGTGGTATTTTTTAATTTATTTTTTCTATTGCAGTTTTAAAATCTATTCTTATTAATTTGGATAATTTTGTGTATTCTTGTATTAGTCCTTTGTCACTTATGTAGATTGCACATCTCTCATTCAATATGCAGCTTATCTCTTACTTTGTAATGAGTCTAGATATCTTGAATGACAGTATCCTCAAGTTTCTTTAAAATTGTTTTAATTTGTTTTTGTTCTTTATTAATTGTATAGTAAGCTTCTCAAGCTTTATGCATCATTTTGTCAGCACCTTAGTTGGCTGTTATCATATCTATAGATTAATTTGAAGAACATTAACCTCACTATGTACTGCCTTCATATTTGTAGGCATTGTATTCCTATTCATTTATTGAGATATTCTTTTTTTTTTTTTTTTTTTTTGAGTTGGAGTCTCACTCTGTCGCCCAGACTGGAGTGCAGTGGCCGCTCCCGACCACCGCAGCCTCGACTCCCTGGGCTCCAGCAATCCTTCCGCCTTAGCCTTCCGAGTAGCCAGAATTACAGGTGCGCGCTACCACGCCCGGCTGATTTTTTTATTTATTGTAGAGATGAGGTCTCGCTGCCCAGGCGGGTCTCGAACCTGCGGGCTCAGACAATCCACTCACCTCAGCCTTCCAAAGGCACGGGATTACAGGCTGAGCCACCGAGCCCAGCCAGCTATTGAGATATTCTTAAATTTTTTTGAGATATTCTCAAATATCTTTCAATGAAGGTTTATAATTTTTCTTTCAGAGGATCTTTAGAACCTTGTACATCTTTTGTTAAGTGCATTATTTTATATATTTTTGCTAAGGCTATGAATAGTATTCTTTTTAACTTTTCAAAGTTTTTTTGGGTGATTATAACACAAGTGATTCTTGTTATATATTCTTGTTTTGTTTTTTGTCTCACTCTGTTGCCCAGGCTAGAGTGCAGTGGCATGCTCACAGCCACCCCAGCGTTGACCTGCTGGGCTCTGATGATCCTTCTGCCTCAGCCTTCCAAGTAGTTGGAACCACAGGCGTGCACTACCATGCCCGGCTAATTTTTGATTTATCGTAAAGACAAGTTCTCATCATGTTGCCCAGGCTGGTCTCGAACCCGCAGACTCAGGCAATCCTCTCGCCTCGGCCTCCCAAAGTGCTGGGATTACAGGTTTGAGTCACCACACATGGCCTATTCTTGTGCAGTAATCTTATACCCAGCAAACTCACTCAACTCTCCTACTAATCCTAATAGTTTGTCTATATGCATTTTCCCACATATTCAGCAAATATGTATTAGATGTCTACTACATGCAGACACTGTACTGGTTGCTTAGATACAGGAGTAAGCAAAAAAGATCTCTGGCATCATTCATTTAATTGGATAAGACTGGAAGTAAAATAAATAAGGAAAGTATGTAGTATATTAGAAGATAAGTCAGTGCTACATAGAAAAATAAAGCAGAGGATGGGGGTAGAGGATTGGAGGTTTGAAATTTTAAATAGGATACAGTCCATGCTGAGAAACAACACAGAAACTGACATTTAAGCAAAACTTAGAGGAACGCCAAATACAGTGATCCCAGCACTTTGGGAGGCGGAGGCAAAAGGATCGCCTAAGCCCACGGGTTCGAGACTAGCCTGTGCAACTTGGCAAGACCTCATTTCTACAATAAATCAAAAAATTAGTCAGGCATGGTGACCTGCGCCTGTAGTTCCAGCTACTTGGAAGAATGAGGTGGAAGGGATGACATGATCCCAGCTGGTTGAGGCTGTGGTGGCCAAGAGCGTGCCACTGCACTCCAGCTTGGGTGGCAGAGTAAGACTCTGACTCAAAATAGTAATAACTTGGAGGAGACGAGGAAGCAATATACTTGTGGATACCTGGAGGAACTCATTTTGGACAGAAGAACCATTAAGTACGAAGGTCGTGAGGTTGTAGACCGGAGTTTTTGAGGAACAGCAAGAAGGCCAGTGTGGTTGTAGTGAAGGGAGCAAGAGGGGAAGGGAGATGAGGTCAGAAAGGAAGTGGAGGCTGGATCATGTAGGGCCTTGAACAGCTGCTAGAGTGTTCTGAGAAGCAACACGATCTGATTTTCCTATCTTGGGGATAGTCTACAGAAAGCCAACAGTGGAATCAGGGTGGCCAATTAAATGGCTACTGCAATAATCCAAGGTAAGATGGTGGTGGTGGGAAGTAGTCAGATGATTCTAAGTCACATGGACTAATGCATAAGTTTGTAGCATTTTTGCTTGCTCATAGAATGGAAATGTTGCATGATGCTTGACTGGTCATAGTTCATCACATTTGCCAATTCTCAGGCTGACTGATGTGACTCATTGTGAATTAAAGCATTTAAACCGGCGAGACCTCATCTCTACAATAAATCAAAAAATCAGCCGGGCATGGTAGCGTGCACCTGTAATTCCGGTTACTCGGAAGGCTGAGGCGGAAGGATCGCCAGAGCCCGGCAGGTCGAGGCTGCGGTGGCCGGGAGTGGCCACTGCACTCCAGTCTGGGTGACAGAGTGAGACTCCAACTCAAAAAAAAAAGCATTTAAACCATCTGCATCAAAGCCCGATGGACTTCCTGAGCATGGAGAATTGCTCAGGTCAAACTGGCCCTCTTGAAATGGCAAACCATTTTCTAGCCGTGCTTTCCCCAGTGGCATTCTCCCTGTACGCAGCACAAATGTTTCAAGCCACGTCTGTGGCCTTTACTCTTCTGTTAAACTCAAACAGAAGAAAATGTCAGAAGTGTTTATTTTTTTCCACTTGACACTCCATCTTCTTTAGCCCGCAGATAGCATTAACTTTCTTCCAATCTGTAAAATGCAAGGTGTATTCACAAGCATAGCATTGTCATTCCAAATGACAAATGACAAAAACAAACTCCCAACATCATGGTGTTGCCATGCCAAAAACAAACAGTACAAACTTAATGCATCAACCTAATATTTTGAAGGCAGAACCAATCAATAGAACTTGCTGATGTGGGTCTACGGGGTGGGGCAGTGGGGATGGGGGAGGGGGAGGAAGAGGGAGAGGGGGAGACAGGGAGAGGCTTGAAGATTTTTGACCTGAAAAGCAAGCGTGATGCAAGTGTCACTAAGTAAGATGAAGACTGAGGAAGGAAGAAATTTGGGGAGGTAGGAGGGAGAGGGAGAGGAGGAATGAACCATGAGTTCTGCTTTAGACATGTAAAGTCTTAGCTGTCAGATTTCTGAGTGGACATGTTGTATAGTTATGTGTCAGTCTGGAGTTCAGGAGAAGAGTTTGGGCTGGACATCATAATTTTGGAACTCCTCAGCCTTGAGACAAATGAGATCACCAAGGAGTGAGAGTAGAAAATAAGAAAGGCTAAAGACTGAGCCCAGCGTTCAGAGGCCAGGGAGATGATGAAGGGCCAGTAAAGCAGATTGAGAAGAAAAATCCAGTGAAAGAGGAAGAAAGTCAAAAAGCACGGTGTCCTGAAAGCCAGGTGAATAAACTGTTCAAGGACAGAGTGATGTCAAATACCACTGATATATCAACTGAGATGAGGACTGAGAATTGACAGATTCAGACCCATTGACAGATTCAGACCCATGAAAGTCATCATGACTTGGCAAGAGCAGTCATCACTGGATGGGTCAGGGTGAAAGCCAGAGTGGAATTAGTTCAAGACTGGGAGAAGAACTGAAGAAAGTGAGCAGTGACAACCCTGGGCGTTTTCCCATAAAGAGCAGAGAAATGGTCTGGTATTTATACAGAATGAGATGGAGAGAGTAGAAGGCGTCAAGGGAATATGTTTTAAATGGAAGAAGCACATTCTTTGGAATTTTTGATGTATAAAATCATCACCTTAAATTAATGATAGTTTTGTTTCTTCCTTTCTAGTCCTTATGCTTTTTGTTTTACTTCTCTGTCTCTTTCTGTTTTTCTCTTTTTTCTTCTTTTTTTTTTTTTTTGAGTTCGAGTCTCACTCGGTCACCCAGACTGGAGTGCAGTGGCCGCTTCCGGCCACCGCAGCCTCGCCTGCTGGGCTCCGGCGATCCTTCCGCCTCAGCCTTCCGAGCAGCCGGAATTACAGGCACTGCGCTACCACGCCCGGCTGATTTTTTGATTTATTGTAGAGATGAGGTCTCGCTGCCCAGGCGGGTCTCGAACCCTCGGGCTCAGGCAATCCACTCACCTCAGCCTCCCAAAGGCGCAGGATTACAGGCTGAGCCACCGAGCCTGGCTACTTCTCTGTCTCACTGTCCTGACTAGGTCTCCAGAACTAAGTTGAATAGTGAGTTATCCTTCTCTCATTCTTTATTTAAAGGGAGTTTTCTAATTTTTTTTTTTTTTTTTTGAGTTGGAGTCTCACTCTGTCGCCCAGACTGGAGTGCAATGGCCACTCCCGGCCACCATAGCCCCGACCTGCTGGGCTCTGGCAATCCTTCCGCCCAGGCTTCCAAGTAGTTGGAACTACAGGCGCGCGCTACCACACCCGGCTAATTTTTGATGTATTGTACAGACAAGGTCTCGTCAAGTTGCTCAGGTGGGCCTCGAACCCGCAAGTTCAGGCAATCCACTCACCTTGGCCTCCCCAAGTGCTGGGATTACAGGCTGAGCCACAGAGCCTGGCCAAGTTTTCTAACTTTTTAATGTAAGTATGTTTGCTCCAGAGTTTTTTTGGTTAATACCCTTTATCAAATTATAGACATTCCCTTTTACTCCTGTTTTTTCTGAGAATTATTGAATTTTATTAATGCTTTTTCTATTCTCTTGAGATAATCCTATTTTCTCTTTCAATTTGTTAATGTAGTGAATTCCAATAATAGATTTTTAAAATATACATTTTTGCATTCCTAGTATAAAATGAATTTTGTTTATTTTAATGTGTTTTAAAATTTGGTGTCCTGGCTGGATGTAGTGTCTCAAGCCTATAATCCCAGCTTTGGGAAGTCAAGGAGAAGGAATTGCCTGAGAGGGGATCACAGGTTTGAGAACAGCCTGGGCAACTTGGCGAGACTTCATCTCTACAATAAATCAAAAAATTAGCACGCGCCTGTAGTTCCAGTTACTTGGAAGGCTAAGGTGGAAAAATCACCTGAGCCAGGTAAAGACTGTGGAAAAAGGGACAACGCTGGGGTGGCTGGGAGCATGCCACTGCATTCCAGCCTGGGCGATGGAGTGAGACTCCAACTCACAAAATAAAATAAAATAAAAAATAAAATTTGGTTTCCTGGCTGGAGATAGTGGCTCATGCCTATAATCCTAGCACTTTGAGAGTCCAAGGCAATAAGATCACTTGAGGTCAGTAGTTTGAGACCATCCTGGGCAACATAGAGAGACCTTGTCTCTACAAAAAGTCAACAGCAACAAAAATTAGCCAGGTGTGGTAGATCTCACCCAGCTACTTGGGAGGCTGACGCAGAAAGATCGCCTGAGCCCAGGAGGTTGAAGCTGCAGTGAGCTGTGATCATGCTACTGCACTCTAGCAGTCTGGGTGACTCCAACTAAAAAAAAAAACTTTGCTATTTTTAAAGTTTTGGAATTATGTTTATATATGAAATTGCTTATGATTGTCCTGTTTTCCACAATCTTTACCTGGCTTTGATATCAGCTTATACACTAGTCTCATAAAATGAGTTGAGAAACATTTCCACATTTTCTATTATCTACCAGGGTTTTAAAATATTGTGATGATCTAGTTCTAAAAGATTTCATAGAAAGTTATAAGAACCTCTGGACACCATGACTTTTTGTGTTTTTCATTAGTAGATTTTTTTAACTACTAAGAAGCAAGCCCAGCGTTTGACTTCAGAAACTGTGTTCTTAGCCACCACAGTACGCTGCATCTTTAAATGTTTCCTATGTGCTTGAAAAGAATGTGTATTGTCTAATTATTGGGTGTCATATATTAAGTATGTAGATTAAAGAACTCTTGTTAATGATATTGTGTAAATTTTCTATATTCTTATTACATTTGTGTTTGCTTAGACTGTCAATTCCTGAGAGAGATTTTTTATGTTTTCCACTGTAGTTTTAAAGTTGTCGTTTTCTACTTGTAATTTTATCAAACTTGCTTTATAAATCTGGGGGCTTTAAAAATTATATATGAACAAGTGTCTTTCTTGGAGAACTTTTCCTCTTAATATATACTGAGCAGATTTATTTCTAATAAATTTTGCCTCTTTTCTTTGGAGTAGTAGTTACCTATTTTCTCTTTTCCTGTCTTTTTATTTTTACCTTTCTATGTCATTATGGCTTAAATACAATTTGTAAACATTATATAAGTAGATTTTTAAGATAATCCAAATTGAAAATATATGTCTTTTAATTAGTAAATTTAGTCAATTTATATTTATTATGATAACTGGTATATTTGGGAGTATTTCTTTATTTTAGCTTTTTGTGTTATATTTCCTGATTTTTCTACATTTATCTTTATCTTCCTTTCTGTAATTTTTAAATTAATTGAGTTTTTATGATTTTATTTTCCACTTCTATTGTAACTAGTGGTCTGAAGATTACATTTTTTATTTCTATTCTTTTAAAATGGTTGCTTTTCACATTTTAGCAAATAAAGTCACAAGATTTTATCAGTTCTAAGATAGGTATTTTCAAATATTAATATCTCTGAAGCAAATATATATTTTATAATTGACGGCAGTCTTCCAATTTGAACTTGTCATACTGCTTTTTATATTGTTAGCATTCCACTTGAATTAGATGCATTGTTGTTTCTACCAATGTTGAGCTAAACATCCATTTAAAATATTTGCAGAACTACAAGACTATAATGTGGCACTGAAACACAAATCTATTGTGTATGCAGAAAGGCATAGAGATACAGCATCAGAGTATAAATGTTATATTAGTAAAATAAATATTCATTGTTGGGGGAATGACAGCAATTCTACATTTTCTCACAAAGCAGTAAGTGAAGGCATTATGGAACTTAGAAGATAACATATTTTTTCTTATTGAGATATTGGTAAAAGATTTCCTATTACACAACCAACAAGTAATGCAACTTAGCACATGAGAAATGGACAATTCCATTGGAATAGATGAAAAAAATTCAATGACAAGAAAGTCTAATACCATCAATTCATGTCTTATGTAGAATTATTCTTAAAGCATAATGTCCCTCACAATTTCATTGGTAGTCTTTTCTCTTTCTTCATAATACATGAAATAACAGTATTATGAATCATTGATACATTTTACATTTGATTAATTAAATGTGTCTAAAGTCTATCAGGAGCTTCATTCTCCTATTTCTAGAAGAACTTTGGAGTACTTTAATGCCCATCTTACATGTCATTAACCAGCACTTTTATTGACCTTGTTTAGTACCTTTGAAACCATTCCTTAAAATGACTGACTTAAAAGAAAATATAGTCAATGCTTCCTTAAAGTACCTTATATTTTCCTTTTTTTAACCATTTTTTCATTGTCTTCCTTTTTTTCTTCTTTTTTCTGAATCTAAAATCTTTTTTTTTCTTTTCTGAATCTAAGTTCTTATTTTCTGAAATATACTTCTTTTTTTTTTTTCTGAGTTGGAGTCTCACTCTGTTGCCCAGGCTGGAGTGCAGTGGCATGCTTGCGGCCACCCCAGCCTCAAGCTGCTGAGTTCCAGTGGCGATCCTTCCACCGCAACCTTCCAAACAGCTGGAATTATAGGCACGTGTTGCCACACCCGGCTATTTTTTTGATTTATTGTAGAGACCATGTTGCCCAGGTTGGTCTCGAACCCACAGGTTCAGGCAATCCTCTCGCATTGGCCTCCCAAAGTGCTGGGATTATAGGCTTAAGCCACTGCGGCCAGCCAAAATATACATTTTAAAAGCACTTTCAGCATGGCACAGTGGCATGCACCTGTAGTCCCAGCTGCTCAGGAAACTGCGGCAGGGGGGTTGCTTGAGGCCTGGAATTTTAGGCTGTAGTGCGCTATGATTGCACCTATGAATAGCCACTGTTCTCCAGCCTAGGCAAAATTATGACTCTATCTCTAAAAGAAAAAAAAAAACCCCTCCCAAACTCCCTTCAGTGAGTGTCTGTTAATTATAAACTCTCTCAATGTTTGTTTTTCTTTAAAAGTTCTTATTTTGCACTATTACCCAAATATAAATTTCCAGATTGGCAGTCACTTCATTTCTCAGTAATTTCAATTATTGCTGTTAGGAAATCTGCTGTCAAGGCTGGATTGAAACAGTGGCTAAGATATAGCTGAAATAAAGATTCAGTGAATTGAAAAAAAGATTCAGTAGCTCAAACCTGTAATTCCTGTACTTTGGGAAGCTGAGGTAGCAGGATTGCTTGAGCCCAGAAGTTTGAGACCTACCTGGGCAACATAGTGAGATCTTGTCTCCACAAAAAATAAAAAAATTAGCCAGGCATAGTGGCACACCTATAGTCTCAGACACTCAGGAGGCTGAGGCAGATTACCTGAGTTCAAGTGATCAAGACTGCAGTGAGCTGTGATGGTGCCACTGTACTCCAGCCTGGGCAACAGAGTGAGACCCCAACTCAACAAAATGTACAAGCAAAAAAGAAATCTGCTGTCAGTTTATTTCTTTACACACCTAATCTACTTATTTTTGTTTGTTTTAATATTTTCTCTGTGTCTTGGTGTTTTATAGTTTTACTGTTATGTGTCTAGATGTGGTTTTATTTGTATACTTCTATTGAATACTCATTGTGTCTTGTGAGCTTGAGGTTTTATGTCTTTTATCCATTTTGGAAAGTACTTAACTATTATCTCAAATATTGTCTTTTTCATCTAATCTCTCCTTTTGGAAATCCTATGTACTCACTCACTTGTGCATCAAACAGATATTTGTGGGGTACAAACTATCTTCCAGCAATATTCTAGGCATTGAGAATATAACAGTAAATAAAGTAGACAAAATCATTGCCCTCGTAGCCTTTATCTTCTATCCTATTTTATCCTCCAGTGTTTCTTGATCTTTTGTACTTTCTATCTCTATGTGATATATTATTTTTCATTTCCTCAGTTCTATATTCCAATTCACTGAATCTTTATTTCAGCTGTATCTTAGCCGCTGTTTCATCCATCCATTGAGTTTTTCTTTTCTCAAAGTTTCTTTTTTAAAACGTCTCTGGTTCTTTTTAAAGTGACTTGTTATTTTTTCATCTTTTAACACATTGAATGATTTCAAACATATACTTTTATAGTTTGAGGTCAATAATCCCGTAACCTAAAGTTTTTGTTGTTGTTGTTGTTGTTGTTGTTTTTGAGTTGGAGTCTCACTCTGTCGCCCAGGCTGGAGTGCAGTAGTACACTCACAGCCAACCTAGTGTCGACCTGCTGGGCCCTGGTGATCCTTCCGCCTCAGCCTTCCAAGTAGCCGGATCTACAGACACACACAACCATGCCGGGCTAATTTTTTATTTATTACAGAGACAAGGTCTCGCCAAGCTGCCCGGGCTGGTCTCAAACCTGTGGGCTCAGGCAACCCACTCGCCTCGGTCTCCCAAAGTGCTGGGATTACAGGCTGAGTCATCTTGCCCTGACACCTAAAGTTTTGATATCTAATCTGTTCCGTGTTTAATTTGCTGACATGTGCTCTATTGGTTTATTTTCTTGAGTGTTTTATAATTTCAAGTTTTTAATTTCAGTTTAAGTAGGATTTTACTTGTATAAATCCTGAATGAC
The DNA here is from genome assembly GCA_027257055.1 of Cephalopachus bancanus. NCBI lineage: Eukaryota > Metazoa > Chordata > Mammalia > Primates > Tarsiidae > Cephalopachus > Cephalopachus bancanus. The sequence continues at coordinate 1,617,880 of JAPVLO010000100.1, read as the reverse complement.
CTGGGTTGAATGTGTTACCCCCATGTAGCGGTTTTATGTTTGTTCCTGCTAGGAATCCCAGTAACAGGATCAGCTCTCAGACTACCTGTTATTGTCATTGTGCTTAGTTTCTTGACTTTGAAGATTCTTGGAGTGATAGAATAAGTTCCATAGTGTGTGTGTGTGTGTGTGTGTGTGTGTGTGTGTGTGTGTGTGTGCTTTTAAAAGTGGAAAGAGTGATGCAAAAATAAAGGTTATTAATTATAAGTGTCCATGTAGCATGTGACTATAAGAGGATAATAGCTATGCATTCTTTGTGCCATACATTATTAAGTAGTTGTGGAATAAATCTATAAAAATATCAACCACACAAGAAAATATCTGTAACTCACTGTACGTTATAAACCCACAGCTGGCTTATAGGATTCTGGTATCTTTAAGGAAAATAACAGCTAACATTTATTTGCACTTACTATGTGTCAGGCACTGTTGTAACTCCTTTCCATATGCTAACTCATTCAATCCTTAGAATAACCTTAGGAGGCACATATTAATAATATTCCCATTTTAAAAATTAGGAAACTGAGGCACAGAGAGAACAGTGTTTCCCTGAAATTGCAGACCCGATAAGAGCAGACCTAGCACTGAGCATGGGCAGTCTGACACAGTCCATGTTTCAACCACTATGCTGTACTTGCCGTCTCCAAAGGAAGGAGGGAGAAATGATTACATCCTCTGCCTTGGGATGGCTGCATTTTTCTCCTTCAGACTTCCACTTCCATGCCAAATTCACTCTCCCTACCGCTGACTGCTTTATTTCAGATGTCTCACATTCCCTTTTGCCAGTGGGCCATTCCCTGAAGACTGTTTTCACCATAAAGAAGGATGACTTACAAGGTTAATAGATGCTGGCATGGAGGTGTAGAATCTGTGGCCGAGGGGGCGGGAACAGTCTGATGACGAGGCCTGGAGCAGCACAATTTGTGGCTTTTTCATTGTCCTCCTTCTCCATCTTGCCAACCCACTACTTCAGGATAAATTACTTTAAAATTGACAGTGACCAGGTCACTGTGAGAATGAATCTCTAAATCTGGCTTGATGAGTTTGACATTGAATAGATATAGTTCTCAGAAGTTGCTCGTTTTAATATGCCCAGGTACCGACCCAACATTGAGCTCAGACATACAATGTATTTCACAAGAACAGGGTGTTTTCAGGAATGTAGATCAGAAAAACCCTAATTGCAAGGCTGATCCTTCCCCCAAAAAGCTTTAACATATTCAATCACATCACTAAATCATGTTTTGAAAACTTGTTTTTTTGAGTCGGAGTTTCACTTTGTCACCCAGGCTGGAGGCTGGAATGCGGTGGCACAATCACAGCTCACCATAGCCTTGACCTCCTGGGCTCAGGCAATTCTTCTGCCTCAACCTCCCATGCAGCTGGGACTACAGGTTCATGTCATCACACCCAGCTAATTTTTTTAGTTTTTGTAGAAACGGGGTTTTGCTATGTTGTCTAGGTAGTCTCAAACTCCTGAACTCAAGCAATCCTCCTGCCTTGGCCTACCTAAGTGCTGGGATTACATAATCCTTTCTCTTACCTGGCCAACTTTTCTTTTTCTTTTTGAACATTTGTTGAAGGATGCAGTTAGCTGCTTATTCAGGTTTTTCCCCTTTGAGGTTAGGAAATCTCCTTTTTGGAGACTATCTTTTTCTTTATGTCATATATAAAATTGTTCAATTTTTAAAAAATTGTTTACTTTTTCATGAAGTATCATAGAATAAGAAATTTTTAACTTCAGGGAGTTTACAGTACTCTCAAAGTTCATAACTGATGTACTTGTACTTGATCTAGTACTATATTGGCTACAATTATGAGCAGTATGAAGCAATGTATGCCTTATGCTCAACGGTCTGATTGACAATAACCCAGCCTCTTTCCAAAGGCCCCATTTAAAATTATCTTAGCATGGAAATCGAGTCTTGGTGTTAAATGAACAAGACACATAAACGTCATGTGTTCTCACTGAGTTGTACCTTCAGCTTTTATTGTGGTTTCTGTCATTCAGATGAGAGTCTCTGCCACTTGTTATTAAACTATTATTTGGACATGGTTCGCTATGCTTCTCAGTGTCATCTATATAAATTCTGTTGTCATTGGGTTCCCAGGAGAACAGAATGAATTGGCGATTACCATGTAGGAAATGTACAGGGAGTGCTCGTAGAAAAGATGCTCACTGGGGAGTGGATGGAGTAGAGTTGGGCAGAAGGGGAAGTTGCATTGTGATGCAGCTATGATGAAAGGCCTCAACCAATCTCACATGGAAGTCAGGAACTAGGATGACCGCAGAGTCATCCTGAGACAGGTAAACAGGGGCCCCACATGGGCTAGTCCTGTGGGCCAGTCACTGGATGCAGGCTGTCCCAAGGGAGGAACAAAGCACTGAAGGAGGCCATCCCCTTTGACCAAGGAAAGTTTCTGCAGGAAACTTGACTATAAACCAACATCTGAACAAAATAAATGCCTCTGTTTTGGAGGGGAGACTGACACAGCATACCATCATATTCACTAGAGTTTACCTAGCACCATTCAAATTGTTTTCTTTATACAATAAGTTCACCCATGTGGAAATGGGTATTCATGACCTATTCTCTGAGATATTGATTGATCTCTTGTCCTGTCCTGAGGAAATTGACAAGAAGGTTAATGAGAGAATCTAGCATCTCTGTGATTGATTGGTTTCCTTGAGGGATGATGCCATTGTGGAGGCTCAACATTGGCCTCTATTGCTGGTAAATTTCACCTTGAGGCAATGTTGGGTGATGTATAGCTTCTATCCCTCACAATAGTTATACCATTTATGTGCCCGTTGGGTCATACTAGGGTGACTGATGAGAGTGGCTTGGTTGATGTCATTTGGCAGAGTCATTCTATCTACTTCATTTTTGAGTGTCTGTTCTGTAGTGAATGCTCTCATGGGATAAAAAAGATATTTATATTTTGTTCCCAATCCCAAGAGTCTATCCATGTTTATTACTCAGAGTTCCTTGTCTCCAATTTCTTGGTTTTTCTTCTTTCAGGTCCTTGGTCATTTAGCCAAGCCATCTGCCACTGCCATGATTTTTAGTTCTTACCTGTATACTTCTCTTTCCACACAAAATTAATAATCAGGTGCATGGGCTAAAGCTCTGTCCATCAGGAGAATGAATGTTCCCTCACTGATGTCTTTCAGAGCCACCTCTTAGTTGGTCTAGACCAAAACAGTAGTCAAATTTTGGCTTGCACCCACATACTCAGCCAACCCATCAATAAACCAAGTTTAAGCATGTTTCTCCTCTGTCAGCTGGTCATAGGGAACACTTGATGTGGCCATAAGTGTCACCTGAGTTTAAGGTGTCATTTCTATAGTGGTAAATGACATAGGGGTCTGGATCACCTGCTCACACATCTTATTTGTGTCCTCCAGCCTTGCTTGTGCCTGATCCAGGATGTAGCACTTTCCAGTAAGATACTTGAACTTCAAAAGTTAAGGAAAAAACAAATGCATAAGAGACACTAATATGGGATATTTAAGGCCAAATATATATATCATATTACTTCACATAAATGAGTAAAGCTCACTTATTTTAAAAAAGACTTTTGGGCCGGGTATGGTGGTTCACTCCTGTAATCCTAGCATTTTGAGAGGCAGAGGTGAAAGGATTGCCTGAGTCCACAGATTTGAGACCAGCCTGGGCAACTTGGTGAGACCTTGTCTCTCTACAAATTAAAAAAAAAATTAGCCAGGTGTGGTGGTGGGTACCTGTAATTCCAGCTACATGGATGACTGAGGCAGAAGGATTGCCTGAGTCCAGCAGGTTGAGCTTTGTAGCTGTGTTCATGCCACTGTACTCCAGCCAGGGTGACAGAGTGAGACTCCAACTCAAAATAGAAAATAAAACAATAAAAAATTTAAAAAGACTTTTAGATTGTATCACAAGACAAAATCTAGCAAACAAGAGATGTATATTTAATAAAATGATTTAGAAAATGTAAAAGTAAAAAAATAAAAAGTTAAGCAATGACGTACTTGATTATAAAACACATATCAATAATTCAAGTTAAAGCAAATCATTCTGATGTTTACAACAAAACTATATAACATATTTAGACCTAATATACAGTCTTTTTTTTCCACCATGCCAAATTACCAGATAAGCACAGGAAATGCTACTTTGAGAGAGAAAACCAATGCTGAGTCAAAATCAAATCTCTCTGCCAAAAATTGTGAGAGGCAGTTTGCCCACCCATTTTCTAAGGCAAGGCCCTCTGTTCTCACATGAAGACCTGTGAAGTCTGTGTGTAGCCAGTCAGTACTACCTCCTTATTTATTTATTTATTTTTTTAAGTTGGAGTCTCACTCCATCACTCAGGCTGGAGTGCAGTGGCACACTCACTGCCACCCCAGTGTCAACCTGCTGGTCTCTGGTGATCCTTCCACCTCAACCTTCCAAGTAGTCAGAACTACAGGCATGTACCACCATGCCTGGCTAATTTTTTGATTTACTGTAGAGATGAGGTCTTGCCAATTTGCCCTGGGCTGGTCTCGAACCTGTAGGCTCAGGCAATCTACTCACCTCAGCCTCTCAAAATGCTGGGATGACAGGTTGAGCCACTGAGCCCAGTCCCTCCTTAATTTTGTAGACCCCATATACTAGACATGTTTTTGACTATTAAGAATTATTTTGAATAATGGCTACCAAATTGTTTCCTACAATGTTATATAAAGAAGGTTAAGAACCATTCATTTGATGTCACATAAGCTGTAAAAGAAATTTTTAAAATAAGAATAAAATGGGCAAATGATGCTGTACAAGTGTAAACCAAAAGAAACTGATCACGACCTTTACATCATACGGGAAAATTCATGCCAAAAAGCATTAAATAAAGCAAAGATACTTTCCATGCCAAAAGATTCAGTTCACAAGAGTTATAAATATTAAAAATATATGTATTAAATTACATAGCAACAATATTCATAAAACAAAGACTCCAAGCGATACCAGGAAAAACAAATATACCCATTAGTTGCAGGAAATTTTAATTCACTTTTTTTGGGCCATGACATATTAAGGCCAAATAATAAGTGAAGTTATAGAGAGCTTAAGTCTTCCAAAACCTTTTATGAAATTAGCATAAAATTGATATGAAAACTGACAAACATAAGACCAAATATTGATACAAAAAAACTTAAATAAAATATTACAGACAGAATCCAACAGCACATAAAAAATTATTTTCCAGGATCTAGTAAGATGTAGTCCAAGAATGCAAAGTTAATTAATATGGAAATTTGTTTCCATATTTTATCATATTGATAGAGTGAAGGACAAAAATAATATTATTTATTTACAGATGCTAAAGTGGCAATAAATGAAATTCACCAAGCAATCTTAATTTTAAAATAAACTCGGTAAAATAGCAATAGATTGATACTTCTTTAATATTATAAATTATAGTATCATAAAATATCTATCTCACCAAAAAACAGCATAATGCTTACTAGATAAATTAAATCAAATATGTAAACTTTGAAATAGAAATAAGGTGATGCATTATATATGAATTAAAAACATTCTATATGTATTTTCTTGGTTTTGACCATAACATTTTATATCAAAAATTAGGCATTAAATCAGCATTCTTGCTATAATCACTTGTATGTGAAATAACTTACAAAATTGTAGTTGACGCCCCTCCTGGCTAATTTTTAAAATTTTTTTGTAGAGACAAGTTCTCACTATATTGCTCAGGCTGTTTTTAAACCCCTGAGCTCAAGCAATCCTCCTGCCTCAGTCTCTCAAAGTGCTGGAATTATAAGTGTGAACCACCACGCCTAGCCAAGATTTTTTTTTTTAATCTAGAACAAAATACAGGTGATTTTTATTAAACTTTTGAATAAGGAAAATTTGATGTTTAAAAAAGTTGTTAGAGGAATCACAGAGAAAGGAGAATGTATGGGTGACATCCTCATGTACTTAGAATGTCTTTGTAAAATACATATGGAATTGATGGGCCTAGTTTTCACTGAGGAAGGAAACTGGTGAAGATGAGAAACAAGGCTGGGAGGAAGACTAACTTCTCACTGTAAGCACTTTCTTTGCATCTTTTGAATTTTTGTAACATGTCCATGTATTAACTTAAAAAAAATAACTTGTTTCCAATTTAAAAAATGAAAAACAGTGAAACTCCAAAAGAGTGACAGATTTGATTATCCAAAATTAACCTGTCAATGAATTACAGCAAAAATAAAAATAAAAATAATGAAACATGGAGACATTATTTACAATCAAATGTCAAATGTCGACTTAATATCCTTAACAGAAAAAGATATTGTACCACAGGGGGACCAAAAAAAAAAAAAGGAAATGAAGTCATTGAAAGAAAAATAGACACAAGATACGGTGAGCAGTTCCCAAAGGAGAAAATACAAATGACCAATAAGCACATAGAAATAGTCAACCTCACTTTTGATCAAGGAAATTTGTAAGTAAAACAGCAACAAGATACTGTTTTGTCGTGATCAAATTAGCAAAAATTAAAAACACTCTTTTCTTGCAAATGTATAATGAGGAGATGATGCTTTTACCCAGCAAACAGGAGTTTAAATTAGTAAGAACTTTCTGGAACATAGTTTAGCAGTACATTAGCATGAGGCTTCAAAATGTTTCTGTCTTTTGTCTCAGAAATTTTATATTTATAGAATCTAGTCTATAAATAATCTACAGTGTAGAGTGGGCTTCATGTACAAGATGTTTACTGCCCCATTAGTTATAGTAGTAAAAAAAATAAAAAACATTATAAAGGCTGAACTTGTAACTGCACAGAAAAAGCCCTATTACTTCTCATCTCTAACTTCACATGATGGTATAAGGCTCTAAACACTTTGTTGCTCTGTGATGTTTCCAGTTTTGTGAGTCTGCCATGTGAAGTTCACAGTTAGACCAATTTTCCAAGTTAAAGCAATGGGCCTATTTTTCACATTTAGATGTTTGGGAGGGTCCCATTATCTCTCAGTAAAGATGATGAGGGAGAATTAAAGTAAGGACATGGAGGGAAGTTTGGTCAGGGAAAGCTAAAATGGGTTTGATTGTTATTTCAGTTGAAAAGGGAGTGATGAAATGTGTTCTATTGTATCTAGAAACAGAGAGAAAGCTAATGAGGGGAAACTGAAGGGTAATTTGAAACATTTCACAGAACTTACAGAAATGTCAGAGTGAAAAGTAACCCCTGACCTGTAATGAACTTAGAAACTGTGATAGTCTAAAGATTAAACCCATTCTCAAGTGATTAGCTAAACTCTGTGGGACTCCCAGGACTCCCTGCCTCCATTTTAACATGTTTGCCTATCTGCCTCTTCCACAAGTTTAGGCTTTCCAAGGAGGAAGGCCCTTATTATATTGGGCATTACACCCTCACCCCTCAGCACACAGCCTGGTGCCTTCATTTTCTAAATGACTGAGTTAGTACTTTGTCCTTTGAAGTACATTTGCAAGAAAAGAGTATTTGAAGGGTAACTTTCTAGAGTATTATTTCATGTGAGGGTTTTCTTTCCAAACAGGATTACCAAACCAATAACAATGACCAGGCAGTGGTTGAAATCTGTATCACAAGAATCACAACTGCCATCAGAGAGACGGAGTCCATCGAAAAGCACGCAAAGGCCCTGGTGGGGCTCTGGGACTCCTGCTTGGAACACAACCTGAGACCCTCCGGGAAAGATGAAGACACCCCTCATGCAAAGATTGCATCTGATATCATGAGCTGCATTTTGCAGGTATGTCGGTGTTCGGCGTCAGGCTATTTGATACTGGGTTGGCGGCGTTAGGTGAAACACATGATATCTCTAAACCAGGAGCCAATGTTTCTGTAGCATTTAGATCCTGTAAAAAGACACCACAAGCCATCAATAGCTAAGCCGGGTAGGCTGCTAATTATACTGAGAAAGTTCTACTGAGATCCTAGTATATGCAAGACACACCATGGGGAATTCAGAGTAATACCATAGCAAGCCTCTAATCTACGTGGACAGGTAAGATGTGTTCATATCAAAAGCTAACAATCAAACAACATGTGTCAAGTTGCAAGGGAGGAGGACTAGAAAATTCAAAAGAGGGGACTTGAACTCTGGACATGCAAAGAGAAGTGACTAAGTCTCTTAAAGTATATTCCTATATATATTGAGAATTTTCCATGATGATAGTTGCCTGTTCTGATCACGATTAATTCCTTCCTCGGATGTAAACACAAATTTGGAAGTTTGGCTCAGTTGTGTAGCTTTGAAATGCTGGGCAATTCCTTAATTTCCTAGGCCACTATTTCCTCCCTGGAAGGTACAGGTTAAATGGCATTATTTATGGCAAATCTGCCAACCAGTGATGTCGATAGGTGTTTCTCATACAAGAATCCTATGGCTGAATCAGTTGGGAAACACTGAATTCAATGTTTCCCTTTTGAGGTGTCACATCATTTCACTGCATATTAAAGGTTCTCTAAAGTCCTGCAATAAAGAAGCCTGGTTAACTTTGTTTGCGCCAGTATTTTCCAACCTGATTTGACCGTGGAACCTTCTTTCTCCTCCCCCTCCCCAACACATTTATGAACATTCCCCAGAACCTGTGTTTCATGGAGCACAGGACAGGGAATTCTAGTTATGTTCAGTGCTTAGCACTGCAGGTGGCAGCTGATATTAGCTTCCCCTTTCTCCCTCCTCCTCCTCCTTTTTCTTCTTTCTTTCTTCTCCTTTCCTCTCCTTCCTTCTTTCTCTTGCAGTTGTCTATGCTTAACTGGGTCATATTTTATCTTATCTGCTCAATCCAGGGACTGGTCAACTCAACTGAAGGTTCTTGATGCACCACCATTCTGTTTCTCCTTTGTCCCCAGAGTTAGACATGAGTAGGGGAAGGAGGAGTGGAATTTTAGCAAAATTGATGAAAGACAAAAGATGAAACACCAAAGACTCCACACATCTGTTCTTTACTAGTAATTTTGAATATATATATATATCAGAAACATAGTATTTCACTCCAAGGAAACACTCCACAGACATTCGCACACTTACAAGTCAGCCATACTCTCCAGCTCACTCTGCAGGTCTAAAACCACTGGTCTAGACTCTAGAGCACTGCTCTCCAACAGAAATCGAAAGGAAGCCATATATGTAGGTTTAAATTTTCTGGGGGTGGAGGCAGAGGAGCAGGGAATGAAGGGGGGAAAAGAATATAAGTATTTATTATTACTGAGCTGTATACATAAAAATGATAACGAAGGTAAATTATTTACAAGGGGTGACCAAAAAACAACCCAGGATTTACTTATTTAAAAATTGTGTATTTATTCTTATGTATTCAAAATCCAGTCACCTTCAAAGTACTCCCCATTTGAGGCAATACACTTATCAAGACGCTTTTTCCACTGCTCAAAACAGTTTTTGAATTCATCCCTTTTCATACCTTTTAGTGCTTCTGTTTCACCTCTTACACATCAGCAAAACGTTTGTTCCCTTTGAGGACTTTTTTCACCCACAGAAGCAAAAAAACTTGGTCGGGGAGAGATTGGGTAAATAGGAAGGGTGGGGCATGGGAGTCATGCTGTTTTCAGTCAAAAACTCCCGTGGTGTGGGCAGGTGCACTCATAAGTCACCCATCGTGAAATGGGCAAATGGATTGAAAGAATCTCCCAAAAAAATTCACTGTTGCCAAATTGTGTGAGAGACTATATGTACTGATGTAGGTCATCTTAGAGCTTAACCTTCTTAAGAAATTATAGGGGCTAAATGTTAGGTTAAATAGTCTGCATTTAGCATATATCATCTGAGGTTTTCAATACACTGAACTTTTTATCTGACCTAATTCATGGAGAAATTTTTGTCTGAAGGGGCTTATTTCATGATTTTGTTTATTTTAGGCAGTATTCAGCAGTTGTATTCAAAGATAAGCCCCAGAGTTCTGGGATGTTAGGACTTGTACCCTTCTTAAAGAAATGTCTAAAAATTTTCCTTCAGCAACTGCTTTGATAAGTTACAGTTTAAGAATTAAATAGTTTATGTAGGTGTGTTTGTGTGCGTTAAATATTTTCTTTAACTTGAATTAATCACAACCATGTATTTTCTTGCCAAAAATGTGTGTTCAGCAAAGATGATCTAAATAAATGGAGATAACTGTAAAAAAAAAAAATTCACTGATGCTGAACACAGCCTCTCACAACAATGCTAACTGCTACACCGATGCAGATGGGTTCCTAAAACACGGCCTCAGCCTGTAATCCTGCGCCTTTGGGAGGCTGAGGTGAGTGGATTGCCGGGTTCGAGACCCACCTGGGCAACCTGGCGAGACCTCATCTCTACAATAAATCAAAAATGAGCCGGGTGTGGTAGCGTGCGCCTGTAGTTCCAGCTACTTGGAAGGCTGAGGTGGAAGGATCACCAGAGCCCAGAAGGCGAGGCTGCGTGGCCGGGAGCGGCCACTGCACTCCAGTCTGTCCAGTCTGGGCGACGACGGAGTGAGACTCCAACTCAAAAAAAAAAAACAAAACACTTACCTAGCAGGGAAAGCCTGTATTACAAGGGACCTGCCTTCCAAAAGATAATTCTTGTTGTTTTGGGTCCTCCCCTTGTATTTATATTCTATCTCAATGAAAACAAATTTTAAAAATTCCAGTAGTCACAAATAAAGATAAAATTGATTTTGATGATATATTATTCTTAATACATCCAAAATGTTATTACTTCAACATGCAATCCATATAATAATTAGTGAGATAGTTTACTTTTTAAAAATTTTTATTTTTTATTTTATTTTAGTTTTAAAAAAATTTTAGCCCGTCTTATCTTGGACTAGTCACATTTCAGGTGAATTTAGCACAGTTCTAGAGAATCAGAGAAAGTTTTCTGGATGGAGATCATGTCTGGAAAGGGTTATGGGCCATGAGCAGGGGTTTCACCAGAGAGGCAAGATAGAGTGAGAGGACATTCTAAGCATAAAAAACAGTATTTGTGAAATAAGACCAAGGTCAGAGAATGGTAAGCATGCTATTTTTCCAAAATGCCCCAAATTCTAATGTAGAGGGATGTTTTATTCTGGGTAAGGCATTAAAGCAGGAATCAAATGCTTTTGAGAAATTGAAATGCTTAACTTAGTGATGATGAAGACTCAGTGTAAATGAGTTTGTCTGATTGTTGACAGCAGAGCTTAAGGACTAAAATTTGGGGAAGGGACAGAGAGAAGGGCTGAGGGCTTGGCCTCTTGGTTGAGAGGGACAAGTGAAGCATAGAAGTAGGCAACTCCAGTTGTAGAGGCCATGTGGGCATGTAGTGTCCATTGTGTGCCCTCAGGAGGAGACGGACACTACTCTAGTGGAAGGCAGGAAGCCCTAAAGGCAAACTTGCCTTTTAGCAAGATTCAACATCTTGTGTTGACCATCCCTGGGATAAGGTCCCAGAAATTAAGCCCCAGGAAACAAAGGCAAAGCTGTGGTCACAGAATTTGTTTTTAGCTCACCAAATTTTCGGGGAGCATTTTGGCTTGCAGTAAACATTACAAGGTTGAGTTTGTACTTACGTGTAATTTAGGTTCTTGCGGAAACCATGTAGAAACCCATATGACTCATTTTGGTATACTTTGTCAGTAAAAGGTGAACCAACTTTCAAAAGTTAGGTATTCAGCATTTCTAGCTTGCATGAAGTGGAAGAAAAAAGAGTGATTTCCTCTCTACCTCACCCCACCCAAGATAAGAAACTCCAGTATCATACTGTGTGGTCAGACGGGACCCAGACATTTCTTCTTCCACACCCTTGACCCTTCATTAAATTTGTTTTTCCGGCATTTCACTGTCATTTTAAGTTAAATATGTTCACACACACACTTTTTGTTTTGGTCTTTTTCTTCCCCCCTTCCACTCCACCCCCCCACTCCCTCCCCCAGTTTCCCTTTTTTCAGCCTATACCGAAATCCTCTTTAAGTGACCATTTCTATTCCTCTTTAAATTGGTAATTACACAGAGTTCTTTCTTTGCTTGGTCCCTAAATTTATGAACTTGCCACTTTTACCTTAAAATAACTTTTAAAATTACAGAATTCACCTTTACTGTTTCCTCAATACAAAATCAGTGCATGTACGAGGCAAGCCTGTGAGTTCTGTTTTGTTGCCTTGGGTCACCTGCTTCTGCCAACCACCCTGTGTCCTTTCACAAGTCTCTCCTTTGGGTGTAAAACAAAGAATTGACTCAGATTACCTTCCAGATTATCTCCCAGTCTGAAATTCTGACTCCATCGTAGATGCTGAGAGGTAGAATAGCAAAGAGCTTTAGAGCTTGAAGGTTTCAAAGGCATGTGGATCTTGGTCTTTTATTTATTTTATTTTTTATTTATTTATTTATATTTATTTATTTTTGAGTTGAAGTCTCACTCTGTCACCCAGACTGGAGTGCAGTGGCCGCTCCCAGCCACCGCAGCCTCGACCTGCTGGGCTCCTGCGATCCTTCCGTCTCAGCCTTCCCAGTAGCTGGAACTACAGGCGCGTGCTACCATGCCCGGCTAATTTTTTGATTTATTGTAGAGATGAGGTCTCGCCAAGTTGCCCAGGCGGGTCTCGAACCCTCAGGCTCAAGCAATCCACTCACCTCAGCCTCCCAAGGCGCGGGATTACAGGCTGAGCCACAGAGCCCGGCTTGTATATTTATTTTGAGTCTCTTATACTTGGACAGAAAATTAAAATTGGTATAATCTTCCTGATAGATTAAAAAAAAACACATTTATTATTTGAAGTATCTTTTATGATAACACTTTTTCTTTTAAACTCAGTAATAGAATAGAATAGAATAGAATAGAATAGAATAGAATAGAATAATAGAATAGAATATACCTGCACAATCTTTCTTTTGGTTAATATTTGCATACTGTATCTCTTTCCATCATTAATTTTTTTTTTTTTTTTTTGAGTTGGAGTCTCACTCTGTCGCCCAGACTGGAGTGCAGTGGCCGCTCCCAGCCATCGCAGCCTCGACCCGCTGGGCTCCAGCGATCCTTCCACCTCAGCCTTCCAAGTAGCTGGAACTACAGGCGCGTGCTACCACACCCAGCTCATTTTGATTTATTGTAGAGATGAGGTCTCGCCAAGTTGCCCGGGCGGGTCTTGAACCCCGTGGGCTCAGGCAATCCATTCACCTCAGCCTCCCAAAGGCGCAGGATTACAGGTTGAGCCACCGAGCCCAGCGGATCTTGGTCTTTTAAAGATGAGAGACTGGCAGGGTATTTCCCCTCTCTAAGTCTCTGTCCTGCCATCTGTAAAATGAGGATAAGAATACCTACTGCTCAGGACTGTTATGAGGCTAAAGGTGATGTCTCATATAAAGTATTTACATGATACAATTGTTACATGGTAATTGCTCAATAGAAGCAATGGTTTTGGCCAGGCGCGCTGGTTTGTGCCTATAATCCCAGCACTTTGAGAGTCTGAGGTGGGATGATTGTTTGAGGTCAGGAGTTTGAAAGCAGCCTGGGCAATATAGCAAGACCTTACCTCTACAAAACAAAATAATAATTTTTAAAAAATTAGCCAGCCATGCTCAGTGGCTCAACCTGTAATCCCAGCGCTTTGGGAGGCTGAGGTGAGTGGATTGCCTGAGCCCGTGGGTTCGAGACCCGCCTGGGCAACTTGGCGAGACCTCATCTCTACAATAAATTAAAAAATTAGCCGGGCGTGGAAGCGCATGCCTGTAGTTCCAGCTACTCAGAAGGCTGAGTGTAAGGATTGCCACAGCCCAGCAGGTCGAGGCTGCGGTGACTGGGAGCAGCCACTGCATTCCAGTCTGGGTGACAGAGTAAGACTCCAACTCAAAAAAAAAAAAATTAGCCAAGCATGGTAACTGACACATGCCTGTAATCCCAGCTACTCAGGAGGCTGAGGTGGGAGGATCTCTTGACCACAGGAATTTGAGGTTGTAATGAGTAATGACAGTGCCATTGTACTCCAGCCTGGGTGACAGAGTGAAACCCTGTCTCAGAAAAAAAAGTGTAGTGGTTTGTAGCTAGCAAAAAAATATACAGTCTTGTAGGGCAATGGAAACAAGCATTCAGCTAGCTCCATTCAAGACCTCAAACTACTGAAATCCAGTACTTCTAATTGCTGGTGGTAGGTGCCCATGAAGACGATCTTTTATTACAAAAGCAATACCCCTTTATGGTCTAGCTACTGTATGGAAGTGCCTCATTTAAACTACAGCTTCCTCTGCCAGGTAGCTATTTGGAGTTGGCCATTGTTCGTTTATTTGCTCCTGTAAAAATTCTGAAAGGGAAGATACCCACACAAGGCATATTACATCTAGGATAAATACAAAGTTGGAGGAGGTTGATGAATTAAAATGCATCTCAGGGATATTATAATTATTGACATAGCTGATATATTAGAATGAAATTCTAGAGAATTGATGGCCCAACCATCATGGAGGTTGAAAAGTCAATGCCTGGTTTATCTTCAGTCTGCTAGTGACAACAATTACAGTCTCTCTCCCCTTAGCAGAGCTGTTGTCATATGTTTAATCAGCTCTGCATTTGACCTCTTTGCCCGTCTCTGCTACTACTGCTGATGACTATACCAAGAGGGAGACAACCAAGGAGACTGTCTAGGGTAGGCAGAGTAATAGAAATAATCCCTAAGTCCCCCGCTGGAAAATCAGAAATTATTTCTACTGCCTGTTTTCCTTGATCCCATACCCTGTCCTCTCAGTTACTCTTCCCTACTCTTCACTGCTGTGGGAAGATTCAAACTCTGCCCCTGGCTGACATTGCATACAAAGTGCCTTGGAAGCTGAGAGCATTTCCTTCACAACTCTTAGAGGCCGGACTGGTTGTATCGACCTAGAAGTTTATTGAATAGGCAACCTCAGCTCTGCCATTTACCTGTAGATTAATTTGCCCAAGATCACAGGTAAGTGGTACCACTCTACCATTTATCTGAAGTGTGATCTTGGGCAAATTAATCTTTCAGTACCTTAATTGCCTCATCTGTAAAATGCAGATGATAAAAAGAACTGCGTTGTGAGGTTTATGTGAGTATTAAATGAATAGACATTAAATAATAGACAAAATATTTGTGACACAGAAGTGCTGCATGAATATTAACTCTGGTTTGAATTATCATCATTATTATCATCATCGTTATTATATTATTATTATCATCATTATTATTATTATCATCATCATTATTATAACCGCAGGCGACTCAACACTTTCTAACAAGCTATTGATTTAATTATTTATTATAACCATTTTGTACTGCCTGTCTCCCCTTTCTCAGCATTTTTTTTGTGGGGGGGCGGATTCTTCTTTTTTCATAGGCACCTATCCTGTCATCTTTTCCCCAAATTTATCCACTGAAGTAGACCCAGCACCTAGAATAATGCCTGACACATAGTTGGTACTCGCATAATATTTATTGAATGTTTGCAGAAATGAATGAATGGGCTCAGGTGACATGACTGCCCTCTGACTTCCATAGTAGTTACACTTCTCTCCACAGTAGGCTCAGTGACTGATCTTCAGATGGTGGCATGAAATGGGAGGAGACTGAGATACATGCTCTCAGGTTCCAAGACCTGCTGTTAACAGTTCCCAGGTTTTATGCCCACTACACAGAAAAGTCAATGCACTGCAACAGCAGTTGTTGCAGTAGAGACAGAGTTTAATGCAGTAATTGCAAAGTAGCTGAGTGAAGAGGATAGGAGGTGTTTCTCAAATTTGCCTCCTGGAGAACTCAAAGGCTAGGATTTTTTTAATGAGTAATTTGGCAAGCAGGGTCCAGGAATTGGGAATGCTGATTGGTTGGGAATGAAGCCAGAGAGGTGTTGAGATTGTCTTCCTGGCTAAGTCAGTTTCTGGGTGGGGTTCATAGGTCATTGGTCCGGTTGGCATCAAATGGTCTACCAGAATGCAGAGTATGAAAAATACCTCAAACATCAGTCTTAGGTTTTGCAATAGTGATGTTATCTTTTAGGGGCGAGTCTTGTGACCACCGACTATATGACTCCTAAACAATAAAATTAGGGAAACAGGCTAGGAATAATGGCTGGTTATTGTTTAACTAAGCCTATAGGTTAGAAAAATTTACCATCAAGGAGGCCAGCATGATCTGAAGATCCCAGAAGGGCTTCATGAAAAATAACTTCACCAGTCTTGCTGCTGGCCCCAAGAGCTGCAACATGCATGGAGAAAGAAAAAGTCAAAAAGAAAAGAAGTATAACAAACATCTTATGATTTAGTCATGCCTATGTCTTAATAAAATTTGGGCCACCCATTACAATTTTAACCCTGTGGTCTTTTATTAATTTTATGAAGGCAATTTACTGTTTATAGGCCTTGTTATCTGTCAGAAAATAAACTGGGAAATTTTAGGTATGTGTGTCAATTAGATTCTACATACAATTATGCTCAGAAGAACCAACCGTTTTATATAAAATCCAAAATTAGTTTGACTCTGATTGGTGATGCTGAATGAATAACCAAGCAGCCCTATTAATAAATGAAGTTTAATGTTTCTTGAGCTTAATCATTTCTTGTGGTTTTTAGTTGAATCCAAGGCCTGAGTGCCAAAGAGCCTTTTAACTACTATCACCTCAGATAGTTATCTTTTCCACTTAGCTTTATTATTTTCCATTTTAAAACACTGGGAAACATTCCCAAAGTGCATTTTCAAAAGAAAAATTTCCACCAAAGCTCAAATTTGTGCTAATCTAGTTAAGAAACATAATTCTTGGCATCCATAGAACAAGGCCCTCTTGTTTTACTTCTCCAGCTAGATATAACTGTCCCCATGGGCAAGTCTGTGTTTCTATACTACGCTTCACTGAATTTGTTCCCTGAGGACCAAACTGTGTGTAAGACGATACTCATCCCAACATGCCCACGTCTGCACTGAGAAGCAAGGTCTGTCATAGGCGCTGACATTATCAGCAGCTGTCAAAGTGATGTGTGTGTAAAGCCATAATCATAGGGCTGTCTCCGCGTGCATGCCATTAGCCTTTCTGTGATCCAAGTAATTCTAGAGATAAAACAATTTCATGAACCTGAGGTCTTACTGCATTAACAACTCCTTTTGCTGCCTTTGAAAGAGAAGCTCAGATACTGGAAGGATGTCGTTTGGTACTTGTTAGTTCCGTGGGTCCCTCCTCCTCTGTTCAGCCTTATCTCAGTCTCCAAACTCCTTACTCACATCCTGTTGCCGTCAGCAGTGCCCACGGCTTCTTGATATGCTAGGAACTGTCTAGACGCTGTTTGGAGATTGAGAACCTTTCGTGACAGTTTCTTGGTGTTTATATTAACAATTTCACTTTTCATGTTACTTGAAAGAGTTCCAAATGATATGTGGGAGGAAAACAGAAAAAGTGACTGTGTTAATTTAAAAAAAAATGATGACCTTATATATTTTGGAAAGATACTCTACTCGGAGCCACACTTCAGAGACTTGAATGACTGGTCTCTATTTTTCTCTAGAACATCTAGAAGTGTGAAGAATATGATCAAACTGATTAAGGCAGCCTGTTCTTTCATTATTGCTGGCAGGTGCTAGCTCATTCCAAAGTTCACAAACATCAGTTACAGGGAACACTATTTCCCTAGGCCATTCACTATGCCTGTCTGTGTTCACAGAGAGTAGGGAACACTTCTCAATGCTGCCACCTTTGATTTCTCAGCAAGTTACAGGTACATGTGCTTGAACATATGTTCCTCTAATGGAGGATGTGTACCTCTCTGCCTGTAAGTTGTTCTTGGTAAAAAATGTGGAGTAGGTAAAGTAAACATAGGCATGGAGTTTTCTGTTGGAAAGCTTTCAGAAGACTTGTGTGTTGTGTTCCACCCTCAAAACCGGGGCTTTGACCAGTCATGATAGGGATAAGGATGTATCATCTAAAAGTTAAACTAGTGGCCAGGCGTGGTGGCTGAAGCCTGTAATCCCAGCACTTTGGGAGGCCAAGGTGAGAGGATTGCCTGAGGTCAGGGATTCAAGACCAGCCTGGGCAACTTGGTGAGGCCTCATCTCTACAATAAATAAAAAAAATAAGCTGGACATGGTAGCGTGCACCTGTAGTTCCAGCTACTTGGAAGGCTGAGACAAAAGGATTGCCTGAGCCGAGCAGGTCAAGGCTGCAGTGGCCTTGAGTGTGCTACTGCACTCCAGCCTGGGCAACAGAGTGAGACTCTGACTCAAAAAATAAAATAAAATAAAATGAAAGTTAAACTAGCAAAAACCTACATGAAATGGAGAGATTGGCTGCCTATAGGAGCAACCCAAGAAATTGTATAGGTGAGACTGAGGGGCTTGGGAAACACCTGATGCTCTAAATAGTAATTTGAATGTAACTAAATGGAGGAGGGATAGAATATGATTATAATCAAGAAAAAATGGTCAAATCAATTGGCTTCCTAAATACCATTTAAAGAGTATGTGGGAAAAAAAAGGATGCTCAGATGCTCAGTGTGGAATCACTATTTTGGCATGTTTACCCAGGACTACTGGGGATCAGGGGGTAAAGACTGAATCTGATGAACAGAAAGATCCAGTCACCAGAGATAGGGATTCAGTTGTAGGACAGGAGTGTTGTTTTAATCAGGTTTCACCATGGCCTAGATGAAATATCCATCAAGATCTCTCTCTGCTCTGATCTGATTTTGTGCCATGAGTAAACATTCTGGTTTCTAATCTGGCTCTTTCATATCCTGAAAACGTGAAAAGGATACCCTAGGTCTGACCTAGGAAAGTCCCTCACAGTGGATGAGTACATTGGCATGTCTGGTTATGCACCCACCTTTTGGAAACTGGTGTGAGTTAACCTCAGTGGATACAAACAATTCTGTGTGGCCTGACCAAGTACATGCCCAGAATTCTAGAAATGAGGGATAACCCCTGGGGAGGAGGAGCAGCCAGGCATTCGGAGAGGTCTCATAGCTTATCATATCAATAATGGCCCTGTCTGATCAGACCCAGTTAAATTCACTGAAGTGAGCAACAAAGGCATGCAGCCTGTTCTTTCATCAGAGAAGACTGGCTAAAGGCCATAGTCCAAATATGTCAGTGTGTAGGAACTCTAAGATGGATAGGACAGAGACCTAGACCTACTGAGTGGAACTGCTAAATAGACACATGATTTGTCACCAAAGAGTTTGGTCAGAACTTTGAATACGGCTGACTTAATGGTGGGATATCAAGTTAGATTGTGAAATACCTATTTTCTCTGTTCGGGGGTCAGAGTGCTCCCACCCCCCTGGCCCCTCCACCCCCTCCCCCCAGATCTGGAAAATGGATGGAACTGAAGGAATGGATTAAAGATTTATCAGTTCTATTTGTGTTTCTAGTGATTGGGGTGGGGGTGGGGAGCTTAAGCACAAGAGACTTAATTAGCTCATTTAGAAAAATTTAGGGATTGAACTGGCCTCAGGCACCGCCTAAAGGCATGGGATGCAAATGATATTACCAGGACCTGGTTTCTCTCAACTTGTCACTCAGATAGATTCGTGTTTCCTTGAGTCTCATGCAGGTTCTCTCCTACTGAGGTCAGCAGATGACAGCAGCCATTCTTGATCTTCCCTTCTCAATACTTTAAATACAGCAGGAAAGAAAGAGTCTCTCCCACAGAGCCCTTAATTACAGTTTGGTAGTGTGCCCATCCTTGCACTTATCATTTGGACCAGGAATATGATTCTCTCATGGTCAGTGTCATTTGATCCCTCTTGAGACCAAAAGTGGAGATGCCTTTGTTAGAAGTGCCTGGATAGATTCCCCAGATAGGTATTAGAATAGAGTTTCCAGGAGAAGGATGAATAGATATTGAGTAGGAGTCTAGGGGAGCTGATGATGACTTGGAGGTAGAAGAAAACCAAAGCAATAACATTTTCTGTGACTTCAGGAAAGATGTATGAACTGGACATCAAGATAGGAATGTTGCAATGTTATCATCACTCCCAAGACTCACTAACTTACTCTAGAACATACATTTGAGTGACTCAGTTATTCTGAATATTTACTTTACCTGATTCCCATATCCAGTGTGAATAATTGGTCATCTTCCTGACACTGTCACCACCATTATTATACTCTTGGTTACATTGAATCTACCACTGAATGTCCTTGTCACTCAAAAAACCCTGAGAGGTTGTTTATGTAGGGTATGCATACAATATTCAATCCTGTACTCATACTAGCTTTTGAGTCCATTTAAAAGAATAGCTGAAATTTGAAATTATATATCTGTACCTCTTTCTCAGATAAGAGGTCATATTATATTTTGAGGAATTCTCACTAAAAACAGCTTTCTAATCAGAACACAGACCAAAATTAATGATTAATGAAATTGAGCATATTTTCATGCTGGGGGTTATTTTTATATACTGTTTTGTAAAGTATCTGTCAAGTACTGTGTCTATTTTTCTATTTGGTCGCTTGTCTTTTTAAAAATTGATTTGGAAGAGCTTTTTGTATATATTCTGGGTACTAGTAGACTTTTGTTGGATAAATGTATTACTATTATCTTCTCTCGCTCTTTAGATTATATTTTCATCTTCTTAATGATATCTCTTAATGATTAAAACTTCTTATTTTTATCTGCTTTATGCTTTTTTCTTTATTGTTAATATTTTTTGATTAGATTTAAGAAAATCTTTGCCCACTCTGACACCATCAAGATGGTCTCTGGGTTTTTCTCTACCCTGTTTTATATTTCACTGTTAGATCTGCAATCTATCTGAAATTGATTTTTGTTACAGAAGATATAAGGGTCAAGATACATTTTTTTCTTCCATATAAATATCTAATTGGCTGGGCGCAGTGGCTCATGCCTATAATCCCAGCACTTCGGAAGGCCGAGGCAAGCAGATTGCTTGAGCCCGGGAGTTCAGGACCAGCCTAAGCAGTTTAGCAAGACCTGTCTCACAAAGAAAATAAAAAACTTAGCTGGACATGGTGGTGCATACCTGTAGTCCCAGCTACTGGGGAGGCTGAGGCAGAAGGATTACTTGAGCCCAAGAGATCAAGGCTGCAGCGAACTGTGATTGAGCCACTACACTCCAGCCTGGGTAACAGAGTAAGACTCCAAACTCAAAGATAAACAAATAAATATCTAATGAACCCAACTATCCCGTTTCTAAGATGGCATAGTATTGCTCAGGGACTGTATTTATCAATGGTAATTTTTGCCTAATATCCTTTCTGTTGTCCTCATTGTGAGATTTGACACATGCAGGTGGAATTCTAGAGTTCATTCTGCTTAAGAATATAACTTTCTCTCTAAGTTACTGGGAAAAGTTGAAGAATGAAAGCGGTTCTGGCTTTGCATTGTATTAATCAGGATGCACGCTCAGCTGCTATATAGCAGTGGGTTAAGCAACACAGAACTTTATCTCTCATCAAATAACTCAAGTAGCAGTCCAGGGCTAATTTGGTGGCACTATGATATCACAACCCAGCCTCCTTCTGTTTTTCTTCTTTATGACTCAACACATGATTTCTACCTCATGGTCTGTTCCAATCTTTGTCACTATATTCTCATTCCAACCAGCATTTAAGGGGAAAATGGACTTCATGGTAATAGTAATCCGGAGGTTGAGTACATTACTGCCATGTCTGTCCCCTTGGTCAGAGCTTTGCACTTGGCCACATCCAATTGCAAAGAAGGCTGAGAAATGCAGCCTTTAGCTGTGTGGTCATGTCGCAGCTGAAATTCAGGAATATATTACTAAAGGAAAAAAGGGTGAATAGTTATTGATGGTCAGTTGGTTTCTGTCATAATACTCTCCATCTATCATTGTAGATTTTTCCTCACTGTTCTCAGTCTGATGCAAAGAAACATAGTATTGAATACCTAAAGGTAAATATCTATTTGGAATTGATTTTTGTTACAGAAGATATAGGGATCAAGATACATTTTTTTCAAGTCATTACGTGATCCTCTTTACATGAAGGTCAGCAGACCCTCAGCAGCCTAGAAAGTCGTCCTGTATTGTTACCTGTTTTGGGGTCCTTTCATGAGGACTTTTTAATTGGAAAAGATTATGCCAATCACTTTTACAAGTGAGAGACATATAGGGATGACATCTCCATGATCATCCTGCAAGATGGTGGCAGAGGAGGGATTAGAATTCAGAGTCTTGCTTTTCCATCAGATGCCTTTTCGCACCACTACACAATGGATTCGCGTTTTCTTTATCAGTTACTCAATTTGCCCAATATTGAGTAGCTACCAAAAACTCAGAATTTGGGGACAGGAGGTACTAGAAGAACTGATGGGTGGAAAGATTGGTACTTTTCACATGATTCATTTGAGGAAAAAAACCCAGTTTTTATTTATAATATAATAATATGAAGGCACTCAAGCACATGATGCACTATGCAATTTTTGCCCTATAGTGAGTCTGAGAGGTGGGGTTGATGGTCAGAGTTAGTGAATGTGTACCATTCATTTTTAAGAAAATAATTTGGGCTGGGCTTGGTGGCTCAGCCTGTAATCCCAGCACTTTGGTAGGACAAGGTGAGTGGATTGCCTAAGCCTGCGGGTTCGAGACCAACGCAGGCAACTTGACAAGACCTTGTCTCTACAATAAATCAAAAATTAGCCAGGTGTGGTGGCACATGCCTGTAGTTCTGACTACTTGGAAGGCTGAGGTGGAAACGATCGCCAGAGCCCAGCAGGTTGACACTGAGGTGGGATGATGCACTCTAGCCTGGGCAATAGAGTGAGACTCTAACTAAAAAAAAGAAAAGAAAAGAATTTGAATTTTCTAAGTGTCTCCTAATTAGAAAGTAAATGCTGATAGCACTATCTTATATGTAAAGACATTTTTTGTTCAGTCCTTAAGTAAATAAAGAAGAGAATGATTTCAGGATACAGAATTCATGTAGCATTTAGCCTTATGTTCATTTATTTTTTTCTTCTGAATCTCATTAGCTGCAACTTTAGATTTTAAGGTATAGTTCAAAAGGTAACTTGTCCACCATTCCTTTAGTTTGTTTTCTCGAGTGTAAATCTGATGTGTTATTCCTCTTATCATTGACTCCTGAAGGCCCTAAAGCTCAGTTCCAGACTCCTTTGCCTGGCATGTCAGACCTTCATAATCATGCCCGTATTTACCTGTCCCATCCCTCTGCTCACCTCCCACCCCACATTCCCTACACATACCCCTCTCCAGCCCTACTGAGCTATTTGCAACTCCCCAGGGCATAAGCACCCCCTCGCCTCTGTGTGTGCACAAGTATTCTTCCTTCTTTCTGCCCACTTCTTATCTTGCCATCACCCAGCCATCTCTCCTTCATTAGGTCTCAGCTAAAACATCGCCTCCTCCAGGAAATCTTTCTTGACATCAAGACTGGATTGGGTACTCCTTCTTTGCTCCCTTAGCTCCCCGCCTCTTGCCTGTTATGGCTGTCATCAGCCTGTGCTCTTTACTTGGCTGCTTGCCTTCAGGTGTCCCAGACAAGACCAAGAGTTCCCGAGTTCCCAGTTATAATATCAACAGGGCAGGCCTTCTGTTTTCACAGCTGTACTCTGGGAGCTTAGCTCAATAAATATTTTTTGAATGAATGAATAATGTGTCACTTATAATTTGTTGCTTTCTTCTATTTCCTCAGAATTACAACCGGCCTCCTGTGATGGCATTAGCCATCCCCATTGCAGTGAAATTCCTCCACAGAGGCAACAAGGAACTGTGCAGGAATATGTCTAACTACCTGTCCCTAGCTGCTATCACCAAGGCGGAGCTCCTGGCTGACCACACGGAAGTTTTCATAAAGAGCATACTCCAAGGTATGGTGCAAAGGCTGAGCTTCAGGACATGCTTTAGGAGTCGTTTAAAAGTATTTTCATGAAACATTTATGGTTTGAGGAAAGTGAGACCTAGAGTATTAAGAGGCAGGTTAGTTTCTGCTTTGCCGCTAGGTGGCTTAAGAGCATGCAGGTCACATGGGCTGTCTGAGTGAATCTGTCTCTCCCCATGGCAAATGAATTACTTGGACTCATTAGATGAGTTGTAAGTTTCCTTCCAACTCCACATTTCTCACTTGGGAAAACTATGTTTTCCAGGCTTCTGGTCATCTTGTCCAGCTACTGGCCATGGAGAGCTTATCTCTATACATCAAGTGGAGTGTGTCCCACAGCTTTTGGTGGTAGATGGAAAACCTCTTCTTCATTTGGTTTCCAAAACCACAAAATATCTTTTGTTAGATAAAAGATACCAGAAAACATGTAATGACTCCTTAGATGTGTATATGACTTGGGACTGGTTTACAAGTGTGTTAAGTATTAGTATGAAAAATCATATCAGGACACCTCTGGTAGTTGTTCCAACATTTGAATGGAAGAGAAGGTCAAGTTAGTCCATGCAAAATATTCTCCTTGTCTTTTCTTTTTGCATTTGGTTGCAGATCTATCAGAAACTATGTTTTTTGGATGTGGGGTCAGAGAACAAGATATGGTATTGTTTGATATGTACCCTCATTAATAAGAATGTGGGAGGTTCATGAGTATCTCAGCTCACAGTTTACTGACACAACCCTCCATATGCTTAGATTGGACATTAATCCCCTGTAAAGTGCTCACAGTCCAAATATTTCTTAGGGTCCCCAAAGGTGTCCTACGTGTGCTCTCTTCCCAAGGTCTCTTCCCAAGACCAGCCCCCAAGTCCATGCTGCTGTTCCATCCATGCTTCCTCACATAGCATGCTGGGAGGCTGTTCTCCCCTGCCAGAGCCCAGCAGACCCTGAGGCTGTTACAAAAAGTCCCAGAAATGGACTCCACTCCTAGGGACCCTATGCTGCCCTGCCAGCAATGGCAGCCTCTGCGCCTTTATGCAGAGCCACCTGAAGCTTCAGGAGCCACCAAGTCCTCAGCCCACTGACTGCCTGTGACAGGATGGGCAAGAACACCAGTCTTTCTCTTTGGTCTTACACAAAGGCCCCAGAGCAGTGCCAAACTGTGTTACCATGTTTGTATTAAAACAAATGGCTGTTTCATCTGAAACTCTCTTTTGTTTCCCTGGGCTCGACTATCTCCCCAGGAATTTGGGTTACCGATAAATTAGTCCTCCATTGTTCAAAATGCCTACTGCCTTCCGAGAACTAAGGTTTTGTTCCTAACTTAAGCTCTTTGACATTCCTAAGGCAGATTTTTAACCCCACCTCCAGATTTCTGACCAGCCACCCAGTGGTCTGCCAGACACTCAGATATATCTCTGCTCCAGTGTGATGGTGACTATAGTCTATCACTCAATCTGTGCTCCCGCTAAAGATTTGACATTATTAACACTAGTCAGTATTTTCATTTCTCATTTCCTTTGACCGAGTTGTTCATTTCACTTTATATATGATGTTGAATTTGCTAAAAGTCCAGAAAAGCAATTATGCTTTTTTTTTTTTTTTTTTGCCACCTTGGCTACATTTTTGGAACAGATTTTATAGATGTTACAAACACTTACACACAACACACATTTTAAAACCATGATAATCAGACTTGTAAGTAACAGATTTATGAAAAAAAATTGAATTAGCTTTATATAGCTGCCAAGAACTTAGCTCATCTATTTGTGTTTTTTTTAAGGCTTTTTCAGTGACAAAGAAGTCTTTGAAACACAAAATACATTTCCTAAATTCACTGCAAGCATTTGAAATAAACAAATGGTTTGGTTTATTTGATCTGGCACTATGAAAACTATCATATTATAGATGGTAATTCGACCAATAAAGGGGTGGGGCTGCATATTTCAGGGTTTAGATTTTTAAGACCAATGTAACTATAAAACTCTATTATCACTCATATGAGCCCATCAAACTTTGAGTTGCAAAGCAGAGGGGATATTGCTGTCTCTGAGAAGTACATTTTCTGCTCTGTAAATCTTTGTCTTACATCCCCTGCCAAACAGTGTTAGGACCCACTGCTGGGATTTTTTTTTTTTTTTTACATTACCTGTAGTTTTCTTCCCTTTAGGCCTTCTTCTTTGACTTATAGTATATTAATCCTCATTTTTTCATATTTCTACTTCTACAAAACCATTGGATGGTCATCGCTTCAACTATGATACTAGCCATTATAACAGCATTAATAATAACATCAATGGCTAAAATGTGTTGCATGTGTTTTTTTATGTCAGATACTGTCTTAAACCATGTATACCCTTTGTATTATTGAATACCCATAAGAATCTTATAACAGAAGTCCTATTATTATCCCATTTTATCAGTTAGTAGTATTTTTAGTAACAGAAACCAACAGGTATAAATGACTTGATGGTTAAAAAAAGAAAGAAAGAAAGAAAAGGAGAAGGAAGAGAGGGAAAAGGAGGAGCAATCTCTCCTCATTGGCACAAGAACCTGAAAAACCCATGAGTATTCCAGACTTCCAATATGGCTGACTCAGGTGGTCTCAAAAGTCACTGCTCATCTCTGCTTCTTGTGGATGGTTTCACTTCCATGCTCATGGTGTGGGCCTCGTAGCTTCCAGCTAACATCTTCATGTATACCTGTTAAGCAAAAGAAAGTCCATAGTCTCATTTTCTCTGTTTGACCTGACACAGGACACACAACCATTTCTGAACTAATCCATCAATGTTGCCAGGGAATGCTGTACTTCAGTTGGCCCCACTTAGGTCATGAGCCACCCTCAAAGCAGGAGATGGGAGTCAGCTGCAGCAGAGCCACATGGATGAGGAGTAGAGGAGTAGATTCCCCAAAAGAAACCCAAGGCCATTGACACCTGTGAGTGAATTAATATTGGGGATGGAAAAAACCACAAATGTCCACTGTAACATTTTATAAACAAGCAAGCCAAAGCTTAGAGAAGCAGCAAGATTCAAACTCTGACCATTTCATTTGAAATCCTACCTTTACAATAGAATCTCAACTCCACCAAATACTAGTGGTAATTGTGTCTTTCTGAACCTCTGTTTCCTCATACGTAAACAGAAATGTTGAGACACGAGATAATGCCAGAACAGTCAGCTTTCAATAAATATTAGCTAAGATGGTGATGATGATAATCATGACTGCCTGTCTGTAGTTGAATGCCTTTATACTGCCAGAGAACTATTTCCTGTGGCAACCCACTTTACCTCTGGACAGATCTGAGTATCAGATATTTCTTCCTTTTGTTGAATTACAAGTTCTCGCCCTGGAGCCTCCCACTTTTGATTAAGGCCCTCTACTTGAGTGATAAAACATAATTCGTCTTTTACATGACAATTCGAAAATTGGACCACAACTTTCATATCTCATCACCCCTCCCCTCTGCAGTTTCCTCATTTCTTCCTCAGATATCACATCTTCAGTTTCCCTCTCAGTTCACTCACTTGGCAGGTGATGACTTGATTCTGCAGTCATTTGCAAGATGTACCCTGCTCCTCCCCTGCTTGGTTGCTCTTCCCCTACTTGGTTGCTGTTCCCTGACTGTGTTCTGGTTTGCCTGTTGGCATCACACAGCATGGAGTCCATGACTGAGGACAATATTCCAGCTTCGGTCTTGCCTGTGAGGAGTAAAATGGATTTATCTCCTCTGTCTAGAGTCTATAATTGCCTTAGTGGAACCTAAAACCAAATTTACTTTTTTTGTCAATCATATCTTTGATTTCTATTGACTTCTATTCTGCAACTTTTAAAAATATAAGTTGTTTTCACATATTCAGCAGTTTCTACCATGCTCTTTGTTTAGTGGGTTTTATGAGTTATATTTAAGTGCTCAATTTTAACCCTTTATACGTTTTTCTTATGAGATTCAACCCATTGCTTTAGCATGCCAAGATCTTACTGTATAATGTTTCTTCCATTTCAGTGTATCTGCAGCTCTTCCAAGGCTCTTTCACCTGTATATTTTATGAGTAGAACCACTCTGGTCTTTATTTTAAAACACTGAGGAAAGCTGAGCAGATGGGGCCAGGAGAGCCTTGTGTTGTATCAATGGTGTCTGCCCCTTAAGACATGGTTGCCATTATTTCACTGGTCATATTTTTTGCAATTGCATTATATGTATGTCTGTCCCTGGTACCTTCTTTATGCTTATCAGTCAATCATGAGAGACTTTTTCCAGTGGGATGTGTATTTATCCCTAATGGGCAAATATTTAAATAGTTCCAACCAATTTTTGCTACTTCTTATTATCAATGATTGTATGCAGGTAAAGTTTACTTTTACATTAAATATAAATACCAATTTATTTTATTCAAATTGTTTATACTCCATTTATCTGTTTTGTGTTTTCTGAATTTTCCCAGTTAAGAGGAAATTGTAAGAGCTCCTTCCTTTTGGAGGAAGGATTAAAGACAAAAGCAGAGTGTTACCTTGATTTGTACTTGAGAGCTAAAGGGACAAAATACCTAAATACTTCTATGTTAAATAAGACAATTGTATTAGTATTTTAAAACTCCCCCACTAAAAAAGATTTAAAAGATTTAAAAATTTTCATTTTACAGGCAAATTTTAACAAATATGCAGAGTAGATCATTACAATCTTATCTAAACTTTTCCAGATAATTGGAAAAGAAGTGCATTCTCCAACTAATTGACCCCCATTATCATGGCAATAATAATATGCACCACGTGGAATGGATGAGGCTTACATAGATAAAACATCTATACTTTACATAATGCTGGGCTTATAGTTCATCTACAGTTACCGTTATTCTTTTTATCATCATCATCACCATCATCATCATTGTTGTTGTCATTACTGATTGAGTATCTGCCATGTTCCATGTCCATATTAAAAAATCTTTTTTTTTTTTTTTGAGTCAGAGTCTTACTCTGTCACCTAGACTGAAGTGCAGTGGCATGCTCATGGCCACCACAGCCTCAACCTGCTGGGCTCAGGCGATCCTTCCACCTTAGCCTTTCAAGTAGCCAGAACCACAGGCATGTGCCACCACACCCAGCTAATTTTTTTTTAAATTTTCTGTAAAGATGAGGTCTGGCCAAGTTGCCCAGGTTGTCTCAAACCCATGAGCTCAGGCAATCCTCTTACCTCCACCTCCCAAAGTGCTGGGATTATAGGCATGAGCCACCATGCCCAACTCAGAACTATCTTTATCATGAATTATAGATGCACAAATCATAAATTAAAATCTTAGCAAAATGTCTCTAGAATGCTTGAAGAAAAAAGGTGATATTTGCTGAGTGTTTACTATATACCAGATACTGATCATTTAACCCATGTAATTCTCCAATATCTTATGAGAGAGGAAATATTGTTATCTCCCACTTTATAAAATGCGTAACAACGAAGTGAGCTTATCCCAGGAATGCAGGATGGCTTAATGTTTAATCCTCAACATAAAATACTAAAGGAGGGGGGATATTGTGTGATTAGTAAAAGCATCTCATAAAATTCAGTACTAATTTGTGAAAAAAAATGTTTACTAGAAATTTTAGAGAAATGTTTTAACCTGTCTAAAATGATATGTAGTCAAGAGCAGTGACTTACACCTCTAATCCCAGCACTTTGGGAGGCCAAGGCAAGAGGATTGCTTTAACCCAGGAGTTAAGAGGCTGTGGAGAGCCATGCTTGTGCCACTGCATTCCAGCCTGGGCAACAGAGCAATACTCCAACTCAAAACAGCAACAGCAACCAAAAAAGAAAATAGACAGGTTGATAATGGTGAAACAGAAGAAGAATTCTTTTAAAATGCTACTATGTTTAGACATAAAACAAGGATGCTACTATATCTACTTCTATAGCTATGGCATTAGAAGCCCTAGCTTAGACAAGGAAAATAAATGAAAGTTATAACAATCAGAAAGGATATGATAAAACAATCATTAGTTCTGGAAAATATGATTTTCTATAGTAGAAAACCCAGATACTCTCCAGTCAATTTTTAGACATAATAAGAAAGATTTCAGAAAAGTTGCTAGAAGTGAGATCAGTTTATAGAAACCAGTTGTTTTACTATATGCCAGTTGTAATAAATTGAAAATGCAATATTATTTAAAGTAGACAAACATACAATACATGGAAGAAATGATGAGATGTATGTAACTTTTGAGAATAAAATTATAAAAGTTTATTGAAAGCAATTAAATAAGCAAATAAATCATATACTATTTTCAAGGATGGGAGGCCTTGATGTAGCAAAGATGTAAATTTTCAGTAGATTTCAGTAAAATTTTAATAACCTAGCAACAGAGATTTTCATGAACGATGGCAAACTGATTTTAAAATTCACAAGTAAGATAAATTGAAACAGTCAAAACAATTTTTGCAAAAGGAAAAAGTGAGAGTTGTTGGAGAGGAGAAGGCAGTAATTTCTCTACCAAATATCAAGACATTGTAATATCACAGTAACTAAGACAGGGTAGCACTGGTGTAAGAACAGGCAAATAACACATAGAATAGACTAGAAAGGCAAGAAACAAACCCAGGCATATGTGGAAACTGAATGCATGCCAGGGGAATCTGTGAAACAGAGAAGGATAGACTATTTAATAAATGCTTCTCAGATAGTTGGCCATATCACAACATGCATAAATTAATATCAGATGGAAAAAGGACTTAAATATACAAAACAAATTTAAATCTGTCTTTTAGTAAAATTCAAAGTCTGTTAATGATTTTTTAAAAAGTCTGTCAGCAAACTATCAATAAAAGGGACCATCCTTATTCTCATAAAAGGTATCTATAACAACAAACTAAACTAAAATTATACTTATTGTAGAATATTGAATGCTTCCCTTTGAATTAAAAAAAGACAAGGATGTCACTTGAATAATGAATTTGGTTTTTACTTAAATCATATCAGGGTAGTTTGATATTTTGTAAGATCAGAATCTTTTCAGAGGTAGATTTGTTTTCAGCGGTCCAAACTTGCCATGTGAAGATGAATGTAATACCTGTCAAGTACTGGAAAATAAAAGCACAAGCAAGGCTTAGTGCAGCATGAGTTAGCATATCTTTCACCAAGAAGCTGACCGAAGTTTTATAGACCCCTAAAATGAGGGTGTCCACAACTGTAAGGGTTTAACTGAGGGCCTGCAGAAAAACCCTTTCCAAATTTTGATCTGGAACTCTGTGGGCAATGCATACCATTGCTATCAAATCTAAAAGCAGTGTTGTCCCTTCTGCATTTCTGAATCAGTGATCATAATAAAGAAATATGCCTCCCATCAATATGCCTTTTATATGGTCCTCTGGCACAAGTCACAGGATGATCTCAAATGATCTGAAACCTAGGTAGAAAGAGAGTCTTTGGAAAGAAAATGTAATGTTATCTCAGCAAGAGTCCAAATTCCTTTCTGAGTTACCAGCAATAGCCTGGAAAAGACTGTCTATTTAATTATGATAAATTCACCTCATTTCTTTCTCTATGTGAGACAAAATTCAAACCACTGATTAGTGAGCTATCTCAGAAAAATGGAGACAGAAAATTGACCCCCATTATCATGGCAATAATAATATGCACCACGTGGAATGGATGAGGCTTACATAGATAAAACATCTATACTTTACATAATGCTGGGCTTATAGTTCATCTACAGTTACTGTTATTCTTCTTATCATCATCATCACCATCATCATCGTTGTTGTCATTACTGATTGAGTATCTGCCATGTTTCATGTCCATATTAAAAGACTAGAGGAAGAACTATACCCACTCATAGAGTTTCATAACCCCCAGGGAGATGCTTAACTACGAAAAATTCATGGCAATTATTCTTAAAGGGAAAGGTTTTCGAGTTAACCATATTACAGATTGTTGGAAAATAATTTATGAATCAAATATTCTGGGAAACAAGCTACTAAGAAATCATATTAAGAATATCCAACCTGAATATTAATACACATGGGAAATGTAGTATTGTAAAAAGCCAGTCCAAATATGGCAAGGGATAGCGAGACACACCCTGGAATACAAAAGGACTTTTGAATTGTTAACCAAGTCTTGGAACTGATATGTCAGAGTTTGCACCTTCTTGACTTCACCAGCAGATGTTGCTGTGAAGTAGAGCAAGGCCCGCACGGATCTGGATGTTGTGGGCTGAACTCAAAACGGCTTACCCACAGTGGGGAGAGAATCCTTATATCTATTTGTTTGTTTGCTTATTTATGTTTCAATCCACTGGGAGCAACTTGGAAAAACATTTTTAAGATAACTATCTTATTTCAATATCATTTTTATGGTTTAGAGAGCACTTTTATGAACAATATCTGCTTAGTAACTTCAACAAGGTAAGCAAGTCTTGTTATCCCTAATTTCTTGGCTAATTTGAGACTCAGAAAGGTTAGTTGACAGGTCCAACATCTTATAATTATTAAGTCAGCAGATGTTGGTGCCAGGATTTAAATGCTGGATTTCTGACCTAAAGCCTAGCAAACTTTCTTCTAAACTCCAGATTTATAAAACTGAATGCAAAGTTCGGCAATATGAATGCACGTGTTCTCTGAATCTGGGAATATATATAAATTAATATATAAAAATATATTTAATTATGATATAATTAAATAAATTAACATATATTAATATATATAATTTCTTTGACCAAGACTTTTAGCCTTAGGAGTGCTATTTCATAAGTGACTTAAAGACATTTTGGAAACATTTGGCTTTAGGAGGCTTCTAAAAGAAGAGCCAGATTTCTAATGTAAGATTTACAAGAAATGAAATCAAGATCAATTATAATTTTTTGTTCGCAAATCTAATTCTTTGTTAAAGTGAAGTCAGTTAAGTAATTATAAATACCAAGCTCTAAAATTCTACAATATATGCTTAGTAGTCAAATGTTCCAAATATATTTTAAAGGAGTTAATACTTAAAAGTCAATTTATATTGTAATAGTCAAGGAAAATAAATCAACTGTGTTTTGTCCAGAGAAGTTGCTCTGTTGGACACGTATACATATGTATTACGGTGATGCACTATCCAAGTTTGCTTGGGACTGAGGGGTTCCCAGTACATGGGACTTTTTTTTTTTGAACTGGAGTCTCACTTTGTCACCCAGGCTAGAATGCAGTGGCACACTCATGGCCACTGCAGCCTCGACCTGCTGGGCTTGGGTGATCCTTCTGCCTTAGCCTTCCAAGAAGCTGGAACAACAGGCTCATGCTACCATGCCTGGCTTATTTATGTTTTTATTTTGATTTATTGCAGAGACGAGGTCTTACCAAGTTGCCCAGGCTAGTTTCGAACCCCTGAGCTCAGGCAATCCTCGGCCTCCCAAAACCCCTGAGCTCAGGCAATCCTCGGCCTCCCAAAGTCCTGGGATTACAGGCTTGAGCCACAGTGCCTGGCCCAGGACATGGGACTTTCAATGCTAAAGCTGGGACAATCCCAGGACAACCAGAACAGTGAGTCACTCTAGCACACACAAGTAATATTTTATATATATATATATATATATATATATATATATATATATATATATTACACACACACACACACACACACACATATACACACACATATACACACACATATACATATATATAATTATATATTATATATATATATATATATATATATATGAATTACATACACTTTTTTCCTCCTAATGACTTGAGTCATCTTGCTCAATTATTTTACTACACATAATGTGGTAATGCCTCCAATATCTTTTCTGGTAAGTAAAACTGTGTGTCAGTGTGGCTAACCTAAACCAGCATGCTGCTGTTTCTTTTTGGATATTTTATCTCAGTTTTACAATTTCTTACTCCTTTTACTGATGCCTATATATTTTCAAACTCATTAAATGCTATTGGTTAGTTAAAAAAAAAAAAAGAGCTAGTTAGTTACAAAGTTACTCCTGGCCCTGTTCTCCAAACCTCATGAACAGGAAATCACCTGTGGTTATCCAGGCCCTATCTTTAGGAGGACACATCATCACTGTGGTTCTATTACATTTCAGAAGTAGCTTTGTAAGGTCTCTCTATGTACCTCCAGCAGAATCTACAGAAGAACATGAGTGTGATAGGGAAGAGTTACCTCCCAATCTATAGTGTGAAGGGGCCTGACCTCTCCTTCATGGAGAAGAGTGGGTGTGCTTTCAGGGAAGGAGCTGTTTCTGTTCCAGATTCTCAGATCTTCCAAATAACAGTCCTTAGCCACTGCTTACATCACGGGTATCTGGGGAACTCTGACAATTCCTGTTTGGTGGGTGTTTTTGTTTGTTTGTGTTTTTGTTTTCTGTGTTACATAGCACATGAATCATCAAATTGGAAAAGACCTAGAGATCATTATTTTCTCAATTTCTTGATTTCTTAGTTGAAAAAATTAAAATGCAGAGAGATGAACTGACGTGACCGGTATTTCTTCCATATAATTTCTGGGAAACCAAAGCTTAAAACAACTCTCTAGTTCATTTCTAACTATATTAACTATCGCTGTTTATATAATAGATTAGTCTCTGAAAACTAACTGCCTACTTCAGATGAAAAGTGAAAAAGGTGGGTT
This sequence comes from Cephalopachus bancanus, assembly GCA_027257055.1. Lineage (NCBI taxonomy): Eukaryota > Metazoa > Chordata > Mammalia > Primates > Tarsiidae > Cephalopachus > Cephalopachus bancanus. The sequence goes on along the minus strand of JAPVLO010000100.1, from coordinate 1,583,460 downwards.
TGCTCCAAAACATTGCTTCCATTTGCAACTAAATGCCATGATTTAGTTTTATAAAACATTTTATTTACAGTAGAGCTTTACAAAAATAGTCTTAATAAAATTAATACAAATCCATTTCACAATATAACTTATAGGGCTGTCTTCTCAAAAAAGTGACATTCGAGTATAACACATAAACTACATTTATATTTGTTAAGTCACCTTCTAGTATAAATATGTTTTTATCATTTTTTGTAATCGGGTACATACCAATAACAGTAAACAATGGACAACAAGTCTTATTTTGTTATTCTTCCAATGTAAAATTCATCTCTGGCCAAAACAAAATTAACCAAAGAAAAGTGGAACAATTGTCTTTCTGTTCAACAATACAGTCCTCTTTAATTATTTGAGAGTTTATCTGACAGAGACCAGCATTAATCTGAAAGCACCATGGCATAAAGTCTAGTAACAATATCCCCCAAAGCTTCCTTCCATGTCTTCCCCTCAACTGTTTATTCAGTATTTTGCCAAGATAAATAAAGATTGATCTCAACTCTTTCCTTCATTAGTCTCAAATGTTCTTATTATGCATTGAGGTTTTTTAGACCTTCCCAACTGGCATATATTTTAAATGTGAGTTTCTTTCTTTGGCTTCAAGTAGATTTCACAACACTTAGACAACATACTGAGCTCCTCCATGTGGCTGGATCTCTGTGACGCCCCAGCCAACGACATTCCCCCGGACGTGACAGGACTCTGCTCCTCCAGTCTCCCTTATCTCTTCATTGCTGAGAACACGATCCCAGATATTGAAGCCTGTGAGTCTCCCAGAAAAAGCTAATGTTTCATCAAAGCCTCCGCCCACACAGCAGCCATTCTTTTCTTGGCCAATCTGCAGGATTCCTCCCTCAGGAACACTGTGACCTAGGGCCATCTCGGCAGCCGTAGCCACCAGCTCACCGTTTACCCACAAGGACGTGAGCCCTTTCTCTGAATTCCAGGTGCTGCACAGGTGGGTCCACGTTGCCAGGGAAACCACAGCGTCAGCAACCAGTTTGTTGCCCTCTCCACCCACCACGAACACTATGGACTGATGGCTGAGGTACAGCTGGATCTCATATGGATTCCTCTTGGTGCCGTAGGAAAACAGGATGGTTTTGTTTAATACATCAGTGACTTTGACCCAAACGCAGGCACTAAAAGACTCGAGCTTCATGGGTCTCTCCGGATGCACGCTTCCAAAAATCTTCTTGGAACGCATCGGGAATAAAATCGCTGTTTCACAGCCTAGAGTAGCAAGAAAGTAAGAGGAAGAATATGAGAGAAAATATAAATTCATTCAGAGTTATTCTGGCATTAGTTATTTTAACATAAGCATTTTAATGGCTACAATGGAAAACTGTATCAACCCTTTATTATGACAAGAGGTTTCAAGTATAATCTCTGTAGAGCAAAGAAAAAGAATAAGGAAAGTCAATTGTCTTAGTCAATGAAGCATCTAAAGGAAGAAGACACTGTAAATAGGAGAAAGAACCAACTAGTCTAAACCCACAAAATAATAAAAACTATAGCTACCTCCCTCCTAATTAGCATATTTTCTTTCTTACTGCCCTTTTTTTCTTTTGAGTCAGAATCTCTATCACCCAGACTGAAGTGCAGTGACACAATCACAGCTCACTGCAGCCTGGACCTCCTAGGCTCAGGCGATCCTTCCACCTCAGCCTCCCAAGTAGTTGGGACTACAGGTGCCTGCCACCATGTCCGGCTAATTTTTTTTTTGGTAGAGATGGGGTCTCACTAGGCTGGTCTCGAACTCCTGGCCTCAAGCAATCTTCCACCGTGGCCTCCCAAAGTGCTGGGATTACAGCCGTGAACCACCACCCCCAGCCATGTTACTGCTTTTTAAAAAATGTTGAATTGCTTGAACGGAAGTTGACTTTAGACAGAGATTCTATCATTTTCAAGAATTTAGAGCTCAACCTATTTCACTTTTCTTGCCTCCACCAAGCTCCTAAAATAATAAATTTCATTTTAAAGACAAGAAAACTGGAGCAGAAGTAATTTCTTTATGTTTACACAGCTGATAAGTAGTAAAACTAGGGTTCGAACTTGTGCAGTTACCCTTAACCAGCACACTACATTATACAACCTACATAATAGAACCCTGGGTCTAGCTAGGAGGGCTGCAATTCACTTGATTTTACTACTCAGGAGCTATGCGGCTTTGGGTGACTCCATAATCTCTCCAAGCTTGAGTGTTATCTATAAAAGGCCCTTCCATCTGCTCCTAATATTCTGCAAGTAACAAGTATATGGCACTCAAGAACTGGGTAGACCAAGGATAGGCATAAAGTCTCTTATTTCGTCCACAGGTTTAGAAATACTACTTAAGCAATAATAGAAAACCTTTGAGAGGAGTGAATTTTTCCAAAGGGCCTAGTGGGAGGACATGTTTCCGCTAAAGAGTACTTAGGAGGAGACATTTGAATTGGGGTGGAAAGTTCAGTAAACTTCCACATTTGTCCATTTCAAGACCACATGGCCGTTGGGGGGCTGGAGAGGCCAAAATGAAGACCTCTTAGGTGTCTCTGGTAAATGATGGTGTTAAAACCTTAAACAGGTGAGCTCTGCATTTTATATACCTAGTTGTAAATACTTACATACATATATATAACATTGCCAAGATAAATCATAAGAATTTTATTTTATTAAAAGAAAGAGTTTTTTGTTCTTTTTTTGCTTTTTTTTTTTTGAGTTGGAGTCTCACTCTGTTGCCCAGGCTGGAATACAGTGACACGCTCACAGCCACTGAAGTCTTGACCTGTTGGGCTCAGGTGATACTTCTGCCTCAGCCTTCCAAGTAGCTGGGACTACAGGCACGTGCCACCATACCTGGCTAGTTTTTAAAAAATTTATTGTAGAGATGAGGTCTCACCAAGTTGCCCAGGCTGGTCTCAAGCCTGCGTGCTCAGGCAATTCTCTCACCTTGACCTCCCAAAGTGCTGGGATTATAGGTGTGAGCCACCATGCCCAGTCAAAAGAAAGAGTTTTTTCAAATCTTAAATTAGGGCTAGGTATTCACTTTATAACAACCTAAAGAAGACTTGCCATGAGACAGCTCTGAAAGGCCATCTTAAAGACTAACTGGTAAAGAGGTGGAACCTGCAGAAACTAAACATTCATGTAAAGTGTAGTAAACTATGTTAAATTTCTGTAGTGGCTAAGAGGTATGCTCTGTCCTGAAAACATCAAACAGATATGGACCTTATCCTAAAGGTCAAAGAAAATATTGAGATTCAGAAAATAATATAAAAGTAGCTACCATGCTAAAGTATGAAACTGGCCCTGTCATTCTTTGGCATTCACTTTTTTATTGAATAATTTGAATTTTTGAAGCTTTTTTAAAAATTAATTTTTAATGAGGCAATGATTCTTTTTTTCAAATGAGATTGCTGGGTGCTTTTTCTTTTCTAGCTGTGTTAATTAAATCAAATAAAAGTCACTGAACAGAAACATCACTATATTCATGAGCATTTGAGATAGTATCTATAAAACTTAAGTACAGTAGTGCTCAAGAGGGCACTTACCAAAATCTAGTTCAGCGATTTCCTGTTTAAATAAGCCCAGGCAGTCAGCATTGCATTCCAGAGCATTCCCGGATTGCATCTCAGAGACTCAGAGACTCTGCTTCCCCTCTAGGCCTCACTGACTATAGAAGTTCCTGGAGTGGAACTTGAATGTTGGCAATTTTTTGTGGGCTTCTTTCTGGGACAAGTGGTGTAGGCTCCTGAAACTTCTTTAAAATGTCAGAAGCTCTCTCATGAAATGGCTTTTAACTAGTAGGTTTTTCTGATTATATTATCAAAGACCAAACAAAATTAAAACCAGGTTCTTAGAAGGTTGACAACAGAATGATTAGGAATCCCAAAGGAGCCAAGCTGGCAAAGGACCAGGAGAGGAGAAATTAAAGCATGTGGGGAAAAGTGTTATTGCATGGAATAGGAAGTAACATGTTGGCATTTGGAAATATATCCTTCTTCTCTAATTGATATGCAGAGGTGAAGAGAAAAATGAGGGTGATTCTTCAGTTTTTCATGTACAATGACTGTACATGTTTGCAAAACACAAGAACTTTCATCCATTAAAATAGTTGCAAAATTAAAATTTGTCTCCTATCACATCAAGGATCTACTGTCTGTTTGATTTTATGCTTTTTCTCCTCTGAAGCCCTACTCAATATTTAAGGAAATATGCTCTGTACTGATAGCAATCCTTAAATATTTAGGAAAGACCGATATTTTGATAAGGTTTCTGTAATTTTAAATGAAACGTTCTCAAATATGCTTCTTCCCCCTACGCCATCCAATAAGAGTTGTTTTATTGGAAATATAGGGGTCGATGACATTGTCATTATTTCCTATTTCTGAGATTCTCAGGAAAGAGAAAGTTATATTTTCTTACCTAGAACACTGGGTTTTCTAATATAATACAAAATTATTATCACACCACCATTTAGAAATTGTGGCTGTTAAAAGGGTATTTACCTGGCTCCAAATCTTCTATTTCTTTCCTTTAAACATCTTTACAGTGTATTATTTTGGGGACCCACGTCTGTTTGGAGATTCATGGAGTGCCACATGGGACTTTGACAAGTTGCATCTGATTTGAACTGTCTCTCCCCTGTTTGGCCACATTCTCCGAATCCCTGGGGTCGGGCCGGGGTCCCACATCTCACTGTTCCATGTTGATTCCCAGACCGCAAACCCTCTGACCTCCACTGTTGCGCTAATTTCACAGACCCTGCCTTGGAGACCCCTGGGGAATTCCGCTGACCCTTCAGGAGATCAGATTCAGCATCAAGTCTCAAGGAATGGGCGGGGAGGAGGGGATGGAAAACGTCCCCAAAAGTTAGTCTGGTCCCTGAAATAGCGCGGGAAACCAGAGCTCCTCTGAAGACCGAGGCAGGACAGAATTAGAAGCCGTGGAAATCCCTAACGGAGGGAAGCTGGGCGGCGAGAGGGGTCACGGGTGGACCTCCTGCAACGCCTGGTGGGATCGGATGTCGAGGGCCCTAGACGTCTATTTCAGGACTGTTATGGTTACGTCCAGAGCTTCCTTTGGGGTTCCTCGGGGCTGGGGAATACTTTTTTTCAAAGCCAGTTTTCCCGCCTCGCATGGTGTGTCTGAGCTCTGCGACCGTGTGTGCAGAAATAAAGGCGTGTGTGTGTCTCCCTCGGAAAGCGCCTCTTAGGAGGTGGCCTGACTTGGCGCAAACAAAGCAGGGGGGTGGGGGGAGGCGGCCCGCCGGGCCTCTTACCTGCAGGCAGCCAGCGCCGGGCGGCCCAGCCCTGCAGGGCGCGTAGGTCCGCTTGCGTCCGCCGCAGCTCGTCTAGCACCGCGCCCAGGCCTCGCCCCGCCTCCCCCGGGCGCTGCGCCTCTGCGGCCTCCAGGCGCGCCAGCCTGCGGCCCGCGTCGCGGCTCGCCTGCAGCAGCTCGTCCAGCGCCCGCGCCTGCCGGGCCTCCGCGGAGCCCCCGGGCACGCACGGCCCGGTCAGGCTGCCCGCCAGCCGGCCCAGCTCCGCCCGCAGTCTCTGCAGCTCGCCCCGCAGGACGTCGTCGGTGGCCTGCAACAGCATGCCCTCCCTCATCTGCGAGTTCTCCAGCATGATGAAGAGCTTGTCCCACGCGGAGTGCTCCTGGCGACAGTCGCACGGCGTGGCTAGGGCGCGAGACAGACACGCGTTACCGGCCCGCCCAAGTCCTCCACGGAGGGGCTTTGTAAAAGCGGCCCTCCCTCGGTCGTGCCAAGTTACAGCCCATCCCCGGCATCCCCTTCCCTTGAAGGGCGTCTCCAGAATAACAGCGTGTAAATATCTCAAAAATGACACAGAAAACCATTCATTCAGGTGCAGATTAAATTGTACTCTATGAAATTGCCGCTTTTGTCGCTCAAAAGAAGTCCAACATCGGCGATTTCATATGGTTGGACCTATTATGCATCTGTTACAGAAATAACTTTTGGACTCCTCATTCCTCGAGCGCTTAGTCTCTCTTTTGCAAAAACAAACTATACTTTTTCCAGCTCGTTTCATTGGCTGCGAGGTATGCTTATATTATTTAGACCAAATGAGGAGGCTATGGAGTTAGAGCAGTTAGCAGAGAAACGGTTAAAAGGAACTTACGGTCCTCGGTGGGATGAAGTCCATTGTCTATTTCGTTGTCCAAATTCACGTACATGAGATCATAATCATCCGAGGTCTCGGCCAACACTGCAGACCAGAGAGCACAAAACAGAATCGCGAGGAGATGCATTGCCGTGAGACAAAGTTCCTTCCACAGCCGGCGGGCGGAGGCGAGCAAGAGGCTCTCAAGCAAGTGGAGTTGGAGCAGAGGAGAGTGAGAGTGAGATGAGAGGCAGGAGCGGAGAGCCCTTAATAAATGCCGGGGAAAGCCTGAATGGGGATGAATGAGTAATGCTGGTGGCACTGCGGTAACGGGAGTTCCCCTGAATTTGGGGGTGGGAGGGCGGTTAAGGGGAGGGCTGGGGAGACGTGGAAATTGCACAATATTAAACCTCAAAGGTTTGCACTGCAGTCAGATCAATTGGAAGGAAGGTCAGAGGGGAAAGAGGAGAGACTGGGCTTCTAAGATCCCCCTGAGGATTCGCTGTTGTAACTTGAATGGATAGAGTGGGGGGTGGGGCAGGGGAAGGGGGGAAGGGGAGGAGTAATTCAGAGGGCACCGAGGTGTGAAGGCAAATCACCATTTCAGCATTTTGTGTAAGCTCATATGATTTCACAATCCTTTATGTATATATAGAACGCTTTTCCCCCACTTTTCCTGTGTACACTGTTTTACAGATCTAAGCTATGAAAATGACTCTCTGGTTGCAAGATAAACCAACATATTGAGAACTTTTATGATTCTGGAAGTCAAGACCGTTCTCAGTTATCTTGTCTTTAATCCTTCTGGAGTTGCCCTATAGTTTTGGAAACACGCTTTTTAAAATGACAGATAACACAGTACAACTGGGTTAAACCTAAAATGGGAAACTGGGAAAAAGGAATAAACTGATTTTAGGTATGTTTCTTTTCATAACCTGGTATTTTGTGGATATTATATTATTCCGTGGGGCTCAGAGGCAAGGAGCATGCTGTAAAAGTAAATTTTGGGATTACTGCTTCTGACAATACATAGAGATCAATATCAGCTAAAAACGTTCCTGTGTAAAACAAAACCTAGAATTTTTTTTTTTTACAATATATTGATAGAAACTTAAAAGGTACAGATGAGCTCCCAACAAAGTAAGGAAAATAGCCTGGGGTCAAAGATAAGAGAGGAAACCCACAACAGAAAAGTAAACCCTAAACTGATGCTAGTGCCCCTCTGGAGTGGAGGGTGAGGAGAGATAGGAGCTATTTGTTCTGTAATCACCAAGTGTTGGTGACCATGTGGGAGCAAAGGTTAGGCCCAAAGGTGGGGAGTTAGAAGACCCTCATTAAAGCCAGGATCCTCAGAGGGTTACATATTAGATTTCAGTAGGTATAATCCCACTCTCTGTCCTAGCACAAGAAAATGAAACAATCATGCCTCTCTTTGAACTCTACAAGGACCCAAAGAATTTGTGTGACTTTGGGCCTGTCCTCACACATGTTTGGAATTCCAATATATGCTATCTGCCACAGTGAAAATAAATTCATAAAAGTATTCAAACATATGAGGAAACAAACCTCCATAAATTTAGTTTCTAAATCAGCAAAAACCAAAAAGGATTAGACATCCCTCCCCCAAAACTTCGTTTATTTAAAGTATCAACTAAAAACTAGGGGAAAATGTTTAAAATTACTTAAGATCTAAAAGAAGTAATTAGAAATATGAGAAAAGAATAAAGAAAAGAATAAGGCTAGGTGGATTTTTAAAGAACCACATATAACTTTTAGAATTAAAAATATCGCTGGGTGCAGTGGCTCAGCCTATAATCCCAGCACTTTGGGAGGCTGAGGCAAAAGGATTGCTTGAGCCTGGGGGTTCAAGACCAGCCTGGGCAGCTTGGTGAGACCTCATCTCTACAATAAATCACAAAAACTATCCAGGCATGGTGGCGTGCATCTGTAGTTCCAGCTACTTGGAAGGTTGAGGTGGAAGGATCGCCTAAACCCAGCAGGTCAAGGCTGTGGTGGCAGTGAGCGTGCCACTGCACTCCCAGCTGGGTGACAGAGTGAGACTCCAACTTAAAAACAAACAAACAAACAAAATTAAAAATAGGAACTAAAATGTTTAAAAAGCTCAAGGAATGGAATAAATGGCAAATTTGGCAAAGCTGCAGAGGATATTAATGAACTGGAAGACATGTAAGAAAAGAATTCAAACTACATTTCTTTTATGTTCAGGTAATATATCCTAAAACTCTTTTATTTTTCAAGAGAATGATAGAGAAATTGATTAATTTTGTTTGTAAAATACTATTAAGGACAACCACCAAAAGAAAATAGTCAAATACAAAGAAGAGATGGAATCTCAGAAACAAAACAACAAAACACCTTGATCTACTCAGTAGAAAGCAGTGAAGAAGGAAAGAAAAGCACAAAGCAAAATAAATAAAAAGCACTATGTAATGTGGTAAAAATAAATCTAAATATATCATAATCACCATAAATGTTAATGAAACACATTTTCCAATTAAGACAAAGGTTGTCAGATAGCAGTATTTTTAAAAATCCAGTTGTCACTTATAAGAGCTGCATGTAAAACATAAGAAAGGAGAAATGTTGAAAGTAAAACATTTAAAAAGGAAAGGAAAAAGGAGAACATACCAAGTAAGTGCTATTCAAAAAAGCTAGCTTAGCAATATTAGTATCAGTCAAAAATAGACATTTAGGCAAAAGAGGATAATTAAATTGCGGTAAAAGAAACACTTTAACAGAAAGATATCACAGAATTATCTGGTGACATAGTTTCAAAAAATATATACCAAAGATTGACAGAATTATAAAGAGAAATTGGCAAATCTATAATCATGGAGAGAGATTTTAACTGATTAGTCCACTGCTGTCATAACTGATCATTCAAATGCCAAAAAAACCCCAAAAATCTGCTAAAGGATATAGAAATTTAAACAACATAATTTAAAGTTTGATATAATGAAATATATAGAGCACTGCCCAGATACTTTGATTTACAAGTACTACCAACAGTCAAGGAACATATAATCCCCATCTTATACAAACTGTTTCTAATAGAGTATGCAGGAATGTGCTAACAATTATTTTTATATGTCTAGTAAGTATGAAACCAAAAAGAGACAAGGACAGTACAAGAAAGGAAAATCACAACCAGTCTTATTTAAGAACATAGATGCTAAGTTCTAAATAAAATATTAGTCAAACAAACCTGGCACTATACGCGTCAAACCACATGATAACCAATTTGAGTTTAGTCCAAGACTGCAAGACTGAGTAAATGCTAGACTATCTATTACTATTTAGGTTAGCAGTTTAAAGGAGAAGAGTCATATATATGATCACATCACAGATGAGAAGTCATTTGATAAAATGCAGTACTCACTCATGACCAAACAGACCAAACTGATAAAAAGAAAACACCAAAACCCATAGAAACAGAGACATATATTATTGTAAATCCTTGGAAACATACTCTTTAAAAACAGGAAAAACACAAGGATACCCATGGATACTGGTTCTATTCATTATGTATTGGAGATTCCATCCAGTAAAGTAGGGCATACAGACATAAGGAGAAGAAACATCAGGAATAGGATGGAGGACTTTTATCCTATGTGGTGAAGGATGCAACATGACATTGGGTTCCAGACCAGGGTGGACAGAGGGTGGGATGGAGGTGACCTTGGAGCAGCACTTGGAAGACACAGTGAAGAAGAATCCATCCACTGTTGGAGTCCTTTGCACTGATTCACAAGGACTTAATTTGGACTGATGTAGGACCCTGTCAGATGAGTATGCTGGAGTGATTTCTGTTCTAGCCCAGCAAGCAGCTAAACTAACCTCTGATCCCACTGATATTCCTGTGGTGTGTCTGGAATCAGATAATGGGAACATATGATCCAGAAACATGATGGTATCACAGTGGCAGTGTACAAAATGGCCTCTTACAGCTTATATCAGTTCTCCAGCATCTTGCCATAGGGACTCAATCCTACCTATGTTAATTATCTTATAGAAATACTAAAATTCCAGTAGTTAGGTCATTTATTTAATATGCATTGGGGCACTTTTCTATTTATTTTAGAGTAAGTTACTTTTTAACACTTTATTAACAGGCCTATCAAGATATTAGAAAAAAAGATCACGTTTTGAAGCAGCAGGTCTAGGTCACTTTATACATAGAATTTTGTTATATTCAATAAATCTGTTTGTAGGAGAAAAAAAGAAATAGGATGGAAAGAAACAAATCTGTTATCAGTCATCATGAGTCGATCACCTACATACAAAAAATCTATGAGAGTCAAAAGACATCAATAAGAGAATTGAGCAAATTATGTTGGATGCAAGATCAGTATACAAGAATCTATTGCTTTCTTAATACCAGCAGATAAATTGAATATATCTTTTTTAAAAAGCAAATAAGGAACACCTGGCTATCAATTTAACAAAAGCTACATAAGGCACAGCTAATTATACCACTTTATTTACAAACATAAAAAGATCTATATAGATGGACAGATAAGTCATGCTCTTGGATAGGAAGACTCAGTTTTACAAAGATGGCAATTATTTCAAACGAGTCTATATATTTAACATTAAAAAAACTGATAGTGAAATTTGTATAGAGCAATCAAAAGGAATTTGAAGAAGTTGGAGGTGAAGAAATTTGTCCTATGATATTAATGATTTATTCCAAGGTTTTGTAATTAAGAAAATGTAGAATTGATAAAGGGGTATTAAATGCCCAGAAGTAGACCCAGACCTGTATGGGAAACCAGTATATGGAGAGGTATTGCAAATCAGAAGAGTAACAATTGACAAGTAGTGCTGGAACACTTATTTACACACAAAGAAAAAAATATAATTAATTTCTTTCTCATACGTACAAAAGTAAATTACAGATGGATTAAAGACAAATACAAAAAACAAAACTGCAATGATTTTAGGACAAAATAGAGGAGAATATTTTTATGAATTCAGAGAAAGATTTCTCAATAACAAAAGAATCTACAAAGTTCAAAAAGACTCTATTGATTGTAATTTAAAATTAAGATTGTAATTTAAAATCAACAGAAACAGTCTCCAGAATAAGGATCTTTTACAAACTAATAAGAAAAATGCAAACATCCCAGAGAAAATAGACAAAGGATATGAATGGCCAAATCAGAAGAGCGGAAATGATCTATAAATCTATATTTAAAGGGTGGTCAGTCTCACAAGTAATTAAGGAAACGAAGATTAAAGCCAAAAAATGAGATACTATTTTACACTCCATTGGACTAGCCAAAAGCAACATCTGTCAAGACCAAATGTAGGCAAGGATGTGCAGCAACAGAAACACTTATGCTGCTGGTGGAAATATAAATTGATATAAACTTGGTGGCAGGAAGAATAATGGCCCCCTAAAGATGTACATGTCCTAATCCCCAGAACTTGTGAACATGTTATAGAGTCTTGCATTCCAGATAGAATTGAGATTGCTATCTAAAATAGAAAGATAATCCCAGATTATTCAGGTGGGCCCAATGTAATCCTAAGGGTCTTTAAAACGGAAAAAGGGACCAAAGAGAATCAGAGGGGGAGACATGATGAGAGAGGAGGGATCAGAGAGATGTCATGTTGCTGGCCGTGAACATGTAAGAAGGGGCCACAGACCAAGAGATGCAGGTGGCTTCTAGAAGCTGGAACAGCCAAGGAAATGAATTCACTCCAAAGCCTCCAGGAAGGAACACAGCACTGCCTACACCTTGATTTTCGCTTAGTGAGTCTCGTGTCAGACTTTTGAACTACAGAAATGTAAGGTAATGCATTTGCGTTATCTTAGGCTGTTAATTTCATGATAACTTCTTATGACAGCTATAAAAAACTAATGCAACCACTTCACAAATAATTTTGGAACATCTAGAAACTCAACTCATGGAGACATACCCATTACTTTGCCACTTAATGATGTGGTCCGGGACCCATCAGCATCACCTGAGAGCTTGTTAGAAATTCAGATTCTCAGTCCCTGGCTCCAATCTCGTGAAACATTCATGAAAAAGATGCCAAGGTGATTTCTAAGCACATTAAACTCAGAAGCATTGCCCTAAGGAATACATCCCCCCCCCCTTTTTTTTTTGAGTTGGAGTCTCACTCTGTCACCCAGGCTGGAGTGCAGTGGCACACTCACGACCACCCTAGCATCGACCTGCTGGACTCTGGTGATCCTTCCGCCTCAGCCTTCCAAGTAGCTGGAACTATAGGCGCACACTGCCACGCCCAGCTAGTTTTTAAAATTTATTGTAGAGACAAGGTGCCAGGGTTGGTCTCAAACCTGCGGGCCCAGGAAATCCACTTGCCTCGCCTCCCAAAGTGCTTGGATTACAGGCTGAGCCACCGTGCCCAGCCACTTCCCACTTTTGCACAAAGAGACAGGTATTAAAATTGTGGCACTATTGGTTAAAGCAACTAATAAAAATAATGTAACATCTTTCAGCCATAGAGTGTATGAATAAATTGTTGTATATTTATACAATGGAATACCATAAAGCTGTGAGAATACATGAAAGAGAGCATCTCGGAGATAAAACTTCAACGTATTGTTGAATGGAAAAATTATGTTGCAAAAGGATATACACAGCTTGATGCTATTCATATAAAATGTTAAAGCATACAAAGCAATGCTAAAATGTTTATTGATACATACACATGCAATTAAAGTGTAAAAACACTTATCAAGACAACAAATACTACCTTTAGGATGATGGCTGCCTCTGGGGAAAAAAGGAAACCCACGTGATGAAAAACAATTATGGCACAAGGTTAAGTTTTTTTGTTTGTTTGTTTTGAGTTGGGGTCTTACTGTCCCACAAGCTGGAGTAGAGTGGCAGGATCACAGCTTAATGCAGCCTCCACCTCCTGGGCTCAGGTGATCCTTCTGTCTCGGGTAAGCCTCCTGACTAGCTGGGACTACAGGCGAGTGCCACCATGCCCAGCTAATTTTTTGATGTTTTGTAGAGATAAGGTCTTGCTGTGTAGCCTAGGCTGGTCTCAAACTCCTGGGCTCCAAGCAGTCCTCCTGCCTCAGCCTACAAAAGTGTTGGAATTACAGGGGTGAGCCACTGCACCCAGCCCAACATGGTTAAGTTTTGACAAAGCTAGTTGATGGGCAAACCAGTGTTCCTTGTATTATTGCCTACATTTGCCTGATGCCTTGAAATATTTCATAACTTAAAATAATGTAATATTTATCAACAGAATTTATAGGATTTCGCCACTCTGATGTCTTCATCAGTTTCTAACTCAAAAAAGTTCTGCATTTATTTTTGTATGATTTGATTGAAATTCAAGTCAGTTGAAAATGACTAAGCTGAGGCTTTCCCCATCCAAGGCTCCCAGGGCCATTAATGAACGTTGTACCAAAAAGCAATACACCAGTTTCCTGTCTTAGATTCCATAAACAGTCTCATTTAACGTGATCATTTTTTAGCAGTTGATCAGTATGTCCCCGTAACTAAGTTCTGTGATCTAGTGTTTTCTGCATAAATTGGGGATTACATTAAGAATTTTTGATTCTTCAAGGAGAAGATCTCAGTGAAAATAAACAGAAAACAAAATAAATGGTTGTTAATTAATACCGGTGGGCACACTTTTTAAAAGAAAACTCTAAATATTTCCAGTGTCTTATATTCTGTGGGGATATGACTAAAACCTGTTTTAGACTTATTCTATGAACCACATACGGAAAAAGCAATTCTCATTATTTGTTGTTACTCAAATACATCCACTTTTACCCAGAATCATTCTTTCATTATATTTAGATATTGATATTCTGAAAATTATGACCTTCTTTCCTTAATGTTAATAGTCTTTTATATATGGACAAGAGCCCAACATTTAATAAAGGTCTACATATGTGTAATTCCTGCTTATTTGATTCTTTCTGTGTATGGCTTCTATATACAAAGCCAAATTTAAGGTAAAAGTAAATAGAGTCAAGAATATTATTGTTCAAGAAATCCCTAGAAACCAATTCCTCTGAAACATTTAAGTACTTGAGAGGATTTTGAGAAAAAAATCCATACCATAAAGTGATAAGCAGATGTTGTCCATATGCTGTTTGCAGATAAGTTCCTGTAGCTTATGTAATATTTTTTCTTGAGGTTTTGTTTGCCATTTTAAATCCAGTTGTCCATCCCTGTCTTTGAGGCAAATCACGTGTAACAAACACGCTGAGCCTAAACTTTCCCTGAAAGAGTGCAGAAATTGGGGGTTTAAATTTGAATTGCTGCTTTTTAAACTATTCAGAAAAATAAGGCATAGTTTCTGTATGTCAATTGTCTAAATCGTGCTTTCGTGTCTCTCAGGATCGTAAATATGTTCCTCTACACTTTTTCTTTTTGTTCAGTTTCATTCAGATTCATGCTTATGGAACTGCTTAGTTTTCATTGAAACATCATCCAAATGTTGTTTCTGATCAAGAATTCTTTATTAGAATTGTTTCCTTCTCATGGGTGTGGTCTGGTTACTGTCAAAGTTCCTCTATCCCCATGGTATGTAACTCAGGAAAATTTTTCATGAGATAATCATGCTGATCATATCATGAAATATTCTTTTTTACAGAATCAGTTTAAGTCATGTGATTTTTCAGAATAAGATACTGTGTTGTTTTTAGCAGACAACTTGGTCATCTATTTGGCTGTGCTATTTAATGTCTAAGTGAAAAGGTTATTGCATTAGTAATAATGTTAATTCTTTTGCTTGTGGGCTGATAAAGTCTACATTCTTTATTGTTCCCTCAACAGGTAACGCCATGTTGTTGAGGGTGTTACCTGCTGTGTATGAAAAGCAGCCTCAACCAATTAACAGGCACCTGACAGAACTCCTGGCCTTGATGTCTCAGCTGGAGCAACCAGAACAGTACCATCTACTCCGGCTTTTGCATGTAGCAGCAAAGAGAAAACAACTGGAGGTAAAAAGTACATTGTATATGGGATGGTCCACATAATAGGGCATGTTTCTGGGTATGTGAACAGGATGTGTGCACAGGGTGTCCCCTCTCATACATCTATCCATGCCCATCTTTAAATGAAAGGACTCATCTACTTATTATATATGTATAATGAGAACTTGGCTCACACAGTTATGGAAGCTAAGAAGTCCCATCTGTCATCTGAAAGTTGGATACCCAGGAAAGTCAGTGACGAAGTTCCAGTTCAAGCCCAATGCCTGAGAGCTGGAGGGCCAATGGGGTAAGTCCTAGTCTGAGGGCAGGAGAAGACCAGTGTTCCAGCTCACACAATTAAGCAGAGAAAGTAAATTCTCCTTTTCTCTACCTTTTTGTTCCATGCAGGCCCTCAACCAATTGAATGATGTCTATACACACAGGAGGGGCAATCTGCTTTATTCAGTCTATCCATTCAAATGCCAATCTCATCTAGAAGCATTCTCACAGTTATGTCCATCTTGTTTAACCAAATAACTGGGAACCCCATAACCCAGTCAAGTTGACACATGAAATTAACTATTACAGATACAATAATGAAAGGCAACAAAAGTGCAAAACTGTAGCCATTGCAGGGTAGTATTAGTGAAAGTTAAATATGGCCATGCAGTTCTAGGACTCTAGCTTCTCAGATAGGGCCAAGGGAAAGACCTATATATAATTTGATTTGTGAATAAATCAGTCTATCATGAGAGCAAAGGTTCATGCTCTCGATAGCAAATCAGTTGTCTTTCTTTGAATTCAGGTAAAAAATTGTAACAGTCAGGATACTTATAATTATCAGTAACAGAGCACACAGCCCACACTAAGCTTCATCAATGAAAAGAATTTATAACTAATGTGATGGGGGAAAATTACTTCAATGAAATTTCATCCAGAATAATGTTAACGAAGATTTTATCTATCTCTGTTTCTCAGATTTTCTTTCTTTTTTTTTTTTGAATTGGAGTCTCACTCTGTCGCCCAGACTGGAGTACAGTGGCTGCTCCCGGCCACTGCAGCCTCGACCTGCTGGGCTCCGGTGATCCTTCCGCCTCAGCCTTCCAAGTAGCTGGAACTACAGGCATGTGCTACCATGCCCAGCTAATTTTTGATTTTTTATTGTAGAGATGAAGTCTTGCCAAGTTGCCCAGGTGGGTCTCGAACCTGCGGGCTCAGGCAATCCACTCACCTCAGTCTCCCAAAGCACGGGATTACAGGCTGAGCCACGGAGCCTGGCTGTCAGATTTTATTTCTAGATCTTGGCTTCCATTTTCTACATACTTTCTCCTTGTCATCTCCAGACGGGTACTAGGAGCTCTCTAGGCATGTGGTTTCTCCTATATCTATCACCACCACCAACATCCAAGCAAAAGTCTTGATATTCTTTCTGTTTAGGACACAGGCTCTATCCCTGGTGCTTCTTCTGAATGGAAGGATTTCCAGATAGAAACTAGAGCTGCTAGGAAGAGGGAAGTAGAAATGGATCATGGAGGGTATCAGCATGTATACATGGTGTAGATTAATGGTCAACCCGAGGTTATGTCAATTATGATTGCATCTATGTTCCATTTCTTTATAATGTCAGCTTGAAAAAAACAGTCCACTAAGGTGAACACTGGAACATTTGTATTAAACATCCAGATTATTCAAAGAAAGGCAAGAAAAGGCCAGGCACAATTGCTCACACCTGTAATCCCAGTACTTTGGAAGGCAGAGGCTAGAGGATTGCCTGAGCCCATGGGTTCAAGACCAGCCTGGGCAACATGGCAAGACTTCATCACTACAAAAAATTAAAACATTAGCTGGGTGTGGTGGTACATGCCTGTAGTCCCAGCCACTTGGAAAGCTGAGGTGGAAGGATCACCTGAGCCCAGCAGGTCGAGGCTGTGGTGGCTGTGAGCAGTGTGACACTGCCCTCCAGCCTGGGTGACAAAGTGAGACTCTGACTCAAAAAAATAAGGCAAGAAAGAATGGCTATATGCATACTCTACCACAATGGACTGCAAGCTCCTCTAAGGACTTCTTTTTTCCTCTATCCCAGACCTTTGCTTAGTATCTGACAGCACTCAATAAACGTTCATAGAACCAAATGAATTAAACAGAGTGAGAAGTGTTTTGCAAATGATATAAGTGAGGGAAGCGTGAATGATGCCTTAGTGAGAAATGAGTACCAGGAAGCCCCATAAGGGGAGTGGGATCAGGGCCAGACCCTGAAGAATGTGTAGTTTTGTACAGGTGATGCAGGGTTGGGAGTCATGAACACAGGAGAGCAGGCTTCATGGAGGCTTCAGAAGATGAGACCAGAAAGACTGGCCAGTGTCTGAGTCTCACCCTTAGAGACTCTAGTTCAGTAGGACCATAGTTTTGTCTTTTTTACAAGTACCAAGTGGTGCTGCTGCTCCAGGGACCATATTTTGAGTAGGAAGGCTACAGAAGGGGACTGGGTACCCCTGTGTTACTGTATGCAGCTTTGCTTTTGCCGCTAGAACTACATATTGTCATCATTTTCGTATGGCTGTCTCTTTCAGTGCACTGTGAACTCCTTGAGGTGCATAGGACTTGTGTCTACACATTCATATGCACTCCCTAGCATAGTGCTAGGCACATAGGATTTTTTTTTTTTTAAAAGCTGTTGAGGCCAGGAGTGATGGCTCACACCTATAATCCCAGCACTTTGGGAGGCCGAGGTGAGAGGATCACCTGAGCCCATGGGTTCAAGACCAGCCTGGGCAACTTGGTGAGATCTCATCTCTACAATAAATCAAGAAAAATTAGCAGGGCATGGTGGCATATGCCTGTAGTTCCAGCTACTTGGACGGCTAAAGCAGAAGGATTGCCTGAGCCCAGCAGGTCCAGGCTGTGGTGGCCGTGAGCATGCCACTGCATTTCAGTCTAGGAGACAGAGTGAGACTCTGACTAAAAAAAAAAAAAAAAAAAAAAAAGTTGTTGAATTAAGAAATACACATGTGAACAAGAAACAAAGAGAGTGGAGACCATGAAGAACCAGGAAAAGTTGTGCTGTGTTCTCCAAAGGGGGAAGGGTGGATTCACAGGGTCAAGGTCTAGAGAAGTAAAGGAAATAAGAGATGGGAATTGACCTTGGATTTGAAAGTTGAGGCTTACCAGTGGGGATGGGGGGGCAGTCATTTATTGTGGATTGCTCTAAGGGAGAATCTGTGCCTTGCCTTTTCTGGCTTCTGGAAGCTGTCCAGATTCCTTGGCTCATGGCCCACATCACTTTCACCTCTGTTTTTCTCATTCTATCTTCTTCTCTGATTCTGGTCCCCTTCCCTCCCTCCTATAGGGTCCCTGGTGAGTACATTAGGGCCACCCAGGTAATGCAAGATTATCTCTCCATCTCAAGATCTTTAGCTTAATCATAGCTACAAAGCCCCTTTTGCCATGTAAGGTAGCATATTCACAGGTTCTGGGGATTAGAACTGGATTTCTTTTTCTTGACAACTTTTAATAGCAATAGCATCTTGAACCAGGTGAATACATTATCCATCCAAAAAAATTGCTTAACTTAAAAACAAAGTCTTTTGACTGGTTAATTAAGAATTTGGAGCAGATATTTGTTTATATATTTCATTTATACTCAGAATCATCTACATAATTTGTGGAGTCTACTGAAAATAAAAATATGGGCACTTTCTTAAAAATGTTTTCAAAAAATTTTTAATTTTAGGACCAGGTATCTTTGGGGGCTCACTGTTCTGCCTACCACTAATAGACCAAACTTGGTTTCATAAAGGAGCAACTGATATATCAGGTCTGTAGCCTGATACCTACACAAAGATATTTCTAGAAAGGCAGAATCAATAGCAGTTCAAAGGGGACCTGGGAAGAGTAACTTAATTAAACCTACTTCCCATGAAGTAAAAGCTGGACATAAAAGTAAATGAAGCCAGAAACAGGCTCACTTACAGAAGGAGAGGAGGGAAAGGGCTTAGGGTCACCCCACCCAGTAAGGTGAGGCCCAAGAGGGAGAGTGCCCCCATGTGTGGCATCCAAAGAGATCCCGTCAGACCCCTGGTGATAGCCCTTTAGTGGCTGCTCGGATACTCAGGAAAGGTTTTATGAAGCCATTAAAACCAGATCTCTGATCATGTCCTGGCCTCATAGGGCCCCTCTAGCCCCAACATCCTGAGCAACTACAGTCCTGGAGACCCACTGACTCCACTGAGCCATGTTCTCCTTTCACCACTACCTCTCTTTCTTGGCTAACTAGCTAATCTTCCTTGGCTCCTTCTTTCTCCCAGTCCCTGCCCTAGCAAATTTTATATTGTTAATTTGTCTCTACTGGTCTCTCTCCTTTTGGACACCTTGAGGGAATGCAAATGCTGGAAACTTGAGAACCGTCTTGTCCACCACCATGTCCCCACTGCCCAGCACAGTACCTAGCACACAGAAATCCCTTCATGAATATTACTCAACACAGATGAGTTAGTATTAGTGCCTAAATTTGCAGAATACTTTATCATTCACAAAGGACTTCTGTTGCATTTAATAGCTTATTTACTCCTACCAATCACTCTGTGATGTGTTATTTATTCTCCATTTTATATCAGTCAGAATGGATGCTCTGAGAGGTTAGCTTGCCCCTCGCCTCATGGGTAGTAAATGGTAAGATGGGTCCAGGACTTTGAAGCCAGGCTCTCTGACTCCCAGCTCCTTCACCTCCTGGCCTGGGGAAAAACTGAGCCACTTCCACTTGAGAAGCCTGCAACAGGAGTGGTTTCCTCAGCACTGGTTCCCGTGGGCAGGGACCGATGGACAAAGCCTCTAATAGTGACTGAGTTCATGCCATATACCAGGCACTGTGCAGGGGTGGGGGGGTGTTCACAGACATTATCTCCTTTATTCCCCACAACAATATTTTTATTTTATAAATGGAAAAAGCAAAGTTTGGAGAGGATAAGAACAGTGCTGGCACCAAGAGGTGACTGGGTGAGCCACAGCTTTTCACACCCGTCCATGTAGTCTTTATCTCTTTATCAGTCTTTCCCATTTTCTTTCCTTTTTTTTTTTTTCTTTTGGTGGTTGCTGTTGTTGACAGAGTCTTACTCTGTTGCCCAGGCTGGAGTGCAGTGGTGCAACTGTAGCTCACCACAGTCTAAAATTCCTGGGCGCATGCCATCTTCCCACCTTCCACCTCAGCCTTCCAAGCAACTGGGACTACAGGTGTACACCATCACACCTGGCTAATTTTTAAAATTTTTTTATGGAGACAGAGTCTCATTGTGTTGCCTAGGCTTGTCTCGACCTTCTGGCCTCAAGTGATCCAGTTTTCATCTGGATAATTTCTATGTCTCTCACAGGCCATGACAGTCAGACTACCCTTCCTAAAACGATCCTGGGACAATCTGGGCCTAACATTAGTTAGGGATCACTTTGGGAAGGCCAAGTTACAATACAAACCCAGTCTAATTCTAGGCTATGAAATATTTTGACCTCAACACACCAATGAATGGAGGCTGTTAGGCTGTGGCTTATGAAGCAAATAGGAGCCCAAGAGAACACTGTAGAAGGCGTCGGAGAGAGGGCAGTGAGAGGCAGAGCTGGACAAGAGGAGAGCTAAATGGAATGAAGAGGAGAGGAGGAAGGCAGATTCTAACAGGTACTGTGGGTGCAGAGTGGAACCCAGAACAAAGAGGCCGGCACCTACAGGGTTGGGAATAGTTCCCCTTCCCCACCCCAAGTCAGGATCCTACCACTGGGAAGAAGTCGTTACAGGGGAACCACCCAGCCCTGGTTTCCTGTCAGCCCTTCCCTTGGTGATGAAGTAGCCCTCCACTTGCCCCCTTCAGCTCTTCCTGCAACCAGCACCCCTGAACCCTCTTGTGATTCCAAGGAGCCTGCCTGATTCACCTCCCCCCTCACCCCTACCTCATTAGATAGGAGCAAGGGGAATGAGAGGAACTGTGGAGAAGAGGTTGAGGCAGGAGAGTGAAGGAAATGAAACCAATCAGAAATGCAGACTGAAGCTTTCACTCAAGTCTTGTTCAATTCATTTCAGGCAACAGAAGAAGCTAAACTGGAGGCTTTGTTTCTGCATAAAAGCTCCTCCAATACTCTGTATCTTGGAGGAAAACAGAGTGGGTTCTCTAGGGAGGGCAGTATGTGGGAATGTTTCACATTTTTTTGAGTGCCCTTCTCACTACCCACCTTCCATGACCAGTGATGACATGGCTCCCCAGGCCTAGAGGGTCAACAGTTGGCTCCTGAAAAAAAAAATGTCTCTACATAAAACTGACTAGTCTGTGAGATGGCGAAGGGGGTGTCACTTCAACATCCACTCTCTGTGAGCTCCAAGATGTGGCTAGCTGAGCAGGTGGGTCCCCTTCCTTGATCACTGCCCTCTGGGCATCTCACTTTTTTAGGAGACTATTTGTCCCAGCTGGAGGGAGGCAATTCCTGGCTAGTGACTAGTGGCTGGCACCTCCAGAGAATCTTCAGGCTCTATTGATAGGAAAAGGCTGGGTGGTCAGTTTTCCAAGAGGCCTTTATGAGAATCAAGTCTGTATTCTTGGCTGCCGTAAACCATGCTGTAGTCCAGCCAAGAAAAGGAACAGAATTTAGCAACATATCTGAGCTCATCTGTTGTTATCCCCAGGATGTGGGCTTCTAGCCCCAGGCATACAGTGGTGAGTGACAGGAAGTGGCCAGGGCAGCCCTCTGCTGATAAATGTTCAGACCCAGAGGAACGTTTTTGTGATCTGTTCCCTAGAGGAGAGAGTCATTTTCTAGAATTTTCACTCAGCATTGTAGAACATTCCTATTCACATACCCAATCTTAGAGCATCTAACAACAGCATCACCAGGCCAGCAATACTCAGGGCCACTTTAGGTGTTTATTTAAAATAAGAAGTCATTTACAGAACATTAAGAAGATGGAGTGCTAGAATATATAGAAAACAGTCTTAGAGCAGAACTTTGGTTTTGGAATATATTTTTCAGTATGGCGGGAATAAGTAATACATGAAAAGAATGGCCACCATTCTGCAGATTTCTAGAGATTGATTCTTAATGCTAGCCAAAGTAACTAAAAGAGAAAGTTGGGCCTGAAGACTGATTGAAGAGGAAGTGTGTGCCTGTGTATACACACACCTTTTATTCTATACATAAGAATATAAATGTCATTTACTACCAATTAAGTTATGGCACTGTTTTCAGATGGCCCTATCCCCAAGTTGTCCATGGCCTGAGGAGATATATCCATAAAACCTCGATGGCAAAATGCCACACCTGGGAACAGTCTGCTATGGGGGCACAAGTGGGAAGTGACTCATTCTGTTCAGGAAAGACCAGAGAAGTCAAGGATGGGACCCTGCTCTAGGCTACTTGCCTTGGAGGGTTTTGGTCAGGTCCTTCTCTACTTGGCCCCCCAGTTTCCATCCATTCCCTTGCCCACTAAAGTAGATTTAGGTAACTGAGACCAACTTTAGACTTATTTTCCTAGATATCTCAAACCCTCAGACCTTCCTCAAGGAAGGTCTGGGCTGTGGGTCTGTTCTCCTAAAGACAAGCCGTGCCAACAGTTGACCCCATATTCCTAAGGGGTGGCCTAGATGAACTTAATGTGTAGGCTGGGGTATTCACATGCAGAACAAAACCAAGTAGAGATAAAAGTGACTCCATTTTGGATGTTAATACACTATGTTGACTTCTGATTAGCCCTGTCCCATGAATGCCTCCTGATTTCTACTCTATGTAATGTCCCTTGTGTAAGAACAAAGCACCCTGATGTTTTCACGCAAGTTATAGGCTGTGATGCATGTTGTGTTCTTGCCTCTTCTGGAAGGTTACCTTTAATGGTCTTGCTGGATCACATACTCTCTTTCCTTATGGTATCTAACCTTGAGTCTGGGAGTAACAGGGCAGAGAGTTACCTGTCTTGTGGCCACCCAAGACCATGCTTCTGTCTGTAACTTCCCTCAGTACATCCCCCATCCCAACAAACTGGATTTATTGGCCTTGTTCTTTGGTTTCTTGGTTCCTTCAGCATTTGGGGGCTGCTTTGCATATACGGCCCTTTCACAGAAAATGGGTAGGAAAAGAAGGAAAGGTGTGGGCAAGGTCTGGGGGCTGGGAGTCATTTCTTCCTATTCCCTCTATAGAGGCCAAAAATTCTAAATTCAAATCAAGCATCGCAGATTGTTATAAAGGCCCATTTGTCAGGTAGAAGGATAGAACATGTTATTTAGCTCAGTATTGGGGTGTGTGGTACGGGGACTCCACTTCTACTCTAACCCCAGGTCCTGCATGTGTTAGTGGGCAGAATGGAAGCAGAGATATTTGAGAATGGATTTGAAAGTATGAGATTTATCTCCATGTTCAAGCCACTAGGGGTGGTCAGAACCATGTAGCTGGGTCATGGGGAAAAGACAGCAGACAGGCCCATCACTGAAGACCCTGCAGTGTCTTGGCATTGGGATGGCCATAGGCGATGAGAAATATTTTAAAGTCCTTAAGAGAGACCCGAGACGATCAGATCGTGGTTTGGAGACGATGATTTTGGTGGCAGTGAGGAGGCTGAACAGAAAGGAGAGAAACTTGTGGCAAGGAGGCCAGCCTGGCAGCTCTTTCGGCAGTCCATGGAATGAATGAAGTTAATGGCCTAAAAGAACTGTGTCAGCTTGGTCTCTAGTTGGTATCTATGCTGTCTTAGCAGCTATCTGCTCTCAGCAAAGACGAGGCTTCTCTGAGACATGAAGTCAGCTCCCAGTGAGGCAGCACTGAAGACATCAGCCTAAGAAAATGCCCTGTGTGAAAAATGAAATTCCTCCTTATCCACAAGTAATCTATCTAAGGCCCAAAAAAGCACTTTTCTTCCATATGTGTGACAAACTTCAAGAAATATCCATCTTTTCTGTCGTCATCATAACAAACTTGAGGTTATTAGCAATTCAGAGTAAAATAATCAACTTGTGTTTAATTTGTAAATTGTCATTAATTTGCATTATTCAGGGTTTCTCTTCCCTTTGCTCTTTTTATGGGTTCAACTGTACCCAGGTGTATATATTTGCCTTAAGCTCACCCTTCCTTCCTCCTTGCCTGCCTACCTTCCTCTCTCTCCTCCTGCCTTCTTTCCTTTCCTCTCTCTTTCCTTCCTTCCTTTTTTTCCTTCTTTCTTCCTCCCGCCTCCCTCCTCCTTTCCTTCCTTCCTCTCTCTCTCTCTTTTCCCTTCCTTCTTTCCTTCCCTCCTCCCTCCCTCTTCCCTCTGTCTTTCTTTCTATCCTTCCTTCTTTCTTTTCCCTTCTTTCTCCTTTCTTCTCTCTTTTCTCCCTTCCTTTCTCTTCCTTTTAAAATACTCCTTATGGAACAACAGATATAACACACACTGTGTGGCTTGGGGTATATAGCTGGAGTTTAAATCTAAAAAATAAAACTGGTATGACTAGAAGCACATGTCATAGAATCCTTGGTGTTCCAGAAATAGATTCTGAAGAGTAAGAGCTGGAAAATAGAATTTTATAGAATGGGGCAGGAAATGTGTAGGCATTGTCCATTTCTACAAAACTCAGGTTAAGTATGTTACCTTGACCTGGGACAGTTGGCTGACACATTTACTGTATGTGCCAGGACCTCTTGTGGCTTCTCCTGAAGGACATACAATCACTCTCAAATGCCCAGGCAACATTTATCAGAAACTAGCTCTGTTTTTTCCTTCAAAAGTACTAGATATGAAGAGAAAGTTCAAATCTATATGTAAGATCATTTTAGTTGCCTCAAAACTGTCTTCTTTTGTTTTTAGTTATGTTGTGTATGACATATGGTGGTATATATGTTTAAATATTATGCACAACTCTTTGACTACTAGGGGTGGGGGAGATAATTTATTCAAATGCCACAATATATAAAATCATTTAAAATTAACCTAAAGTACTTAACTCATCTCTGCAAGCTCCGGGCTAGGTGTTGGGTACAATGGTGTACAAAACAGATATGCTGCTTTCCCTTATGGAGCTTTCAATACAGCCTGAAAGTCAGACATCTAGACCAGCGGTAAGAAGGAAGCAGACAAGGAAAATGGCTCAGAACCATTTAGGGTACCTTGGGAGCTTCCGCAATGCCACTAGACTGAGAGGGAAGAAGAGAGGGGTTGAGGAAAGCTCTTAAAAGAAGTAACAGTTCATCTGAGGTCTCAAGAATGATTAGGAGTTACTCCAGCAAAATAAGGGCAACAAGAATTCCAGGCAGGGAAAATCACATGAGTAAAATCCCAGAAACAGGAGAAAATTTAGCAGGTCCAGAGCATTTTGTAAAATTCTGCATGGTTGAAGTGTGATCTGTGGTGGGGTCTGAACTGAGGGGAGGGTGGGATGAGTGGGTGAGGGGCTGAGTTGGGAAGATGGATAGGAGTCAGGTCAGAAACGGTAAGGTTAGCTTCTATCTGGATAACAAGGACAAGGGACTGAAGGGTTTTAAGAAAGGAAAAGACACCACTGTGGCCATAGGGTGAGAAGAGATTAAACGGGCAAGGCAGAAGGCAGGGAGGCCTATCAGGAGATTGTTGGACTAACCAAGGTAGAGAATGTCTGGGTCAGTGATCTCGGTTTAGCGTCTCTCTGAGAGAGGCCTTCCCTGACCCCCAGGCTAAATTAGGGGTCTGGAACAGTCTTTCGTGGAGCCCTATATTTTTCCTACATGGTATTTATTAAAGTTTACAATTATGTATTTATTTGTTTTACTGAATGTCTCCTTTATTAGACAGTGAGTTGATCCATAAAGGCAGGAATTCTGTCAGATTTAGCAGCTGTATCCCTAAGTATACCTTTCAAATACGAAGGACTCTATTTATATTTGTGAATGAGTGAATGAATAAATGAGTAGAAATGGAGGAGAGTGGATAGATCTGCAGGATACTTGGGTGGTGGAATCATGAGGACTTGGTGGTTGCTTGGATATGGCTACTGGTAAGGGAGAAAGTTGTTGAGAATGGTTGCCAAATTTGAGTAGTCAGGTGGGTAACGGTATAATTTATGGAAAAAGAAGACACCTGGGGCTTGGAGGACTGGTGAGAGAAGCAGTTTTTGAAAGGGAGTGGATTATGAGTTCAGTTTTGGGCAGAATGAACTGTGCCTCGGATTCAGTTTGTTGGGTTTTTGTTTTGTTTTTTTTAGTTGGGGGTCTCACTTTGTTGCCTAGTTGGCAGGATCACAACTCATCACAGCCTCGACCTCCAGGGCTCTGGTGATCCTACCACTTCAGACTTCTGAGTAGCTGTGGTGGTGCACACCACCACACTTGGATAATTTTTCAATTTCTTTGTAGAGACGAGGTCTTGATATGTTGCCCAGGCTGGTCTCAAACTCCTGGGATTGCAGGCATGAGCCACCGTGCCTGGCTTGCCAGATTCAGCTGTAATACTGAAAGCCACATTCAAAGTCTACCTTCCCAAGAAATAACAAATCAAGAAAGCATGCCAAGAATGAAAGAAATGAAACAGCAGAAATATGGATGGGCAAATATTTTCTACTTTATTTGATTTTCTACAGGTTTTCCTTTTTTTCTTTTTATGTATTATTTGCTCCTTTTTAAATTCTTTGACTTCAGCAGACACAACAACTCATTAAATTGTCAGTATGTGACATGTCTGTTTATTCAAGGTGACTTTACTCCACAGAGTTACATTTTTAATGTGAAGTATTTCATCTTTATGTTCATAAAAGCATTCAGAATCAAGAAAAAAATATTAAGATAATGAGACTATGGTAGAAATCACTTTGCTTTAATAATTAATTTAATCTTATTATTACATATTTTGATCAAAATGGAAAACTGAAGAAAATGTGGATTATCTTTCCTGCTTTCTTGTCTTTATTATGAAACATTTTAAAACAGTATTTCTTCCATTTGAAATCTCTGAGTAAAGTCAACAAGATTTCTTACATGCTTATATTGTCCCTTAAATTGCAGTTTTTATGGTGTTAGAGGAAATGTAGCATTCCTAATGAGGGAACAACACATCAAAACTTGATTTATGAATAGCAGCACTGAAGTATTTTATAAGCTTTACTCTTCAACAGCAGGGCACAGATTAAAAGAAAAAGAAACTAAAACCTCTGAAGAGTTTATCATAAATTTTAAATTCTAATCTTGGGAGATTTGCTTGAGTTCCAATGAAGGCAATAATCTCAGAATGTGTTCAGTTCAGATGTAATACCCCCCAAAAAAAAGATTGCTTTCAAAATGGCTTCTAACTTAATTAACTTTTCTCTTTGTTTCTTCTTCCTTCCCTCCACCACTCCTCTCTCTTTGTAGGTAGTTCAGAAGTGTATTCCTTTCCTCATCGGACATTTGAAGGACTCAACTCATAATGACATCATCCTGAACATCCTCACAGAGATAGCGGGCTATGAACCAGTGGCTTTGAGCAGCTTTCTTCCAAAGTTGAAGGAGATTGGTGAGAGATTCCCCTACCTCATTGGCCAGATGGCGAGGATCTATGGAGCTGTTGGGCATGTGGATGAAGTAAGTTTGGCTTTCTTCTATTTCCCAGAATTCCAATGGCACTTACTCCATGGGTGCTCTATGACCTACAGATTTGTCCTGGTGCTTCTGAGTGTTCCCATTTCTCTTTCTTTTGCATGGATGGTACAAGGTAGTAGGTGCCCTCTGAGTTATGTGGAAAGTTTAGGAAGTGAGTATTTCATTGCTGGCATGTCACCTAAGGAAGGAGGATGGTTAAAATGGACATAGCAGCCGGGCTTGGTGGCTCAGCCTGTAATCCCGCGCCTTGGGAGGCTGAGGTAAGTGAATTGCCTGAGCCTGTGGGTTCGAGCCCCACCTGGGCAACTTGGTGAGACCTCATCTCTACAACAAATCAAAAAATTAGCCGGGCGTGGTAGCGCGTGCCTGTAATTGCAGCTACTCGGAAGGCTGAGGCGGAAGGATCGCCGGAGCCCGGCAGGCCGAGGCTGCGGTGTCCGGGAGCAGCCACTGCACTCCAGTCTGGGTGACAGAGTGAGACTCCAACCCAAAAAAAAAAAAAAAAAAGGACATAGCACTATGACAGATTAAAGACCACTGTGTAATAACAACAACCAGTAACAGAGCTTTATCTCATTCCTCGTTGCCGTGTCTCTTGACCCAGGAGACACCAGTAAGCACAGAATTAAATCCCGGAGACTATCCATGAATGAGAGCCCATAGCTAGCATGTCAGTAAGTGCCTGGACTCAGTATGTTTCTCTGGCTGATGTTATTTGGGAGAGTGAAATAAACATTCCTGGGTGTTTAAAAGTACTAGGCTAAATATTTGCGTAATGAAATCTTTCAGCAGGAACAACAGGATGCCATCAGAGTTTGTAGGGGATTAGGTGACGAAGAAAGTTTTCAGAAATTCGGATTCTGAAGACATCCATGTCTCGCTGAATATTTTATATTACGATTTGGGATTTTTATCTTTTTATTTTTTTGAGTTGGGGCCTCACTCTGTAGTCCAGGCTGGAGGGCAATGTCACAGTCACAGCTCACTACAGCGTTGACCTCTTGGTTTCTGGTATTCTTCCCGTGTAGCTGGGACTACAGGTATAATAAACTGGGCTAATTTTTTATTCTTAACCTAGGTCTCACTAGGTTGCCCAGACTGGCCTCAAACTCCTGGGCCCAAGCAATCCTCCCACCACAGCCTCCCAAAGTGCTGGAATTACAGATGTGGGCCACTGTGCCCAGTCAAATTTTTATCTTTTTAAAATAAAAGCTAATATATAATTGATAGAGAGGAGCTTTTCCTTTAATCCATTTCTGTATAATTAGCTATTAGATAAATATAAAATCGCCCAACTTTTAAAAGAAATTTCATAATTCATTGAGTTCAACCCCTTGAGTCTGCACAGGATAAAATTTAAAAACAAGAAAAGTTATGTGACTTTCCCAGACTCAGACTGGGTAGGTTAGTAATCCAGTTGGAACTAGATCTTTGGTATCCTTGGCATTCATGTTCAAATTGTGTCTTAAAATGGATCTTTGGTGCTGTTCTGTTTTATTTCTGCTGAGGTTTGTGAGGAGCCCAAGGGTCCTGCTGGGGTTTCCTCCTGGTCAAGGGTCTTTCTCTTGTGACTTCGCAGAAGAGGGTGGGAAAACTGAGCTTCTAAAGTCTGAGCACATATCTACATGAGAGTGGAGTCTGAAAGGGAATTTCTTTGGTACGGACGTGCTGCTTAGTATAATCCCTTTCTGTCCACTGCTGTTGGGAATGTCTCACACCTGCCATGGTCTGCCTTCTGGTAACACTTTTCCCTGCCTGTCACCTTTGCTGCCAGGAAACTTGCTGGTATGCCCAAGTGTTATTAGGCCAACTTCTTCTGACAGCTGTTTAACTGAATCTGCTGACCTTGCAAGTCTTTGCAACGACCAAAAAATTCAACCTCCAAGGTGTGAGGCACAGAATCTTTAAAATGTGCACTCTTTCTGTATTTTAAGGGTAGTTATTTTTGCCACAAATACATTTACGATTCATTAATGCACATTGGAGTTGACTAAACTTCCCAGGGAAAATGTAATCTGTAAAAAATAAAACCAACAACAAAAATTCTAGCTACCTGCAATCTAACCACATGCAATTATGTCACTGCAAGTTTGTCTGCACTAAGGCTAACTCCAAATAGAATAGTCTATTATATGCCATTCGTGTGACTCTCAGTGGATTCAGGAAGAAGAGGTGGATCCAAAGAGTCTGAGGAATTAATTATCTCCAAATTCAAATTTGTTTGCTTTTTTTCCCAATAAACAAACAAATCTTCCTGATGGTTCTAATCCACCCAACCAACCCCAGTAGAGAACAACTGTAGATCAAATAATTCCCAAATATATCTGAATATCATGATTACATAAGAAGCTTTTAAGTCAAATGTCTTGGGTACCGTAGAATACCTACCAAGTCAAATCTCCAGAAAAGGGACCCAGGAATTTATGGGAACCCCTGCCTGGTAATTCTGAAGCAGCTCTTTGTGGATCAGCATTTGGGAACCCCAGAGACTATTTTAAAGTGTTTTCTCTCTTAGATTAAGAATCAGGCTTGTCCATCACCCATCCTATCCTCCTCCATCAAGCCATTGCTAATCAGTTTAATAATTTTCTAGACTACTGTAGCAGTTTAGAGTAGGTTTGGCTGAAAGTAACACGAAAATCCCAAGCAACAGTGACTTAAAAAGACTTGGGCTCTTTGTACCTTGTTGCTCTACCATCCCCAAGCACACCAGAGAGCACATGGCTTCCATCTCATGATCTGAGGGCACTGTCTCTACCCATCATGTCAATATTTCAGTCAGCAGGAAGGTGAAAGAGGAGAAGGACTCTTCCAGAGAGTCAAACACAACCTTTTGTTCAAATCCCACTGGCTAAATAGAACAAAGCTGAATGTGACCACATCTAACTGCAAAGGAGGCTAGACGCTGTGGTCTGGATTCAGGTGACCACATGCCCAGCTAATCAAGAGAGAAGGGCAGAGAAAAATGGTGATGGATAAACAACAATATCTGTTGCAGCTGGTCAATTCATTTCATGTCTGTGTCTATTTTCTTTTCTCAAAAATATACCAGCCTGGAAAACATAGTGATACTATCTCTACAAAAAACTTTTTTAAATTGCTGAATGTCATGGTGCATGCCTGTAGTCCTAGTTACTCAGGAGGCTGAGGTGGGAGGATTGCTTGAGCCCAGGAGTTTGAGGGTGCAGTGAACTATGATCATGCTACTTCACTCCAGCCTGGGTGACAGAGCAAGAGCCTGTCGTAAATAAATAAGTAAATAAATAAATAAATAAATAAGGTTCTACACTAGATTACCTTCCTACCCCTATTCTGTTGCTGATATTTTTTATTCCATTATTCCATTTTACTTATAGTCAATCTACTAAAAATTACCTACAAATGTCAGGCGAGCACCTTTGCTCAAAAACAATACCCCTTCTTGATTGTTTCTAATGCCTAAAATGTTACCATTAGAAAGTCCTTTTACCTTTAAGGAATGCTACAGCTCAGATTTCCCAAGAATAAGTGTAGTAGTCTAAGTAGCTGGTACCTGCTTGATTCGAGTGAATTTGTCCAATTTACTAAATAAAATTTTGTGGAGCAATATTCCAAAAGACCAAAACCAATAGGTAAGGTATGTATGTATGTACATTTCTACCCAACCTCTTTATAAACAAAACAACACAAACAAAAAAGGGGTTCCTGATGTACCCTGAGAGATGGACATGAGGGTGGAAGTCCTGTATAAGGTCCTGGGCACCTAAAGAAAAAGGAGTTGCAATAAAGAGATAGCAAGAAAAACTTCCCTGAAACCCCTTCCCTCTTTCTATGAAGAGAGCTTGGTTTATGGGGATACAGTGGGACATGGGACCACAGAGACATGAGGATGTTTGGATGCTTATGATAGGATAGCCACAGGACCCAGTGGCCTCTGGCCCTAGGATCCTCTTTTTCATCCTCTCTCTCTGGTCTCATCTAAAAACTGAATTCTTTTGAAATTTTTCTTGTTGATGCCAAAGTAAAACTTTCTGTTTGGTTCAGGGGTTCAAAGTATCAGATAACTTCACTGCTGGGATTTAAAAGATTTGGGAAATCCAGAAAAGCCAATTCAACTTTGAGATCCTGCTCCAACTTTTGAAATGTGCAATCTGTGACTGATTGGAGCCTACTGTTAGGCCCCTCCCCTGTCACCTGGTTTCCAGCCAACCCCATGGTTTGATCTTTAGAAAAGGGGAATCTCCTGAGGGTATGCAACCCTCAGTCCAGAGATAGCCACAGGGTAGAGTCTGCTGGGAATCACAAGTTTTTAATTGGCATATGCCTCACCTTCTGTGCTTGCTTGAGGCCAGGTGTAAGAACTGCAGGGCTGGCTATTGGGAATGGCCGGGCAGGCCTGTCTTTCATATCAGGGCCCATCTGGGTGGGCAAACTGTTTTCAACAGCTTGATAGTGGCATCACAGTTTTCCCATTCACCCAGCAGAGAAGAGTTGTACATATTAAGCAAAAAATAAAGTTATACAGATTATTATTGTCTGTATCTCTCAAATTAACTCAGGACTCTTTTTTTCCCCCCAAACTTAAATAAAGCCATTTTTAATAGCCATATAGTGCTTGTGTCACTATGGGAGGCCATGACTGTCTCACAGACCATATCCAGGTATGTGGCGACATCCACAACACATCTATTGGATGGAGAGAGCAACCAGATGGGCCAAAGGGCAGATAAATCTGCTTCTGGTGCAACTGTTGCCCTTGGGGTGCACCTTTTGGTACAGTAAAGGTCACATGCGGTTCTTCATAATGCCAGGATTCACCCCACTTCTGTGGTATGCTCAGTTAAAGCAAATTCACAGATGAGAAATAGTATTTTATTATTAGATATGTCCTAAACAATAGCAAAAATACACGGATCCTTTTGTCTCTCTCAAATGAGAAGACCACCGTTGAGACCTTTCAGAAAAAGCAGAATGGCTTCCTAGTAGCTCCTAAGGGTTCGTTCCCCAAACACACATCCAGACAATTAATATAAAGCACTTAACTTTATACCTTAGGGCCAGGCATATAAAGAGTGCTTGATGAATTTCTACTACCAACAACAAAATAGCAGCAGCAATATAATAAACACCTGCTCAGCTGGAGAGGACCGATGAGAGAGGAAAAAATATAAGTATAATCCTACTTTCTTGCACGAAGTTTTCTGCAGGCTCATCTACTGTTTATAGGACATTACCTCAACTCCTTGGTTTGGCCTCGACTTCCCTCTCTAACTTCAGCTCTTACCTGCCCAAGATCCTGTATCTCCCTCTATGTTCTGTCTACTCAGGATTTGACATCCTTTCCTGAACACACCTTGTTCTAACATGCATCATGATCTTCACAGCCTATTCTACCTGGATGGTTTTTAATCCCCTTCTCCTACTTTATCCCTCCTGACTCAGCTCAGTTTCCCAGGCCCAGTCGATACTCCAATAGCACTTTAGTTGTATCTCAAATGTCATACCAACTGTGCCATGTTGCAATTCGCGGGTTCACATCTATTTATTCTGCCTGAGTCTCTGAGCTTCCAGAGAAAAGAAATCACATTATATCCATCTGATTTCATCTGTGGGCAAACGAATGAATGAGTACTCAAGAGTACTGGAAATTAAGGTTGAATTCTCACTTGAACTTGTATTCAGTCAAGTCTCTGCCTACTTATTCTAGGTGACACAATTATAACTTAAGAGAGAGAGAAGGAAATATTCACCTGGAAAAGGTTGTATATTTCTGAGCCTACACAATCTACCTCTGATGTCTAGCAGGAAAAAGATGGGAATGAAGTTGACAGGGAGGGAAACATGGGGCCATTGTACAACAAGTATGGTGAGAGGCATGCCATCCGTGATTCCAACAGATTCTATTATAGCTCCTGGTAAGTGACATAAGAGGATACTGAGTAGATCCTAAAAAGAAGCTTGCATATGTAAGAACTCAACAGTCAGAAAATTGGTTGAAATATAGCTCCAAGAAGGAACATTCACCACTGTAGACTGAGCAGTGATCACCACCAAGGATATGTCTGTGCAACAGTTGGTTTTATGAACAAGTATGCCTGCTGTGGGGCCTCTGTACAGTGTCACATGGTGCCTAGGAGGACGGGCTCCGAGGCACCCTGCCTTGGTTTCCATCCTGACTCAGCTACCTACCAGCTATGTGACCTTGGGCAAGTTATATCACCTCTATTGACTCAGTTTTCTCATCTGTAAAATGGGAACAGGAATGTTATTTATTTCATAGATTTGTTGTGAGGATTTAATGAGTTAACCCATGTGAAACAGGGTTTAGCAAACAGTAAAAATTCAAGAAATGTCAGCATTTTATTACTTTACTCAGAGTTACCCAAGTCTCTCTCATTGCATTTGTTTATACATAGGCTGAAAACTTGACCCTAACAGCCTGAAATTAGGGAAGACAGCAACTAGGTAAATTGCTGGCCTTGTCCCTGCTTCCCCAGGGAAAGCAGCTGAATGGATGGGTATATGGAACAAGTCAGAATCAGGACAGACAGAGTGGAATGAGACCCCATAGACAATGCATATAGCATTAAAGGTGGAAAGCAGAATTGGCTACACATTATTTATTTTTTAGGAAATAACTAGTATATGTAGATTTTCTTTTCTCAAGGTGAACTATATATCTTTTTTTTATTTAAATTATAGATCATTCCTGGGGGGAATAAGAATACCAAAAATAATAAATTCCCACTTCATGAAATTTTATAATTTAAAATAGGCCTTGTTTTCTTGGGGCACTGGAAGTACATTGTTTTCTATAAAGGGCAGATGGTCCCCACCTCTCCACCTAAAAAAAAAAACTACAAATAAGTTTGCAGCAATTTTCTGAAAACACTCATTAAGTAAATCCGAAATGGTTTAAATTAAACCGAAGCCAGGCTGACATTTCTTGTCAATGGAGGACTAACTTTGAATGTTTGTTTCCATTTTAGATAGTTTTGTTTTTTCATTATTTTCCCCCTCGTTAGACTTTCTCTGCCACGCAAGTGTTGTCAGGGTGCTAGAGACATTATAGTCCTCTTTCCTAACATGGGTCAGCTTCGACAAAGGACCACTTTAAGAAGGGCTTTGACGTTTTTTGAGAGACTGACTTGAATTCATCTACTTACATCTCAAAAACTGAAACAAATTTTAGTTTCTTAGTCCGATTTACTTTACTTTAGGGCCTGGTCTCATTAAGAAGTACATACCAGTATATAGCACACATACCACTGCCATGTTCTGAAGACCTACAAGATGGCAGACTTGGTAGTTGAAACAGAGACGAGAAGTTTTAAAATGCTTTTCCATATGACCTCATAACACATAGAATGATGCTACGGTCTCTTGCTTTTCCTCTTGCTAGTCTGTACCTGTGAAGAATCAAATGGTGTGCTCCCGAGTGCAGCCACTGCCATCATGGGTGTTAAATCCTGTGCCCTCTGCCTTGTTTTTCTAACGAGCTGGAATATGCTGGCCAAGCATCAGGGCATATTTATTACATCCTCTCTGGGCTGAGAGTCATGGACACTTTTCAAGTAAAGAAGTGACACACATCTTGCCCAGGTCGCATTTCTGTGACATCCGGCAGGCCTACAAAAACACTTTCAGGAGGAAAAGGAAAAGAATGACAAAGGCAACTGAGAACCACATCACTGTCCTCATCCTGCCTGTTGAAAAACATCCTGTGAATGGGAGCTGGGTTGGTGATATGCACCCTTAACTTCCAAATCAAGACTAAGAAATCTGGGGTCATTCTACAAGAGGAGAAACCTGTCATTTAAAACCACAAATTCCCCAAGATGATGAATTTAGTTAAAACTTTGGGAGGCTCAATGACTTTGAAGATTCATTTTTTTCAAGCCTTGGTTGGTACTATCTGGCTGCTACTCAATACTACAAAACTGTCACCAATTGGGGAACTTTCTTCCAAAATGAAAATAACTTAAAAAAAAACAAAACATATTTAAAAGGATACACCAGGCATGGTGGCTCATACCTGTAATCCCAGCACTTTGGGAAGCCAAGGCAAGAGGATTGCTTGAATCCAGCACTTTGGGAAGCCAAGGCAAGAGGATTGTTTGAGACCAATCCAGGCAACATAGTGAGACCACATCTCTATAAAACAAAGCAAAACAAAACAAAACAGACAGGTGTGGTGGCAAGTGCCTGTAGTCCCAGCTACTTAGGAGCCTGAGGCAGAAGGATTGCCTCACCTTGGGAGGTTGGGGCTGTGGTGAGTCATGATGGTGATTATGATCAGGTGACAGAGTGAGACTCCTCAAAAAAAAAAGTTACATGCTATAGATAATACTAACAATAAACCTCTTACATAGTGTAAGGAAGATAAAAACATAATATACAAAATATACTTTCAAACAAGAGTGCAGATGTTACTTATCCTCCCTCCCCCAAAAGGCAGAAGTGCTGATTCTTTCTGAGTATAAGACCTAGCGCAGGTGATGGGGACACAGGAGAAAGACACAGTCCCTGCCCAAAGGAGCTCACGGTGAATGGGTGCAGGAGAGATATACAAACAGACAGTTCAAATTTAATTTGGCACCTGCTACTACTGAATTTTGAACTGGATCAAGAAGGAAGGAGCTAACCCCATAGGGGAGAGTTTTAGAGAGTGTTATCAGTCTGGCTTGGAAAAGAAGGTTATGGTACGAGACGAATGAGAAGGTATCCATGGGGAAGTCACATCACATTCAAGAGCAATCAGCCGAGAAAGGCCTTGAGTTTTCTAAAAACCACGAAGAATTTCAAGTGCCCGGAGCATAGGATGGACAATGGAGGGGACAGAGAGAGATGGGGCTGGGCTGTGGACGGTCGTCAGATTGGAAAATTCCTCATGGACTAGCAGACAGTTCCCCTTTCCTACCTTTTGTCTCTCAGCTGATTTACCAGTGCCCAGGTGATCTTGGAACAGTATTTGTTTCCCTTCACAAAACAGACAAGTCCATGTAATCCTGTGTACTTCAAAGTTCCCAAGAAGCTAAAGAGCTGGTAAAGGAACAAACAGTCCCCAAAATAGTTGCAAATGTAGAGTTGTAAATAATGGTTACAAAAGTTACATTTTGCAACAATTTTCAACAATGTCATATAATGATCAACTGTCATTTGGGTCAACTGATCAAATCCACAAAAGGCCCTCGGTTCCCCTTTGCAGGTCCCAGAAGTACGTAGAAGGGGTGTCTCCCCTCAGGACCGAGCCCCCAAAATGAGCAGCCTGGTTCCCACAGATCTGGTCTTCCTCTTTTCAGAGAAGGAACATCTGACCTTCTTACATGGGTGTCTGTGAGGGAAGTAGGCATGTGCCTGTCCCAAGAAAGTCAGAGGACCACCACTTAGTGAGTACTCATTCTAGCCATGAGCCAAAGAAGTAGACAGATGTGGGATGCACCAGAAAGGACCACTGGGCATCAGCAGCAGCTGGGTTGAAGAGGATGAAGCAGGTGCTAATTCTAGCTCAAATGCTGCTGCTCTTTCAACACAGTAGCATAGTCCTTGCCCTGCCCACAGCTGTCATCCCTAAATCCCTCTGAGAAGAACTATTTCCAACTGCCAGCATCTCCATTTCATTGTCTAAGGCCTT
Source organism: Cephalopachus bancanus (assembly GCA_027257055.1). NCBI lineage: Eukaryota > Metazoa > Chordata > Mammalia > Primates > Tarsiidae > Cephalopachus > Cephalopachus bancanus. Next base: position 1,546,220 of record JAPVLO010000100.1, on the reverse strand, counting down.
CCCAGTCTCACAGCCATTTTGTCAACATGCATGATAGGACACATGGGTGAGGAATTAGTGTTCTCCCCCAGCAGCCCACGACCAGTTGATGGGAGTCGGTATATAAATATCCCAACTCCTTCACCCCTTGAATGAGATACACTTCCCCTGGAGGTTCCTGGCAACTTCCAGAGCTGTTTCGTTTCTTTTTCTCACTCTTTTGCTCCCCTATTGGGTCCTTGCAGTTTCCAAAGAAACAATTTACACTTGAATCATCACAGGATTTGTCTGTTTCTGGGAAGCCCAATTCAAGACAAAGACATTACTAGAGCCTCCCCAGGCCATTTATATCTGTCTTCCACCCCCCACTTTCTGATAATTTGAGAACATGCATCCATAACACAGAATTTAGCATCTAATTTTCTTCTAGTTACATTTGCTTTTCATTCATTTAGGGCATGATACACACACTCTCAACCCACTGTAAGTACTCTGAAGAAAGGAACCATACCTGACAGCTCCTCATGACCCTGGCACTACCCATCCAAGTAATGAGTTCACAGCAGGTTCCCGAATTACTTGCCAACTAACTGTTATGCAGAGACTGGGATGCAACTGAACATCAGTGTCATGTATAGTAGATGCCATCTGATAGCATGGCAGGTTGTGCTTGAGGAGAGTCTGGAAATTTATAGACATTGGTTTCAGGCAACAGTTGTGGTTATTGCCTTTCAGGATCTATTGGTCTTATCCTATGTGGTGCCCAAGTGTGATCCCCAAACCAGCAGCATTGGGTATCACCCAGGAGCTTGAATCTGACTTTATGATTTAACGAGATCCCCAGGTGATGTGCCTGTACACGGAAGTGTTAGAAGCACTGCTCCTGAGATCTAGGGCTACAGGATTTATCTGCTATAGAATAACCCTGGGGGTCTAGACATGCCCCATATGTACACACACACACACATTTACAGACACATATACACAGTCATACCCCCATCGTTTTCCTTGCAAGACCCATTTGTTTCCATGTAGATAATCAATAACTTTAATATATATATGTATACATATATATGTATATGTATACATATATCATCTTTTGACTGGGCATGGTGGCTCATATCTGTATTACCAGTATTTTGGGGGGCTGAGGCAGGAGGATCACTTGAGGCCAGGAGTTCAAGACCAACATGGGCAACATAGTAAGACCCCATCGCTATCAAAAAAGGAAAGAAAAAATTAGCTGGGCATGGTGGCACACACCTGTAGTCCCAGCTACTTGAGAAACTGATGTGGGAGGATCGCTTGAGCCCAAGAGTTCAAGACTGCAGTGAGCCATGATCATGCCACTGCTCTCCAGTCTGGGCAACAGAGTGAAATCCTGTCTCTAAAAAAATAAAATAAAATAAATGATCACCTTTGACAATGTCAGTATAAACAGGAACCCAGGAAACATCACACATTATTTATAATATAGTTGATGAACATTTATCACACACCTGCTGTGTGCAAGGCACTGTTCGGAGTGCAAAGCTAAGTAAGATTCGACCCCTCTGCTGTTGAGAGGGGCTCTATTTTTAAAAATTATTTTATTGATCCTTTATTGGGAAAAAAATTGTGATGCATTGACATCCCCTGTGTGATATTCTTAGAACTTGTCACTCCATTCCATTCTGTATAAAGGGGAAGGGTATTCCTAACTGAAAGGTTCACACAGAATATCTTAGGAGATATGTATAGGATTTTCCTATTGCTTACGCTCTTATCTTTATTTTTTAATGTTATTTGATTTATTATAGTTCAAGCAGAATCTGGAAAGATTCCCCAAACTCCCTACAGGATTTGACGCAGAGATGTTGTCACTATGATGTAAAGTGGTATTACAATTGAACTCTCAAAGTACATGAAGAAAGCACTTAAAAGTAGATGAATGTTGTTGCAAAGCCATGACTATACTGTTTTGGACTGGTATTTACATTTCAGTCTTATTCATGATTTATCAGAAAGTTTAAGCCTGAATTTATTTTGCAGTGAGTAGGAGTTGGAAACTTGATACTAATTTACATGAACTGAACTAAAACTGTCTAAGCAAAGATGTATCTGGCAGCTGGCTTTACCAGCAATGAACTGGCACACTAAAATGTTCACATGTTATAATTTGTAGCATTAACCTGGATGATTGCTGTAATCTACATGTATTCATGTAGACATAACATGTAAGAAATTACACTGAGAAGCTCATCTTATCAGTTTATCTCTCGTCAAGTAATAAATAAATCAAAGTAAATGAGTAAATAGTTGTTGCTATTTAAGATTAATAAATGTGAGATAAATAGAAAATAAATGTTCCCAGAACTGAGGATGAGTCCATGGGTCTGGATAATGTTTCTGAAACTTCAGGGCTGTACACATCCCCCAGAGAGTCAAATATCTATCAATTCACTCAGAAAAGTGGAAAATACACTTTCCTATCTATATCACATCATTGACTAAGGATTGATTCTAGAAATCCCTGGATTAAACTCCTACTTTCTCTACTTTCTCCCCAGCTCTTTCTCCTACCACTTGCTGCTTTAGGGGACAATCTTCCTTCAGCCCCAGGCAGCATTCTTCCACAGGGAGGGTCCCTATCTCATTCAAATCTTCCTTTCTCCATCCAAAACACTTCCCAGAGCCCACTTTCTCTATCACCGCTACATATTCCTAAGCACCGTTTGGCCACCAACTCCTTCTCCTTCATGACTAGTAAACGGTGGCTCAGCCTGTAATCCCGCGCCTTTGGGAGGCTGAGGTGAGTGGATTGTCCGAGCCCGCGGGTTCGAGATCCGCCTGGGCAGCGAGACCTTATCTCTACAATAAATCAAAAAATCAGCCGGACGTGGTAGCACGCGCCTGTAATTCCGGCTACTCGGAAGGCTGAGGCGGAAGGATCGCCGGAGCCCAGCAGGTCGAGGCTGCGGTGGCCGGGAGCGGCCACTGCACTCCAGTCTGGGCGGCAGAGTGAGACTCCAACTCAAACAAAACAAAACAAAACAAAAAACAAATTAAAGGGGGTGGCTGGAGTGATGGGTGGGGAGACAGTAAAAGTTACAAATGTTTCCTGAAGGAAATGCTCTGCCGTCTTCCATCTTGGGAAATGAGAATGACTTGCAAAGGCAAGACGCATGGATTTTAGGATCCTGCGGAGTATATACAGTGGGAACTGTAGGTATACTGGGGTGACTCTTCTGTTCTTCTATTGGAAAATGGCAGGATTAAACCATGGGTTCATTCAAGATCTCAGCACAACCCTGTCTAAAACTCCTGAACTGTTTTACTGTTTCCACTTTTGACATAAAGGTGAGCTCACAAGTAAGTGGAAAGCAATTTGGAAAGTGGTTGTTTTTTCCAGGCAAGCATATTTCAGACTTTTTCTTTTGAGAACACCGTAGCCAGGGGTACCTTCACAACCCCATTCTATTAGCTAAAATTTGCATTAATTCACTCATTCATTAATTCCCTGCTTACTTCCAGAAAGCAATTAAGGCAGTCCACAATGAAAACACAGTTGCTATGAGACCAAAGACAATTAACTAAAAAATAAAGCGTGGAAAGGATTGGTGGGTAAGGTACCAGAGAAATTTTATCAAACTTTTCTTAGCTAAGGAAATCACCAATCCCAAACAAGGTTACACTTTCGCAAAGTGCATTTTTCTATTTCATTCTTCCATATAAGTAACGAAATAATACCCAATTTTTTCTGTCTAACCTGTACTTTGGTAGCTACATCTCAATTACCATGAATAAAACATTCTGGCTATTTCTTTGGAAAATAAGTAGGTGCAAAGAAAGATAGGCACCTTGCATCTAATTATGTAATGAGTAAATTATATCATATAATGAGCAGATTATAGAAAGTTCAATTGTAGCTGATGTATAGTTCAACTGAGTTAAATCTTACCATATTGTTCCTTTTTCTAATGAGCAAAAAAGCGTGGGGTTTTTTTCCTGGCAAAAAGTTCAAATACAATCTTTCTTTTTTCCCCCCCTTTTCTTTCTTTTTGGACTCCTAATAAGCGCCTTTCTTCAAAATGGTTTCCATGATTGGGCCAAAAGGCCTGTGGTTACTATTTTCTTTCATGAGATTACACCACATTTGCTAAACAGATATTGTGTAATTAAAGATGGGCTGTTTCTTTGAGTTCTCTAGAAATTTTTCAATGCTAAAGTCCCCAGTGGTCTTTCAAAAAGTTAGTTTAATTGAAGCAAAAGAAATAGTGGATCCATTGTTAGGATAATCAATGAGAGGTCATTTACATGAGGGGACCATGGCGTGGTGGGAGAAGAAATTTTAGCTCTGTATAATTCATTCTGGGTCCCTTGAGCCTACACAAAAGATTTACCTTTAAGAGGCTAAGTTCCCAAGCCCCCAGTTTTTAGAGAGTAAATCTGACTATAGAACCTCTCGATCTTTTATTAATCCACAAAATAACACGGTGTTTAAAGCTCAAATTAGATAAACTTCTACAAGCTTTAAGATCTGTAATTATTTGGGGGTCATGCAACAGAGGGATACTGGAAAATAAACTCAGCACAAATAAAAAGGGATTTGGATTTTTAAACTAAGCATGGCCACGATGCATGCTATTTTGGGGAAAATTTGAAATTGAAAAAATTTATTTGGCAGCAGACCACATCAAATTTTTTGCCCTTTGAAAAAAAATCAATCAAACTAAAGACATAATTTATTTGGCTCCATTATTGTCTCACATAGCATGGCATAAGGTTAAGTCACCTCTTGTATCCTCTACTTTTAACTTTAAATCCTAAATCAATTTCATTCAAACATCTTTTTGAGGTAGATATAGTACGTTCTACACTTAAATAAATCTAAGCCATAATTGCTTTAAAAATTATACCTTGTTTTTCTTTCACAAGGGTGGGGTTTACTTAGCATTCGGTGCCAAATGTATAGAGTTGAACCAAGTCCAACTGATCCCTAATTTCTGCCATGTTACAAAATCTGAGGTTTGAACAAAACAAAGGATACATCTGTTTTCATCAGCTGTTTCTTAACTTTTATTACTGGGATGTATTTTTAAAAATTGTTTTGCCCAGACAGCATTGTTTTCCTTGCATGATTTATTACTCTCCCATCTGCCACAGAAACTATGTGTTCCTAAAATCACGCAAACCAAATGCAAAATAATAAAGAAAAGATAGGAAGATATTCCCTTTACATTTGATAAAATGGCCAGTTAGAAAATGTAAATATGTTTAAATTCTCATAGAGTTTTTTCTTTATCAATGAGTAGAAAAATATATTCAATGACTCCAAGCTGATATGCAGAAAAATGAAGACATGATCAAAGGATAGGAGAAAGAATTGAAGACTGTGACTTTCTGGAATGTTATTTTAAAAATTAGCTCTAAGTTAGGGGGCTATCTACCTCAGGGGGATATTCACAAAGTTTTTCCTTATTTGTTCTCTGCTTTGTTCCACAAAAAAGGATTTCAGGCAGTTTGTCAGTGTTCTGTTTAAAAAAAGTATTGACTCTTAGCTTTTGAATATGGTACACTAACATTTGATGTCTACTCTCTTTGCAAGCATTTTATGTATATTTTTATGCTAATATTTTAAGACTAGAAGAGTATATCTTTGGGTGGCATAATTTTTAAAGAATAACATTTCCTAATTGCACACTTATTTTTGGAATTTATAGATTATGAGACAGCTTGACCTTACTGGTTTGTACTACACCAATAACAGCACTTTTTGCAGAACTGAAAATATTACAGTATTTTTACTTCAGAAATAAGAAAAGACTGAGAGAGACTGAAGAACAATTACAAAGAGAAAAAATCTAGATATCTAAAATAATGAGTTAAAATTGGGTTCGGATCACACACAAAAATTAAGCTATATAGTGTCTTGATGTAATCCTGTAACTTGTTTTTTAAAGAAAAAGTTGGCTTTCTTGGTAAAATGTTGAGGATTGTTCACTTCTAGGTAAACTCTTTTTTGCTGACTACCAAGGCACTGGCCCACATTTGCTTATCCTGAGTTGGTTTTGGGGTTTTGAACATTTCTAGAACTTCTAAACCATAACCAATTCACAAAATAAATTAACTAGGAAAATAAAAGTACTGTGTGATTTCTAAGATGGTTTGGTTTAGATTTTTGACACTCAAGGAATAGCACCTAACATTCATTTAGCACTTCTGTATGCCAGGGATTGTTCTGAGTGCTTTATGTTTTTAATCCATTGAATCCTTAAAACCTCTCTATGAGATAGGCACTACGGTTACTCTGTTTTATAAATTGAACCATGGAGGGCTAAATAAGTTGCCCAAAGTTCATGACTGGTTAGTCACAGAACCATATTTAAACTCAGGAAAAAGCTCTGCGCTTACTCCACAAACAACCATACTACTACACAAGCCTGCCTCTTCCAGAGTGATTACCACTGGCTACATTAAAAAATGTCTTTTAAAAAAATTAAAAGTTAAAAAATGTCTTTTAAAACCTGGATATTGGTTTCTCTGCAAGGAAAGTATGTAGAGGAAGACAGAGGGACAGGATAGGGTGGGGCTCACAAATGTTGCCAATATTGTTGATAATCTCCTGTTACATTACTTATATTTATATATATTCTTTCATGTGTAGTATATATTCCATAATATCAAAAGAGTAGAATCATTGAACATTTGCCATGTACCAGATAGCATGCCTGGTACTGAAAACAATAAACTTTATAATAAAACACTCAGGCTCTACTAAGTGCCATATTATTTTTTTAGCTACTGATATTTCTGATATCATCAGATCATATTAACAATAATGCTTATAATAACAATTGATTACTACCACTGCTTTATCATTTACTCTATGCTAGGTCCTTTTTACAGTTATTATTTCATCCTTTCTCACAACATCATGAAATACTCACATCAACTGCATTTGGAATTAGCATATCTAACTAAAGTTGATTCAACAATAAGAATACTTATTATCTCCTATAACAAGAAGCCTGGAAAACATGGTGGGTCCCCAATTTGTTCAGAAGCTTCACAACATAATCAAGGACCCTTGAGGATGAAGCTCTTTCTGTCCTCTCCACCATCCTCAATGTATTTGCCTTTGCCCCATAAACATGTCCCTCACGCTTGCAAAATGGCTGCAACAGATCCAAATAGCACTTGTAGTTACAACAATGTATAATTAAAGAAAAGGGTATATCCCTCCATCTCTTTTTATCTAGGGGGGAAATATTTTTCAGCAGTCTTCCATTCCAGAAAACTTTACTTCAAGTTCAGTGACCCAGGATTAAGTCACATATCCATACCCTAGTTGCAAAGGAGCCTGAGAAATTGAATAACTGTCATTTTCACTTTATGGCAAGGTAGAGTTTCTACCAATAAGACATAAGGTGATAGGGGGAGATATGAATTGATAGGCAATCAAAAGCATCTGCCACTGAACTGCTAGCTTCACTCTACAGATGAAGAAACTGAGGCTCAAAGTGGTTAAATAAGATACTCAAAATTATATAGCTAATAAAGAACAGATGCAGAAATCATCTCAATCTTGTCTCAACATAAAGCCAGCCATGCAAAACAAAAAACAGAAAGCAAAAAAATAAAACTATCAGTATAGCCATCTTCAAAAGATGTTTTCTGACAGGCACTAGGTTTCACCACCCCATAATTCCAGAGCCGTGTCCAGGAGTGGTATGGGTGTTGGTTGTGATTTTCAACAACAATACACATTATGCCAGGAAACATATTAGGCACTGGAGATACAAAGATGAACATGACACAGTCCAGCCTTTGAGGGGCACACTGAAGAGAGTCCACTTGACATGAAAATTGTGGGAAAGGATGTCAGGGCTCTAATGAAAGTTGGCCAGAGTTCTGAGGAACACAGGGATAGGAGCAACCGACTTTGGCTGGGAGAGTCAGGGACGGCTTCACATTTGAATTGGTTTAAAGATGTATATAGAAGTTGCATTTGATTCTTCAGAGAAATAGAACTAATAGGAGGTAGACTATAGATATAGACAGAGAGATAGATATATAAGAGGAGCTTTATTATGGGAATTGGCTCATGCAATTATGGAGGTCCAGAAGTCCTATGATATGCCATCTGCAAGCTGGAGATGCACCTGAAAGCCAGTGGTATAATTCCATCCAAATTCCAAGGACTGAGAACCTAGAGAGCCAATAGTGTATCTCCCAGTCCAAGGCCAAAGGTCTAAGAATGTGGAAGGAAGCAGGGGTGGGAGGGACTTCAGGTGTTAAGTCCTTGAGTCCAAAGTCCCAAAAACCAGGACCTCCAATACCCAAGGGCAGGAGAAGAGAAGCCTAACTCAAGAAGAAAGAATTTACCCTTCTTCTGCCTTTTTGTTCTATTTGGGTGGGCCCTCAATGGATTAGATGATACCAGTCCACATTGGGGAGGGTGAATTTTCTTTACTGAGTTAGTGATTCAAATGCAATTCTCTTGTGGAAACACCCTCACAGACACAGCCAGAAATAATGTTTTACCAGCTATCTGGGTATCCCTTAACCCAGTCAAGTTGACACATAAAATTAACTGGCACAGCAGGGTATAAAGAAGAGAAGGGGAGGAAGGTCTTTCAGTTACCAAAGAAAACAAAAGAAAGCATTTGTTTCTAATGGAAACTAAGTTATTTGTGGAGGTAGGGAAAGAGACAAAGACTATAGGGGAGTTTGTTTTTTAAATGGTCACAATGAATCAAGTCACAACCAGCTCCAAAAATAAAACAGATTTCAGTATCTCCAGTTAACACCACTTCATAAATGTCTTACCAAGTGTATCAAGATCCATTAAAACAGGATTGATAGATCTGTTTCTCCTTTGGCTTTCTCATAATTACAACTCTCATTCAGGAATGGTTCCCTAACTCATTGTCCTGTCGCCCAGACTGGAGTGCAGTGGCTGCTCCCCGCCACCGCAGCCTCGACCTGCTGGGCTCCAGCGATCCTTTCGCCTCAGCCTTCCAAGTAGCCGGAATTACAGGCATGTGCTGCCACGCCCAGCTGATTTTTTTTTTTAATTTATTGTAGAGATGAGGTCTTGCTGCCCAGGCGGATTTCTTCTTTTTAACAAATGTATTTTTTATCTTTTTTGACTTTTATTGGGAGAACCAAGGAAGAAAAATAAACAGATTTTAGCATATGCCAGTGCTATCCACACTTTTCATATTCTGCTGTAAACAACTGGCTTGCAGGTGAAAAACAAATAACTGTCCCATCTTCAATCTGCACACCTGAGTTGGGTCACATCTACAAAACCTGTCATGGAGAGAAGAATTAACATGTGGATGGAAAACAGCACTCACATAGATCAGGCTGTCTAATAACTTACCAATGAAAGCAAAGTCCAATTAGTGTAAAGGCAATTAGAAAATCTGCTAACAGTGGAAAGTGGAGGGAAAGACAAACTGGAAGATGTGCTGGAGACCTAAACTCAAAATTTCAGCTGACCTCCTCACAAAAGTTACATTTATCTGGGTATGAACACAATGACCATAGAAAATCATACCCTAATGCTTTGGAACGTCTTTTCCGTTTAATAGGAGATTCACACAGATCTAGAGCCATTGATCAATTGGTTTATCTAACTACCTATTTCTGTCTATCTCCATGATTTCATATTTTCTAATTTACCTACTTGCTAATAATGTCTTTGAACCCTGAACCAACACTCCTGGTGTTATCATGTTCATTCACAGATGTGCACAGAATACAAAAAAATTTAGTTGTTCCTAGCTGAGGTTGAACAAGGGGATACTCTGCCTTTTCAGTTCAGCTCTCATACTGTAAGCAAGTGTCTATTCTTTTCATAGATTATTTAGTGCCTAATTTTCCCCATCTTTGTGCTTTATTATTGTTATTTTTTTGGTGATTTCAATATTTCAAGTGTCTCCCGAGTATACTGCAAAAGTGCTCTCTAGGGTTCCTAAGTGCAGGAAGACTGTGATGTACCTTATGGCGAAAAAAACGTGATATCGATCAGCTTTGTGCAGGCATAAGTTACAGTATTGTGGCCATGAATTCAATTTCAATGAATAAAAAATACATATTAATTAAAATATCTTTTTCTTTTTTTTTTGTCAGAGTCTCACTATGTCACCCAGGCTGGAGAGCAGTGGCACAATCACAACTCACTGAAGCCTCGAACCCCTGGGCTCAGGTGATTCTTCCACCTCAGACTCCCAAGTATCTGGGACTACAGATGCATGCCATCAGGGCCATCTAATTTTTTATTTTTGTTTTTTGTAGAGATGAGATCTTGCTATGTTGCTCAGGCTGCTTGAACTCCTGGGTTCAAGTGATCTTCCTGCCTCGGTCTCCCAAAGTGCTGAGAGTACAGGCATGAGCCACCATACATGGCCTAAATAAGATTTCTTTAATCTCACATAAAACAAGGTTATGTATTGATCAGTTCACAAAATATGTGATCAGAGGCTTATAGGAAACTAACCTATATTTTTTTAGAAGCAATATTTCAGTATTATCTAATTCAATGTTTGTAGTAAACTTATAGAACATAATTATCATGAATAACAAGAATTGGTTATATGTGTACATATAATATATATACAGTTGTCTTCTGTACTCATGGGGATTGGTTCCAAGAACCCCAAGGATACCAAAATCCAGGGATGCTTAAGTCCCTTATATAAAATGGTGTAGTAGTTCCATAACCTATTCTTTAAATCATCTCTAGATTACTTATAATACCTAATATCTTGTAAATACTATGTAAATAGTTGTTATGCTATATTGTTTTCATTTGTATTACTTTTATTGTTGTATTTTTATTCATGGTTGGTTGAATCCGTGGATGCAGAAGCCGGGATATGGAGGGCCGACTGTATATACAGACAGTTATATATAGTGTTATATCAGATTCACCTTCAACGTGAGTCTACTGAGCAGAGTCCTAGGAGATAAAATAATTTCCTACCCTCCCACAGACTCGGAGTAGGGTGATCAGCTGTCCCGATTGCTCATGGTTGAGGAGTTTCCCAGAACAAGGGACTTTCAGTGCTAAAACTGGGAAAATCTCAGGACAAACAGAGTTGGTCCTCTAACTCCAGAGTGTCTCGCAGTCAAAGAAGAATTGGGGTAGGAGGAGGTGTTGGTACAAACCCTTCAACTCATGGTCTGGAGCTACTAACCCCCAACATTAGGCAAGAGATTCTCACAGAATAAGAACACTACCCAGTCGGGCTCGGTGGCTCAGCCTGTAATCCCGCGCCTTTGGGAGGCTGAGGTGAGTGGATTGCCTGAGCCTGCGGGTTCGAGACCCACCTAGGCAGGCGACATCTCATCTCTACAATAAATCAAAGAATTAGCCGGGCGTGGTAGCGCGTGCCTGTATTTCCAGCTACTTGGAAGGCTGAGGCGGAAGGATCGCTGGAGCCCAGCAGGTCGAGGCTGCGGTGGCCGGGAGCGGCCACTGCACTCCAGTCTGGGCGACAGAGTGAGACTCCAACTCAAAAACAAAAACAAACAAAAAAAAGAACACCACCCGACAGTTAAGCACCGCTGGCCACACTCAGGCTTCTGAGGGCTCCTAGAAAATCCCAGGTTTTCAAAGTTCCATTGAGAAAACATAAATAAGTTCCTCTGAGTTACATTCTTAATGGCCCTTGCAAGTATATCTTTGGTATGTGTAGGGACTTCAAAGAGTTGAATATAAAGAGAGAGAATGTTTACATCAAGAATAAAAGATGCCCAAGAAATATTTTTTCATTTAGGCAACCAAATATATTATCTATTGTTTTTATAAATTGATAAGGATATGGGTGATAAAAATGTAGATTATAAGGCCAAATCCACATTTGCTAAATCAGCAAATTCTCAAATTTTCAGAAATTTAGGACTCTACCCAGAGCAGTGGTTCCCAACCCAGCTGCATGTTAGAATCATGTGGGAGGTTTAAAAATTCCTGTGCCTGGGCCCCACTCATGTCAACAAAATGGAATAGGAATAGGGAAATAGGGATGAATTTACTGGGCATTTTAATTGTTCTAACAGCTTCCCATGTGATTCAAATGTGCAGCCAGGGCTGAGAACCACTCACAAGGAGGACAGCATTGAGAACGGCTCTCAGGAAGCTTCTAGGTTCAGCAGGGAAGAATGTGGTAATAAATTGGTGATGCCTGGCATTGGTGGAGGAAAGAAATGAGGGTTGCTGCCTACAGGGATACACTAAAAGGGTTTTATCAGGCCCTGGCAATGTGAAAACAGTCATACTCTGGAAACAGACAGGTCTTGAATTCAGTCCTGGCTCTGCCACTTAGGACTATATTACTTGTGTGACTTTAGTTGAGTTACCGTCCCTCTTGACATCTTCATTAGATACCCATTTTGCAAAGTTGTGAGGATTAAGTGAGGAAGCACATTTCAAGAACTGGGCACACAGCAGGTGCTTAGTAAAGGAAAATTATTGTTATTATAACTAGACCCCTCACATTTTCATTTTTGGCCATTTTCTGAGTTGTGTTTGTTGTCCTGACAAAGGATAAGAGAAGCTTAATGAAATAGGAGTAGCAGTATTTAAAAAACAAAATGATAACACAAAAATGAACAGTATGGCCAACACAATTTTGCATACATTCAACAAATTACTGCCTGTAAGTCAAATCCAGCCACACCCATTCACTGACGTTATTGCCTATCACTAATTCCTATAACTGTTTTCCCACAACAGAAACCATGTGGCCCATTAAGCTGAGAATATTTACTATCTAATCTTTTATAGAAAAAGTTGGCCAATACTTGATTCTAGTTTATCAATTCTCAGCATGGTTCATGAACCCCAACACCCTTTCAGGAGATCTGTGAGGTCAAAGTTGTTTTCATAATAATGCTAAGACATCGTTTGCCATTTTGGCTGTATTGGCATTTGCATTTATAGAACACAGCAGTGGTGGGTAAAACTGCTAGTGATTAAGCACAAGTTAAGACAGTGGCACAGGCCGTGTGTGGTGGCTCATGCCTGTAATCCCAGCATTTTGGGAGGCCAAGGTGTGGGGAGGGGTGTGGAGAGACCAGCCAAGCTGCTGGCATGTTCCTATAGTCCCAGCTACTTGGGAGGCTGAGGTGGAAGCATCACCTTATCCTAGGAGGTCAAAGTTGTGGTGAGCTGTGATCATGCCTCTGCACTCCAGCCTGAACAAAGAGCGAGACCCCAACTCAAAAAAAAAAAAAAAAAAAAAAAGACAATGGCCCCAAACAGTACTAATGTTAGTAATTCTTCTCCATCACACATTTGCAAGGCATGAAAAAAACCAATTTCACCTAGCTCAGATTTTCTCAGCCTTGACACTATTGACGTTTTGGACAGATACTCTTTGGTTGTTGGAGGCTGCCCTGTGCATTGTGGGGCATTTGGCCTCGACTCACTAGATACTGCCAGCCTCTCCCATTCCCCTAGTTGTGACAAAAATGTCCCTGGACATTCTCCAAATGTCTTCTGGGGGCAAAATTACTCCTTTCCCTTTATCACACTTACCCCTCATTCCAGGAACCACTAACTTAACTTCATCAAGTTAAGATGAAGCAGTGAAAATTATTAATCTTATTAAATCTCAACCCTAAGTATCCATCCCCTTACTATTCTTTTTTTTTTTTTTTTTTTTTTGAGTTGGAGTCTCACTCTGTCGCCCAGACTGGAGTGCAGTGGCCGCTCCCGGCCACCGCAGCCTTAACCTGCTGGGCTCCGGCGATTCTTCCACCTCAGCCTTCCAAGTAGCTGGAATTATAGGTGCGCACTACCACGCCCGGCTAATTTTTAAATTTATTTTAGAGATGAGGTCTCGCCAAGTTGCCCAGGTGGGTCTCGAACCCGCCGGCTCAGGCAATCCACTTACCTCAGCCTCCCAAAGCACGGGATTACAGGCTGAGCCACTGAGCCTGGCTCCGTTACTATTCTGTCAGGCTAAATGGCATGTATGCATTGACTCAGCCCTTGCTCTACTAATCAAAGTAAAGTGATTATGTTAAGAAGAAACACTTGCCTACCAGCCAAACAAATCACTTTTTTCATGAAACAGTTTTTACTTGAAATCATGACTAACAACCTTGATTACTTGTTTTTGTCTATTTAGTAGACATAAGCTGAAAAATGAATTAAGTGAATCACTTCAAGAAAACTACTGATATTAATATTTGTTGCTAATGATCAAATTTGGGATTGCAAGTGAAAATTAGAATTTTGGAAAAAATCTGTATCTGTCACTCTAAACTTGAAAGTTTTTCAATACTAAAAGACTTTTCTGCTGAGACCGTGGTGATAATAATAAATACAGTGCTTTTGATATTATATAATGAAATGTATCAACCTTTGGAAGATATGCCTAACTCAGTGAATCAGTATATTGTCAAATGATCAATACTTAATATTACAAAATCATGCATGGGTAAAAGATCTATTCAAAGTACAAGACAGGCCTGTCATGGTGGCTCATGCATGTAATCCCAGTACTTTGGGAGGCTGAGGAGGAAGGACTCCTTGAGTTGAGGAGTTTGAGATCAGCCTGGGCAACATAGCAAGACCTCATCTTTACAAAAATAAAAAAATTAGCCAGGCATAGTATCACATGCCTGTAGTCCCAGATCAGGAGGTTAAGGTGGAAGGATTGCCTGAGTCCAGGAGGTTGAGGCTGTGGTGAGTTGTGATTGTGCCACTGCACTCCAGCCTAAAGTTCAAGACAGACCATTAATTTTTTTTTTTTTTTTTGAGTTGTAGTCTCACTCCATTGCCCAGGCTGGAGTGCAGTGGCACATTCATAGCCACCCCAAAGTCGACCAGCTGGACTCAGGCGATCCTTCCACCTCAGTCTTCCAAGTAGCCAGAACTACAGACTAATTTTTTGACTTATTGTAGAGATGAGGTCTCAGCAAGTTTTCCAGGTAATCCCCTCACCTCAGGCTTCCACAGTGCTGGAATTACAGGCTTGAGCCACGGTGCCCGGCCCAGACCAGTAATTTTAATGTAATAAGTAAACAAAGTTAATTAATGTTGCACATTGCAAGCACCTTTAAAAATGTACTACTTAGCCGGGCTCAGTGGCTCAGCCTGTACTCCCGTGCGTTGGGAGGCTGAGGTGAGTGGATTGCCTGAGCCCGCGGGTTCGAGACCCGCCTGGGCAACTTGGCGAGAACGCATCTCTACAATAAATCAAAAAATTAGCCAGGTGTGGTAGCGCACGCCTGTAGTTCCAGCTACTTGGAAGGCTGAGGCGGAAGGATCGCAGGAGCTCAGCAGGTCAAGGCTGCGGTGGCCGGGAGCCGCCACTGCACTCCAGTCTGGGCGACAGAATGAGACTCCAACTAAAAAAACAAAAATGTACTACTTGTTGAATTTGGGTGCAATGTCCAAGAAGAATATTCACAATTATCAAGACTATTTTGAAAACAGCCCTCCTTTCTCCAACTACATATCTTTGTGAGTCCAGATTTAACAGATCAAATACAGAAACAGACATAAGAATACACTGTCTTCCTTTAAGCTGTTACTAAAGAAATTTGTAAAAATGTATAGGAGAATCACTAAATTTTATTGTTTTGGAAAATGTTATTTTTCATGAACGTATATACTTTTGGTTTTTCAATTTTAACTTCTGATATGGTTAATATCAATAGAGATAACCCAGATAACAAAAATTCTTTGGGTTTTTAAAATAATTTTTAAGAAAATAAAGAGATCCTGAAACCAAAAGGTTTGAGAACTGTATATTCATTTTGTACTTATAGAGTACTTATTATATTCATATAACTAAATTAAAAATAATTAAATGAAAAGGACCACATAACTCTGTTGATGAATGAGATGTAAAAAAAGGAGTGGAAAAAATTGTGCATGGGTGGGTTTGGGTTTTTTGATAGGAGGGGTTGGCAGCATAGCCATCGAGGTACAAATTTAGAGCAGAGAGAGAATATGTGGCCTTGAGCAAGTTATCTTCTATCTGTGCCTCAGTTTCCTCCTTGTAAAATGGCAATGATTCTACTACTTACCTTATAGCATTATTTGGAATATTACACAAGTAAATACCTAAGAAACATGTAGAACAGGTTTGACATGTAGATCAAGTGCCTTCCGAAGGTCAGTTATTGTTATTTTAATAATACATAATTTATGTCAGAAGGGATAGGGACAGGCCCACAGTTAAGGCATACAAGTGCTGACCCTATCCCCACAGAGTGATGACTTGAAGCAGAAAAATGTAGTCATGCCCTCAAAGACAAAATATAATGGGGCCGAGAAAGAAATCAGAGTCTCCTAACCTCCTTCTTGCCCTGATATCACACTTTCTCAATCAGAATCACATCTGTTCCCCCTGTGAGGTACGTGGATGTGCTCCAAGGTTTCAGAACAAACGATGTGTAGTTGGCTTGGTTTCATATGTTAGTTCCAGAGCAGTTATAATTCTCCATGTTCCTGCACTGTGATTAATTTTCCCTTCAGCTCAGCTTGGCTGCCAGAAGATTGTTCAGAATTATGTTGATTTCAGCAAATGCCCACATGGCCACCTTCACCTTTAGAAGACATATGCTTTAAAGAAGGGGCTTGCTAATTTTTATAGTGAAAAGGATTCCTACTGAAATCATGGAGACACTCACTAGACAAGCAAATGAAATATTTGTGAAATGGCTTTTTAAAATACTGAAGAAGAATCAGATTCTGAAGGTGAGGAAGTTACCTGAAATATAAAACCATATCTTAGTAGGGCAAATAATAGATAAAATGTCACATCTCATGTCTCCCAGGTCCTATATCTTCCTACCTCACCGTATCAAGCAGGATGAACTTTACTGCAATTGTTTTCTAAGGTTACTGAGAATGTTGTTTAGATACAAAAACTTTGCTGAATTCAAATGTCACCTTCTCTCTAACTATTTAATGTTGACTCCTCCTTCTGCTTCATTTTCCTTTAAGACGTATTTCTCCATCCAATTCACTATATACTTTACATAGGTATTTTGTTTGTTGTCTGTCTGCCTCATTATGATGGCAAAGATTTTTGTCCTTTTTCTTCAGTGCTGTGTTCTAGAATGGGTCCTGGAATACAGTAGGTAGGCACCCCATCCAGCTTTTGCCTTGGAATGGGGAATAAAAAAGTGATGCACTGCATATCATTAATTCACACATAGAGCCCTTGTATGAATAAATGAATCTATGTTGCAATGGTTGGATACAAGAGCATTTAAGTGTTCTGCAACTTGGCAATTATATGAACCAAAATATGAAACAAAGGTTCCAGGAATTTGTTCCAATGGTCTTTATTTTTCATTCATCTAATATGTATATATTTTTTTGAGTTGGGAGTCTCACTCTGTCACCCAGGCTGGGGTGCAGTGATACAATCACAGCTCACCACACCCTCGACCTCCTGGACTCAGGTGATCCTTCCACCTCATCCTCCCAAGTAGCTAGGACTACAAGCATATGCCACCTTGCCCAGCTAATTTTTAAATTTTTTTGTAGAGATGAGGTCTATCTATGTTGCCTAGCCTAGCTATGTTGCCAGGCTCAAACTCCTGGACTCAAGCAATCCTCCTGCCTTAGCCTCCCAGAGTGTTGGGCAAGCCACTGTGCCCAGTTAAGTGACTGTGTTATTCTTTAATGAATAAATGTCTTCAGTTTCAACTAACTATTCAGCTCATGGAAGCACAAGCCTCTGTCTCACCCACCCATTCAGAGCACTGTGTCCTAGTATGGCTTAAAATTAATTAAGAGATTGGCAGCCAGGCTCGGTGGCTCAGCCTGTAATCCCGCGCCTTTGAGAGGCTAAGGTGAGTGCTTTGCCTGAGCCGGCGGGTTTGAGACCCGCCTGGGCAACTTGGTGAGACCTCATCTCTACAATAAATCAAAAATCAGCCTGGCATGGTAGCACGCGCCTGTAATTCCGGCTACATGGAAGGCTGAGGCTGGAAGGATCGCCAGAGCCCAGTGGGCTGAGGCTGCAGTGGCCGGGAGCAGCCACTGCACTCTAGTCTGGGTGATGGAGTGAAACTCCAAATCAAAAAAAAAAAAAAAAGAGATTGGCAAATGTACCCACTTCCCCAAGAGATATGTTCCAATGCAATTGTACATGGAGTCTGAAAATCAAGTACTAAAGATTAGGGAACTTCACTATCTAAATCTGTTCTGTAGTAAATATCTCTTGTAAAGTATAGAATTTTCTTTGTAACGTGCTTTATTTATAAGGTCATATTTTGACATATATGGTTTGCTTAAATCAGTGAATTGAGACATGAACACTGGGTGTAAAATCTACAGGCTCAGTTCAGTGCCTGGTTGATGATTGATGAATGAGAAGTAGCTCCTTTAGAAGACTTGTCTGGCACATGTCACCATTATGGAATTACAAGTGAAAAGAGGGATTATAAGTCCCTTAAAAGCAAGGACATCCTCTCATTTACCTCTATCATCTGGAGTCTAGAACAGGCATGTAATAGACAGGCAGTACCTATTTGGTGATAGACCGAAAGCATGGGTAAGCAAATGATTAAACACAATTAAGTACTAAAAATGTTTTTAAGAGGTCTATCATGCAGCAAAAATTCACACAGAAAGGGTTGCTGGGATGGCTGCACTGAGGAGTTGCACCTTGCAGGAAATCGAGACTTCATATGCTAGAACCACAGGTAAATAAGAATTCCTAACTAGAAGAGTAATTTAGATTTATCCACCAGTAGGACGAATTTTAAGCAGCAACTTCCAATATATATATTTTTATAATCATACCTATGTCTACACAAACATTATTTTAAAAATTTTAATATACACACAAAAAATAGGATTTTAAAAGAGAAGTTAAGATGAAATAAGTCATCTATTTTTATTACCTATATAGTTTATTCTAGCAAGTTTAAAATTTTTTCTGAGAAAAAATGTTTATTGGTGAAAATACATGGAATTTTTAAAATTTAATTTAAATTTTTTATTTTAAAGATGTGGGATACAATTCAGGATTAAGTATACAAGTGGTCATCGTATAGGTAAAGTTTGGGCCTTCTTTGGTCCCCACTTTGCCTGGTTTGAGATCAGGTACCCTTATGGGATATGTCCCCCTCCTCAGCAGTATCCTGCTACTGCCAATCCCTTTCTTACAGTATTATGGTAAATGTTCAGAGTCCACTTATGAGTGACAACATGTGGTATTCAGTTCTTTGTTTCTGTGATAGATCACTGCATATGATAGACTCTAATTGCAAAGTCCATATGTTTGTCCTTCTTTATGGATAAGTAATATTCCATAGTGCATATGTACCACATTTTAAAAATCCAGTACAATTTCAATGGGCAGCTTGGTTGGTTCCATGTTTTTGTTATTGTGAATAATGTTGCAATAAACATGCATGTGCAGATATCCTTTTTGAAGAATGGTTTGAGTTCCTCTGGGCATATTCCTAGTAGGGGGATTACTGGTTCACATGGAAGGTCAATATCTAGTTCTTTTAGAAATTGTCACACTGTTTTCCAAAGAGGCTGTACTAGTTTACATTCCCACCAGTGTAGAAGCGTTCCTTTTTCTCTGCGTCCCCGCCAGCCTCTGTTGTTGTTAATTTTATTAACGATGGCCATTCTTACTGGGGTTAGGTGGTATCTCAATATAATTAGTGAGGCTGAGCACTTTTTCATGTGTCTGTTGGCTGCCCATATATCTTTTGTTGAGAAGTGTCTATTCATGTCTTTTGCCCACTTTTTAATGGGGCTGTTTGTTTTTTTCCTTTCGGCACATTTGAGTTCCTTGTAGTTCGTGGATGTTAGGTCTTTGTCAGATATACAGTTGGCAAATATTTTCTCCCATTCTGTGGGCTATCTCCCTGCTCTCTTGATGGTTTCTTTTGCTTTGCAGAAACTTTTCAGTTTGATGAGGTCACACTTGTCTATTTTATCTCTTATGGCATGGGACCTGGAGTTTTGATCAAGAATTGATTGCCAATTCCAATTTCCATAAGGGTGTCTCCTTCATTTTCTAAGGTTCTTATAGTTTGAGGTTTTACATTTAGGTCTTTGATCCATTTAGAGCTGATTTTTCTGTATGGTGATAGGTAGGGGT
Source organism: Cephalopachus bancanus (assembly GCA_027257055.1). Taxonomy (NCBI): domain Eukaryota; kingdom Metazoa; phylum Chordata; class Mammalia; order Primates; family Tarsiidae; genus Cephalopachus; species Cephalopachus bancanus. The sequence goes on along the minus strand of JAPVLO010000100.1, from coordinate 1,526,154 downwards.
CCTGTTTCAATCTTCTGCACGTGGTCATCCAGTTTTCCCAGTACCATTCACTGAATAGGTTCTCCTTTCCCCAGTGGCTGGTGATGGAGACTCTCAAAAATGAGTTGATTGAGAAATTGAGGTTTTGCTTCTGGAATCTCTGTCCTGTTCCATTGGTCCACATGCCTATTCTTGTACCAATACCAGACTGTTTTGATTACTCTTGCCTTATAGTAAAGTTTAAAGTCTGAAAGTGTGATGCCTCCTGCTTTGTTTCTTTTGTTGTGGGTTGTTTTGACTATTTGTGGTCATTTACGTTTCCATATGAATTTCTGTATTGTCATTTCCAGGTCTGAGAAGAATGATATTGGTAATTTAATGTGTATTGCATTGAATCCATAGATTGCCTTTGGTAGTATGGACATTTGACACTATTGATTCTTCCTATCCATGAATATGCAATATTTTTCCATTTTTTGTGTTTTCTTGGAAGTTTTTGAGCAGTGTTTTGTAGTTTTCAATGAGAGGTCTTTCACTTCTCTGGTTAGGAAGATGCCGAGGTATTTCTTTTTTTGTGTGGCTATTGTGAGTGGGATTGTGCTTTTTATTTGATTCTCTGCATGCTTTTTGTTGGTGCATAAGAATGCAACTGTCTTTTGCATATGTATTTGTACCCCAAGACTTTGCCAGTGAGAGCAGGTTTTTGACAGATTCTCATGGGTTTTCGAGATATAGGATCATATCATCAGCATAGAGAGATAAATTAACTTCCTCTTTTCCTATTTGGATACCCCTGATTTCCTTCTTTTAATTGCTCTTGCTAGGACTTCTAACACAATGTTGAACAAGATGGGTGGGAGCGGGCAATCTTGTTTTCAGGGGAATTGTTTCTAGTTTCTGTCCATTTTGCAATATGCTGGCTGTGGATTTATTGCAGATGGCACTTACTATTTTGAAGTATGTTCTTTTTATGCCTAGGTGTTTGAGGGTTTTTATCAAGAAGGGATGCTGGATTTTATCAAAAGCTTTTCCCTCATCTAATGATATTATCATATAGTTCTTGTTTTTACATCTGTTGATGTATTTAATTATATTTATGGTCTTGTGGATGTCGATTCAACCCTGCATCCTGGGGATGAACCCTACTTGACCATGGTGGATAATTTTTGAGATGTGTTGTTGGATCTGGTTTGCTAGAATCTTGTTGAGAATTTTTCTATGTTCATTGGGGATATTGGCCTGCAGTTCTCTTTCTTTGTTGCCCAATTTGGGTATCAGTGTGATGTTAGCTTTGTAAAATGATTTGGGGAGAATTCCGTTTTTCTCAATTACATGGAATACTTTCAGTAGGATTGGTATCAGCTTCTCTTTGTACATTTTGAAGAATTCCACTTGAAAGCTGTCTGGTCCAGGGTTTTTTTGTGTAGGTAGTTTTCTTATGATGGAGTCAATTTCCTGGGTTGTTAAGGGTCTATTTAGTGTCTCATTGTCTTCTTGTTTCAACCTTGGGATATTGTGTGATGTCAGAAAGTCCTCTATTTTCATTTAGGTTATCAAGTTTGTTTCCACACAGGTGTGCATAGTAATCTCTGATAATCTTTTGTATTTCTTCGGAGTCAGTTGTGATTTGATCTTTTGATTTCTGATTGTATTTATCTGGTTTTTTTCCTCTCTTTTTCTTGGTCCTTCTGGCTGGGGTCCATCAATCTTGTTTATTCTTTCAAAGAACCAGTTTTTTGTCTTGATTTTTTCCATAGTATTTTTGTTTTCTATGTCCCGTATTTGGGGTTTTACTTTGATGATCTGAATTCTTCTGCTAAAGTTATGATTTGGGTGGTCTTGCCTTTCCAGCTCTCTTAGGTGATTTGTTAGGCTGTTAAGTTGTGATCTTTCCATTTTCCTTAAGCGTGTTATAGAGATATAAATCCCCCTCTTAGAACTGTTTTCATAGTATGCCAGAGTTTTTGGTAGGATGTTTCTTCATTTTCATTTGTTTCTAGGAATCTTTTAATTTCTGTTTTGATTTCTGTGTTGACCCAGCAGTCGTTCAGCATCATGCTGTTTAGTGCTCATGTCTTTGTGGGTTCTGGGGGAATTTTGTTGGTGTTGATATTTATTTTTATTCCACTGTGGTCTGAGAAGATGCATGGCAGTATTCGATCTTACGAAATGTGTTTATGCTTGATTTCTGGCTGAGGATATGATCGATCTTGGAGTACGTTCTATGTGATGATGAGTGGAATGTATATTCTGTGGTTGATGAGTATTCTGTAGGTATCTATTAAGTCCATTTGGTCAAGCATCAAGTTGAGGTTCCAGATCTCTTTGTTGATTTTTTGCCTCGATGATCTATCTAGAGTTGTTGGTGGCATATTTAAGTCCCCAGCTATAATAGTGTTAGAGTCAATATATATATTTTTAGTTTACTTAGTAGTTGCTTTATAAACGCTGGTGCTCCTATGTTGGGTGCATATATGTTTATGATGGATATTTCTTGTTGATGGATTGACCCTTTTATCAGTATGTAGTGTCCTTCCATATCTTTTTAAATTTTTGATAGCTTAAAGTTTGCTTTGTCTGATATGAAGATTGTGACTCCTACCTTCTTTTGTGATCCATTTGCCTGGAAACCCTTTCTCTATCCTCTAACTTTGAGTCTGTGTATGTCCCTTGTGGTAAGATGACTTTCCTGGATGCAGCAAATTATTGGGTCATGTTTTTTTTTAACCCAGTTTGCCATTCTGTGTCTTTTCAGTTGTGCATTCAGTCCATTCCCATTCAGGCTGATTATTGAAATGTGATTGAAATCCCTGTCATGAGGTTCTTACAAAGTTTTCCTTTTTTTGTTTTCTTTTAACTTTTGGATCGATATATGTATGTGTGTTTAAGTTTGCAGTTTCAATGTATTCTCTGTTGATTCTGTATTCTGCTGTCCTCTTGGGAAATGCATGGTCATTTTTTTTCTTTCTTTTTCTTTTCTTTCTTCTGTGGTTAATCCCTTTTTAAGCATCTCCTGTAGAGCTGGTCTGGAAGCTACATAATCCCTTAGGGATTGGATGTCTGGGAAGGATTTTAATTCTCCATCACTGATGAAGCTGAGCTTGGCTAGATAGAAAATTCCCAGTTGAAATTGTTTATCTTTGAGGACTTTGAATATTAGGCTCCAGTCCCTTTAGCTGCAGTGTTTCTGCCGATAGGTCTGCTGCTATTCTGATTGGTTTTCCCCAGTAGGTAGTCTGACCTATCTCTCTTGCTGTCTTTAGGAATGTTTCTTTTGTGCCTATTTTGTGTAGGTGAATTACTGTGTGTCTAGTGGTTGATCTTCTCATTTGATGTCTTGTGGAGGGTTCTCTGTATTTCTTGTGTTTGGATGGTCACATCTCTGGCGAAATGGGGCAAGTTTTTTTTTTTTTTTTTGAGTTGGAGTCTCACTCTGTCGCCCAGACTGGAGTGCAGTGGCCGCTCCCGGCCACCGCAGCCTCGACCTGCTGGGCTCCGGCGATCCTTCCACCTCAGCCTTCCGAGTAGCCGTAATTACAGGCATGCGCTACCACGCCCGGCTGATTTTTTGATTTATTGTAGAGATGAGATCTCGCTGCCAGGTGGATCTCAAACCTGTGAGCTCAGGCAATCCACTCACTTCAGCCTCCCAAAGACGTGGGATTACAGGCTGAGCCACCGAGCCTGGTGAAAGTTTTTTTTAATAACCCTCTGCAGTACTTGCTCCAAGGTGTTCTCCATTTCCCTTTCTTCTTCTGGGATACCAATCAGGCATTGGTGCAGTCTCTTGATATAATTGCACATCTTTTGGAGGCTTTGTTCTTTGTTTCTGAGTTTTCTCTCTGTTTTTTACAGATTGGGTTATTTCCATGTTTTGGTCTTCAAGTTCTGAGATTCTTTCTTCTGCTTAATCAATTCTGCTTTTCTCACTTGTCATCTTGTTATTTATTTCCTGGGTGAAATTTTTTATGCCCAAAATCTCTGTTACAAGTTCTTTCAGTGTTGCATCTTGTCTTTCTTGAGTCTTATTCACTCTTTCCATCCATTCCCTAATCCCCATTGTATTCTGGGGCCAGTCATTGGTGACTTCCATTTTTTGGGCTCTGAGGTCTGATTTTTCAGGAGTTTTCTCTTTGTAACATTGGGAATTACCTGTGTTTCTCTGTTGATTTTTCCTCATTTGTGACAGATCTTGTTCTTTTCTCTTTAGTTCTGTTATTCAGTGGCAGTGGGAGAGGGCTTTCACTTCTGTCATTTGCTCAGACCTCTAGTCTTCCCTGATCAGGGCCCTGAATTTGTTCTATTTTGAAACAGGGCTATGGGTGGGAAGCTTTGCTGTCTCTTGTCATTTTGAGAGTTGAATAAGCTGGAAGATGGGAAGCTAGGATTCAGAAACTACTTGCAAATCACAATGTTCACTGACTGTGGTATGAGTTCCCTGAGACCCACTCCCCACCACCACTCTATATGACGATGCAATGGGTACATGTGTGTACTCCCTGAGTCCAAGATACAGTAACAGTAATGAGGAGAACAGAGAAAAGTAGAATGAAATAAGGTGGACAAAAATTTTTCAAAAAAAAACAAACAAAAAAACCAGAACAACAAGAGCAGAAATCAAAGCAAAAAACAATTAAAACACACACACACACACACACACACACACACACACACACACCCCAAAACAAACTACAAAATAACAAAACAAACAACAACAACAAAAAAAACCAGGAAAACCAAACACACACACACATGCACAACACAAAATGAAGGGAGGAAAAAAAGAAAAGAAAAAAAAGTGGAATTCAAATCGAACTCTCATATGTTTTCACACACACATTAAACTAAAAAAAGAGAAAAATAAAAAAGCAAAAACAAAAAAATTGAAAGATGAACACTCAATCCTTCACATACACACATAAACAGAAAATTAAAAATGAAAGAAGAAAGAAAAAAGAAGAAAGGAAAAAAAGGGGGTGGGGGAGATGCAGATCAAGCCCACACATACACATACATGCACAAAGGAAAAATATTTTAAAAAATAAAACAAGCAAACAAACAAACAAAAACCTGTCCTCTTGTGGCAGGTTCTCTAGTTGTTCCTCTCAGCTGGCCCTCTGCTGTCTTTTGCAGAACTTTGACCTCATTCACAATCTCCCCAGGGAAGGAGGAGGGGGCAGTGGGAGTGGATGGGGCTTCAGTCCTCCATTCCCACTCTCGTATGGTCAGGGGGATCCTCTCCAGTGAGGAGGTGCAGGATTGTCTCATCCCCAGGTACGGGTGGTGGTGGTGGGGGGCGCACTTCAGCCAGGTTTATCCTGGAGTGGAGTCCTCCTATTGTGGCTGATGTCAAGGTTCTGCCTGGGTTCATCCCTCTCAGTCGTGCCACAGTCATGTGGGTCTGATGTTCAGAAGATTGCAGGGGAGAAGGGTTTGGGTCAACCCTGGACTCACCACTGATCTCTTTGGAAGTCTTCCTCATCCTTTTCTAGCCACATCCTTTATCCTACAGCTGAATCAGGGTAGGGGGTGGAGCACCTGAGACTCAGCACTTGTCCTGTCCTTCCAGAGTTTGTGCTTTCAGGATATTCCCTCTGAGTCATGATCAACCCCTGAGTAGTTAATCCACTGGTGACAGAGATTGGGTCAGGTCTGTTGCTCTGTGGTGAGCAAGCTGGAGCACTTTCCTGCCCAGTTTTCAAGATGGTGGCAGTGTACCTCTTTCATCTTCTCCAGTGGGTCTCTGCCTCTGGGCTCCCTTGCTGTGCTCCCTCTGCAGTCCTTGTTGCCAGAGTCCAGCTAGGCACTGCAGTAGTGAGGCAGGGCCTGGTGCTGGCAGTCTCTCCGGCAGCTTCTTCTCAAGAAGGGCTTTGTTGATTTTTTTAAAACTGGTGCTTGACTTTTGCACCCCGGGAAGCACTAGGGACCAGGCAGAATAACTGCAGCACCAGCTGCTTCACCAGGAGAGCCCTGGTCACTAGTTCCTGAGTCCCTACTCAGTCAGTCACTCACATGCCCACTTACTCACCAACACATATGCAAAATTTTCTGTACATTCACTCACTCACACTGGAACTCACTTTGTCTGACTGGCTCCACCACCATCTTCCCAGTAATCAAATAAGCCATCTTTTAAATTGTTATTTATTTGTTAATGGTATGTCATTATTTCTGCTGGACACAAATCTACATTTTAAATAATCTTCTTGATAATTTTGCATTTTTTAAAAAAATGCAAACTTCCAATGTTAGATTAGATCACATTACCTCAAAAGAGAGTTTAAATAGGTATGAGATGTGCCAGCTAAGCCATTTTCTTGCTATTTACTCACACCCATATTATTTATATTGTCCTTATTGTTCAGATTCTTTGAAGGAACTTAAGTTACTCATGAGAGTAGGCTTAGTTAAAACAGATAATATAATCTACTCATTCAGCCAAGCATATAAAAACTGTTATATGTTGAAAGATGCTTAAAATGAACAAATAAGTGAGAAGACCTGTGGCAAGGTAGTCAAACTTGCACATCAGTGGGATATGTGGCCATCATCTGACACAAGTTGAGGGTCAAGACTTATTTGGAGACTATTAACTACGTCTGACCCATGCAGGTAGAATTAACAAGTCACGTAGTTAGGAAGGGTAGATATGTGGAGTGTCCTATTATTAATGGTGATTGAGAGGTTTTGACCTGGAAATATAAACCAGTGAAAATATTTGCATATTAGTTTATTCTGGAAGTCAGTAACAAATTTAAGACCTAAAGAAGCAGATTCAGAGGAACTATGAATTAAACTTACTGTTTAGCTTCAGCTATCTCCCTAAGTTAACTCCCTATATAATTGTCATCTGCTGGTCATGGGACTCTGATTTTTCTTCTAAAATATAGACCATTTTTCTTCATCATTCTTGGCAGGAGAGAGCCAGGAGCTGTCTGACATACCTGGTTAGTCAGTTGGCCAACATGGAGCATTCGTTTCACCATATTCTTCTGCTGGAGATTAAGAGCATCACTGACACCTTTTCCTCCATCCTGGGCCCTCAGAGCAGAGACATCTTCCGCATGAGCAACAGCTTCACTGCCATTGCCAAGCTCCTTACCCGACAACTGGAAACCCCCAAGGCTGGAAGTGGCAGGTGAGTAGGGAGCTGTTGTCCTCCCACAGAGGCAGGACATAGATAGCTAAGCTCTCCTTTGTAGGTGTGAAACTTCCCAAGGAAAGCCCAACCCATTATCTCAACAGAGAGTAACTCTGAATAAATTGTGGCACTTTGCCAGAATTTTATTCTCTATCTGTGAAAACCAGAAGGTAACAACAGCAATAAATCTAAAAGGTGCATTAAATATGGTAAAAGAATAAGACTATAGTACAAATAATAATATTTTGTAGCCACTGGTTTATTTAACAAATATTTCACAATTTAACATAGCCTACTATGTACCAGGAAACTACATATATAGAGAGAGATTAAACATGTTCCTTAAGTTCAAGGAGCTTACTGTTTAGTAGAAGAGATACATATTTAAGTGAATACTTAGAGAATGGTGATGGTTATGGTAATCAAGATGGTTAGAGGAGTTTGGAGAATAAAGATGTGGAGTATCTACTTCGGCCTGGTAGGGAGAGGATGGGAAACTGAGATCAGAAATTTCCCAGAAGAGGTGATATTTTGAACCAAGTATTAAAAGATCATAAGATTGCACAGGGCCATGTGCAAAAGCACTAGACAGCATGTGAAAAAGCACTTTCTGGAAACAGAAGCCATTTTGCATGACTAGGGTGTGTGTTATAACGAAAGCAACAATAGGGAGTGCTGGTCTTGGTGGCTTAGCCTGTAATCCCGCGCTTTGGGAGGCCGTGATGAGTGAATTGCCTGAGCCCGCGGGTTTGAGACCTACCTGGGCAACTTGGTGAGCGGTAGGCAGGAACCAGAGACTGGTGGACTTAAGGAGTTTGACTTTGCTCTGTGGGCAATGAGCAGTCACTGTGGGGCTTCATACATGGCAGAATATAACCAGAATCCAGATTTCAGGAAGGTCACCCTGGTCCTAGTGCAGAGAATGCTGTAGCAAGAGGAAGACTGAAGGCAAATCAAATGAGGGAAGGACAGAAAAGTGTCCACAGGTGTTGGCCATGAGGAAATGATTGATATTGTGATGAGGAAGCTGCCAGTTATTGTGGCTGGCAAAAAACAGGACGCCAGGGATTAAAGACAGAGTAGACAGAATGCACAATACTGGCTTTTTCAAGAAGTTTGTCTTTAAAAAACAAATATGATCACGTAAGTTTGGGGGAGTGTATTTTGTTTTGCTACATTTTGAATACAGAGAAATTTAAAGCCTGACTCAGTGGCTCATGCCTGTAATCCCAACATTTTGGGACACAGAGGTGAGAGGGTTGCCTGAGCCCAGGAGTTCGAGATCAGCCTGGGCAACTTGTTGAGACCTTGTCTCTACAATAAATCAAAAAATTAGCCAGGTGTGGTGGCAAGCACCTATAGTTCCAAATACTTGGAAGGCTGAGGTGGAAGGATCACCTGAGCCCAGCAGGCAAGGTTGTGGTAGCTGTGAGCATGCCACTGCACTCCAGCCTGGACGACAGAGTGAGACTCCAACTCAAAAAAGAAAAGAAAGAACTTTGAAAAGCTTTATGACCTTTAGAAATTACAAAGTCCTTTCAAATATGTAATTTCATTTGATCCTCATGGTCACCCTACAAAACAAGAAAGGCAGATATTATTAACCCTCTTTTACGGAAGAACAGAGGCTCAGAGACTAAATATTATCCCAATGCTACACAGTGACTAAATTAAAGAGAATGGACTCAACCCTTCAGATCTTAGGCACTGGAAGGTATTTGGTTCTGGAGAAGTGCAAAGCACATTTGAGATAAGTGTCAAATTCCGTGGGCTTTTGGAATAACAAATGATATAGATTATTTTCAGTATGAAACAAGAATTCCACAAACACAAGAAGTCGTCTTTAAAAATAGTGAGCATTTAGTCACAAGGGTCCACTTTATGTTCAGTAAGTCGAAGAGTATGAGACCCTTAGAGACATAAAACACCATCCCTGTCTTCAAGGAGTCACAGTCAGAGGATATGATAAGGTAGAAGTACACACACTGGGTTGTGGAGCAAAGGAGATGCCCTGATAAGCAGCCAGGGTGTTGAAGAATATTGCACAGAGGTGAGATTTAAGTTCATTTCCTATTCATTGAGTATTTTCCACATGCCAGGCACTTCTCTAGGCTCTAGGTGAAGCTGCACAGGATGAATGGAAATTCCCCACGTTAGGACAGATAGGACACTACTTATAGTATAGCACATGCAGAGACACAAGGGCTTAACAATGTGTGACCCAGACTAAGGAAAAGTAATATGTTCAATAGGGTAGGAGAGTAAACTGAAAAGCTGGGTCAGAGACAGATTATCAGAAGCCTTATATGCTGTGCTAGAAGCAAGGGGATTGTTCTGTAAGCAACACGGATGCTTGGAAAGATTTTAATCTAGGGAATGACCACAATTCCTAGCATAGTAATTAGCAGATAATAAGCACTCAAATATTTTCACCAAGTGAATAAGGGAATGAAGAATAGGTAGCATTACGGAGCACTGAGTGAATCTTGCTGGAGCTGCTGGCTGGCAAGAGAGACAGTGGCCAGGATGTTGTGGATCCTTAACAGGTCATGAGGGAGGCCTAGACAGAATCGGTGACAGGATGCCTAAGAAGTCAGGGCAGATTGTTATAGTGAGTGAGCCTGAAATTCTGAGGAATTAATCACTTACGGAAGGTGGACTAAGGAAAAGGGGAGAAAAGGGGACAAAAACCCAGTGACACATAGCTTGAGTGACTGCACATACATGCAAGATTATGCTGATAACTGTTAAAAGAAAAACTTTAGACATATTAAATTTGTTTATTTGACCATGAAAGAAAAAAGTTAAATTTGTTTATTTGACCATGAAAGAAAAAAGTTGGTTCATGAAGGTTACCTGATCTCCAACCAGGCAAAGTGGGGACCAAAGGGAGGCCTAAACTTTACCTGTACGATGTCCACTTGTGTAATCCTGAATTGTAATCCTGAATTGTAATCCACTTGTGTACTCCAGATTTTTAAAATAAAAAATATATATGTTTTAAAAAGTGAGTGATGAATCAGGCAGACCCAGAAGCACAACAGATTCAGAGAGGCTCCAGGAATGATGTGTGATCAGAGCAAATTTATAGACAGAAAATGGAAGTGAGGTGCAGAAAACGGAAGTAACATACAGAAAATGGAAGTGACGTAGAGAAAACGGAAGTGAGATACGGAAACCTCACCTGGATGGGTTAGCCCTCCGCATTTACCTTATTAGAACACAGCTGAATAGTCAGCTACCTGCGAGTGGTTAAAGTATGGCTGATGGATTGACTGATGCTCAGCTGTTGTATACTCCTAAGGTTTTTGGTTTGTCTATCTACTAAATTAGGTTATGGTTCACCCATAAGGACTCAGGTATGGGAGCACGGAGCCTTTCTCAGGCCAGATTTTAGATTGATTTAACATAACCAAGAAAGGAAGTAGCAAGAGGGGAGCCCATCGGGAAGGGTCTCTTGGCCCCCTGACCCACAGAGAATATTATCCGACCAATATGGTCATCAAAGTCAATAATAACTATTCACAGAGGTAGAATGATTGCAAATGTCCTTACTTTCAACACAATATGTTTGACTGAGTATATAAAAACTTGTTGAGCTGAGCACAGTGGTTCATGCCTGTGATCCAGCACCTTGAGAGGATGAGGCAGGAGGATCACTTGAGGCCAAGAGTTCAAGAACAGTCTAGGCAACAAAGCAAGTCCCCATCTCTACAAAGAAAAGAAAAGAAAGAAAAATTAGCCCAGGTTAGTACACACCTGTGGTCCTAGCTACTTGGGAGGCTGAGGCAGAAGGATTGCTTAAGCCCAGAAGTGGGAGACTGTAGTGAGCCATGATTGTGCCAGTGCACTCCAGCCTGGGTGAAAGAATGAAATCTTGTCTCAAAAAAAAAAAAAAAAGTTGTTGCCACCTGATTTGATGTATAGATGCCTATGTACCAGGGTTTCTTAATCTTGGTACTGTTATCTTAGCTAGATAATTCTTGATTGTGGGGTTGCCATGGGCATTAAAGAATGTTTACCAGCAATCCTGGCCTCTACTCACCAGATGCTAGCTGCAGCAACCCCCTCTCAGTAGTGACAACCAAAAATATTTCCAGACATTGCTAGTGTTCCCAAGGAGATAAAAATTCCCTCTAGTTGAGAACCACTGCTGTATACATATACCACTCAAAAACAGCATTTTTACAGACCCATGACTTGACTAGCAAGAACCTAAACATGGCAGTATCCAACAAACTCAAGGTCAGTATCATGAAGGGATTTGTCATCTATATGCAACCACAAAGCCGCTATTGGCCAATTTTCATGATGTGGTTTCAGAAATTTGGTTTAGAATCTCTGTAGCTGGTTTTGGGGGGATATTCTGTGAAGTGTGCATAGCCAGACAGCTTGTGTCTTTTCCCAGCCATGGCTGACATGCATCAGGAGTGAAAGCTTGAGTTCATGTCCTGGACAGAGCTTACCCCAGTCTCTGTTATCCCTACAAATGCAAGGTTTCAAGAGACCAATTGACATCTCTGAGATTATATGTGTGGAAAAGGTTTATATAAAGGGAAAAAATGTTATACAAGGGTGTTAGATTAGGCATTTCAACAGGGTAATTTATTTATTTTTGTTGTTGTTGGGGTCTTACTCTGTCACTCAGGCTGGAGTGCAATGATGCCATCATGGCTTACCACAGCCTCAACCTCTGGTGCTTAGATGATCCTTCCACCTCAGCCTCCCGAGTAGCTGGGACTACAGGCACATGCCACCATACCCGGCTATTTTTTTGTAAAGATTAAGTCTTGCTATGTTGCCCAGGGTGGTCTCGAACTCTTGGGCTCAAGGAATCCTCTCACCTTGGCCTTCCAAAGTGCTGGGATTACAGGTGTGAGTCACTGCACCTGTCCAAATTTGATTTTTAATAAGTAGGCCCAACCCAATGAGCAACAAACAATTTTCCTATAAAAAGATTTATGAGTTATACCAGTAAAAGAGAAAAATAAGGTCTCACAATCAAAATATGTATCTGCATGAATGAGAAAGCACTTAGGTTCTCCTTCCTTTACTATTTTTTGGGGGGAGACAAAGAAAGAGCAAAATGAAATATGAAGAGATGAAAAGGTCACCACTCACCTCATAACCCACCTCCATGACCACCATCTTAACCTCTCTCAACTGAAAATATTTCTCGCTGGGTTTGGTGGCTTAGCCTGTAATCCCGCGCTTTGAGAGGCCAGGATGAGTGAATTGCCTGAGCCTGCGGGTTTGAGACCCGCCTGGGCAACTTGGTGAGATCTCATCTCTGCAATAAATAAAAAATTAGCCAGGCGTGGTAGTGCACGCCTGTAGTTCCAGCTTCTTGGAAGGCAGAGGCGGAAGGATCGCCGGAGCCCAGCAGGTCGAGGCTGCGGTGGTCGGGAGCATGCCACTGCACTCCAGTGGGCGACAGAGTGAGACTCCAATTCAAAAAAAAAAAAGAAAGAAAATGTTTCTCTCAGTTCAACCCCCACTGTCAATCTTCTTCTAATTTAGTGTAATTATTCGGTGGGAACCTCAAAATGCTTGTGTGGGCAGCCAGCCTTTTGTATGAATTGCTCATCCTCTCTGGGATGGTTGCTAAGGCTTCACTTCCAATATCTTTTCCTTGAATAGCTGTCACTGTGACCATTTCACCTCAGTCATTTTAATCTCTGCCCCCAAAGCAGAAAGGTCTACACTTTTGTCTAAAGCATACAGTGAAGTCTGACTCTTGCAATTAAAGGGGAAATGAGTAAGTGAAGAGAGCTTGAAAGAAAATTAAAGATGATAAAATTCAAAACAGATGTCATCTAATTTACAAATCTGACACGTAGCCCAGCAGGCCATATTTTAGACTTCAGGCCAAAACTACAAGATTATCAAAAGAAAAACAATTAGCATCCTAGAGAGAATGAAAAACTGAAGCAGACAGGAGCCTTCCTTGTGCCAAATGACTGAATAAACTGGGTGAGCTGTGTTAGATGTACCAGGTGAGCGCTCTTGTACTTTTCCTGTACCTCTGTTTCAGAAAAAAAAAAATGTATCTAAATAATAATCTAACAGAGGGTAAATAAATAACAGGCCAGCCAAGCAACACATTTAGATTTTGACATTAATTCTGGAGAAACAAAAGTGTACAAGAATGATTGTGAATTGAAAAAGAGACGGTGTCAGGATAGGTGAAGAGATCTATACCTTTTGAAACTGCACAAGTCCTATCTAAACTGTGCAGAGCCAACCATTGAGCATTGATTGGGCTGTTTGCCCAGCAGGACTCGATAGAAGCTGGGGATATGGAGAGGGTGAGTTCCTGGCAACTCTGCACTGGCTGAGTAGAGCAGTTGAGCGATCGTTGACTAGAAGACGCCTTTGCCAAATGAATGTGGCACCAGGGAGGTTGCTCTAATCAGGCACCATCAGAATGGGGACAGTTTGTCACAGGTGGTCTTAGTAGGAGGCTGGGCTCAGCCCCCAATTGGAAGTGGAAACTTTGAGGAATGGAAATTGTGGGAAGAAAGCGGGAATGGGGAGGTCAATAGGAGAAATGAGAAAAGATAGGGAGAGAAGATGGTGATGGTAAAAGGCAGAGGGGAAACTCCAAAGAAAACAAGAGAAAGGGCCCTGGCACATAGACCTAGAGTGAGGAAATTGGGGAAGGAAGGTAGCAATTCCCTCAGGTCCAGCCTTCAAACCCTGGCCAAAGCCAGCAAAGTCATGGGGGAAAAAAAGTTTTCTGTAAGAAAAGTTTAAGACAAAGTATGTGATTAAAGCTTCCCCTAACCTTTGACTTGGTTAAATGGGTGGTGTGTTCTTTTGTTGTTTGGGTGGTGATGGTGGTAGGGAAGATGAGATTTTGTGTTTGTTTTTTGTTTTCAAGAATCAGGCTTGAAAATAAAAAGGAATCACGGAAGGTAAATTACAGTCAAAATCAATTATAAATCTGATTTTGGTTTAAGTAGAAAGAAATGACACAATGGGGTAAAGGAGATAAAACAGCACATGGAGGAGAATGAAGGGAAAACAGAATAAGGAGATTATGTTCACAGAAGAAGGACCCTAGAAAATCTGTCTTCCTCGGAGTGGTTCACATTTCATGCAATAAACATCATAGAAACAGATTACAGCAAAGAGTCAGGGATTTGAGTCAATGTGTGACCCTAATGTGTAATGGCCTATACAGCATCATGGCCTGTAAAGACCTTTTTTCTTTCCTTTATTTGCCCTTTTCTTCTCTCTTTTCCCTTCCTTCCTTCCTTCCTTCCTTCCTTCCTTCCTTCCTTCCTTCCTTCCTTCCTTTATTTCTTTTTGATATGGAGTCTTGTTCTATCATTCAGTCTGGAGTGCAGTGGCATAATCAGCTCACTATAGCCTTGAATCCTGGGCTTAAGCAATTTTCCCCCCTCAGCCTCCCAAGTAGCCAGGACAACTGGCTATTTCAGCCCACAACAGAAATTGCAGAGAACAGGGGGCCAGATTCCTCTCTGCAATTTTGCAAAAAATGCTGCATCTGTAAGTCTGATTGAGCTTTTATCAGCTCCTCCCACGTGGCAGATCCTGTGCAAGGGGCTTTCGCCTTTGTTATATTGTTTAATCCTTACAACAACAAAGTCTTTTCATATGCATTGGGATTATAGAGATTTCATATAAAAACATGATGGAATAAACCTCTCAGATGGGCAAGAACAAAGTAAAATTCTCGGCCCAACCACCACTTGCCTGTAGGTCCATGGTCATTTCTGGAGGGGCAATAACATAAATGCCCAGACATCTGTTCATTGAGTTTCCTTTCACTTCTTCCTTAATCTGGTCCACTAGACCTCAAATTTTGGTGTGGGCAAGAGTCACAGTGTTCACAGAATTTAATGGATAATTCAAAATAATTTTAAAGGAATGTCAAGGGTGACTTTTACTATTTCTCCCAAAAGTGGTACCCCAATAACCTCTGCTATTGCCTTCTAAAATGCTCTCTTTGTGCCTCTTTTCCCATTGAAGGCTGCCATTCTCCAAGATTCTGGTTTGGCAACACTTCCCCATAAGGTCGTCCCTACCAACCTTGCATGTGGCCATCTCACTTCCCTTTCAGCTACTGCAGCTCCTGCTGCCCCTTTCCACCTCCAGCACGTGCCGTCCTGTCCTGAAGTGCTAGATATCCTTCTGTGTCCTATTCCCCAGCAAACTTGGAGAGCCAATATTCAGAGCCTACGCTCTATGGAAGGAAAAGTAGTTCTTAAAAGTGCTTATAAGAACCCTTACTTTTTTAGGCAACACATGTTTATACAAAAATAAATTGATTCTTTGAGAGCAACTGTTGGCTCTGGGAATGTACAAGTCAGTTCAGGATCATAATTTAAAACACATGACATTTTGGTCTGTATTGCCTCCTGCTTAGGGAAAGCTGAATGTAATTTCGCCCCACCAAGGCAACTTTTAAGAATAAAACCAGAGTTTTAACAAGAAATGAGTATATCTTTTCCTTCTAAAGAGGTTGACAGTGTCACTCATGTAAAAAGAAAATTCTAATAGCCATTTGAGTCAGTAGCTGTGGCTGTTGTTCCTCCTCTGTGGAAGGAAGGAAGGAAAGGCTTCGGGTTTTGGCCCCTCTTCTCACTGAGGAATTGAAGTCTGACACGTGATACCATTTATGTCCCATCTGTTGTTCATTAACTCCACCAGTTGGGCTTCCTTAATGCAGCGTTTAGGGTTATGTGAAGGTCCTTAAAGGTATGTCAGGAATTCGTTTATCAGCAAGAGATATAGGTAGGAGACATCATTCAGTGCTGGAGACCATGAAGCAAGACCAGGGAGTGGGAGGCCCCAGAGGGGAGAGGGGCTGGCTCTGCCTGAGGACACGGTGGTGGAGGACGGCCCTGCCATGGAGTGTGAGCCATGCAATTTTAGCTTTGCGGGGGAACCAGGCCCCTTGCCCATAACAGCAGCGTTCAAGGACACATAAAAAAGGAAAGGAGCCTTTTGTCAAGTGCCTATGGCCTAGCTTCCCATTTCAAACAAGACAGAGAACACCAATGTTCTGGCCTGGAGGGAGAGGAAGAAGTGCATTTGTGAAAGAAGAGGGGAAAGGGCCAGACCCTTCACGCTCCCTGCGGACAGGGTCATGGCGGCGGGAGGGGTCATGGCAGCACTCAGACACTTCTTCCTGGACCTGATGACCTAGCTATTTGCTATTTTGGTTCTCCACATGCTCCCTGTTCCTTTTTAGTATCTGTCATAATTGAACGTTAAAGTTTCTATTTGTGTGACATTTTCTGAGCTTTCAACACCTTTTTAATTGTGCTAAAACAAGGTGCCAACGGTCATTTTTCCAGTCAAGGTGATGGGCTGCTCGGTGGTTATGTATCAACTCTGTTCTGAGGTCTGGTTCCCACAGGACTTTTCTCAGAGACATTAACATGCAGTAATTCTTCTTGGTTGCCATGCTGTCACCAGTCCCCTAGTAGGTATTGCTTCTTTCTGGGGTAGATTCAGATGCAACCTGAACCAAGCATCTACTGAGGCGGTGTGGAGAGCAGGGTGTGAGGTATGAGCTCTGGAGGCAGATTCTTACATCTACTGCTGGGTTCCCTCCATTTCCTCATCTGTCTTATCAATGGAGCTGCTAGTGGGCCTGCCTCACTCGATTGTGCAAGAAGTGACTTGTGTACCAGATTTAGAAGAGTAAGTGTCGGCCGGGCTCAGTGGCTCAGTCTGTAATCCCAGCACTTTGGGAGGCCAAGGCGAGTGGATTGCCTGAGCCCGTGGGTTCGAGACCCACCTGGGTAACTTGGTGAGACCTCATCTCTACAATAAATCAAAAAATTAGCCGAGCGTGGTAATACACACCTGGCTACTTGGAAGGCTGAGGCAGAAGGATCGCTGGAGCCCAGCAGGTCGAGGTTGCGGTGGCTGGGAGCGTGCCACTGCATTCCAGTCTAGGCGACAAGTGAGACTTCAACTCAAAAAAAAAAAAAAAAGAATAGTAAGTGTCTATACACAGAAAGCTCTCAGTAATGTTCACTACTAGCATTAGCATTTTGTTATAGGTGATTTTTACTTATTATAGTGTATCTTCTAGGCTAGTACCCTTCTACAAACTGTTTCTTATCAGATTATGACAAAGTTATCACAGAAATTGAAAATAAGAGGTTAAAATTTTTATAGCAATTTAACATTGCTATAACATTCAACTATATGATCAGTAGACACTGTTATGTTTATTCTTTGTATTTCTATAGTAATTTGTGTTTACTGTGTTTCTCAAAAATATTGGTCAGTAACAGGTTTTAAAAAACAAAAACCTGTTCTTTAGTACAGGTAGTTTAAAAGCCACTGCATTTGGCCAGACGGGGTGGCTCATGCCTGTACTCCCAGCATTTTGGGGGGCAGAAGCAGAAGGATTACTTGAACCCAGGAGTTTGAGACCAGCCAGGGCAACATAGCAAGACCTCATCTCTAAAAAAAAAAAAAAATAGCCAAGCATGGCAGCACATGCCTGTAGTCCCAGCTGCTCAGAAGGCTGAAGCAGGAGGATTGCCTGAGCACAGGAGGGTGAGACCGCAGTGAGTCATGATTGTAATACTGCACTCCAACCTGGTGACAGAGTGAGATCTCAACCAAAAAAAAAAAAAAACCCAAAAAACACACTGCATTAGATGCTGGATGGAGCTGAGCTCAGGCAAGTGTGAAAACTGTCTTCAATATCCAATATTTTACTCCTAAACTTCGCCTTGGGACCTAAAGGAAAAAGACTTAAATTAAAAGCGATGAACACACACCATTTCAGCCAGGTTGTGATACAGCCACTATGGGATGGGTTACAGTCAAGGCAGAACAGTTTGTAATACTATTTATACGTATCATAAGGCAAAGGGTGGACTTCTGATTAGCTGGCATTCTGAAGGCTGTTAGCTAGACTTTACTATAGATAGGTGCTGGATTCTAGGTAGATGAGGAATTGAACCACAGGATGTGTGGAGTTCTAGCCCAGCTTAGTCACTGGTGTGTTTTGATGAATTACATCCCTCCATTTCTAGATAGCTATGTTTCTATCTATTAAAAACAAGGTGGAGTATAAAATTTGAGGTGAAGACTATGAGAGAATGTATCAAAAAGGAAACTTTTAATCATTTTTCCTACTTTTCCAGTGTCAAGTGCCAGAGAATGGCAATATCTTAGCTGCTTAATTCTCACAGCCAAACCCTGTTACCTGCTCCTTTTCCTAGGCTGACTTTCTAGATTATATAGGAGCATAATGAATGCAGAGTAGGAATGTCATCACAACACTCAAATTAGGAGTGAGCCATGATTGTGTCACTGTACTCCAGCCTGGGCGACAAAGTGAGACCACCAACTCAAAATAAATAAATAAAAATCTCTGTACTTCAAGTATGAATTCTGAGCAACTGAAGACAGGAGAGAGAGTTTTCTACAATTAGAATAAAAGTATAAAAGACCCAATATAAGGTCTCACTCCTTTAATTCGAGTGTTTCAATGACATTCCTACTCTGCATTCTTTGTGTTTCTATATAATCTACAAAGTGCTTTTGTAGCTTGTGTCACATCCAGATGGCAGTTTGTTAGGAGGAAATAGCCTTCTGTTAAGGTTGCTGCTCACCCGGTCTAGTCTTGGGTATCCCAACTAAAGACTTGGTGTCCACCTCAACTGTTATCTATCAGTGGCAAAACCTGAAAAGGCATATTTTCCTCAGAATCCTCAAAAGGATTGGAGATGCCAATGCCCACCAACTCCAAATAATTCACTGATCGTCTTAAGTCTCACCTCACTACACAACTAGCAAAAAACACCTAGCATCCTTGCTTGATTGAGAGAAAACACCTCTGCCCTGGCCCACTTCCAATTCTGTTCTTTCATTTTCTGGGCCAATGTTTCTCAAACTTGAATATGTCACAATATTTTGTTGGGGGATTTTGTTAAAATGCACATTCTGATTTGGTAGGTCTGGGCCAGGGCCTGAGATTCTGCATTTCTAACAAGTTCCAAGTTGATATGGAGGCTGCTGGCCCAGAGATCCCACTGGTAGTAGCAAGGGGGGTCTGCGTTTTTTTCATATCCTGTTTCTGTGTCTCATTCTCTCCCATTTTGGTTGAATGTCTGAAAAGTGAATAAGTGACTGAGCAATTACATGAGGAGGGCCACTTCCTTGTATTGGGGCTTTTATACTTTTATTCTAATTGAAGAAAACTCTCTTTCCATGTCTGCAATTGCTCAGAAATCATACTTAAGTACAGAGATTTTTATTTATTTATTTTGAGTTGAGGATCTCACTGTCGCCCAGGCTGGAGTGCAGTGGCACCATCACGGCTCACCACAGCCTTGAATTCCTGGGCTCAGGTGATCCTTCTGTCTCAGTCTCCTGAGTAGCTGGGACTACAGGTGGATGGCACTACTCCTGGCTAATTTTTGTATTTTTTTTTTTTTTTTTTTTGAGTTTGAGTCTCACTCTGTCACCCAGACTGGAGTGCAGTGGCCGCTCCCGGCCACCGCAGCCTCGACCTGCTGGGTTCTGGCCATCCTTCCGCCTCAGCCTTCCGAGTAGCCAGAATTACAGGCGCGCGCTACCACACTTGGCTAATTTTTTTGATTTATTGTAGAGATGGGGTCTCGCCTGCCCAGGCGGGTCTCAAACCCGCGGGATCAGGCAAGTCACTCACCTCAGACTCCCAAAGGCACGGGATTACAGGCTGAGCCACCAAATCCGGCTTTTTTGTATTTTTTATAGTGACTAAGTTTCATTATGTTGTCCAGACTGTTTTCAAGCTCCTGGACTCAAGCGATTCTCTTACCTTGGCCTCCCAAAGTGCTGAGATTGTAGGTATGGGCCACCACACACAGGCCAAGATTTTTAAAATCAGCTATTTCTATATCCCAGTTCTTGCATGCTTACACTCAAGATTAGTGATTTGCCACATCACTAATAAACATGAGATTGGAGTCATGAACCTAGGTCCTTCCCCTGTAAGGCTCTGTTTGGTCCATTTCCCTACAACTGTCTCCTTTTGAAATCTCCTTTTTGATTTTTATTTTTTAAGAGATAGGGTGTCAGACATCCAGGCTGGAGTGCAGTGGCATGATCATAGCTCATTGCAGCCTTGACCTCCTGGGGTCAAGTGATCCTCCCGCCTCATCCTCCTATAGCTGGGACTAGAGGTACACACCACCACACTTAGCTTTGTGTGTGTGTGTGTGTTGGAGTCTCACTCTCGTCCAGGCTGGAGTACAGCGGCATGCTCATGGCCACCACAGCCCTGACCTGCTGGGCTCAGGTGATCCTACCACCTCAGCCTTCCAAGTAGCTGGAACTACAGGCATGCTCTACCACATTCGGCTTATTTTTTTGATTTATTGCAGAGATGAGGTCTCAGCAAGTTGCCCAGGCTGGTCTCAAACCCCTGAACTCAGACAGTCCTCTTGCCTTGGCCTCCCAAGGGAATATAGGCTTGAGCCACCGTGCCTGGCCACACCTGGCTATTTTTAAATTGTTCTTTTTTATTTTTAGAGATGGTGTCTTGCTATGTTTCCCTGGCTGGTCTTAAACTCCTGGTCTCAAGTAATCCTGCCTTGGCTTCCAAAACATGTAGGACTACAGACCTGAGCCACCTCACTGGGTCTTGAAATTCCTTTAAAAATCTTGTGTGGCTGGGCTAGGTAATCCCGCGCCTTTGGGAGGCTGAGGTGAGTGGATTGCCTGAGTTCGCGGGTTCGGCAGGTGAGACCTCATGTCTACAATAAATCAAAAAATCAGCCGGGCGTGGTAGCGCGCGCCTGTAATTCCGGCTACTCGGAAGGCTGAAGCAGAAGGATTGCCGGAGCCCAGCAGGTCGAGGCTGCGGTGGCCAGAAGCTGCCACTGCATTCCAGTCTGGGCGACAGAGTGATACTCCAGCTCAAAAAAAAAAAAAAAAAAAAATCTTGTGTGAATGAAATAAACTTTGGAGTTATTTCTTTTCAGCAAAGTTCTACTACTGGCCACATTCTGATCCCCAAATAATTAGACACTTGCCCATACCTGTGCCTGTCCACTGAGCAGGTCAGAGGCAGAATAGAGCACTGGGAACCTAGACTTAGAGTTGTCCTTTTCTTTGACATTGCCTTAGCTGTTCCAGCAGCATCATTCATTGCAGTCCTGAAACAGATGCTAGCACTGTGGTGCTGAGGGATCATCTCTGTCACTCTCATGATGACTGATGACCCAAGAAATTGCTGAAGAGTAAGGAATATAACATTCTAAGAATTTAGGGCTCCAATGTGGATTTGGTCTATTACATTCTCCTACTTCTTCTCTAACAAGTTTAACTTTGAAGAAGCACCTATTCTGGACTTGGGATCATGAGCCAAGATCATCAAACATTAACTAATATTATTTTTCTTTGATTTAAGGAGCCAGGAAGAGAGACTGCCAATCTCTCCATCCCAGCCAGCTTTACAGCCTCATCTCCCGGCTTAGTGAGAGCAGTGAGCTGTCCAAGGGCCAATTTGTTTCTAGGGGGAGTCCCGGCTCATGCAAGAGGGAGGTAATTAGGCCTCCTCCTGGGCATCCCTAGGGGTACTTTTAAAAACTTTACTTTGGCAACAGAGACCAGAAACCGTTCAGACTGGAAATTATCTGAGCCTCTTGTAACGTGGCGTGTTGAGTTAAGGCCAAGTTAATATTTAGGGGATTATAGAACTCTGGCAACGATTTCTGTAAAATTACTTCTGGGGTTAAAAGTGACAAATGGAAAAGAACAAACCCCTGCATGAGCCCAACCCACTGGCTCCAACCCCCACTACCCCACAAGTAAACACACACAGGACCCCTGGCTCCACCAGCACATTCACATTTGTGATGTGATTTCTTGCTCTGGAAGGAAAGCAGAAGAGTTTGTTTAAAAAATTCTATATTTTTATATTAAATGTAAAAATCAATGCTGGGTGCAGTGGCTCATGCCTGTAATCCCAGCACTTCAGGAGGTCAAGGCAGGAAGACTGCTTAGGCCCAGGAGTTTGAGACCAGCCTGGGCAACATAGTGAGATCTCATCTCTACAAAAATATTAAAAAAAAAAAATTAGCTGGGCATGGTGGCATGTGCCTGTAGTCCTAGCTACTCAGGAGGCTGAGGTGGGAGGATCACTTGAGACTAGGAGGCTGAGGCTGTGGTGAGCTGTGATGGTGCCACTGAACTCCAGCCTGGGTGACAGAGTGAGATACTGACTCAAAAAAATTAAATTAAATTAAATTAAATTAAAAAAGGAGAAGAAATAAAGGAGCAGGTAATATCTATTATAAATTCAAACCTTTTATCCACCATTTTCTGACCTTCCAATCTATTGGAATCAAAGTTCATCCTACCTTCCCGCCAACAAAGCTCTGTAGCATGCCCAGGAGGGTTGATGGACAGAGACAGAAAATTCTCTATGATACCTTTGGTGACTTTTCATGACTACCCCAATTCCCCGAGTTCTGTGCTCTACAATCTCTGAATCATAGAAACAAGAGAAATTGTAGAAGAGGAAGCCATTGTGGTGAGAATTCTCATCAGCAACACTCATCAGCCTCACATCTAGAGAGCATTTTTTGGCTCAGACATTTTATTGTTGCTTCTTCACTCTTAATTGCTCCCTTGCAAATTCCTGTCTTTGCTCCCACTCTCACTCCATGCTTCTCTCCACATTTTGTATTTGCTGATAGCACTGTGCTCTTCCCTGATGAGCCCAGAGAAGTGGGGATCTGGTAGACCTCAGGAGGCCGGGGGAAGGGAGCAGGTCAATCTTGACACCGAGGTGGTCTCCGTTCACTTATTCCCAAATATTCCAGGGACTTATGTGTGCTGAGCACTGTACCAGACATGGGGGAACAGGATGAGCAGTACACATTCCTGCCCACCTAGTAGTAAGGCTTTATTCCAGAGTAGTGTTGCCACATTTGACCAGTAAAAATACAGGACACCTAGTTGGATTTCAGATAAAGTACAAATAACTTCTTAGTAGTTTTTAGTATAAGTACAATAATTTTAGTAAAGTATAATACATTCTTAGTATGTTCCACCAGGGCAATACCTACACTTAAAAAATGTTGTTTATATGAAAATCTTTTTTTTTTTAAAGAGGTAGTCTGTTGCTCTATTACACAGGCTGGAGTGCAGTGGCAAAATGATGGTGATGATTTTATTACTATTATTATTATTATTATTATTATTATTATTATTACTGAGTCAGAGTCTTGTTCTGCTGCCCAGGCTGGAGTGCAGTGGCACCATCACAGCTCACCACAGCCTTGACCTCCTTGGCTCAGTTAATCCTTCTGCCTCACCCTCCTGAGTAGCTGGGACTTCAGGCATGAACCACCATGCCTGCCTACTTTTTAAAATTTTCTGTAGAGACAAGGTTTTGCTACATTGCCCAGGCTGGTCTCAAACTCCTAGGTTCAAGCAGTTCTCCCACCTTAGCGTCCCAAAGTGCTGGGATTATAGGTGTGAGCCATCGCAACCAGCCTGTTTTTAAATTGTGTCAGCAACAGCTTATTAGGCAATAAACCACTGCCTGGTTTCCTAAGAGATGATGTTTCCCATTTTGAACCATCAGCACCTGGGTTGGACTTATGGATGGATTCTGACCGCTCAGGACCCATGAACTCTCCCTCAAGGCCAGGACTACTCTCTGAGCCAGCCAGAAAAATTTTAGTCTCCAACCCTGCCACCTCACCTTCACCAGTGCTCACCTCAGATATTGCACCAGAGTGGGTAGACTGGAACTGAAAAAATAGTCGCCAGTCCTTCTGCCCTGGTTTTCTTTAAAAAGCAGTGCTGTGGGGGGAAAAATGTAGCCTGGTGTGGTGGGTCGTGCCTATAATCCCAGCACTTAGGGAGACTGAGCTGAGAGGATTGCTTGAGCCCAGGAGTTCAAAACTAGCCTAGGCAACACAGAGAGACATTGTCTCTACAAAATAATAATAATAATAAAAAATAAATATTTGGTCTTTGACCCCAATTCCTGATACACAGTTCCTAAACCCTTGGAATCTCCAAAGTGTTGAGAGTATCTTTTGTATGCTAATAAGATGACTGGTGGCTGGGAATGACTAGATAGCTTCAGGATGGGAGATGTTTGTCAGAAAGACAAAGGCATGGTTGACTTTCAGCCCTACCTGCTACCTCATACTCTAACCCTCCCACCCCCAACCTCGGGAAAGGGGAGAGGCTGAAGATTGAGCTATTTTCCAAAGATAATGGATCATGCCTGCATAATGAAATCTCCATAAAAACCCCTAAGAAACAGGGTTTGGAGAACTTCCTGGTTGATGAGCACATGTAGGTGCTGGGAGGGCTGCACCCAGAGAGGACACAGAAGCTCTGCACTGCTTCCCCTGTACCTTGCTGTCTTCCATTTAACTGTTTCTGAGTTGTAGCCTTTGTAATAAACCAGTAACTTAAAAGTTAAGGTGTCTTCCTGTGTATTGTGAGTTATTCTAGTGAATTATTAAGCCTTGGGGGTAGGGTGCTTGTGGAACTCCGTGACTTAGTAACCAAATTGGACAGAAGTGTGGATAAGCTAGAGACTCCATACTTCCAACTGGTATCTGAATTGGGGACAGTCTGTGGAGTCTGAGGCTAATTCTGGGTAGTGTCAGAATTGAACTGTAGGGTACCAGTTGGTTACCAGAGAACTGGAGAATTAGTTGGTATGCGGGGGGAAAAAACCCCACACATTTGGTGTCAGAAGTGTGATGAGTAAAAAATAATTCTTTTTACCCTTGTTTTTATAAGGAAAGTATAAATGCTAACACCATATGTTATAATTGATAGA
The DNA here is from genome assembly GCA_027257055.1 of Cephalopachus bancanus. NCBI lineage: Eukaryota > Metazoa > Chordata > Mammalia > Primates > Tarsiidae > Cephalopachus > Cephalopachus bancanus. The sequence continues at coordinate 1,501,231 of JAPVLO010000100.1, read as the reverse complement.
GAATGTTAAATAAAAATTAAAGTAGATCTAGGCCAGCTCAATATTAGAAGACAGATAAGGGAAGATAAATGCATACTACTTTTCTATGGTCATTCAGCACGAGGTGAGCATCTGAGAGCTATTTCTGTAGCTTATTTGTAGACTCTTATTCTAGCTAAGTCACTGTTAGCCCTCAGAGGAATTCCAAAATTATACCACACATGGTCCCTGCCTTAAAGAAGGTAATTTTAACGACCCACAAAGTGGTTTATAAACTCTCCTATAAAAGATATTTGGAGCTATTATTATTTATAGAAAACCTCCTTCCTCCAACATCTTAAATTCAGAAAGCTATTTCTTGCTTCCAAGGTGAGCTACAGTGACTTCCATAAAATTACAAAACCACAAGTTTACAGTCCATATGAACTGTCCTTATTCCACCAATTTTCATACAAATATATCAGCACATGTACATTTTCTAGAGAATGTCTGGTACAAATTTTATGTGAAAGTCATTTTTTTTGGAGAGTTTTTAGATAAGAATATGGTAGATGACATAAAAATTGCTTTTTGGCTCATGGCTGTGGTCCCAGTGACTCTGTAAGCTGAGAGGAGGATTGCTTGAGGCCAGGAGTTCGAGACCAGCCTGGACAAAATAGTGAGATTTTTGTCTCCAAAAAAATAAAGAAATAAATTGTTTTTTATTCTTTGAAACCCTTTTTTTTGTATTTCTAACACAAAGTTGAAGCCATTGTTTCTAATCTTCTAGCAGAATAAGCTATAGAAGCAACTTCAAAGACCTATGCCCACAGTAGATACTTGATAATTATTTGTTAAATGAGTAGTGAAAAAAAATTATCAGGCAGTTTTCAGTTCTGAATAAGAGACAGTTAAATAGAGAGTAACACTTCTGAAGGGTAAATATGACCAGCATCTAATGATTTCTATTCCTTTAGGATAAAAGTCAGTGCTGAAATTGAATTCCCTGAGAAACTAGAGGAAACTAAGCACATGGCAGCTGAAAATGAAGACCATGAAAAACTTCAAGTTAAAATCCAGGTGTTTGAAGACAAAATAAACGCAGAGAACAATACCTCTGGCTCTCTCAGAAGATACAGTTTGAGCCAAGTGTCTAAGGAAGAAAGAAAAAACATTCGGTTTAACAGGTACAAATTTTGTTGGGTTAGTTTTTTAAAGTATACATTTTAAGTTTGCTATTGGTTTTGTTATCATGCTGCTATGGGGTGCTTTTTACTTATCTTTTACCTACATTCATCTAAAGTGTCCTTTTTTGAATGAAATATTATCCACAATGTTCTCATTATCCAAAAAAGCTATATTTTTTATTTTAAAGATGTGGGGCACAATTCAGGGTTAAGTATACAAATGTTCATTATGCAGTTACCCTTGTTGATGAGGTGTGCCCCTCCCTCCCCTGGCAGTTTCCCTCAACTGCTGTTTCCCACTACTGCTAATCATTTTCTTATAGCATTATAATTGTTCAAGGTCTGCTTATGAGTGAGAACATATGATACTCTATTCTTTATTTCTGTGATAGATCACTGAGTATGATAGACTCTAAATCCATCCAAGTTCCTACAAAGTCCATATGTTTGTCCTTTATGGCTGCATAATATTCCATTGTGTATATGTACCACATTTTTTAATCCAGTCCAGCTTCAATGGGCAGCATGGTTGGTTCTATGTTTTTGCTATTGTGAATAGAAGAAGCTCACTATCTTAAATGGGGAGTACAAATACAAAACCTTTGGCTTAATTTTGTAAAACACTTTTTAAGAATAGATATGCCAATGTGGAGAATAACTTCTCTTGATTTCTGAAGAAAAAATCAGAAGCAAAAGTAGAAAAAGGATTTTTAAAAAATATTGGGGTACAATTCAGGGTTAGGTATATAAACGTCGATTATGCAGGTACCCTTGTTGATGAGGTATGCCCCTCCCTCCCCTAGCAGTTTCCCTCAACTGCCAATCCCACCCCCCTCCCCTGACAGTTTCCCACTACTGCCAATCCCTAGAAAAAGGATTTTTTAAAAAATATGTAGGTCTACCAATTTGCCATCAGTTTTGCCATGAAATTGATTAAATCTTTGTTTTTGGAGGTGACCTAGATTTTCAAAGGTTTGGTTTATTACAAAATTTTTTGGTGGTCTACATGTTAACAAGCCTTAGTTAAGTTTCACATTCACAGGAAGTAACTTTCTGTCCCAGTTTTATTATTTCTTTTCCTTGTTAGTGAATGGTAACTCAACTTCTTTAACTTTCCTGTGTTTGTGCTCTAGGTCAAAGAGTTTGGCTTTGCACACTATGCTCACGAAAGGGGTAAGTTCAGATGATGGAGAAGATGGGGAGGGTGGAGACATACCAGCCAGCATCTCTCTTTCAGAAATAGACCCACCTGGCCAAGGAAGTGACAAGTTGCCCTTTAAGACAGACACTGACAGATCACAGCTGGGAAATTCTTCAGTTTCATACCCAAATATTATACATATAGAATCAGAGAGTTTGCCAGAAACTGTGAAAGAAAACTTCCAGAAAGAAACTCTAGAGACAACTGCAAGTCCTACAGAATACCAAGATAAGCTCTACTTGCACTTAAAGGAAAATCTCAGTAAAGTGAAAGAATATGCCATGGAAATTGGAAAGAAGATTCCAGTTCCTGATCAATGTACCATTGAAGGTAAGTGCTGTGAACTTTTCAAACCTGAGAAATTCCAGGAGTCATTTTACTGCAAAAAAAGAAAAAAAAAGGTTCAAATTGCATAAATAAATTGCTATATCCTTTCATACCCTTTTCTGGATCTTTGCAAAAAGGATCATTTTTTACATTATTTCAGTTGCTTTTTTTAAAAAAAATAAGGTTGATCATCTTCTTGATTCCCATTTGAACATCCTTAGGTGTACCTAAGTCCACTAACTCTTCTATATATTATTTCTCAAGATATATTATTTCTGGTTTCCTGCCCCAGGGTTTAGAAAAATTCTGGAAAGAGGTCTGTGGTCCTGAAGCAGGTTCTGGGGTAAGAGTTCTGCTAGAGATGTTTTCCACCAACATAATCATGCAAGAATGCCACACACAGCATTGAGCCTCAGCTCCAAGAGAGTTTTCTTTTTTTCAGCTACTGTGTGCCAGTCATGGTGCTAAAAGTAGTCAAGATGCAACTATAAACCAAATAGTTATGATCCCTGACCTCTTAAAGATGCTCCTCAACTTGCGAAGGGGCTGCATCTTCATAAACCCATCATAAGTTGGAAGTATTGTATGTTGAAATGCATTCAATACACCTAACCTACGAACCCTTCAACATGCTCGGAACACTCACATTCGTCTACAGTTGGGCAAGCTCATCAAACACAAAGCTTATTTTTGTAATAAAACGTTGACTATCTTGTGTAATTTACTGAATACTGAAACTGAAATGCAGAATGATTTGTATGGGCACTGGAAGTACGGTTGCTACTGAATGACTATCACTTTCACAGCATTGTAGAGTTGAAAAGTGGAAAGTAAGATAATCTTACATCAAGGACCATGTCTGTACACAGAGAAAAGGGACAACCATGATTAGGGTGACTTAGGAGATAGGACCAGTGAGATTGCCAGCTAGTCAGAAAACAGAAGGCAAAGTGAAAAAAAAAAAAAAGGCTGTCAGAGGCCAGGACCTCCTCAGGCACATAAATCAAGGGGATACCAAGAAAACTCATTAAAATGTTGAGTAATGACAACATCTTCCTGAGCCATATTAGAGACTGAGACAAAAGGAGTAACTAGTAATATCAATTCTGTCTCTAATTATAATTTTGATAATACATTCATCACAGATTTTTGCATTCATTTTAATTTTTTTAAATATTGTTTTTAAAATGTTAAAATGTTGTTTATTATTTGACCTAAAGCATAAAAGTTTTACTATACAGCGAGTTTTAATCTTGTAGAAATGTTAGAAAAGTCTTGCAGTTACTTCAAGCATCTGGTTGTCAAAAGCACATGATATTTTATATTGCCTTGAATTATTTTGGGAGTTAAAATTACAGATGGTCTCTGATTTATGATGGGTTGACTTATAATTTTTCTGTTTTGTAATGATGCAAAAGCAACATACGAGGGAGACCCCCCAAAAAGTTGACATTCTCTTTTGTAGGGCAAGCCCCTTATAGTACACCCAGAATTTGTTTCTCCAAATGGTCACCCAGAGTTTTTATCTGGAAGTTCTAAGAAGGCTGCATCATGATTTGCAGAAAAAACCTCCGGAGTTGTGGCAAACAGGTGACTGGTTCTTCTACCATGACAACAAACCTGCCCACACCACTGAGTGTTCAGCAGTCTTTGACCCAAAACGGTATGACCCTTGTGCCCCACCCACCCTATTCACTTCATATTGCTCTGAGTAACTTTTTTTTTTGTTTCCCTGGATGAAAAAAGTCCTCAAGGGGAAATGTTTTGCCCATGTGGAAGAGATGAAAAAAAAAAAAAATTGCAGAAGCACTAAAAAGAATCAAAATTGACATGTTCAAAAACTGTTTTGAGGCTGGGCTTGGTGGCTCAACCTTTAATCCCAGCACTTTGGGAGGCTGAGACAAGTGGATTGCCTGAGTCCATGGGTTTGAGACCAGCCGGGACAACTTGGTGAGACTTCTTCTCTACAATTAAAAAAAAAAAAAAGCCAGGCATGGTAGAATGCGCCTTCCGGCTACTTGGAAGGCTGAGGCAGAAGGATCGCTGGAGCCCAGCAGGTCGACGCTGGGGTGGCTGTGAGTGTGCCACTGCACTCTAGTCTGGGCGACAGAATGAGACTCCAACTCAAAAAAAAAAAACAAAACTGTTTTGAGCAGTGGAAACAGAGCCTTGATAGGTGTATTACAAAAACGGTGAGTACTTTGAAGGTGACAGAAGTTTAAACATGTAAGAAAAAAGACACAGTTTTTTATAAATAAATTCCATGGGTTTTTTGGGTCGTTCCTCGTACATTCAGTAGAAGCTGAACTTTGAATTTTGGTACAAATTTTGACTGATTGATTATATCAACTTTATTATAAAATAGGCTTTATTATAAAACAGGCTAGATGATTTTGCCTACCTCCAGGCTAATGTAAACATTCTGAGCATGTTTAAGGTAGGCTTGGCTAAGCTATAATATTTGCTAGGTTAGGTGTATTAAATTCATTTTCAACTTATGATGGGGTTATGAGGACATCACTCCATGGGAAGTCAAGAAGCATCTGTCATTTGAAAGCTAACTGGTTAATTTGGGTTTTTTTCCCCCGAAAATATTACATAAATCCATCATCTTTACTTAAAACAAAACAAAAAGAAACCAAGTGGAGTACTTTCTTTTGATACTGATGCTTTCTACCAGGAATGACCTAAAACTGATTATGTATTTTGTTTTGGTTGACATTTTGGATTTCATTCATACTTTTGGAATTTCCTGGGCAATTTCTTGCACAGAGATATGTGTGAAGGATCAAAGATTTATACGACCCATTGAACACATCCACTGAAAAAGGACTCAGGCTGACAGTGGGGGTCATATTGTTATTATTTCAGAGATAGTATAAATCATGCAGTGAAACACCAGCTGTAGTCTAACTGATACAATTTTGCTTTTGCTGTCACAAGATTGCTTGGCACATAATATTACCTTTATTTCCTTAAAAACTTACTGAAAAAAGAGTTAGTCTTAATTGTGTCATGTTTACTGTGTTGTTGGCATAAAATAAACATATTTGATCTTTCTTGATGAATTATGCTTGGTAATCAAGAAACAAAGAAAAGAGTCATAAAAACCACCTCTAAAACATTTAAAGTTAAAGAGACAAATACCCAGCAGAAAACCACAGCAGAGTGTTAAGAATAATTTTAGACTGCTGGTACAAAGTTTATACTATAAGAACATGATGAAACAACCCTTGAAAGAAATTCTCTTGACATTAGGGTTGGTCCATATGAAAAAAACTGATATTTGACTGTTTTGACCTACAGAAACATCAGTGCCATATAGTTTAACCTAATACTTCAGTAATAAACTATGTTGAAAGAATAGAAACCTCACTAGACACTGTACAACAGAATTTAGTCTGAGTTCAATCAAGGTCACAAATTGCATTCTTAACCCCAGTCAGCCATCTATTAGTGCATGATATTGAACACAGTGGGGACAGGCAATGAAGTGTAAATGGATCAGTGTGAATCTATCATCATGTCTGGAAAAAACGTCAAGCCCCAGGTCTTACTGAGGTTGGGTCACCAGTGTCATTTTGGGTATGAAAGAGCCTGTTATTCCCCTCATCAGTAATTCACTCCTGAGCCTTATTGGCCTCTGCTGTTTGTGTAGGTTACCATCCAGAGAGTTATGTTTCATAAGCAGAGCAATGGTCTAATATCACTGCCTGAATATATTCATACACAGAACTAGAAGAATCAAATTCATCTGCCAAAGGGTATTTAAAAAAACTGAATCATTGGTTTTAATTTATGTAAACAGAAATGATTAGAGGTTAGGAAAAAAAAATATGATACTGAAATAAATCCTTAAAAATTTGGCCCATCACTGGGGTTCTAAAAAGGATGATATAAAAGCTTCCAAGAACCTATCATTGTTACTTTGGAGTATTTCCTGATTGGGTGAAAATATATCCCATCTGTAGAGCAAGCCTGACTTAGAGAATTTTTAAGTTAGTAATCTAGTCCTTTCTCTAAGAGATCCACATGAGTTGATTTTTCTTAAAATTAAATTCATCGTAAATGATCAGTTGAGTATTTTTTCATGATTAATTACAAATAAAGCATCCTTATTGAAAATCTATATGTAGTCAAAGTCTACCCTTAGTGTGGGGGTGACTGTGGGGTACTTAACTCCCTCTGGCCCAGTTGGTCTCATCTGACAGATAATGATAATGTTCATTTGCATAATGCTTCTGTGGGAAATTTTTATTTAAAAAAAATTTTTATTATTTTTTAATAACTAGTGTAATCATAGATTTAAGATAATTTCTCTATGAGGTGAAGTTGCAAACTTTGGAGCCAGAGAAGAATACTAAACCTTTTTTGCACAATTTAAGAAGGTAAAACAGCAAATAGGGAAATGCTACCAAATTCCCTGGAGCCCCATTCCATTGAGGTAGTCTATTGGGGCCCTGTTTGAAGGACACCTACTAGGGAAAAGTTTTCTAGAGAATTTTTCTTGGTGCTTTGGGACTTTTCTTGGATCTTCCTTTCTCACAAGCTCCCATTTATCCAAAGAGTGAATTCAATTTGACAGAGGCAGACATAAGAGCAGCTGGTTTCTACCTTTACTTTCTCCTGCCACACATATTCTGGTGTCAATCATCTGCAGCAGCCCGTAAGAGACATCCAAATAACATAATAAAAGAAAGATCTACAAATCCTTTTGAAAAGCTCCTCTCTAAACTCCCATAATGAGTAAACATCAGATCACTGCCCTTGTACATCCTCAGCTAAGATAGGTATGAGAATGAGACACACACCACACATCGCTGGTGAGGATGCCACGTGATTTGTCTGCATCGTGAGTTACCTGATAATATCTACAGATAAGATGAATATTTACCCAACTAGGCAACAGCACAAAGTAAAATTATTGAGCACAGGCACACTTTTGGGCCATTTTGTATGGAGATCCGGGAGGAGTTATCTGACTAAATGAAATGACACACTTTGGGTGTGTCTCTAATAGATTTAAAGGGACTTTGCTAACAAACAGAGGCAAAAGTAAATATATAAACAGAGCAAAGATACACAGGAGTGCATTTCAATATATCTCATCCTAAAGTTCACCATATTAAAAGAAGGAAGAGGAGATGAGGGTAGTATAAAGCAGTAATCTGCTATGACATATTTTATATTCTTAATTATAATCCCAGTACATTAGGAAGCTGAGGTGAGATTTCTTGATCTCAGAAGTTTGAGACCAGCCTATCAACACAGTAAGACCTCATCTTTACAAAAAAATCAAAACACCAGCCCAGCCTGCTTGCGCATGCCTATAGTCCCAGCTCAGGAGGCTATGGCCTGAGCCCAGGAGGTCGAGGTTTTAGTGAGCCATGATTGCACCACTATACTCCAGCTTGGGCAACATAATAAGACTCTTGACTCAAAAAAAAAATCATTTAAAAAATAGAAGGCTACGACAATATATTCTTATATTCACAGTTAGTATTTTATCCTTTTTTAGAGAAGCTCATTTTCTTTTATTTTTATCAGTCTTCCATTATTGTTCCTCAGGGACTGTCTTTACTCCAAAGACAAAAGTACAAAATGGTGCTCAGTCACTGCTGGGCCCCAGCCAAAGAGTACATTCCTATCCAGTTTGTCACAAACCAAATTTCAGAGATGTGAATATTATTTTTCTATTTACTTTCATGATGACACTGCCAGTATATGCCCTGCAGAGAAACAAAAGGGTCCCTGGATATCATCAAATCTCATTTTCGAACAAAGTAAAAGGAGTAAATCCATATTTTTTAGCTTTGTTGGTGATGAAGAGTTGGTAGCCAGGATACTGAAAATAGATTATATGACTGGGTAAGGGGTTTTGATAAGACCAGGGAAAGGGAGGAGCAGGTAAGGGAGATAACTTCCTCCTATGTTCCACACAATCATCAAGTTTCAGGTGATGAGTTTAATCTATTCCTGACATTAGACAGACGAAACAGAACCTGAAAGTGTTGTTGGAAGATCATTGGCCACATCAATATTAGGAAAATATTTCATAAGTAAAACAGCTTTATGAAGACAGTAGTATCATCCTAATGGAATCAGAATAAAAAGCTCTGTTATCCTAAGGTCACATGGGTTTTATTTTTTTTTTAATTTCAGATGATGGAGGATATTTAAATGTGTTTCCAAAAATGTAGGCAATTACATAGCTGACAATTGGGAGTCCAGGTCCGTGACAATTTGATGGGCATTTATTCGTGTTACAGTTGATTTTCAGAGGTGCATATTTACAAATAGTGGGTGAGTTTATCTGAAGCTGACAGGGCCACATGTTGGTTGGCCTACTTGCAATGAGGAAAAAATTGCTAAGTTAAGTACATTTTGCCCTGACCACACTAGGGTCTGGTGAAAAATTATAAAACACAGGTGGTTTTTTTTAAATTTTCATGTAAAAATTCAGCAAACTTTTAAAGATAAATTGTTATATAAAAAATAACCATGACTGGGTGTGGTGATTCATGTCTGTGATCCCAGCGATTTGGGAGGCTGAGACAGGAGGATCGCTTGAGGCCAGGAGTTCAAGATCAACCTGGGCAACATAGTTAGACCCCGTCTCTACAAAAAATTTTAAAAATTAAAAATTAACCAGGCATGGTGGCACACATCTGTTTCAAAAAAAGGAAAGAAAGAAAATAATTATTTTTTATGAAATTGCATTAATTATTTCACAGTCATTATAATATTATGCCAACATTAAAATGAGCCACAAATGCAGGAAATGCAATGACATCGCAGAAACTCCAAGAGTGTGATTCTGTTTCTCATGTGAAACAGAATATGTTTAAATTTAGATGTTGAAGAAATGTTAGTCTGGGAAGTAATATGTTACCTGAACAGCTAGGGACAATAACAGGTGACTATGGCGCCCCAACAAGATTTCCAAGGCCTCAAGGTCCAAGAACCCCTTGTCCCCTTGTATTTGTGCGGTAAGCATCCGGTGTGGGCCAGGCAGGGTAAGACTCAGTCAGCCAGCCCCAGGGCTCCTGCTCTCCTGAAGTTGAGGAATTAGTGAGTCATAGTCTCGCTCTGCCACCCAGGCTGGTGTGCAGTTGCATGATCACTGCTCACTGAAGCCTCAACCTCCTGGGCTCCAGCAATCCCTCTGCCTCAGACTCCCAAGTAACTGGGACTACAGGCATGTGCTACCACATCTGGCTAACTATTTTGTTTTTTGTAGAGATAAGGTCTTGCTATGTTGCCCAGGCTGGTCTTGAACTCTTGGGTTCAAGAGATCCTCCTACCTCTGTCTCCCAAAGTGCTGGAATTACAGGCGTGAGCCTCTGCACCCAGCTGAGGTCCTTTTAAAATATTCTCTGGATGTGCCTTGGAGACCTATCTGGGAACAGTGGAGATTACCATGCTCATTTACCTCTTCAGTTACTCATCAACAGACATTTGCTGAGAACCTGGTGTGTACCAGGCACTGTCCACAAAATAGATATGGTCCTACTTTCATGGAACTTACATAAAACATAGCTACAAAGTGAGATAAGTTATCTGCAGGAAAGAAACGTGGCTCTGTGAGGGCTATCACATGGAATCTGACCTAAACTGGAGGGTCAAGGAGACTTCCTTGGAGAAGGGAATCTTGAGGAGAAATGTGAAGGGCAAGTTGAGGTGTGGGGGCTGGAAAGAGACAGAAAGAGCCTGTGCAAAGTTCCTGTGGAGAGGAAGAGCACAGCCCACTCTAAGTACTCTGAAAGTTGGCCCCTGGGGAGTCCTGAAGTGAAGTGATGGGGGAGGGGTTCAAGGCAAGTGGAGCCAGACCCACAGGGGTCTTTCCTGAGAGAAAAATCAGATTGAAAACATCCCCCTATTTGCAATGTGGAGAATAGTCTGTAGAGGAAGCTAGAGATACTCCACACCATCAAATTTCAGGTAATGAGTTTCTGTTCCTGACATTAGACAGACAAATCAAAATTGTCTTCCATTTTGTGGGTTGTCTTTTCATTCTTTTGTTTCCTTTGATGTGCAGAAGTTTTTAGTTTGATATAATCCCATTTATTTTTGCTTTTGTTGCCTATGATTTTGAGGTCTTATTCATAGAATCTTGTCCCAGCAAAACGTCTTGAAGTATTTCCCCTGCTTTCTAGTAGTTTTCTAGTTTCAGGTCTTCCATTCAGGTCTTTGATTCATTTTGAGTTTATTTTTGTATAGGGTGGGAGGTGGAGGTCTAGTTGCATTCTTCTCCATATGGATTGCTAGTTTTCCCAGCATCATGTATTGAAGAAACTTTCCTTTCCCCGGTGAGTGGCATCTTTGTCAAAAAATCAGTTGGCTGAAGATATGTGGATTAATTTCTGGGTTCATTATGTATGTCTGTCTCTATGTCAGTACCGTGTTGTTTTGGTTACTACAGTTTGTAGTATATATATTTTGAGGTCTGGTAGTATGATGCCTCTAGCGTTTTTCTCTTTGCTTAGAATTGCTTTGGCTATTGGGGGTATTTTGTGATTCAATATAAATTCTATAATTTTTTTTCTATTTATGTGAAGAATGTCATTGGTATTTTGATGGTGATTACATTGAATCTATAGACTGCTTCAGGTAGTAAGGTCATTTTTAACAATATTAATTATTTTAATCCACGAGCATCTGATGTCTTTCCATTTGTTTGTATCCTCTTTAATTACCTTAAACAATATTTTGTAGTTTTCTTTATAGAAGTCTTTCACTTCCTTGGTTAAATTTATTCCTGGGTGTTATTTTGTTTGTTGATTTTTGTCTGTTGTTGTTGTTGTTTTTTGTAGCTATTGTAAATGGCACTGCTTTCTTGATTTCTTTTTTACCTAGTTTGTTGGTCTTGTATAAAACTGCCACCGATTTTTCCATATTGATTTTGTATCCTGCAACTTTACTGAATTTGTCAATTCCAAGAGTTTTTTTGTAGAATCTTTATATTTTTCTACATATAAGATCATGTCATCTATAAACTGACAGTTTGACTTCCTCCTTTCCAGTTTGGATGCCCTTTATTTCTTTCTCTTGCCTAATTGTTCTGGACAGGATTTCTAGTACTGTGTTGAATAAGAGTGGTGAGAACAGACATCCTTGTCTTGCTCCATTTCTTAGGGAATGAACTTTCAACTTTCTCCCATTTCATAAGATATAATACAAGATATATAAGGCTGTAGATTTCTCATATATGGTCTTTGTTATGTTGAGATACTTTCCTTCTATACCTAATTTATTGAGAGTTTTTATCATTAAAAGATATTGGGTTTTATTAAATGCTTTTTCTGCATCTATTAAGATGATTATCTGTTTTTTGTCCTTCATTCTACTAATATTGTAATGTTTGGAGATACCGAAAGAGGCACAGGACAAAGGGCCAGTATAAACCAAGCGTTTATTGGAGGAGAAACTCCCGGGCAAGGTCCCGTGGTCTGGAAAGATGGTCCAGGGGAGTCATGCCCAAGGAGGGGCAGGCTTGGGTTTTTAAGGGTGCTGTATTCAGGGAGGGTGTTGGGGGCGGCAGTGAAGCGGGGAGACAAAGCGCCGCATCCGGCATGGGCTGAAAAGTTTCTGTCTGGTCCTTCTTGGCAGCTGCCAGCAGGTTCCAGGAAGCTTTAAGAGAGGTATGTGATTGTGGGTTTAGGGTGGAGGGGTGCATAGGGGATTGGTGGGTGGAGGGGTGGATGGGGGAAGGTGAGTGCTGCTTCCCCCTGAGTCTAACATCCTGACCTCTTTGGTATAAGGGGCGTTGACTCAATCTGGCTGCTTCAAGCTGAAAGGGGGCGTAGTTTTAGGGGAGGCCGGTATGGGGTGGCTCGGAGGGAAGTGAAACATACGGATAGGGGTGCAGGGGTAGCTGATTGACTGTGATGCGAGAAATTTCCTTCATGCAAGACTGCAAAAAATTAAACAGAAAGGGCGCAACCATAAGTAAAAGACAGATAAGTAGAATAGGTCCCAAGAATGGCATGACCCATTGGGCAATGCCTGAGTTCCACCAAGCAGAGAAGGGCGATTCTGTGGTGTTTTTTTGGCGAAGTTCATCTCCCAGCTTTCGGAGGACGTTGACATTTTCCTCTACCAGCCCTGTTTCATTAATGTTGAAACACCATTCTTCCTGGAGAAACATGCATGTTCCATCCTGGCCGGCTGTAAGGAGATCAAGGGCCCTGCGGTTCTGTAAAGTAACCCGGGCTAGAGAGGTTATCTGCTGTTGCAGGGATGCCAGGGAGCTTGCGGATGCTTCCAGAGCGGCTTGGAGCCTTTGTTCCAGATTTTGGGAAGAAAGGAGGCTTGTCCCAGTGTTCCTTGGCCCAGCCCTCCAGCTGCCAAGGACGTGGCAAACGTGAGACCGAGCATGAGGGGGAGAAATGCTGCACGGCAGGCGCGGCGAGGAGTGGGAAAGGCTTTGAGTAAGAGTTCTTCTTCAGAATAGAACGTAAACTGTGGCACAAGCATTACTGGATAGCAACAAGGGTAAGAATTATTGATAGACTTGAAGAGGGTGCCGTTACACCAAAAGAACCCACTCCTTGGAGCAGATAGAGTAGATGGCACAGGTCTGGAGATGTTGCATGTGCAGGAGTTGCCATAACAGGTATTAGAGAAGTTACTGAGGGGCTGGAACAAGGGAACTCCAGGGATAGGAGGAGGCTGGTTGACTGGCCCATTAGAGGCATTGAACAATTGTGTGACAGGAACTGCTGTTAACGGGGAGCAGTTTAGAGTGGCGCAAAGGAAGCAGTTACTTACATTCCCAACCAAAGAGTGGTTGGGCAATGAGATACCTTCTTGTATTAAACGGAGCCAAGAGAATAGAGAAGGGCGGTCGGCATTGGGGTGGGGAATTGGTTAGCCAAAGAAGTTTCTGCTTCTGCAATAAGGCTGGGAAGTTTGTTAGGGGGAAGAAAAACAAGGTGGTATGATCGAAAAATGCGGAGTTTTCCTGATGGTTTGGAGTTTAGCCAGAAGTTGTAAACAACTCCCTCGACTCCCTGCATCCACCTGGGGTGCCAGGGATCAGAGATGGTGAAGTGGGCTAGTTTTCCCGGGTGGGTGAGAGGGTAGACCTTGTGCATTTTGCACCAATTATATGCACAACCCCCTATGTCTGAGGCCACTGGTTACATTTGGTATTAGTTTGGTCATAGTGGAAACAGAAGACCAGGGTTGGGGTTGCACCCAGGCTGATGGAGCTCATGCTGCCTATTGAGATGTCGATGGTGACTGGTGCCTGGCACCCCCGGGGCTGGCACTGTCCTGTGCCCACAACCTGAGTAATGACTTTTCCATAACACTGGGCTGTTTCTTCAATGTAAAACTGCCAGCAGTAGCCATCATCTGGTGGTGTTGTGTGTGAGAGAGGCAGCAGGACTAGAGTGAGTAGCAGGACCCCGGGTGAGGTGAAGATGGGTAGGTCCCACCTGTTGACATTGCCAAGGGGCCTCTGTGGCCGGAGCCAATTTGAGATGGGAGATGTGATACCAGGAGGAATGTCCCAGTAATTTGGCAGCCGTGGGGGTGGTGAGGACCACCGTGAACAGGCCACCCACCGGGGGCTTAGAGCTTGAGGGGACAGTTGTTTGAGTAGAACTGAATCCCCTGGTTGGAGGGCCGTACAAACCGGATTTGATGGGTTGTCAGGAGTGACCGTGGGAAGGGTTTGTTCTGCGTGCTCCCTTAGCAACTGCCTAAGCAGAGACAAGTAAGGCAAGTAGGAAGCAAGCGGAGGTGGTAAGGAGGATAGGTTGTGATTGATTAAAAAGGGCCTGCCATACAGCAGTTCAAAAGGGCTGAGACCTGACGGAGCCCTTGGAGCCGCCCTTATCCTGGCGAGGGCAAGTGGGAGGAGGGCAGGCCAGCCGAGTTTTACTTCTAGGGTGAGCTTGGTGAGGTGTGTTTTTAAAATGACGTTTGCCTTTTCTACCTTACCCAACGACTGTGGGCGGTAAGGAGTGTGGAGTTTCCAGGTAACTCCCAAGCTAGCAGCCACCTGCTGGACAACTTTGGTGGTGAAGGCAGGTCCGTTGTCCATCTGGATGTTGACTGGGAGGCTGAACCTGGGGATGATGTGTTCCAGAAGGACTGTGGCCACGACATCAGCCGTTTCCTTGGCTGTGGGGAAGGCCTCGATCCAGCCTGAAAAGGTATCCACTAGAGTGAGCAAATACCGAAATTTTTTGTGGACATGCATATGAGTGAAGTCAATTTGCCAGTCCTCGGCTGGGAGGTGGCCCCTTATCTGGTGAGTGGGAATACGGGGGCGCAATCCTCCCTGTGGAGTGACAGCAGAACAGACTGAGTACGCGGTATGAACCTGAGAGATAAGCCTTTTTAAACCCATTAGATGGAATATAGGAGACAGAAACCTATACATGGCCTCAGGTCCGATGTGCAGACAGTGGTGGACTTCTGTCAAAATATAGGAGGCCTGATGGTGTGGTAGCGCAACATGATCCCCCAGCATGATCCAGTCCTGCTGTGTGACATGGCCCCCCTTATTTAATAGGGACTGCCACTCCTTGGGGAGGTATTGGGGTTACAGGGAGGGAGAGAGGAAGAGGAGGGGGGATGGAGGTGCGACCTGGGTTAGTCCCCTAGCAACAGTCTGCCCAGGCGTTGCCCTTGGCCACTGGATCCTGTGAGGCTTGATGGCCTCGACAGTGGACAATGGCAACTTCCTGTGGGCTCTGCAGGGCCTGGAGTAGTTTAGAAATTAGTTTGGCATTGGTAATGGGTGTGCCCTTAGTGGTAAGATATCCTCTTTCCTTCCAAGTGGTGGCATGGGAATGAGCAATGAGGAAGGCATATCGGGAGTTGGTGTAGATAGTTACCCGCTGCCCTTTAGATAGTTCGAGAGCCCGTGTAAGAGCAACAAGTTCCCCTTTTTGGGAAGTGGTACCCAGAGGAAGGGGCTGGGCCTCGAGAACAGAGTCAGCAGAGACTATAGCATAGGCAGCCCACCGGTGGCCTTGCGGGGTGCAGACAGAACTACCATGCATGAACAGAGTGAGGTCTGGGGACTGAAGTGGCTGATCTGAGAGTCCGTCCCTGGGCAGAGTCAGGGCCTCCACCACCTCCAGGCAAGAGTGGGTAGGCCATGCATCAGAGGAGGGGAGAGGAGTAGGGATGCCGGGTTAAGGGGTGGTGAAGGCTTTAGAGTTACCCCCGGGTTTTCTAGGAACAACAAATGGAACTCCTGTATCCTGGAGGGGCCTAGGAGAGAGAGCACCCGATGTCCCAACAGTTCGTGGACTCTGAAGGGAGAAGACAGTGATATGGTGATGTTAGGAAAGTTTTAAAGCCTCCTTGGTTAGAACAGCGGCCGCCCCTGAACAGTGGTATCAAGCTGTTTGGAGAGGTAGGCTACCGGACGGTGGGAGGGGCCCACCGGGTGTGTTAGGACTCCCACAGCTATTCCATGGCACTCATCTGTGAACAAACAGAAGGGCTGAGAGGGGTTAGGGAGACACAGCGGTGATGAAGACAGGAGGGTGTCGCGGAGAGCAACAAACGCCTTACGAACCTCAGCGGGGGAGGTGAGGGGCCCCGTAGGCGTTTGTTTGGCGGCCGCATACAGAGGTTTGGCTAACAGGACAAAGTTAGGGATCCATTGCCTGAAATACCCCACAAAGCCCAAAAAGGACAAGATTTGGTTACCATTTTCTGGGAGTGTCAGCTGCCATATAGCGTGGAGGTGGTCCATTGTCAGAGCCTTAGTGGTGGGAGTAAGGCAGACGCCAAGGTAGATGACTTCAGGTTGTGTGAGCTGGGCTTTCTGGGGGGACACCCGTTATCCCCTAGAGGCTAGGAAATTGAGAAGGGCGGCTGTGTGTGTGTGGGACAGCTCCTCAGATGGGCTGCAAAGTAAGAGATCATTCATGTACTGGATGAGGTGGCTAGGTTGGAGAGGGCAATCAGCTAGGTCAGCCGTGAGAGCCTGGCCAAAGAGGTGGGGGCTGTCCCTGAAGCCCTGTGCCTCCACATAAGTTGTTGTGCCTGTTCCGTGTCCAGGTCCTCCCAGGTGAAAGCAAAAAAGTGGGTAAGAGTATGGATGTATAGTCTGGGCAACAGAGTGAGACTCCAACTCAAAAAAAAAAAAAAAAGTCTGGGTGTAGGGGGATAGTAAAGAAAGCGTCCTTGAGGTCAATGACAGTGAAATGTGTTGTCTGAGGCGGTATCCGAGATAAAAGAGTGTAGGGATTAGGAACCACTGGGTAGAGAGGGACCACCGCCTCATTAATGAGACGGAGGTTCTGGACCAAGCGGTAGTGTCCAGAGGGCTTACGGACTGGAAGGATGGGGGTGTTGCATGGAGAGTTAACAGGTATGAGGAGGACCTGAGAAAGCAAGTGAGTGATGATGGGTTTAAGGCCCTTACGATGTGTGGGTGAAATGGGGAACTGGGGTCTAGAAGGGAAGTTAGAGGGGTTTTTCCAAATTATGTGAGCCGGGGTGTGGTGTTGGGCTATGACTGGGGTGGAAATGTTCCACACATTGGGGTTGACTGGGTAAGGTGGGAGGGGAGGCAGCAGGTTTGAGCTGGGAAAAACAGAGACTAGAGCAATATTGGCAAGGAGTGGGGCCGCTGATCGAACCGGCAGCGTTAAACTGGCCCCCAGTTTTGAGAGGATATCCCTGCTGAGCAACGGAACTGGGCAGGATGGGACAATAAGGAAGGAGTGACTAAACATCCAATCACTGACAGAACAAGGTAAAGGCGAGGTTTGAAGGGGGGCAGAAGGCTGGCCATCGATACCAATGACTGAGACCTGGGAAGGAGATAGAGACCCCAAAAGGGAAGGCAGAACAGAATAGGTAGCCCCCGTGTCCACGAGAAACGAGATTGACTTACTCGCTACCTGGAGTAAAACCCTGAGCTCGGCGAGGGTAATTGGGGTCTTCAAATCTGGGCATCCTCAGCTTTCCGCCAGTCCAAGCAGCACATGGAGCAGAGCAGGCGGCTCAGCCACACCCCCATGTGGAGGCACTGGGGCTTGGCCAGGCCAAGTGCAATACGACTTCCAATGGCCCTTTTGTTTGTAGATAGGGCATGGCTTACTCAGCGGACACGGGTTAGGGCACTGCTTGGCCCAGTGACCTTCCTGGCCACACTTGAAACAGGCTCCCAGGGGAGCTTTGTTACCCATCTCTGGACGTCAAGAGACCCCCGTACCCTGTTGCATTGGCCACAAGAGTGCAACCAGAGCAGGGGTTTGGACTTTAGCGGCCTGCTGGAGGCACTGCTGCCTAGCGGTTTCTGCATCTTCCTCTCGGGCATTAAAGGCCATGTTTACCAGGTCATGGGCAGGTGTTTGAGGGCCATCCTCTGCCTTCGTTAGCTTTCTGCAGCTATCAGAGGTGGATTGGGTAATAAAATGGGTAGCGAAAATAGTAGCCCTGGCAGGATCGTCCGGACTGGGGCAGGTGTGGAGAGTCATAGCCTCGGTGAGGCGGTTTAGAAAAACAGCCGGGTTTTCATTTGGGCCTTGAGTTATTTCCCTAAGCTTATCATAATTCAGTACCTTTTGAGATGCCGCCTCAAGTCCTGCCTGAATGCACCGTATCATGTGATCTCTACGTCTACATCCTATATGGCCGGCTTGGTAGCCCCAGTTGGGGTCCGTTGCCGGGATGGCCTCGGCCCCTACTGGCTGCGTGTTGTCTGTTAGATGGACTTTATCGTGTATTCCCGAGCAGCTGCCATGATACGATCCTGTTCGTCGGGAGTGAGGGTGGAAGTAGAGATAACATGAATATCATGCCATGTCAGATCATAAGCCTGAGTAAGGTAACAGCTCTTAGGTAAAGGCAGTAGGGTTGGCAGGAAATGACCCCAATCGTTTCTCAATGGCAGATAAGTCGGCCAAGGAAAAAGGGACGTGTACTCGCACAATGCCATCTGGGCCCGCGACCTCTTGGAGAGGACAAATGGGCATAGGAGTAAGGGGGTGAGGAGGATGGTCCATGTAATGTGAGCGGGTATGTGCACTGACTGGAGAGGGGAGAGAGAGTGGTGGAAGGAGAGAGTCGGAAGATGAAGGAGGAAGATGAGGATAGAGAGAGACGGGTTGTACCGAGGTGGGTCGGAAGGAGGAGGAGGAGGATTTGGAGGGCGAGAGGTTGGCACAGCTAAGTCTTCCAGAAGATCTATGAGGGGGAAGGCTCTGGATCAGGTGGGAGAGGTTTGTCATACTTGGGTAGGGGGACTGGGGCAGAGGAAGGGGAAGGGGAAGGGGGGCTTTCCTTTGTCAGTAGGATTTGGGTTGTGGAACGATACTGACACAGGGAAGGACGGGAGCGCAGGAGCCAGAAGGCCTGAACACAGGGAATCTCTGACCATTTTCCATTGCGTTTGCATAAGTTATCCAAGTCAGTGAGGATGTTAAAATCAAAAGTTCCCTCGGGGGGCCACTCGGACCCATTATCCAGTTTATCCGGCGGCAGGCCACAGTACAGAAATGGACTAGGTGTTTGCGTAGAATGTCCCGGGTTAATCCCAATTTGTCGAGATTACTGAGAAGACAGCCCAGAGGCGTCTTAGAATTAGATTTGGAGGGTTGGTTACCCACGTCAATCTAAATTTCCGGGGTCTGTCTGAATCTGAAAAGGCATCCCAACTCAGGCAAAGACCGGCCGGGCAGAGTGAAGGTCAGGATAAACAGGGCATCCCCAGGATTTATAGCTGACCGGAATGGAGGGCTTTCCCTAGCACAGCTGTAACTTCTGATAGGGAGGCCCAGAGGGGGAAAGAGAGACCGACACGGGGGGGGGGGGACTCACCTCACAAAAATTTGAGTGGAGGAGTGGGTCAGAGATTCGCAGTTCTGGCTGAAGGCGTCTGGGCAGGAGGTCCCTGAGTTGGGAGGTGAGGCCTGTGTGGCTCAGTCATCTCCCGGGTTTTGGCACCAAGATGTAACATTTGGAGATACCGAAAGATGCACAGGACAAGGGGCTGGTATAAACCAAGCGTTTATTGGGGGAGAAACTCCCAGGCGAGGTCCCGTGGTCCAGAAAGATGGGCCAGGGGAGTCATGCCCAAGGAGGGGCAGGCTCGGGTTTTTTAAGGGTGCTGTATTCGGGGAGGGTGTTGGGGGCAGCAGTGAAGTGGGGAGACAAAGCATCGCATTCGGCGTGGGCTGGAAAGTTTCTGTCTGGCCCTTCTTGGCAGCTGCCGGCAGGTTCCAGGAAGCTTTAAGCGAGGTATGTGATTGTGGGTTTGGGGTGGAGGGACACATAGGGGATCAGTGGGTGGAGGGCCAGATGGGAGAAGGTGAGTGCTGCTTCCCCCTGAGCCTAACAAATATGATGCATGAAGTTTATTGATATGCATATGTTGAGCCATCCTTGTATTCCTGGAATAAATCCAACTTGATCATGATGTATTACCTTTTTTTAAAGTGTTGTTGGATTTAGTTTGATAGTATTTTATTGAGAATATTTGCAACTATGTTCATCGGAGATACTGACCTATAGTTTTCTTTTTTTGTTGTGTTCTCGTGTGGTTTTGGTATTAGGATGATGCTGGCATCAAGGAATAAGTTAGAAAGAATTCCCTCTGCTTCAATGTTTTGGAATAGTTTAATGAAAATTGGTATTAATTTTTCTTTAAACAGTCACTAGAATTTAATGGTGAAACCATCTGGTACTGGACTTCCCTTTGTTGGGAGACATTTTCTTAATGATATTAATGATTCAGGCCTGTTATTTGTGACTGGCCTTTTCAGGTTTTCCATTTCTTCTTGACTCAATCTTAGTATGTTGGTGTGTCCAGGAATTTATCCATTTCCTCTAGGACTTTTTAGTTTATTGATTTATAGTTAATAGTTTTTAATGAACCTTTGTATTTCTGTGACATCTGTTACGATGTCTACTTTTTTGTTTAGGATTTATTTATTTACATCTTCTCTTTTTTTTCTTAGTCTAGCTAACGGTTTGTCAATTTTGTAATATTTTCCAAAAAAGTCAACTTTTTGTTTTGTTGATCTTTTGTAATTGTTTTTGGCTCAATTTCATTTATTTCTGCTTTGATCTTTATTATCTCTTTCCTTCTACTAACTTAGTGTTTGGTTTGTTCTTCTTTTTCTAATTTATTTAAATTCATTGTTAAGTTGTTTATTTGAAATCTTTCTAGTTTTTTTTATGTTAGCATTTATTGCTATATACTTGCCTTTTAATACTGCTTTTGCTTTGCCCTATAAGTTTTGGTATGTTGTGTTTCTATTTTCATTTGTTCCTAGAAACTTAAAAATTTCTTTCTTAATTTCTTCTCATTCATTGGTTGGTCAGGAGCATGTTGTTTAATAACCATGTATTTGCATAGTTTTGAATGTTTCTCTTGCTATGTATGTCTAGTTTTATTCCATTCTGGTCAAGTAAAATACTTGACATGATTTTAATTTTTTAAAAATTGAGACCTGTTTTGTATCCTAACATATGGTCAATTCTGGAGAATATTTCATGTGCTAATGAAAAGAATGTGCATTCTGCAGTCATTGAGTGAAATGTTCTGTAAATGTCTGTTAGGTCCATTTGGTCTATGGTGCAGTTTAAATTCATTGTTTCTTTGTTGATCTTCTGCCAGATAATTTGTCCAGTGCTAAGAGTGGGGTAGTAAAGTACCCAACTATTATTGTATAGGAGTCTATCTCTTCCTTGAGGTTTAATATTTGCTTCAAATATGTGCTTTGGTGGTGGGTGCATATATATTTATAATTGTTATATTCTTTTGGTGAATTGATCTCTTTATTATTACATAATATTCTTTTTTGTCTCTTTTTCTAAAACTTTTGACTTGAAGTCTGTTTTGTCTAATATAGTACAGCTATTCCTGTTCACTTTTGGTTTCCATTTCCATGGAAATGTTTTTTTTCAATCCCTTTACTTTCAGTCTATGTGTGTCTACAGGGTGAGATGAGTTTCTTGTAGGCAATCTATAATTGGGTCTTTTAAAAAATTCATTCAGCCAGTCTATATCTTTTAAATGGAGAATTTGGTTACATTCAAATTATTATTGATAGGTAAGGACTTATACCTGCCATCTTATTGATTGTTTTCTGGTTGTTTTGAATAGCCTTTGTTCCTTACTTTCTTATTTTTGTGGTTCTGTGGTTTTCTGTAGTGATATGGTTTGATTCCTTTATCTTTCTCTTGTGTATATTAGCTCTACAGGTGAGTTTTATTTTTATTTATTTTTTTATTTGAGTTGGAGTCTCACTCTGTTGCCCAGACTGGAGTGCAGTGGCTGTTCCCAGCCACCGCAGCCTCAACCTGCTGGGCTCCAGCGATCCTTCCACCTCAGCCTTCCAAGTAGCTGGAACTACAGGTGTGCGCATTACCACACCCGGCTAATTTTTTATTTATTGTAAAGATGAGGTCTCGCAAGTTGCCCAGGCGGGTCTCAAACCCACGGGCTCAGGCAATCCACTCACCTCAGCCTCCCAAGGTGCGGGATTACAGACTGAGCCACCGAGTCCAGCTTATAAGTGAGTTTTATAGATTTGTATGTTTCCTCGATGGTGGTTATTGTCTTTCACTTCCAAATGTAAGACTCCCTGGAGCATTTCTTGTGACATTGGTTTAATAGTGATAAATTCCCTTAGTTTTTGATTGCCAGTGAAAGATTATATTTCTCCTTCATTTCTGAAGAACAGTTTTGCTAGGTATAATATTTTTGACTGGCAGGTTTTTTTTTTTTTTTTCCTTTCAGCACTTTGAATATATCATCAAACCTGTGAGGTTTCTGCTGAGAAATTCACTGTTAGTCTAATGGAGGTAACATTACATGTGACTTTTCTCTTGCCAGTTTTAGAATTCTTTCTTTGTCTTTGACTTCTGACAATTTGGCTGTAATGTGCCTTGGAGAGAACCTGTTTGGGTTGAATCCATTTAGGGTTCTTTGAACTTCCTGGACCTAGATGTTCATCTCTCTCCCAAGACTTGGGAAGTTTTCTGCTAAATTTTTATTAAAATGTTTTCTCACCTTTTTCCTTCTCTTTCAGTTCTGGAATGCTCATAATACGTTTTTTACTTAATGGTGTCCCACACATCCTGTAAGCTTCCTTCATTCTTTTTTCCCTTTCTTTTCTTGTCTACCTATTTTATTTCAAGACTTGTCTTCAAGTTCATAAAGTCTTCTCCTTGGTCTAATCTGTTGTTGAAGCTCTCAATTCTATTTTTATTTTATTTACTTAATTTTTCAGGTCTCGGATTGCCATTTGGTTCTTTTTTTGTGATATCTCTTTGTTGAATTTCTCATTTAAATCATGAATTGCTTTTCTAATTTTGTTTAATTATCTATCTATATATTTTCTTTCTCTCTCTCTCTCATAGTGACAGAGTCTAGCTATGTTGCCCAGCTGGTTGTGAACTCCTGGCCTCAGGTGATGCTCCTATCTTGACCTCCCAAAGCAGGATTAAAAGCATGAGCCACCATGATGCCTGGCCATATCTGTAATCTCTTGTATCTCACTGAATTTCCATAAGATTATTGTTTTAAATTCTTTTTCTGGTATTTCATATATTTCCTTAAGATTTGGGTCTGTTATTGGAGAATTATTGTTTTCTTTTAGAAGTTTTCTTCTTTTTTTTTTTTTTTTTGCTTTTTCAAGTTTATGTGTCTCTTTATTTATTACTACACACCTGATAGAAAAGTTGCCTCTTCCAATTTTATGAAGATTTCATAGAGAAAGACTTACTCATATGAATGGGTCTTGGGGATTCAAGTCAGTGGGGTGCACTGGATCTAGGTGGATTCAATAATATAGTCTTCATTTAGTTTCTTCAGCCGTAATCCACATTAGTGACATTTTTGAGTGCCACAGTTGCTTAGGCTGAGTTTGTGGCAGCAGTGATGTGACTTTGCCAGGAGCGGGCTCACTAGGCTGTTTCTCAGGTTGGAGGAGTATGTATGCATATGGTGGGTTGGCCAACTTGGGGTCTGGTTCACTTGAGTCGGGACCATAGTGCTGTCTTCTGGCCAAGAGCATAGGCGTGTGGTTGCTCAGCTGGCCTGGAGGTAGGCCTGCCAGTGGTAGCCCACAGGGCTGTTTCTCAGGCTCAGGATGCAGATGCATAGCTGCTTAGCCAATCTGGGGTCAAGTCTGCTTGGGGCATCCCATTGTGCTGTTTTTAGGGAGGAAGTCAAATGGCTTATCAGCTGACTTGCATATATGCCTGCCAGGAGCAATTCATAGAATTGTTTTTTAAGCCGAGGATACTAGCACACAGTTGCTCAGCTGGCCATATGTTCACAGGGATGGTCCATAAGGCTTGGGATGTGGGCGCATTTCTTGTTCATCTGGCCTGGGAGCATGCCTACTGGGGGGTGGGTATGGCCATGGAGGTGGGGGGCACTGTTTCTCAGATTCAGGACACAGGCACAGGACTGCTCTGATGCTTCAGGGGCATGCCAGGCAGGAATGGCCCATGGGACTATTTCTCAGGCCAGTGTGTGGGCTCATAACTGCTCATCTGGCCTGGGGGCATATTGATCAGGAGTGGCTCATGGGGCTGTTGCTCAGGTCCAGATCATGGACTCAGCTGCTTCATTAGCTCAGTGATGTGCCCACTAGGGGCAGCCTAGAAGACTGCTTCTCAGGCTATGATTGTGGGTACAAGTCTGTTGGGTAGGCTAGGGATGTGTCTGCAGTAGGGGCAGGGGCACATAGCTGTAGGGGCATATCAGCTGCTTGGAGTCTCTGGGACCTCTCTTGCTTAGAGAAGGGTATGCAGTGATTCAGCTAGCTCGAGAGCAGGTTCACTTTGGCAGGTCTGGCAAACTGTTCCTCCCACTGTAAATGAGGGCGCAAAGGTTGGTTTCCCTACTGTGTAGGATCAGAGTCAGTCAATTCTAAGCCCAGGCTCCACACAGCTGGAGTTGTAAGCATTCAGTCACCCATATGGGCTTGGTGTAATGAAGAGAAGATAGAGTTCCAGTGCTAAAGAGAGGCAATGGCTACTGGCCCCCAGAACAGGGTCCAATCCAGAGGTAGCTCTGGTCTCAAGATGGCACCATGATGTAGCAGCTTGGTCACAGGGGATTGGTGAGGGTTGGGGAATGCGCACCTGTGCTCCTAATCAGAGGCAATGCAGCTGCATGAATTCCATGCAACTCTGCAAACTGGGCTCAGGGCAGGCAAGGACTAGGATTCTCCTGTGGAAAGGATGGTAGGTGTCTGCAGTGGCAAAGGGGTCTAGTGGGGATCTTCTGCTTACCTTTTTACTGAAACAGAAAATCCCTCCTGATTCCAGGCAGATTAAATCCACGCAGTGGAGACAGGGCTGCAGAGACCTGGTATCTCCATGCTGCCCTCCTTGGCTTCCAATAACTACAGGTCTGTCTCCGCTCTTCTGCTGCACTCCAGAGCTCTCCCTTCAACACTATAGTCAAATCTTAGCTGTTTATCCATTGCTTTGGTCCTTTCTTATTAGGGGGACAAGTACCAGGCATCTCTAGTAGGTCTTCTTGCTCCCCTTTGGCTTCTTGATGGCACTTATTTCTTCTAACAGGAATTAATATCACTGTACTTTGGACACCCTTTTCTCTATTGAATCTATATTTGTTTCTAAGTTATTTTAAAAATAACATTGAATACACCTAAATAAACACTATCTTTTCCAGTAAATGTGGATAGTAAAGACTGTTCCCACATTCCTATCATTTCTTTCTACTGAATTTTTATTTTATTCATAAATACAGGTATACCATGGTGGGGTTTTTTTGTTTGTTTTTCTCATAAAAACCTTAAGCTGTTGTAAACAGTTGAGTCTCCTGCAAAAGAAACAAGACAAACATAGATATCCTTTGTATTCTTACAGTACAATCTCTCAGTAATTCATTATCAAATGTATATTGAACACTTAAAATGCTTGTTATTGTTTCTTGAAATCTTGTCATGTTTAACTTTGCATTCCCTGAACTATTGTGTATTTTGAATGTATTTGCAACAGCAAGAAAAATTATTCTATCTTCTTAATGTAATTTAGTAACTATATAAATAAAATGGTTTAATTGAGAATTTAAAGCACTAAACAAAATATGAGGAAATTTCCAAAGCAAAAAAAATGAAACAATAGCATATTGCCATCCTTGGTGAAAGTATTATCTGTGAATATGTTTAATGCAAATTAAAGTACCCTACTGAGTAAGATAACCCACCTAAGTTCAACTTAAAAACTGTTTTTTCAAATACTTGAGACTTAAGAAATTCCCAAATGCTTTTAGTCAAGCATTACTATTAACTTTTGAACTCAAGCACATTTTTAAGGAAATGTAATCCACGTTTCAAATTCATTTTCACTCTATCCATCAAGATATGCATTGTAAGCTTTTCTGATTCCTATGAGGTCTTTTACTGATAATAGAAATCTCATCAAGAAATGACCTTTTCTAATGTTAAGAAGAGCCCTATACCCAGATTGCCATAATGATGACCTTACTGACTTTTGAAGCAAAATAGTCTTTTTGGGGGTTTAGTCATACTCCTTTCCTTCCATCTAGATTCAGTAAAAAGTTAAATACAAATAAAAACAACATGACATGGAATCAGTTTGTTGTGGGGAAGGTTTGTGCAGGGAGATGTGAGTGGGCCACTATACTCATCCACTTTAGATAAGGCTGACTTGGAATACCATTATGATAAAATAATGAAGAGGGTTTGGTACAATAAGTGAGTCAAAGGGTCTAAGAAGATTGCCTTTCTCTTTTCTAATCCATATTCTATGTCCCTACCATACCACCTTCTTGAGCAGAAGCTTGAAATAATTGTTTTATTTTCTTCTAATCTTTTTTTTCTTTTTTTAATTTTAGATTCAAGGACTGTATGCGCAGGTTTGTTACATGGGTATATTCATGATGGTGAAGTTTGGGCTTCATTAGAAGTTGAACCCATCACCCAAATAGTGAGCATGGTACCAGTAGGTAGTCTTTCAATCTTTGCCCCCTCTCCTTCTCTCCCTCCCTTGCTCCCTCCCCACTTTAGGAGTCCGCAGTGTTTGTCGTTCCCACCTTTATGTCCATGTATACCCAGTGTTTAGCTCTTACTTATAAGTGAGAACATGCAGCATTTGGTTTTGTGTTTCTATGTTAGTTTGCTTAGGATAATGGTCTCCATTTGCATTCATGTTGTTGCAAAGAATATGATTTCATTTTTTTCTTATGACTGCCTAGTATTCCATGGTGTATATCTAACATGTTTTCTTTATCCACTTCACCATTGATGGGTACCTAGGTTGGTTTCATGTTTTTATTTTTGTGAATAGTGCTGCAATAAACTTATAAATGCAGATGTCTTTTTGGTAAACAATTTCTTTTTCTTTGGGTAGATACTCAGTGGTGGGATTGTTGGGTCAAGTGGTAATTCTTTAGTTGTCTCAGAAATCACCAAACTGTTATCCACAGGGGCTGAGACACCTGAAACAATTTATATTAGCATTGTATTCCTTCATGTTTCTATCTTTTATCAATTTCCTTCAAACAGAAGGAGCTGATATTCTGCAGACTGATGAGGGTCCAGAGACACAGAAAAGTACAAGGGGGAGCATGATGGGGAGGTCCAGAGTGACCTCAGCTGCCTGTGCCCTGGTCTCCCATTGTAGGGCTCAGTGCATGGCACCAGCCCAGGAAGAGGGACAGGGTCGCCACCTTTGGAGGCCAGCTGACCAAGGCAGAGAAATCCGAGCAATAACAAATCTGGCCAAGGCTAGCCCCTACAGTCAGTGTAGGCCTTTCCTGGTCAGAGCTTTCACAGATAAATAACCTTCCCAAAATACTTCTTTGACCTTGGACAAAGAAGTCTTCCTAGAGCCTTCCGCTACCCTTGGATGAAGTTCCCAGCTGGGCAAGCAGAAGCTCCAGGCACTACATATAGTCTCCACCCCTGGGTATCTTAACCAGGCCTACGGTGGGACAGAAATAGCCCTTGGAACCTGAAGAGATTCCCCAGACCCTGGCGTAGGACTCAAGGTACCTTGTTTAGGTTTACAATAGCCTCAGCTTTTAGGGCTCTGGCTTAAATAACTTAGCTATCTAAAAACTCCCCACTCACATACCTCATGGGATACCTGCTGAGAGTGTGTTGGGGATAGATGGTGGGGAAGGTGAAGTCCCAGGGCCAGAGATAGAGTGGCGCATCCTAGCCACAGCAGCTAAGAACAGAGGCAGTCAGCACTAAAGTTCTGAGTCAATATCCTTGCAATATCACTATGAGTCCTGAAGCTCCTCTATCCCCAATGCTTAGCACAGTGCTGGGCACAGAGCAAGTGTTCAACACAATACAGTCTGATGATTGAAAGAACACATGAATCAACAAATGAAGAGCAAGACGCAGGCCTGTCCAGCACCTGACCTGGTAGACAAGGCACACACCATTTCTGTAGTTCTGAGCTGGTGACAGAATCACCATCTTTCTGTGGGCTTTACCATTGTGTGTGACTTTTCACTAATGGTTAGGGTAACAGCCCTTATTTAATTAGGAAAAGTTAATTGTCTTGTGATGCAGCATAAAAGTTTGAAAACTCACAGAGACTGCCACAAATAAATTATGTCTCAAGCTCAGCATTGAAAAGGAGGCAGAATGACTAAGGTGTTAACCTGGGAAGACATGCATGGTGTTTTTCAAACATTTGATATACTGAAGGAAACAAAGAATTAGGAAACTGATGAGAAATAGGGTTTTTTGTTGTTGTTGTTGTTTTTAATAAATGAGCTTCATTACAGTTATTTATAAAAGTAGAGACATGCAGGTGTGAGGCCACCGGGGGAGTGGTTTGGAGCACGGGCTTCAGGAGCCAGAAGCCCAGATTACAGACTAACCCTCTGCACCTCAGTGTCCTCTTCCACAATAATGGCCGATTCATTGCATATTTGAGAATTAAATAAGAGAAAAATCCAACAATATTACTCCTAAAAGCTCTTAGTATTCTTACCCCTAAATTCAATCAATATTCACATCATAGGCTCAAGTTATCATGGACATATAATTATATATGGATTTTTATCTGTAGAAAAATATCAGGGAAAAAGATGATGTATACCTCACACCCCGCAAGTCCCTTGGGTTACCCATACAAGGACAGGACTAGGTGAGGAGTGAACCTAGTAAAGACTTCTCCCAGAGCAGTTACACCTGCTGTGTCACCTGATTCTTCACCAAACTAAAGATGGGAGCTGAAGAAAAAGAAATTAACTGCCAATTTATCTATATTCAGTGATTTTCAGACATAATTGCTAGTGTCTGAGTATTTTGCTCCTCTGAAGCTGATATCACCTGAAATACTTTACATATAAAACAAGGTTGGGCATGGTGACTCACGGCTGTAATCAAGGCCAAGGCAGAAAGGATTGCTTGAGCCCAGGAGTTCAAGACCAGCCTAGGAAACATAGTGAGACCTTGCCTCTACAAAAATAAAAATAAAAAAGTTAACCTGGCATGGTGGCACACGCCTATAGTCCTAGCTACTTGGGAGGCTGAGGCAGGAGGACTGCCTGAGTCCAAGAAGTCGAGGCTGCAGTGAGCTGTGATCTGTGCCACTGCACTCCAGCCTGGAAGACAGAGACCTTCACTCAAAAAAATAAACAAAAACACGAAACTTAGTTGGTCATTTTATCCCTTAAAAGGCTAGTCCACTGTGATGATAACTTTATGACAATTGATAGGTTAATTGAATCTATTATAATAGCACAACCCAATTCTAATCCATTCCCTGGTGGGAAAAAAAATTGTAATGAAAGTAATTTTTTTCCAGTTATGAACATATAATGTTGACTGTAAAAATTCAGAAAATAGAAAAAAAAGCTAAAGAAAGTCAATGAAATTTTTCATTGTTGTTGTTTTGTTTTGAATTGGAGTCTCACTCTGTCACCCAGGTTGGAGTACAGTGGCAAGCTCATAGCCACCCCAGCATCGACCTGTTGGGCTCCAGCGATCCTTCCACTTCAGCCTTCCAAGTAGCCGGAACTGCAGGCGCGCACTACTACGCCTGGCTAATTTTTCTTTGATTTATTGTAGAGACAAGGTCTCACCAAATTGCCTGGGTTGATCTCAAACCTGCGGGCTCAGGCAATCCATGCGCCTCAGCCTCCCAAAGTGCTGGGATTATAGGCCGAGCCACCGAGCCTGGCCACTACTAGAAATTTTATGGCCATTGCTTTGCTAAGCTCTGGTCTGACCATGTGGCTCTTTGAGTTATGGCTGCCAGGTTTTCCTAAGCTTTGCCCCCCTCCCCTATGTTGGGGAGGCGAACCCTCTCTCTCTCTCTGTCCAATTTACTTTCTAAATAAGCTATATTTTCCAATTAAAAAAAAAGATGGAAAGAAATTTTATGTATTTCCTTCCAGGAGTTTCTCTATATTGGAAGACATTTAACCTCTGGGCAGACCTATTTTTCAAAGACGCTTCACTTTTTAATCATGACGGTGAAAATTTAGGTATGAAAAATGTAAAATAGTTAAGAAGTACAATTTACAGCAGTGTTCGATTATAGCTGCCTTTGCTACAAAATTTTATCAGGTTCTTTTAAATGGAATATTTTTATTAAAACACTAGAAACAACAGAACTGTTATCTGACATTTTCTTAATTTAATGTGTAAAGAAATGTCAGATTTCTCTCTTTGAGAAACATTTATCTTATACTGTTTTATTGGATACAAGATGTTGTATCTAGATTGATATCTTTCTTTAAAAGAATATTCTTTTGCCATTCTTTAGTAAAATATATTTCTTTCCTGCCTGTGGCACTCTCTTTGACTCCAAAACTAAATATAATAATTCCAAAAATGTTAATATTCTTCAATAAGCTTGAATTCTAGAAAAATGTTTATATCATATAATATTATTCATTGTTAATTAGTTTGCACTCTAGACAACAGTTTGGCAAACTTTTTCTGTAAAAGGCCAGCTAGGAAATATTTCTGAACAGAAACAGGTCACGTGGTCTCTGTAGCAACCTCTCAACTCTGCCACTGTGAAAGCAGCTATAGGTCATGTGTAAGTGGAAGGCCATGACTGTATTCCAATAATACTTTGTTTAAACAAGCAGTGAGTCAGACTTGGCCCATGGATAGCAGTAGTTTATCAACACTTGCTCTAGGCCCTCCATTTTTTTCCAGATGCCACATTCACTGGGAGTTTTAAGCTAGATGGCATTTAAGGATTTCTGACCCTCCACTTGAGACTTCCAGTAAACATGGTTGACTAAACACATGTTTATCTCCACTATCAACAAAATCCCACTTAAATGATATTAAAGGAACTGAAAGGTATAAGCTTAGAGGAATGGGAGAGAAACAGCAGATAAAGGATATCAATACAATTTTTGGCAGAGTTAAAAAACAGATGCAAGAGTGTTTTGCTGATTCAGCAGTAAGCTGCGCCCAGGTAATACCATTTGTGGTCCAAGAGAGGTACTACATGAAAAGAATATTGTGTGGCTCTGGTCTTCTAGCCATCACTGGCGGGCAGCAAATAGCTGCTCAGAAAAGCTGGGTCCTAACCTAATGCAGTCACTGTCTGAGCTACCACACATAGCTCATTCTTAAAACTCGAAGTAATTGGTTTTTAGGGTGAGGGGGTGGTCCTGACTCTAACTGTAAACATTTTGGTATTCAGAGGGCTTTTGGAATGAGGAGAAGGGTGCCAACAATAACTAACAGTTTAACACCCATTGCATTAACTGCTATTAAGCTATTCTGAAACCTTTTCCCTCCAGCCTTCTTTCTAAGACCCAGGGGAAATATTTGCAGTCACTCACAATACCCAGTGATAAGGTTCTATTACATGAGATAGGGGCAGAAAATGGGAAGACAAGAAATGCCAGAAAGGAGGCTTCTAAAATTCTGATTTGCATGTAAGGGTCTCTGTCCACAGAGAGAGGCCGGTAACTATGGTGCCTGGTGGGCTATGTGGTGTCACACTCCACTGCCCTGCTTGAGCCCAGCAGACAAAGGCAGTGTGCTAGGAAGCTGTGTGCCTGGTTGGGACAGAGGCAAACTTCAAGGATCACTGGGTTCATATATAACAGGCTTCACTAACTCTGAGCCAATAACTCATGTCTCTTTTTCCCAGGAGAGTATTTGAAAATTGATGAGAAAAAAAAGTGTGCATTGTTGACTAATTTTTTTTTTAGAAATGGATACTTTTGTACTCTGTCCCTTCTTTTGTCCCACAGCAGATACTATTTATATTCAGGTCCTGTGTGCTCTATTCACAGGAAAAACATTCAGATATCTTGGGTTACTACTGCCACCGTCACATGATAGTTTTTCTTTTAATTTGGCTTCCTTTTCACATAATAAATCTTCCTATCTTCTCCCTCTCTTTGTTGTTCTCCTCTCCTGTCTCAGTTTATTGGATCTGAATTTTTTTTATCCCATGCACATTCCTTGCATTCTTTGTGTTGGTCTACTATTTGAGAATGTCAAAGAAAAAACACCTCCCAATGTGCCCACAGACTGGGCTTTTTGACAGCAGCTTTTCAGAGAGCATTTCACTGATTTTGGATTAATGAAAATAATGAAGAGTAAAAGAATAAGTGAATAAATGTATTAAATCCTGATGAAAAGTCTGTAGCATAGTGATCGCTAGCTTCATTTTATGAATAACAAAATAGATTCAGAAAGTCAAATAACCGGTCCAAGGTGGTATAGCCTATAGATGGCAAAGTCAGGACTTGACCTTGGCCTCATGATCTGGCCACTGCCTTTCTGTCCCACACTGCCTTATCCAACTTGCCAGTCACAACCCCACCTCCATGACTTTGCCCAGGCTGTTGCTTTTCTAGGTGTCATCCATTCCATTGATCTAGGCTCTTCATTTGTCAAGGCTAGACCAAGTCTTACCTCCTCTGTCCCAGGGGTTCCTAGTACTCTTCATTGGGCACTTGATCTTGGATTGCTCTTTTTTACATCCAAAGATTTCTAATATCTTTTTTTTAATGGCAAGATACATTTGGTATACACTACACTGAGGTCCTATGCACCCTGTACCAACCTATCTGACATAACCAAATCTCTTGGTATATACACATCACTCTCTTATGAATGTTTTCTTGAAACCTGGTGGTGACCAGGCAGACGGACTTAGTTCAGAATTGCCAACTGGATGACTCTTGTATAGATGATCTTAGGCTCGTGTTTCCTTCCTCCAGGGGAAAAATGTAAACAGGCCCATTTTAGTGCAATTTAATAATAAAATTTCCTAAAATTCTCTATGCCCCAAATCGGTTGCTGTTATGCATTTTGCAGAATTGCAAAGTAATTGGTAGCACATGGCATGGTACCTGCAGGGGATCATGGCTTGCCTGCCTTATTTGCCTCTGTAAACTTTTGATCAATCTCTTCTTGGTAGAGCCAAGTGTTTATTTATAACATATGGGCTTCCACCAACTCTGTGTGACCACAAAGTGACTCTGTATCATTGCCAGAAATCGGCTACATTAGCATCATACAAAATATATATGTGTGTGTGTATTTGATTTAAAATTCATATAAATTCCAAAATTGCTTTCATGTCTACAAACTGTGCTAACTCCCATGAAAATACCCCCAGATTTATTTCTGATCCTGTTGATATTGACTACCTTGTATCTTTACTGTTTGGGTATCTGACTTGTATTTGACAGCTATTGAGAATACATGGTAGGAAAATGTCATGTTCTTCCAAGTGAACTGCTCCCAGGAGTTTTTGTGATTGAATAAGTGCCACATCAAGTTCCCCTTCCCAAAGTTAGTGAGACTCATCACTGTTGTTGGAAAGTGCATTTTTTTTTCCAATGGATTCCCAAAATTCACTGGAGAAGTAGTAAAAGTATCAACAAAGTCATTTAAATATAAGTTCAATTTTAAGTTAGTTTCATAATTTATATTTTTGTTATTCCTACTTTCCTAGAAATATTAGAAACAACATTAAAATTAATCCAAAAATAAGATTTGAATCCTGTTTGTAAAGATCACTCCTCATTCGTCTGGACAAGCAGGAGACTGGGAAAGTGATAACAGATGTCAGTATTCTGATACATCTCCTTCATAAATAATATGATAGTTTTATTCTTTTATTATTATTATTATTTTAGAGACAGAGTCTCAGTCTGTCACCCAGGTTGGAGTTCAGTGACTCTATCACTGCAGCCTCAAATTCTTGGTATCAAGCGATCCTTCCATCTTAGCCTCCCAAGTAGCTGACACTACATATGCATGCCACCATGCCTAGCTAGTTTTATTTTTAACTGTGGACATTATAAGGATAAAAAAAAATTTAGAAATATATAACCATTCCTCACAAGTTAAACAGAATTACCGATGACCCAGCAATTCCCTTCTTAGGTCTATACCCTAAAGAATTGAAAGCAAGTATTCAAACCAAAACATGTACATGAATGTTCAAAGCTTCACTATTCAAAATGACCAAAAGGTGGAAACAACCTAAATGTCCATCAATTAATGAATGGATAAATAAAATATAGTAGATCCATAAAACGGAATAGTATTTAGTCACAAAAAAATAAATACCAATGCATAACATTGTTCAGCCTTGAAAATATCATGCTAAGTGAAGGAAACCAGACACAAAATGTCACTTATTATATTATTCCTTTTATATAAAATATACAAAATAGACAAAGCCATGGAGACAATGTGGTTGCCAGGAGCTAAGGGAAGGAGAAATGAGGAGTAACTGTTTAATGGGTATGGAGTTCCATTTGAGGTGATGAAAAAGTTCTACAACTAGAGAGTAGTGATGAATACACATCATGAAGGTACTTAATGCCACTGAACTGCACACTTAAAAATGGCTAAAATGGTAAATTTTATGTTATATGTATTTTACCACAATATAAAAATTTTAATATATGATCACACATTCTGTTACAAACTCCACACTTAATACTCAGCAGATCCTCCACAAACACTGTAAGCATAACTATAGAGTGTCTGGATTAATTCTTCTGTGCTAATAGTAGCAACTAGCATTACGTGCTGGGCAACATATTCAATGATTTATTCTGCCCTGTAAAGTAGGTGCTGTTATCCCCAAGTGGCAAAAGTGCAAAGTGAAATATAGAAAAAACATTTGCCCAAGGTCACAGAACTGGCAGATGGCATACCTGAAATTTGTTTGTTGTTATTGTCATTTTTGTTTTTGTTTTGAGTCAGGTTCTCCTCTCACCCAGGCAGAAGTGCAGTGGCATGATCATAGCTTACTGCAGCCTCGACCCCCTGGGCTCAGGCAATCCTTCTGCGTCAGTCTCCTGAGTAGCTGGGCCTACAGGTGTGCACCGCCATGCCCAGCTAATTTTTTTTATTTTTTGAATAGACGAGGTCTTGCTTTGTTGCCTAGGCTGGTCTCGAACTCCTGGGTTCATGCAATCCTCATAAAAGTGCCAGGATTACAGGCATGAGCTACTGTGCCCGACCAAACCTGATATGTGAACCCCTGTGCTGTGAGCTGACCTTGTCCTGTGATTATAGAGCTGATGTACAATAGCAAAGTGCTCTCAAGTTCTTAGAACAATGTTGATGAAGTTTCAGTTCTTTTTTTTTTTTTTGAGTTGGAGTCTCACTCTTGTCGCCCAGGCTGGAGTACAGTGGCACGCTCATAGTCACTGCAGCCTCCACCTGCTGGGCTTAGGAGATCCTTCCACCTCAGCCTTCCAAGTACTTGGAACTACAGATGCACACCACCACGCCTGGCTAGTTTTTGTGATTTATTGTAGAGACGAGGTCTCACCAAGTTGCCCAGGCTGGTCTTGAACCCCCGGGCTCAGGCAATCCTCTCGCCTCAGTCTCCAAAAGTACTGGGATTACAGGTTGAGCCACCACGCCCAGTCAAGTTTCAGTTCTTAAAGAATAGACTATTCTTATTCAAATCTACAAGCACATTTCTATTTCCTTTATTATTTATTTGCTTAATTACCACTGGACATACACATGACATAAAATAACTGTAGGAAGTGCAGGTCCCTCTCAGCACAAATCCATGTGCCATGCAAGGCTGTGGCTTGTTCAGAGTTGCCCTCTGGCCCTCTGCAGTCGTCTTCTGTTGGAACAAGAGTTACATCCAATTTCTCTCTCATTCCTAGGACTAGACTTAGTGAGCAAAGTGAAATTTGGCTGAGTCCTAAGGCAAAGTCTTAGACACAGGACATGTGGATGGGGTGTGTGTGTGTGTGTGTGTGTGTGTGTGTGTGTGTATGAAAGAAGTAAAGACTCTCCAGCACAGGGAGGAGGGTAAGAAGTGACAGTTAAGGAGAAAATAACTAGAAGAGAATGTCAGCCTCCTCGGAGATCACCACACAATCCCAAATCATGCTGCCCTGGGGTGTGGTTCACTTGTATTGGATGTACAGAGCCTCTGTATTGCTCAACTCCTGAGGGCACCATTTATACTGTGGCCTGTGGGATAACACCCTCTTACCCCTATGGATGCAATGGAAAGCCTACGTGGCTGTTAGGAGTAGCTCTGCAGGTGAAGCCGAGAGTTATATCTAAAAGGATGAAGTTTGCATGGCAGCAAAAGCTCTCAGACAGATGTAATTCTTGGCTGCAAATAGAAGCCAAGGTCATGTTTCCAGCAAGGTCTGTCCAGGTGTACACAGGGAGATTCATGCACAGGGCCAGTCTCCGGATAAGAGGGCACTGACAGCTACTAGACAGAATTCAGAGCTGGTTCCCCTTCTAATGGAGAGATAAGGTGGGTACCACCAGCAGGGAGAGAGTGAGGACCCATGGCTTACTGTTCATGTATTGCCAGACCATTAACATGGTGGTCTCAGAGCTCCTGGTTAACTGGCATGTCTGCCTCCTTTGGTTCTGGATGTGCTGAGTCAAGGATTGCCATGGAATACTGTTGTTCTTGATAGGTGACCAGGGCTGGCATGGGCAAGAGCAGGCTCCACGATCCCTACATCTTCAGCACATGGCCTTGTCAGACTCCTTATACGTGCTTATAGAAATACAGTACTTGAGGCCATGCACGGTGGCTCATGCCTGTAATCCCAGCACCTTGGGAGGCCAAGGCAGGAGGGTCACTTGAGCCCAGGAGTTGGAGGTCAGCGTGGGCAACATAGCAAGTCCCTGCCTCTATTTAAGATAAATTTATTCATGTAAAAATAAAGAAATTTAGTAGTTGAGCTATCTCTTACCTTTCTGCTCTCCAAATCATAGAAAAGACCTTTCATTGTTTATCCTGTTTCCTGCCACTTCTATCAATCCAGAAGGCCAGATGGGACTCAATATTAATGGGGTGTTTTCTTACAGAATTTTCTCACATAGTAAAATACCAGATACTATGTGGTTGTTCATATAGTTGTATGTTCATGATGTGGAAGACCCTCTCCTAAGGGTACCAACCCAATGGTTTTTTAGAGATTTCCTTTAAGCAAGAAGTCATCCCACAGTGCAGATGAGTTTCAAATATTTCAACATTTTCAAGCAGGCTCTGAGTCATAAATGCCTTCATCTTGATTTTCTGATTCCCAGATTCCCCTTCACAAGAGAAGGATCTCAGTGGAAAAATTGACAACAGAGACCTTGCTAATGTGAAAACATTGTATTTAATTTCAAAATGAAGTCATTATTATCTAAAGACATGGGCATGGTCTTGAATGGTGAGCTTCACCAGGTTTTCAAGTGTTTTGGATCTCAAGATTTTAAAGAAGAGGAGCTTTATGAGCTGGTCCCATTGCAACCTTGCCTTATAGGAGAGAGACCACCAGTCAAACTCCCTTCCAACTCTGAGCTCCTGGCATCAGATTTCTCCCACAAATTTCTGAGATGCCAGAGTTTCTGGGGACACCAGGGACATTCCTACAGGCTTTGTTGAATGAACACTGTCTTCTTACTCTAAAGTTCATGCTACGCCATGAACCATCAAGAAATAGCCAATTGTGGCAGGGACAATTCAACTCCACTTACTTTCACTTTAGTTCTTCAATTGATCTTTCCATTTTTTTTCTATAGGACAAAATATAACCAGCTGCTTCAAATTTACAGCTAGAAGGTTGAGTTTCTGGAAGGTGAATAACAATGCAACTCCATTTTATGACTTCTCTGGGCAGCAGTAAGAAAATGAAGATAGAAACAATTAACCAGAAACAATAAAAAAGTCAACTCTGTTTAATGTTAATTATGATGACTGATGTAATCATTACTTCAACTCACATAAAAATGAAATAAGTTGCACATAAATACAACTTGAAAGAAGCACTGGATGAAACTAAGACTTTCAAAGATATGTTGACTTCTGTCATGTGAATGTCAATTTGTAGAAAAATAACGTTCTGATGATGACATTGCTTTTACTATAGTTGTTTTGGTTTTCAAGGCTGTTTCTTTGATTCCTGTTTCCTTCAGTTCAGGTGGTTCCCACTGTGGAACAGTACCTTGAACTGGGATTTCCTGGGTTCAATCAACCAGGTTTCCCTCAAGAGAAGTTTGGGTACGCATGGGGAGTGACATATAACTAACTCAATTATACTATAAAGATCAAAACTGCAATTAAAACCCAAAATAAATTATCAACAAATCTCTAAATACAGTATAAATGAAAGTAACATACAATTTATAATAAGATTTAAATAATTGAAAATACTTGGGTATAAATTAAATTCCTCATAGCTGGGCTCGGTGGCTCAGCCTGTAATCCCGCATCTTGGGAGGCTGAGGTGAGTGGATTGCCTGAGCCCACAGGTTCGAGACCCGCCTGGGCAACTTGGTGAGACCTCATCTCTACAATAAATCAAAAAAATTAGCCGGGCGTGGTAGCGCGCACCTGTAATTCCAGTTGAAAGGCTGAGGTGGAAGGATCGCCGGAGCCCCAGCAGGTCGAGGCTGCAGTGGCCGGGAATGGCCACTGCACTCCAGTCTGGGTGACAGAGTGAGACTCCAACTCAGAAAAAAAAAAAAAAATTAAATCCCTCTTTGACTTAAGACTTTTTTTGTTCAGGGTCTCACTCTGTCGCCCAGACTGGAATGCAGTGGCGTGATAATGGATCACTGCAGTCTCAACCTCCAAGGCTGGGGTGATTCTTCCGCCTCAGTCCCCAAGTAGCCAGGGCTACAAGCATGTACCACCACATCCAGATAATTTTATTTTTTGTAAACATGAGGTCTTGCTATGTTGTCCATGCTAGCTTTGAACTCCTGGACTCAAGCAATCCTCCTGCCTCAGCCTCCCAAGGTGCTGGGATTACAGGTGTGAGCCACTGTACCCGGCTGACTTAAACTATTAATTGCTGCTTCATCTAAGCATAACCTGTGTAGGTAGCAGAGTACAGTGGGCACTAAAGTCAGACAGCTTGGGCTTGCCTGGATTGGCCAATTACTAGCTGGTAATTGTGACCTTGTATAAATTATTTAACATCTTTGAGCCTCAGATTCTTCCTCGAAACTGAAAGTATTTACTTCTTTGGTGTGAGTATTAAGTAGTAATACACACATAAAGCTCTTACAACAGTACCCATGCATACAAACCAATCAATTTATGTTAGCTATTTTTTCCACCTTAATATGCTACAAAAAGTATGTCTTCCTCTTGTAATGCTTTGAACATAGCAAAATATCAAGTCTTTTGTAGAGCTTTCTGGTGGCATTCTTGCCACATCTCTATGATTCTGGCCTTCAAAACAGCATAAGTATCAAAAGCCTCACTTGCACATGGGTTCGAGTCCTAGAACTTTGGAGAGAACAAGTGATGGCTTCAAGTAGATCTTCTTGATAGTTCTTCTACTTCTGTCCTGTCCCCAGAGAAACTTAATTCAGTTGTACAGAATTTGATTTTAACCTGTACTTCAGTATTACCTCTGCAGTAAGTCCAACTTAAAACAATCAATTAAGCCAGGCACGGTGGCTCACACCTATAATCCCTGCACTTTGGGAGACTGAGGCAGGAGAACTGCTTGAGCCCAGAAGTTCTAGACCAGCCTAGGAAACATACTGAGATCTCATCTCTACAAAAAAAAAATCAAAATAAATAGCCAGTGTGGTGGCATGCACCTGCAGTCCCAACTAAATAGGAGGATTGCCTGAGCCCAACAGGCCAAGGTTGCAGTGAGCCATGATCATGCCACTGTACTCCAGCCTAGGTGACAGAGTGAGACCCTGTCTCAAAAAAAAAGTGCAGCCGGGCTCAGTGGCTCAGCCTGTAATCCTGCGCCTTTGGGAGGCTGAGGTGAGTGGATTGCCTGAGCCCGCGGGTTCGAGACCCGCCTGGGCAGCGAGACCTCATCTCTACAATAAATCAAAAAATCAGCCAGGCGTGGTAGTACATGCCTGTAATTCCAGCTACTCAGAAGGATGAGGCAGAAGGATCGACGGAGCCCAGCAGGCGAGGCTGTGGTGGCCGGGAGTAGCCACTGCACTCCAGTCTGGGCGACCGAGTGAGACTCCAACTCAAAAAAAAAAAAAAAAAAAGTGCATAGGTAATACATGAATTAAACCCATAAGACAGAATTAAAATAATACAGAAGTATATGAAGTAAAAAGTGCATGCTTCCTACCCCCACTTCCACTTCTCATTCCAGACCATTCAACATTTGGTCTATGGTTTTACAGACCTTTTTTCCATGTTTTTGTATAAATACATGTGTTCATATACAAATACATAATTTTGAGGAGGTTTTCCCCCATAATTAGGTCAAAGAATGGGACTTTGTATGCCTATGGTTAGTATATTTCTGAATATATATAATTACTAAAGTTGTGTTATTAAAGCAGTCACTTACTAAAGAACTTTATTTCACTCTCTGGATGATTCAGAACAAAAGCTGTCATGTGTGTGACAAGTGGTTGGAAATTGTGCCAGAAGGGAAGAAGTTAGCATAGTACTTTTGCTCTGGGTGGAGACATTTTTCACATATGCATGTAATGTGGCCTGTAAGCTAGCTGCTGCAATGAACTGTGTATTTCTCCACTGATAGTGTTGTAAATAGAACTTAGTAAAAACCAGACAAAGTCCTTTTTCCATAACCTCCTGCCTCAGATTCTTCACCTAATGAGAAATTTGTTAGTTTTTCCTTAAAGTCCAGATCAGTTCAACAACTCATATTACTGAGCATCTTCTGCAGAACTGAGTCTTCAAAACACTAAAGTGTCTACTCTTGAAGAATTATTGATATCATTTCAAATAGTCATTTCAGAAATTCATCTTTGCTTTTAAGAATCTAGTTTTGTTATACTTTAAAATGCCTTTTCTATTTCCTACATCAAAGTTATGAGATAATTGTCACTCTGTTCAAAACTTCTAAACTTTAACTTGGGGGTGAGGGGAAGTACAGTTTTTGTCCAAGATAATAATATGTTTTTGCAAATCATATGGAATTAAAGTTTGAGCCAGGCATGGTGGCATAGGCCTGTAGTCTTAGCTACTCAGGAGGCTGAGGCAGGAAGATCACTTGAGGACAGGAGTTTGAGGCCACATTGAGCTATGATCACGCCGCTGCATTCCAGCCTGGGCAACAAAACAAAGCAAGACCCCATCTCTTAAATAAATAAACAAAAGTTTAAAATAAAATAAAATTTAAAAAGTTTTAAATGTGGTCCACACTGCCATGTGATGCCTTCTTCCATTTTTTTGGGCAAAAGCAAACACATTTTAGAGTGAAACATTTGTTCTATTTTTTTTTTCAAAAATTAAATTGATTGACTTTATTTTAACTACTTTG
Source organism: Cephalopachus bancanus (assembly GCA_027257055.1). NCBI lineage: Eukaryota > Metazoa > Chordata > Mammalia > Primates > Tarsiidae > Cephalopachus > Cephalopachus bancanus. The sequence continues at coordinate 1,459,884 of JAPVLO010000100.1, read as the reverse complement.
GGAAAGTTCTCATCAAACAAGTTAACAGTTACATTTCTTCCTACTTTTTCCCTGTCCATTTAAGGACATTTATATCATTAAATGACAGTATTATTCTCAGTAGCCAAAAGGTATAAACAACCCAAATGTCCATCAACAGATAAATGAGTAAACAAAACACTGTATATATACAGTGTTTTGTTTACTCATGTGTCAGAATTTCATTTCTTTATAATGCTGAATCACTTTCCATTGTGTGTGTATATATATGTGTGTATATATATGTATATGTGTGTGTGTGTGTGTGTGTGTGTGTGTGTGTGTGTGTGTGTGTGTGTTGCACAACAATGTGAATTTACTTAATGGCACTGAATTGCAAACCTAAAAATGGTATAAATGATAAATTTCATATTTTAGATCATTCACTACCACAAAAAAATCCTTATCCTCATGGAACTTACTATCTAGGAGAGGAAGATAATAAGCAAATAAAAATGTCAAAAATTTGTTTAAGTAGGTCAGCTTTTTATTTCATTTTGGTCTGCTCCCATTTTTCAGATAAGAAGCTAGAGGACAAAAAGGAAATATAACACGGTCTACTAAGACCGTGGTTGTCTGAATCCTAGATCAATGATCTTTCTCTTGAATTATACTTCCTTTGGGTGGACTTCTATTACTTCTATCTTATCTGAGCCATTCAATCATGTACTGGAAGAAGAAAAGGCTCTGGTACTTGGGTTCAAATTTTAGCTCAACTGCTTCCTGGAAGTTTGATCTTGAGATTTCCTCTTCAGGAAAATGGAGATAACAAAGCCTACTTCATAAGGACTAAAGGTAATTTGTTACCTGTACAGACTGGTACCAAGTAAGGAGTCAATAGAAATTAGATCCCTTCCTAAATCCCTCAAAATTCCTTCTCTGAATTTCTTGTTTAGTTATAAACTATATTCAATGAATGAATACTTTCAATACAGCAATTTTAGCAAACATTCTTGTGTTTGTGTTTTTATAAATCATTCTAGAAACCTAGTTTAGATACTAAAAAGTTTGGCTCGGTTGAACACCCTGGGAAGATAGCCAGATCCATTCATTTGACCCTTGTTTAGCTGGGAGGGAACTTTCAAAGGATAAGTTTGGTAAAAAATTCAAAACAAGAGCTAACATTCTGTTTTACAAAAAATAAAGCCACCTCTTTGATATCTCTATTAATTATTTTTAAAAGAGTAAACCCATATTCCATTCCTCATCTTAAAAGGCACTTATCTCTAAACAAAAAATAATGGTATAGATTATATATGAGTGACTACCATAGGAGATGTGTTGTTTCTAGTCTCCTAAGAAGAATAATATGTTTCTCAGATATGACCTAGTGAATGCAATGCAGGAATAAAGGTATTGAATGGCACTATGGGAGAAAAGTGGCAGAAGAAACAAAACATTCCAAAATGATTCTTAAAGATATTGACTCAAGGCCAAGTGTTCTTGTATTTTTGTATCATGTCTTTAAATGTATCCATCTGTGTAATGCATGTAATGGGGGCATTTTAATATGCAGTACATTATATTGTAAATTACTTATGCTCATGTTAACTTCGGTTTTTATAAGACCTAATCAAATCCTTTGAGTTTTAGAAATAGAAGCCATATTCTAATAAAATGAAAGAAATAACTTCGGTTTTTTCCCCTAGATCTAGGAAAGCATAACCTCCTCTTTTCAACATTTAGAGTATAAAAATAAATAACCCTTTTGGCATCAATTATATTTAAAAATATTTCAACGACCCAGTAAACATACTACTTGGGAATACCTAGGACATTTCATGCCCATCTGATTTTTTTTTTTAGGCTTCCCTGTACTCAAAATGCTTTTCTCTGTCATGTTTTCTAAGTTCAAAATCTTTGTCATTTTCAAGATCAAATCTCTTCTCCTTCGTAAAGACTCCCCTTGTTCCCCAGTCAGAATGACTTGCTCATTTCTATGAGCAGTCATGGTTGTGTATCCCTCCATTATCTCATCAACAACTCGTAAGCCTTGTTATAAGTACAGATGTTTCTCCCTTTTGGCTGTAAGTGTCATAAGAGTAGGGTCAACATCACGGCCCCTACTTCTCTCAGCACAGTGTCTGACATTCATTAATTCATTCATTCATCCAGCAACAATCTATTGCATGTCTACCATTTGATGCCATGGAATGAACAGGAGGGTAAAAAAGTTACAGGGAAAAATTAAAAAGCTAAATTTTTAATGTTGTCAGTAGAATTTTACAAGCCAGGAAAGCTTTTAGAAAATGAAGAGAAAGATATTGATACAGACCAGATTTTCTGAAAACATTAACATAAGCCTTCTATCACAGAACTGATTTATTTTTGTAAGCAATGTATGTGCTTCTGAGTTAAGGATCTCTTCTGCTACTTTGACCATTTTATGGGATCTGAGACCTTTGTGCTTTGTATATAAAAAGTTGGTAGACTCAGAGTAAGTAAAATAAATCTAATCAGTGTTTATTTTCAAAAGAAAACATGAATCAGCAGTAAAAATTTAGAGGAAGGAAAAAGACAAAAACTACTTTTTCATGGCAAAGGCCTGACATCCAACTTCAAGCTAACTGTCAAGCTAACTGCATGGATTCTTAGAAAAGAGCATGTTCCCTTTTGAAACTTTCTATTAAAACAAAGCATATTTCTGTCTCAATATATACACTGCACCTAGATTTACTTCAATTTTGTGAATGTGCTCTTATGAAACACTTGAATTCTTTCTTTAGCATTGAATTGAATTTTTCAGAGCATCACTGCTAATACTCACACAATGTATATGTAGTAAATCAAGGATTTATACTCATGCAAAGATTATGTATATTGTATCATCATACTATATACTTATCAAGGCCATGGCTGTAACTGTTGATTATTGTAGTGAATTATAATAATGAGGGAAAATAAATGAGAAGGTGCTTATCAAAGATATTCTATAGAAAAAGGTTCTTACCTGCAAAATCTTTAATATAGATTTTTAAAACTGTTCTTGAAATAGTATATTATTGATAATCACAGTGTTCTGAGGCATCAACACAATTAAGTTTCTTAATTTTTTTTTTGTAAACTAGAGTAACTATTCTCTGTCCTATCGACATTAACCTGGCTTTGTAGAATCCATAGTTTCAAAACTAGAGGTGGGGGTTAGGAGTGGAAATACCTTTCTAACATAACTGATAAAGTGATAGCAGCAAGGGAATGTGAAGTATGTAAGTCTTCCATATGGTAGCACTGAATATCCTCTCCCTTGGAAATGGAGTAGTAAAAGGAGCGGTATGCATGTGTGCACACATATGTGTATATTTATGTGTGTGTGTTTGATTGAGATATTACTTGACTGCAAATTAGAGCCCCTTGTATCAGCAAACTTTTCCTATGTAACAAACCACTGCAAAATTTAGTGTCGTATAAAATAAGTAGTTATTTCTAAAAATAAATAAAATTATTTTTCTTGAACAGTTTTTGATAGGGCAATTATAAGTTGATATTTTGTTCCATTCTGTCCTCTCATGTCTTTCTCAGTGCCAGGCCTCCTTGTCTTGTCCATGGAAACTTCAAGCATGCTTTACACCCCATGGTCCATTCACCCACAGAATACGGATGTGATTTCTGATTTTATGCAAGGGTATTGAATACTCAACTTAATTTGTAAGAATTCTCCAAAACAATTAACTTCACAAAACTGAGTCCTCTTCTGTACGGATGTTTCAAAATCACAGAAAGCCACTAATTATTAAGATTACATATCTATACTTGCCCTGTGGCTTTATTGTTTTGTTTTGTTTCCAAGACTTCCTCCTCTAATCTGTCACTGGTCACTCTCCCTAAACGTTTCCAAATTTTTTCCTGAAGTCTGTCACTTCCTTCACACCTGGCCCCTGATGGAGCACAGATAAGCCTTCCTTCCCCATCCTCTAGAAAATTCAATATCCAATCTTAGGTGGGGACTGATTCTGCCACTCTTCTTAGGGTCCCCATCAACCTTTTTTTTTTTTTAAGAGACAAGATCTCCCTATGTTTCCCAGGCTGGCAATGGCATCAAATTCTAGGGCTCAAGGGATCCATCCTCTCGCTTCAGTCTCTCAAGTAACCAGAACTACAGGTGAGCACCACTGCACCAACTTTTCCCGTCAACTTTTAACAAACTCTACTCCATTTCAATTTTTAAGAGTAGGGCACACTGAATCTATTCATTTTCAAAACAATATCAAAACACTTTATTTAATACTTAACACAGTGCCTAGCACATAGAATTGCAACCTGTATTCACTTTATTCATTCATTAGGGACAGTCTCTAATAGTCTACATATGGCACCTCACAGCCTCTGCTCTACACCACTCACCCACCACTTTCTTGTCTCTAGAGAATGATCTCATTAAGTCTCCTTGTGGAAGTCCTTTAAGATGAGATAAACTTTTCAAAGCAGACTAGGGTTGGGCACAGTGACTCACGCCTGTAATCCCAGCACTTCAGAGGCCAACACAGGAGAACTGCTTGAGCCCAGGAGTTTGAGACCAGCCTGGGTGACATAGCAAGACCTTATCTCTACAATAAACCAAAAAATTAGCCAAGCATGGTGGTGCACATCTGTAGTCCCAGTTACTCAGAAGGCTGAGGAGGGTGGATTGCTTGAGCCTAAATGGTCGAGACTGCAGTGAGCCATGATTGTGCCACTGCACTCCAGCCTAGGTGACAGAGTGAGATCCTAACTAAAAAAATAAGGAATAAATAAAAGTAAATAAAACTCTCAAAGCAGACCAGGCCAGTTAATGGTAAGCCACACCTCAGCCAGAGTTATTCTGGAAGCCGTCTCTGCCTGCACAACCAAGAAAACAGCAAGCACAGTTCATGGCAAACCATCCTCTGCCCAGAAAGTGCCCGGGTTTGGGCCATCCGTGTGTTTAATCCTCTCAGGTTATCCTTTCATGGTGTCCAATCAGATGAAAATGACACAATATCTCCCTTTTTATTAGTGAGAGGTTTTTTCTTCCATGGGAGTTACTTGAAGATTCTTCACATATTGTTAATTAAAACAAGCGAAAGATAGAATGCAACCTGCTTCAAACATTTTCATTTAAATCTACATTTCATGAAATGAATCCACTCCTAAATATACAGTTGTTTGGAATTAATAGCTTACAATCTGAAAACTGAGGAATATTTTCTAAAGGTGCTTATGTGCTGAAGTATAAAGTATAATTCTGGGCCGGGCACAGTGGCTTATGCCTGTACTCTCAGCCCTTTGGGAAGCTGAAGTGGGAGGATCACTTGATCCAGGAGTTCAAGACCGGGCTGGGCAACATAGCAAGATCTCATCCCTACAAAAAGTAAAAAAATTAGCGAGGGATGGTGGCATGTGCCTGTAGTCCCAGATACTCAGGAGGCTGAAGTGGATCACTTGAGCCCAGAAGGTAGAGGCTGCAGTGAGCCATGATCCTACCACTGCACTCCAACCTGGGTGACAAAGTGAGACCCAGATTCAAAAAAAAGTAAAAATAAAAACAAAGTGTAATTCTGTACGAAGTTGATGTCTAGTGCTATGTGTATTCATTTCTAGACACGGTTAGAAGCTGTGTAGCAAAGCTGTTCTTCACCTGCTCCCTGAAGGGCCATTACTGCCTCTACAGTAAATCCAGCTTTATTCTCATTAGCCAGGAGCCTCAGCCATGGATCCAGATCATGTTTCTGTTTCAGCAGGTATGTATCATTTGTGTTCAACAGGTTCCTTAATGTGCTGCTGGAGTGAGTTTATGATAATTTTTATTGAATTCCTTGGCCAAAGTCAACATGCAGATAACAGCTACACATATACATTTCATTAATCATTTTCACTGTAGATTTTCTATATTTTAAGATAGTTTCCTTATAAAAGACCCTGGATTAATCAGTAGTCCAAACCTATTATTATTCTTGCATATTCTTTGCTTTTAAAAAGAATGGATCAGGTGCAGTGGATCATGCCTACCAGCACTCTGGGAAGCTGAGGTGGGAGTACTGCTTTAGCCCAGAAGTTCAACACCAGCCTCAAACATAGTGAGACCTCATCTCTACAAAAAAAATTAAAATATTAGCCAAGCTTGGTGGCATGCACCTGTAGTCCCAGCTACTCAGGAGGCTGAGGCAGAAGAATTGCCTGAGCCCAGTAGGTTAAGGCTGAGGTGAGCTATCATCATGCCACTGCGCTCCAGCCTGCGGAAGTGCAACAGAATGAGACTCTGCCTCGAAGAAGGAGGAGGAGGAAGAGGAGTAGGAGAGAGAGGAAGGGGAGAAGGAGGGAGAGGAAGAGGAGAAGGGGGAGGAGAGGAAAAAGAAAGGAGGAGGAAGAGGAGGGGGAAGAAGAAGAGGAGGAGGAGAAAGAGGAATACAAAGAAGAATGAATGAAAGAGAAAATGCCTTTGGTTAAACAACAACCAAAAAACAAAACAAAACAAAAAAACAGTTCATTTGCAGAATGGCTTCCCTTACGTAGAGCTAGCCTTTATTTCGCTAGAGCCTTCCAATCTCCAGTTAATGCTAGTATCAATGTATTCTTTTTAGCATTAACATACTGGAATGCCACTTTTTTACTATAGTATATATATAGGTGGAATTACATAAGGAGCAACTTTCAATTTAACCATGAAGAATTTGATGCAAAGATATTAGCATAAAAAGAGATTTTTATGTGTGAATCATTGTCTTGGATGCATTAAACTCGCACATAAAATTTGAATGTTAGATTATAAAATGTTAGAAATAGACGGAATCTTATACATCACTTTTACAGATAATAAAACTGAACTCAGACCATCTGACTCCTGACCTAGTGATCTTTTCATTGTTGCACATGTGTTAAAATAGAAAATGAGGGATGCAGCTAGGAGTAGGGAGGGAAAAGGCAGAAAAAAACAAAACACAAATGTTATAACAGGGTTGAAAATTAAGCCAAGTGATAATGATAAGACAGCTTGTTTTACTTCTGTTAATAAAATACTTCTATAATAACTCCTACAAAAGTCACCAAGCAGAGAGTTGTATTTCTTTATAAAGTCAGGCTTACTTAGAAAAAAAATGAATGTTAACCCTGAGTATACCATAATCATAAAGTGAAACTATAGTAATTAAGAAAAAAGTCAAATTGAACATGCCTTAGGTATACCTTTTTTAATAGTGATTCTTAAGAACACTTAATAACATCTCATAGAGAACTCACATTTTGATATGAACCAAATTATACCTGAATATTAAAAAAGCATTAATTTTTCTTCCTTTTCTTGAGATAATAACCTTATTATTCTTCTACTTTACTTATATTTTTCACACAGTTTCCATCAGTGATTTTGGATTTGGTTTCATCTTTGGCTTTGTTCATAACACTTGCCAGTTTTCTGATAGCAAACCAAGAAAACTTTTTTTTTTTGCCCCTCAGTCTTATTTTATTGACTTAGTTTGATTCTTTGTCTTTCTCTTTAAGCAGAATCACCAAAAAGCATCTGCTTATGCTACATTTCTTCTGTGTTCATTCTTCTATAATGGTTGCTTTCTTTCTTTTTCTTTTTTTTGAGTTGGAGTCTCACTCGGTCGCCCAGACTGGAGCGCAGTGGCCACCGCCGGCCACCGCAGACTCGACCTGCTGGGCTCCGGCGATCCTTCCTCCTCTGCCTTCGGAGTAGCCGGAATTACAGGCATGTGCTACCACGCCCGGCTGATTTTTTGATTTATTGTAGAGATGAGGTCTCGCTGCCCAGGCGGGTCTCGAACCCGCGGGCTCAGGCAATCCACTTACCTCAGCCTCCCAAAGGCACAGGATTACAGGTTGAGCCACCGAGCCCGGCTGGTTGCTTTCTTTTTATACACCTTTGATATTGTGGGTGGATTCAGACTTTGGGGTAAATAAAAATCAAACTTCGACTTGACAATTACAAACCCAGCACTAATCTTGTGTCCTGGGTTAGTCTCTCTTTTCTGTCAACTTCATGCATTAATGGAGTTCTCAGATTCACAGATTCCAGTCTAAATGCCCTTCTTTAGATTGGTGATTCATTAAATCAGGTCCTCTTCTTCTTTAAATGAAAAATTGTGTGCTGCATAAGTTTCTGATAATAGTGAAGAAATTAAATTCCTAAATGTGTCCCCTTTTATGGATTGCATAGTCAATCTGTTACTGCTCTTAAACTTTTTAAACCTGTGAACCACTTATTTGAGGTTTAAGACTCTCCATCTTTTCCCACTCAGTATTAGAAACAAGTCATTTAGATAATAATAATTAGTTTTTCTGAAAAAAATGTGTATTAATCTGTGTTCACTAAATAGAAGCTTTGAATACACAGACTTAAAGAGTCTCATAAGTCAATGCTTACATAGTTATTGACAAGAAGATAAGATTTTATAAGTCAATCTCATTATTTTACCATACAGCATACATAAAGGGTAATACATTATAGGCAGTGTAATGGTATTTTATACACTTTATAGTTATTCTGTGTGTTTTTATAAAAATTATTCCTTTCAACTGAAAGGCTTCTCACAATTATAGGTGTAACATTATAACATGGAAGTGATTATTAGACATATTGATCAGTAAATATACAAACACAAGTTTAAATCTTCCTTTGAAAAGTTGATTTCATTGCTTGAGTAAAACATAAGCAAATGTGATTTTCTCTACATTAACACTCTTATTGTTCAACACTTAAAGAGAAATTATCTTAAAGCTTTAAGAATATTCACTCAATATACATTTAGGATTAAAAGTGTTTTTGTGTTCCCCCCACACCTGCTCACACTGGTCATATTTGAGGAGTTACACAATGAATTCTTAGTTACTTAATTTCTGTTCTTCATTATCTACTCTGTATAAATAGACTTGATTTTTGTATTTTAATTTTATTCCTTGATTTCCAGATCTTTGATAAAATACATGAATATTTATATTAACTACATTTCACTTAAGTAACATTATTGGGAAATCATTGAGATAAACACTGTGTTACAAAAGTCAAGCATATTTATAGAGATCATTGTCAACTGCCTTGAAAATCCTATTAAATAATTTAAATTTTCTGTTAAAAATAAAAGACCTAAAATACATAGTTGATCTTTAAGATAGATCTTTTCCGGCCGGGTATGGTGGCTCACACCGATACTCCCAGCACTTTGGGAGGCTGACAGGAGAGGACTGCCTGAGCCCATGGGTTTGAGACCAACCTGGACAACTTGACAAGACGTCATCTCTGTAATAAATAAATAAATAAATTCGCTGTGTGTGGTGGTATGTGCCTGTAGTTCCAGCTACTTGGAAGGCTGAGGTGGAACGATCACCTGACTCCAGCAGGTCAAGGCTGCAGTGGCTGTGAGAGTGCCACTGCACTCTAGCCTGGACGACAGAGTGAGACTCCCACTCAAAAAAAAATACATCTTTTTATTGTTTCATTTAAATTTAAATCATGTCAAAGTTTAAACCAATCCTAAATAATGCCTTGAAATCAAACAATACTGTGGGTAAGAGATGACGTGTTATGATTCTGTCTCTGATACCCTTTAGAGCCTGTTTCCTGAGCCCCTGTCCATACAGAGTCGCTCTGTGCAATTCCTTCGAGCTCTGTGGGAGAAGACCCAGGCAGGGGATGCTCACAGCTTTGAAAGAGCCATGTTGGAGTCCATGTTTCCACAGCAGAAGGTAAATGCTTCTTTTTTAGTCATGTTATTTTATGCCAAGATCCAAGACTGCCTTGAAACAGTTTTCCTTAAAAACATACAAACAAAACAAAACAAAAAACAACTTCAGATTCTTCCTTCTTTCCTTTACCTTCTTTTATCATTATCAGAAAAAGTTTTTAACAATTTTTTGAGTTGGGGTCTCACTTGGTCACCCAGCGGGGCGTGCGATGGCACAAGTACAACTCACTGCAGCCTCTGGGCTCAGACAATCCTTCCGCTTCAGCCTCCCAAGCAGCTGGGACTACAAACATGCACAAGTTAAAAAAAAAATTTGTAGCAACCACATCTTGCTATGCTGCCCAGGCTGGTCTTGAACTCCTGGGCTCAAGCAATCCTCCTGCATCAACCTCCCAAAGTGCTGGGATTACAGGAATGAACCACCACGCTGGTCCTCATTATCAGAATAACTTAATAAGTAATGATTTTCATATGGTGCCACAGTGGACTCAGGAGAGAGTGGTTTTTGAATACACCTTTTGAGGTTCATAGACTAACACAATAAAACCCACCCAGTACCACACAAAAACTGCATGCACTGTACAAAACAGAAACCATTTTGCACCTGGGTGCTGTTACTTGCATTTGTAGTCCCAGCTACTCAGGAGGAGGATCACTTGAGGCCAGTGGTTCGAGACCAGTCTGAACAACGTAGCAAGACCCTGTCTCTATAAAAATTTGAAAATTAGTGGGTCATGGTGGCCCGCACCTGTAGTCTCAGCTACTTTAGAGGAAACAGGAAGAGAGCTTGAGCCCAGGAGTTTGAGGCTGCAGTGAGCTATGATTGCACCACTGCTCTCTAGCCAGGGCAACAGAGTGAGATCCTGTCTCCTAAAAGAAAAATCACATTTTTACAAAAGAAAACTGTAGACCAAGGGTTTGACAAGGAAAGAGCAACCTGGAATCATGCTTCAGGTTCTTTGGTGCTTTTCATGACTTCCCTCCATACATCCTCTCATTCCTTTGTCCTCTGCAATTACCACAAAACAAGCAAATGAAGATAAGGTGGGTAGGAAGAGAGAGAACATGGTCAGGGTGAGAAAGAGCTCCACTGAGGCAGGCAAGTGTGATGTGAGACACAGAGCATTTTAGAAGTATGAAAACAAGCACAGTTGACAGACCTCCTGGGCAGGCAGCCAAATGAGGACAGACCAGAGTGTGGAACTAGACGCCCCCACTCAGAGTGAAATGGGCAGTGAAGGTACACTAAGGAGGTCAGATGTCCCTATGAGAAGAGTGCCTTGAAATAACAGGGAATGATTAGAGGAAGACCAGCTGGAGACAGGAAGACTTCTTAGGAGGCTAGTAGGTTTGTCAGGTAGTAAATGAAGGTGTTGGGGGTTTGAATGTATGTGTCCCTCCAAAATTCATATGTGGGAACTTAAAGCTCAATGGGATTACATTAAGAGGTGGGGCATTTAAGAGGTGATTAAGTCATAAGAGTGGAACCCTCAAGAATGGGATAAACAACTGTATAAGAAAAAGCTTTCAGGAGTTTGATACCAGCCTGGACAACATAACAAGATCCTGTCTCTACAAAAAATAAAAATAAAAAATAAAAAAATTAACTGCATAGTGGTCCCAGTTACTTGAGAGGCTGAGGCTAGAAAATCATTTGAGCCCATGAGGTCAAGGCTGTGGTGAGCCATGATTGTGCCGGTATACTCCAGTGTGGGTGACAGAGTGAGACTCAAACTCAAAAAAATACATACATACATAAGTAAACAAAAGGGCTGGAAGGAACTAGCCAGACCCTTTGCCCTTCTGCCTTCCTCCATGTGAGGATATAGCATTCAAAGTGCTATATTGGAAACAGAGATCAGGCCCTCACCAGACACTGAGCCTGCCTGTTCCTTGATCTTGGACTTCCCAGCCTCCAGAACTGTGAGAAATAAGTTTTCATCATTTACAAATTACCTAGTTGTATGTATTTTGTTACATCAGCATAATTGACTAAGAAACAAGGGATAAAACTGGAATTTGTAGGAAAACGATGAATTTGAGAGCTATTAAGGAAGTCAGATCAATGGGACTGAGTAAGGAAAATGGAAGAATCCAGGATGACTCCAGGTACGTCACTGGGCCACATCGATGATGACATAATCCTGACAAAGATAAATCACAAAGGAATCTGATAGGGCAGATGAAGATAAAGCATTCTGGTTTCCATTTTGGACCCAAGTTGTGTGTATGGATAACCAGATGGTGATGTCAGTGTGGACTTCAAGAAGACAGCACTGACTGGAGATAGGGACCCAGGAGTCACAAAGCAGCACCTGGTGTCATGGCAAAAGACTAGATCGTTCAAGGGGAATATGTATGTTGAGAGAGGAGAACAGTTACTGATGTTTTCTAGTATGTATTACCATCTTCTCTCTTGAAGCTCTTTCCATATTCAAAGATTCTGATTATTCTTATTTTGCCTTCAAGAAAGCCCAAAATAACATATTAGATGCTTACTGAACAAACCAGAGGTTCAGAGAATATTTACTAATGGTTTCTGTCCTTGTTTTACTATTGAGAAGAGGGACAAGCATACTAGTATTAAATAAATTCAAAGTACAAGCAAGTAGCAAATCAACTGATTAGAAACTGATATCTTGCAAAACTAATGCAGTATTTCTTAAGTGCTGAAGAATTATAATGGGATGAGAAGTGGGTGTGATTAATCAGAAGTATATTTATAATTGTCTGTAAGACACTAAAGACACATCCAACTATTGCATCACTATTTTTTTGGCTTTAGTTTGAGAATTCAGCATGTAGTATTAAAAATAAAGGAAATGCCACAATTGCATCAGTGTAAAGTAAAATGGAATGCTTTGCACATTTCATTCAAATTTTCAGCTGTAGCATCATGTTTCAAGACAATGCCTCAAGTTCTCATACATTTTTCATTGTGAACTGTATTTTAACTAGAGGCAACTAGTAAATTAAAACTTGGCAGGCTGCTTCAAATCCTAGGAGATTTTAAAAAAACTTGGCAAACTAGTTGTGTGCATACTCACACATATACTTATTCATATTTCTTCTACTTTATACCAATAAATATTTCCCTAAGGGAAATTTAACTGTAAACCAAATTTTTAAAATTTTTTAAGTTTTCATAATTTGGCATATTCATGAGCAATAGAAAAAACTTTGAAATATCTGGACTGTACATTATGTGGCAGAATTATCTGCCCAGGTCTTTTTCAAATTGATTGTCTCCTATTTTTTATGAAGTGTACTGAATTCAAAATAGCTGAGAGAATGGTGTGAGGTCTGCTTTATTTCCACGATAAGTGCCAGCATAGACATACATTAGTGATTTGAAAGAGATGGCTGTGTGTGTATCTGCTGCTGTGGTGGAGTCTCACTACAGTCAAGTGGATCCAGGTACACAAGGGAGAACAAAGAAACTTCTGAAAAAGACACTTGAGTATTTAGAATATAACAACCTGGAAGATATGAAGGTAAGTTAGCTATTGTGGTTGCTTTTTAAAAGAATCTGGGAATTTTAGAACTGAAAATTGTCAGTAAGCTGTGTCTTAAATTGCAAACTGCTTGAGGGCAGGGATTTTGTTCGCCATGTTTGCCATTGTATTGCTTGGTACATACCAGGTCCTCAATAAATTTTCATTGGAGAAGTTAAAATAAATAAAGAAGTTAAAAAAAATCCTATCATTGACTGGGTGCAATGGCTCATGCCTGTAATCCCAACACTCTGGGAGGTTCAGATGGGAGGAGTGCTTGAGCCCAGGAGTTGGAGACCAATCTGGGCAACATAGCAAGACCTCACGCATCTCTAGAAAAAAAATCACAAAGTTAGCCAGGTGTGTTGGCAGCACGCTGGTAATCCCAGCTACTGGGGAGGCTGAGGCAGAATGATCGCCTAAGCCCAGAAGGCCAAGGCTGAAGTGAGCTGTGATCATGCCACTGTACTCCAGCTTGGGTGACAGGGTGAGACCCTGACTCAAAAAAAAAAAAAATTCTGTTATTATCCAAATGTTAATGTTAAAATTGAAAGCAAAGGTCAGTGGTAGATCTAGAGCTGGAGTGCATACCCTGGTAACATCAGGGCTGACACGAATATACCTGGTGTTTCCCTCCTCTGGCCACAGAGATCTTATTTCCCTGCCTAGTGAAGTAAGTCCTGGCCACGTGACTTGCTTCAGCCAATGGACAGTGAGAAGGGATCTGTGTCACTCCAAACAGACGATTTTAAAAGCCAGTGCTGTTCTCTGTGTTCCCTCCCTTCCTCACACAGTGATTGTACAAGCAAATTTTAAGATTGAGTTGTGGAACGATAGAAAGAGCCTGGAATTCTGAGCCACCACATAAAGCAATGCTGCTCTAGAGAGCCACTCAGTACTACTGTACACTTTGCATAACAAAGAGACATCTTTTGTTTTGTTAAAAACTGAAGTTCCAGTGTCAGTTTGGCAGCATAACTGCCTTTCTTGTTTCCTATACATACCAGAGTAGTTAAGCATGTCGGTTCTGAAGCCGGATCACCTGGGTTTAAAATCTGGCTTTGGGAGGCCGAGGCGAATGGATTGCCTGAGCCCATGGGTTCAAGACCAGCTCGGGCAACTTGGCGAGACCTCGTCTCTGCAATAAAATAAAATTTTTAAAAAATTAGCCGGGCGTGGTAGTGCTCGCCTGTAGTTCCAGCTACTTGGAAGGCTGAGGTGGAAAGATAGCCAGAGCCTAGCAGGTCGACGCTGGGGTGGCCGGGAGGGTGCCACTGCACTCTGACCTGGACGACAGAGTGAGACTCCAACTCAAAAACAAAACAAAACAAAAAAAACCCTGGCTCTGTTCCTTGCCAGTTCTGTGTCCTTTTCTCTGTGCCCCAGTTTATCTGTGCCATGGAGATAATGTTAGCACCTCCCTCAGAGAGCCATTTTGAGATTGAATGAGTTAATACATATAGAGCTTGGTGAACAATGGTCACACATTGTAACAGCTCAGTGAATGTTAACTTATATTCTTATTCTGAACTGGCATCTCTCTAACATTCTAAAAAAATAACACAAATTCAAATTTGTCTTAGATGCATTAAGAGAAGTTCAGAGTAAAAGTAGAAAAATGAAACTGAATGATAATCTCTCAAGTTATTGTACTTTTCTAATTTGATCCAGTCAACATTATCAGAAAACATTCTCCAAATTTCAAACACAAATTTTTATTAATATTATAAAATGTAATCAAATTATCACTTGCAAAGTATGCATCAGTCTTGCACAGGAGTTGGAGTGTGAAAATCCTTATGTAATATAATGCTATATTTTTAAGTTAAAAAAATATAAGAAAAGTTTAATATTAGTACAATGTGTCAATTCAATAGTTCAAATGAGAAAAAATATCATCTCTAGTTACTTAAATGATATTTGATAAAATCTAACAATCATTTTTAATTATCACACATTTTGTATAAAAAATTCATTAATGTCTGTGTCCCTAATTAGACTGGTTTTTCATGAGAACAGATGCTTGTTGTTGTACACCCAGCACCCAGAGTATCTCTTAACATTTAATTGATATGTGATATGTGTTGACTGAACAAAATAAATGAGCACTATTACTAACTAGAAATGAAAAGCCATTTTCTTAGCATGATAAACATTTGCCTTATAACAAAAGAAAAATTATGGTTAGTGGTGAACTACTGAAGATGTTTTTATTAAAATATTCAAATAAAATAAGAATACCTACTACAAGCTTTATAATTTAGTATTATTCGAAAGCTCGAGCCAACATGAGAATATAACGTTCATGAGCACAAGGGTCTTGTATGTATTAGTCATTACAGAACCCATGGTATCTAAAGAACATGTCTGGCTCATAGTAGGCATAAAAAAAATAATAATAATTACCTACTGACAAATAGAACACAATGTGGAAATAAGGATTATACTGTTTGAAATAAGATAAAATCAACATTACCTTTAGATAATATGGGAATAAAAAGACAACTGTTAGAATTAATAATAATAGTTTACTGGGCACATTCTAAATGGATTATGTAATATGCACTTAATATCAATTCTTTCACTTAATCCCAACAACAAAACTGTGAGAAAGATAGCATTATTATTCCCATTTTACAAATGAGTAAACTAAGTAGAGGATGGATAAATTTTCTCAATGTCACAGAACAATGGAGAGAAACAAAACGTGAAGAAACATAGTGACATACAAGGTTTTTGACTGGGAATAATCACTATGACAAAGATGTTAATACTTCCTAAGTTAATTAATAGGTTGACCAAGCTCCAATTTAAGTGCTATGAAGATGATTTTTGGAAGTGATAGTAGGATATAGGCAGAAAGATAAGCAGGTAAGAATAGTCTGAAAATTTTTGAGAGGGAGAAAAATAAAACGAGACATTCCTAAATATTAAAACATCCTATAAAACCTATAATTATTAAATCATTTCACTTTTATAGAAAGAATTAACATATAAATAAATGAAACAGACTGGTCTAAAAATAGACACAAATATGTACATATAATTGGTTAATGCATATATACAATTGTTTAACTACATATAAAACAAGTTAAATGTTAAAACCTTTTTTTTAACCTACAAAAAAGAGAATAATATCAAAACCCTAGGGCTAACATTATACATATAGAAAAAAATTTATACTATGAAAAAGGAAGCCGGGCTTGGTGGCTCAGCCTGTAATCCCGCACTTTGGGAGGCTGAGGTAAGTGGACTGCCTGAGCCCATGGGTTCAAGACCCACCTGGGCAACTTGATAAGACCTCATCTCTACAATAAAACAAAAAATCAGCAGGGCGTGGTAGCGTGTGCCTGTAGTTCCAGCTACTTGGAAGGCTGAGCACAGGAGGTCAAGGCTGCACTCCAGTCTGGGTGACAGAGTGAGCATCCACTGCACTCCAGTCTGGGTGACAGAGTGAGACTCCAACTCAAAAAAAAAAAAAGAAAAGGACTGTCAGTAGTGGGAAATTGCTGGGGGGAGGGGAGAGGGATTGGCAGTAGTGGGATTCTGCTGGGGGGGAGGTATACCTCATCAACAAGGGTACCTGCATAATGAACATTTGAATACTTTACCCTGAATTGTACCACACATCTTTAAAACAATAATTTTTTAAAAGGCATTTGCTATGATTAGAAATTAGACAAGGATGCCTATTATCACCCTCAACATTTAACATGTTACTGAAAGTCCTACCCAATTCAGGAAGACAAGAAAGGCAGATGAGAGTTATAAGGACTTAAACAGAAGAAACCAGAGACAGAAAAAGATAGAGATACAGAAAGAGAGAGAGAGGAAAAAAAGAGAGAGAAAAATTATTGATAGACAAGATTATCTGGATAGAAAATTTTTAAAACTAACTTTCTGGAACTTATAAAAAAGATACATAAAGTTATTTGATATAAGATCAACATATAAATTCAACCATATACATATACATATTGATTTTCTAATTGCCTTTTATAATAGAAATAAAACCTATAAAGGACCTATAAGAAAAAAATGTTAAATTCTTTAATGATGAAAGTTTAAAAAAATATTAACATAAAAACTTGAATTGATGGAAAGATATGACCTTCTCATGGTTAGGAACAATCATTATCACACAAATGGAAATGTTCTTCCAAATTAAAATATAAGTACAATTTCATTTCCAAGTACAATAGAAACAGAATTTCTTCAGGGAGTGTGACAAAGTGATCCTAAACTTAGAATAAACAAAACATTCTGGGGAGGGCTGTCCTGAAAAGGGCCCTGCAAGCAGGAAATAAACCCCTGACACCTCAGACACAGAGCAGGATAGGACACAGCTGCCCTGGAGGCCACAGCAGGCCACTGCTGGAATCCACAGATCAGGTCAGAATGCTCCATGGCTGTGCTTCAAGGTGGAAAGAGTGGAGAACTGCATGCTTGTCCCCCTGGAGACAAGGGTCTTTGGAAACCAGAATCCCGATGGAGAGGATGCCTCAAAAGAAATTCTGCTTCCAGTTCCGGTAAGATGGCGAAGACATAGGTGGACTTGTGAGATTCTCCGAACATGAGTTCCCAAAAAGACTTACTTTTCTTCCCCCAACCCCCAGCCCACCGCCAGCCACACTGGTCCGAGGCCCAGAGACCACCGCTACATGAAACACCACGCAGGGCCGGATATTGCAGCCCCCCGGCTGCTGCTGCTCCACTATACGTAACTCCCACCTGCGCAGGAGTCTCGGGTCTCAGCTCCCTTCCCGGCTACATCGTCTCACCCAGCACCCAGCACCAAACTGCTGGTCACCCAGGGAGGCTCTGGGCGCCCGCTCCTCAGAGATACCAGTCCCATTTCTGGCTGAAGTACCCTGTGAGGGGCCCAGGGCCACCCTCGCTGCCCACCGCCTGCCCTTTGGAGCTTTTGAGCTCTGGAGCTCTGGGCCCACCCTGGCTGAGGCACTCAGCGTGCGACCCCATGCTTTTGTAAGGGAACAGCATATCTTAAGGAGGTGCTGATTGGAGGCTCTCAGCTCCAGAGGAGGGAACTCTCGACCCCCTCCTTCACCCCAGCCTGCTGGTGGCACCTCGGACCCAGCGCCCAGCTGTGCAACTGATCCTGGTGCCTCCCACAACACTACAGTCCACCATAGTGGATCAAACAGGGACCCAGATGAGTGGAGAGAAAAGATCTGCGAAAGTGAAACTGCCACCTCGCCATTCTCCAGGCAGAGATTTGCATTGCCCCACCCACCTTCCACCAGCCTCCACCTCAGTTCCTAAGGTAACGTTGCTCAACAGGAGACAAAGCCCCTCCCCTACGCCAAATCAGACAAAGGCAACTAAGCAACGCAGACCTCCCAGGCAGCAGGCTAAAAAAAACAAACCCAAACTGCAAGTAAATCTAGCTGCCTGTAACGAAAACAGAGGGGAGAGGCTAGAGATCAGAGCTGAAGAGAACTTAGACACTCAGGAAAGATTCCAGAGCTAGTCTGATCTCTTATTTTGACTTTTGATTTTATCATTTTGTGTGTTTGTTTTGCTCACTTTTGTTTGCTTTCTGACTTACACTATCTGTTTCACAATTTTATTGGTCTGTCTCTGTGTAGCTACCAGTATTCTTTAGGGAATTTTTCTTGCATGTTTTTCTCACTTCTCTCTGGCCTTGTGTCTCTTTTTCACCTATTAGTTGGTATGTATGTCTGTTTTCCCTCTCACTCTTCTCTCTTTCTAACTTCCTATTGATTCCCCCTTCCTCCATTATTTTCCTCTTTTGTACCTCCTTTTGATCCAGGGACCAAACCTACATCCCGCTGCACAGACAGATTGTAAGGCAGTGGGAAATAAGTTCCAATGTGCTCATACACCTGTTGGTGGATGCTGGAATCAGCATATAGATTCTGAATCACAGCTTCCCCCTCAATTAAACCTCAAAACTGCAAAAAGTACAGCCTGGAGCCCACACTCCAACCTCAAAAGTGAAAAGCCAGAGGACCCTCATAAGGAAGAACAGGAGATTGCACAAGCAAAACAAAAGCAATACTACCTTACCTGAAAAACAGAATTTAAAGAAGGGGAGGGAAAGGAGGAGAGAGAGAAAAATCTACACAAATGAAGAAAAACCAAAAGAAGAATATGGGTCTCCCCCAGACCCCTGGGAGGGCAGCCACTGAGGAAACTGACTTTGCAATGTAAACAATGAAGAGCCCCCAGAATGACTGGTCTCAAACTACAAACCTAGATATCAAAACATTAATGGAGAGATTAAAGAGAATTGAGGAGAAACAAGAAGAAACTAGGAAGGAGCTGATATCTGAGGTAACAGTAATAAAGAATACTGTGAATGAAATAAATAACAAACTGATAGCATGGAAAGCAGAATTACCCAAGCAGAAGAAAGAATCTCAGAGCTTGAGGACCAAAATATAGAAATAACCCAAACTCTTAAAAACACAGAAAATAAGCTAAAAAAGACAGACAAAAACCTTCAAGAGATGAGTAATTACTTCAAGAGACCAAATCTAAGAGTAACTGGCCTTCCTGAGGCAGAAAGAGAGACAGAGACTACACTGGAACAAACTTTCCATGAGATCATTCAAGAAAACTTCCCTTCTCTAATCAGTGATGCAAAAATTCAAACACAAGAGATTCAGAGAACCCCTGCAACACAACAAATGAGAAGACCAACTCCTAGATACATAATAATTCACCTAAACAACGTAGGCATAAAAGAAAAAATCCTAAAGGCAGCAAGGCCAGATCACTTACCATGGAAGACCAATTAGAATAGCAGCAGATTTATCTAAAGAAACCCTGCAGGCTAGGAGAGCTTGGAGCCCTATCTTCAAAGTCCTAAAAGATAAACAATTTCAACCAAGAATAACCTACTCAGCCAAGTTAAGCTTCATCAGCAAGGGAGAATTGAAATCTTTCCCAGATATCCAATCCCTAAGAACTTACGCTGCCACCAAACAACCGCTACATGAAACACTTAAGAAAGTACTAAACACAGAAGAAAAAGAACAACGTTCTTCACAAGAGTACAGGAAAAAAAATAAAATATACATGAACCAACCCCAAAACCAAAAGAAAGACAAAAAACCAAGTAGAAGAACAACAACTCTATAAGAACTCTACGATAGGGATGAACTCTCACATTTCAATAATTAGCCTGAATGTGAATGGACCAAACATACCACTGAAAAGACATAGAATGGCAAAATGGATAAAATATCACCAGGCAACAATATACTGCCTTCAAGAGACCCATCTCACAAGAAAGGACATGCACAGACTCAAAGTAAGAGAATGGGAAACAAATTTTCAGGCAAATGGAACACAAAAGAAAGGAGGAGTCACAAACCTAATTTCAAACAAAATACCATTTAAGCTATCAAAAATTTAAAAAGATACAAAGGGCCACTACATAACGATAAAAGGTTCACTCCATCAACAAGAAATATCTATCCTAAACATATATGCACCCAACATAGGTGCGCCAACTTTCATAAAGCAACTTCTAGGAAAACTAAAGAAAGATATTGACTCTAACACCATCATAACTGGGGACTTTAATACCCCACTCACAACCCTAGACAGATTATCAGGACAAAAAATCAGCAATGAGATCTGGAACCTCAATGTGACTCTTGACCAAATGGACTTAATTGATACCTATAGAACACTCCATCCAAAGACCACAGATTACACATTCTACTCATCACCGCATGGAATGTATTCTAAGATCGACCACATAATTGGCCATAAATCAAGCATAAGCAAATTTAAAAGGACTGAAATTTTACCATGCACTTTCTCGGACCACAGTAGAATAAAAATAAACATTAATGCCAGGCTTCGTGGCTCAGCCTGTAATCCCGCGCCTTTGAGAGGCTGAGGTGAGTGGATTGCCTGAGCCCGAGGGTTCGAGACCCGCCTGGGCAGCAAGACCTCATCTCTACAATAAATTAAAAAATCAGCTGGGCGTAGTAGCGCATGCCTGTAATTCCGGCTACTTGCAAGGCTGAGGTGGAAGGATCGCCGAAGCCCAGCAGGTCAAGGCTGCAGTGGCCAGGAGCGGCCACTGCACTCCAGTCTGGGTGACAGAGTGAGACTCCAACTCAAAAAAAATAAATAAAATAAAATAAACATTAACACCAACAAGGTCCCCCCAAAACCCACAAGGACATGGACACTAAACAGCATGATGCTAAACAACTCCTGGGTCAATGATGAAATCAAAACAGAGATCAAAAGATACCTGAAAACAAATGAAAATGAAGAAACATCTTACAAAAATCTCTGGGACACCATGAAATCTGTAGTAAGAGGGGAATTTATATCCCTACAAACGCACATGAAGAAAATGGAAAGATCACAAATTAATAGCCTAACAAGCCACCTAAGGAAGCTGGAAAAGCAAGACCACAAAAACCCTAAATCAGCAGAAGAATCCAGATCACCAAAATAAAAGCCCAAATCCAGGACATAGAAGACAAAAAGATAATACAAAAAAAAAATCAATGAAACAAAAATCTGGTTCTTTTTGAAGAATAAACAAGATCGATGGTCCCCTATCTAGACTGACCAAGAAAAAGAGAGAAAAAACCAAATAAGCATAATCAGAAATACAAATGATTGAAGTCATGTCTGACCCTGAAGAAATACAAAAGATCATTAGAGACCAATACGTACACTTGTATGGAAACAAACTTGAAAACCTTAAGGAAATGGAGAACTTTCTGACATCACACAACCTGCCTAGATTGGAACAAGAAGAAATTGAGACCCTAAATAGACCAAAAACGATCAAGGAAATTGACTACGTAATAAGAAAACTACCTATAAAAAAAAAGCCCTGGTCCAGATGGCTTTCCAGCAGAATTCTACAAGACATTTAAGAAGGAGCTGATACCAATCCTACTGAAGGTATTCCAGGCGATTGAAAAAGATGGAACTCTCCCCAAATCATTTTACAAAGTTAACATCACATTGATACCCAAGCCAGGTAAAGACCCAACAAAGAAAGAGAACTACAGGCCAATATCTTTGATGAACATAGATGCTAAAATTCTCAACAAGATCCTAGCAAACCAGATTCAACAACACATTTCAAAAATCATCCATCATGACCAAGTAGGTTTCAACCCTGGGATGCAAAGCTGGTTCAACATTTGTAAAACCATAAATGTAATTAAATACATCAACAGATGTCAAAACAAAAACCACATGATTACATCATTAGATGCAGAAAAAGCTTTTGATAAAATCCAGCACCCATTCTTGATAAAAACCCTCGAACATCTAGGCATACAGGGAACATACCTCAAAATAGTAAAAGCCATCTATGAGAAACCCACAGCCAGCATACTGCTAAACAGACAAAAATTGGAACCATTTTCCCTGAAAACTGGAACAAGACAAGGATGCCCACTCTCACCCCTCCTGTTCAATATACTATTGGAAGTCCTGGCTAGAGCAATCAGAGAATAGAAGGCAATCAGGGATATGCAAATAGGAAAAGAAGAAGTCAAGTTATCTCTCTTTGCAGATGACATGGTTGTGTACCTTGAAAACCCAAGAGAATCTGTCAAAAACCTCCTTACACTGATAAAGGACTTTGGCAAAGTCTCAGGATATAAAATAAATGTGCAAAAGACAATCGCATTTCTTTACATCAATAATAAACAAACAGAAACGCAAATAAAAAGCACAATTCCATTCACAATAGCCACAAAAAAAATGAAATACCTTGGCATCTTCCTAACCAGAAACGTGAAAGACCTTTACAATGAAAACTACAAAACACTGCTCAAAGAAATCAAAGATGACACAAACAAGTGGAAAAATATCTCACGCTCATGGATTGGAAGAATCAACATTGTGAAGATGTCCATCTTACCTAAGGCAATCTACAGATTCAATGCAATACCCATCAAATTACCAGCAACATTCTTCTCAGACCTAGAAAAAACAACACAGGAATTCATATGGAAACACAAACAACCAAGAATAGCCAGAACGATCCTCAGCAAAAAATACAAAGCAGGTGGTATCACATTACCAGACTTCAAACTTTACTATAAAAGCTACAATCATCAAAACAGCTTGGTATTGTTAAAGAAACATGCATATAGATCAATGGAATAGAATTGAAATTCCAGAAGAAAATCCTCAATTTCTCAACCAATTCATCTTTGACAAAGCCTCCACCACCTACCACTGGGGAGAGGAGAACCTATTCAGTAAACGGTGCTGGGAAAACTGGCTGACCACATGCAGAAGATTGAAACAGGACCCCTATCTATTCCCCATACACAAAAATTAACTCCAAATGGATCAGAGACCTAAATGTAAAACCTCAAACCATGAGAACCTTAGAAAATGAAGGACATACCCTCATGGAAATCAGAACTGGCATCCAATTCCTGAACAAAATCCGAAACCCACAGGCCATAAGAGAGAAGATAGACAAATGGGACCTCATTAAACTGACAAGCTTCTGCAAAGCCAAGAGAGCAGGGAGACCACCTACAGACTGGGAAAAAGTATTTGCCAACTCCAGGTCTGACAAAGGCTTAACATCTTGGATCTACAAGGAACTCAAACATGCTGAAAAGAAAAAAACAAACCCATTATAAAATGGGCAAAAGATATGAACAGACACTTCATAAAGGAAAACATCTGAGCAGCCAACAAACACATGAAGAAATGTTCAACCTCACTAATCATCAGGGAGATGCAAATCAAAACCACACTGAGATACTATCTAACTCCAGTCAGAATGGCAATAATCAATAACTCAAAAAATAATAGTTGCTGGAGAGGGTGTGGCGAAAAGGGAACACTTCTACACTGTTGGTGGGAGTGTAAACTAGTGCAACCTCTGTGGAAAGCAGTGTGGCGATTCCTAAAAGCTCTAAATATCAACCTCCCATATGACCCTGCAATCCCCCTACTGGGAATATACCCTGAAGAACTCAAATCACTCTATAAAAAAGATACCTGCACACTTATGTTTATCGCAGCATTGTTCACAATAGTGAGAACCTGGAAGCAACCATGCTGCCCATCAAAAGAGGACTGGATTTTAAAAATGTGGTACATATATACAATGGAATACTATGCAGCCATAAAAAAGAACAAAATCATGAATTTCGCAGCAACCTGGATGGAACTAGAGTCTATAATACTGAGTGACCTCTCACAGAAACAAAGATCTGAGTATCACATGTTCTCACTCATATCCAATGAATGAACATCCAATGTAATACTATAAGAAAATGACTGACAGTAATGGGAAACTATGAGGGGGCAAAGGAAATAGGATTAATGGTAGTAAATATCTGTCTGGGGACAGGGAGACACCTCTTATCAACAAGGGTGCCTTAACGAAGCATATTTGTATACCTAACCCTTAACTGTACCTCACAATATCATAATTTAAAATACTGATTATAAAAAAAAAATTCTAAGAAATGCCCTAGAGGTGTTTAGATAGCAATTGCAATCTGAATAAAATAAAATATTTTAGGAATAGTGTGGGGACATATAACTTTCCAGGCTGAAAAGATCAAAATAGATCATTCCTGGACGCTATATAGATCAGTTAAGTCCATGTAGATTAAAGACTTAAGTGGAATCAATGAAATCCTACAACAATTAGAAGAAAATATCAAAGGTTTTCTTTATAACTTCAAGATAAGAACGGATTTAAGACAAAGCAGAAATCTTAAAGGAAATATGAATAAATTTGACTACATAAAAAGTTTAATTTATGACAAAACTCAGTAATGGTTTTTAAAAATCACAAAATAGGATAAAGTATTTTAAATATGCATAATGGACACAAAAATCTATAGATCAACAAGGAAGTGACACCAAAGAGAAAAATGAGAACACGAACAGAAATTTCACTGAACAGAAAACTCAAATGGGCAAAACATATGACAAGATATTCAGACTCACTGAAAAATCACTGAAGTGTAACTGATTTAAATTTTTTTAAATATTATGCCACTTTACAATGATCAGACTGGAATGAATAAAAAGTTGTGACAAGTCTTGGCAAAGATGTGGAAAAAATGGGCATGCTCATGCACTATTGATGGAAATAAAACAGATATACCTGCTTAGAAAAAAGTACTTAAGATAGGCAACATACAGAATGAGATAAAGTATTTGCAACTATGCATCTGACAAAGGATTAAGATCAGAATCTATAAGGAACTTAAACAAATTAACAAGGAAAAAAAAACATTAAAAAGTGGGCAAAGGACATGAACAGACACTTCTCGAAAGAAGACAGACAAATGTCCAACAAATATGAAAAAATGTTCAACATCACTAATCATCAGAGAAATCAAAACCACAATGAGATACCATCTCACACCAGTCAGAATGACTTTTATTAAAAAGTCAAAGAAACAAGAGATGTTAGCAAGATTACGGGGAAAAGGGAACACCCATACACAGTTGTTGGGAATGCAAACTAGTTCAAACCCTGTGGAGAGCAATTTGGAGATTTGTTAAAAACCTAAAAATAGAATTACCACTCAACCCAGCAATCTCGTTACTGCACATATACCCAAAGAAACATAAATTGTTCACCAAAAAGATACCTGAACTCGTATGTTTATTGCAGTACTATTCATAATAACAAAGTCATGGGCCCAAATTAGATTCCCATTGGATAAAGAAAATGTGGTACATAAACATCACGGAATACTATGCAGCCCATAAAAAGAATGAAATCATACCTTCTGCAGCAATATGGATGCAACTGAAGACCACTATCCTAAGCAAACTAATGTAGAAACAGAAAACCAAATACTACATGTTCCCACTTATAAGTGAGGGCTAAACACTGGGTACACATAGACATAAAGAAGGGAAAAATAGACATTGAGAACTCCTAAAGAGGGGAGAGAAGAAGGGGAACAAGGATTGAAAAACCACCTATTAGGTACCATGTTCATGTTTTCGGTGATGGGTTTAATAGAAGCCCAAGCCTTACCACCACATAATATACCCATGTAACTAACCTACACATGGACCCCCCAAACTAAAAATTTTTAAATCATTAATTAGGTTCATGAATGATGGATAGCTGACTATCAAAATGGATGAGTAACTAACTTTCCAGAAGTCTTCATTCCATTTAAAGCTTATCTGAAAAATGCTTGAGCACGGGGCGGGGGGTTTAGTATGCATACAAAAATGTTCTATCCTAGATGAGAGTTAAGACAAATTTGCATTTACAGTCTTCTTTAAAGAGCAATCTGGCAATCACTGCTTATATTATAAATTCATATACCCTACTTATTATCCTCCAGTTTTCTTTCTAGATGAAACTCTTACCAAGAAACACATACAGAGATATTAACTACAGCATTGCTTGTAGCAAAAGTCAGGAGCAATACAAATGTCCCTTAGGAGAGGAATGGAGAAAACGTGGTGTAGTCATGATTTAAAGGCAGTGAAAGTGAATTAATTAGACCTATATGTAATAACATGGGATAAATCTTGAAAATATGATATTGAGTTTTAATAAGCAAGTTGCAAAACTATGACATGAATACTATGATAGCATAAATTTTATTGTATACAGTTAAAAAACACACCAAGCAGTATTATGCATTATTTATGGGTACATATACTTGTGACAAAAATACACCATATTTAGAATCACACCAAATTCATGATACGATTGCCTTCGGGTAAGGAAAAAGTAGGGAAAGGAAGGGGAAAACTGCTACTGGGAAAAGGGAATTAAGGAGAGTTCAGTTTCATCTGTAATTTTATTTTTAAATAATTACAAGCAAAATATTAGCATTTATTAAATTTGGCTGGCAGGAACATGGGTATTTGTTAAATTATCCTTTTTATATACTCAAAGGAGACTCCATCCAGAAGAAGTATTCAGCCTCATTAGTAGTCAAAGTGGTCAAAGTTAAAACAACAAATTATCCTTTTTAACCCATATTTAAAAACACAATAATCAGTGCTAGCTAGAGCAAGAGAGTTTAGACACGCTCACACATTTCCAGTTGGAGTGTAAATTATTTCCACATTTCTAAAACGCAATTTAGCAATGAAGGTCAAAAGTCTTTAAAACGTTCACATCCTTTCACACAGTGATTCCTTTTCCAGGAATCTGTTCTAAAGAAATAATCTGAAATGTGTACAAAACTTAAGATACACATATGCAAACAATATTGGAGAGTGATTTGTTAGTAGCCTAAATGTCAAAAGATGGGAGATGAAATTATTATACATCCATATAAAATAATATTTTAAAGATAGATAGATGGATAGGTGGGGGGGAGAGAGAGAGGGAGAGCGAGAGAAGAGAGAGAGAGACAAGAGAAAATTACTTCCTGGCTCTTTCTGCTGAGAGAGCTCAAGAATATTTTTTAAAAACAGGAAGAATCATGTTTATGAAAAATGTTTAATGACATGAAATGTATTATACTGTAGTAAATACCATATTTTAAGATACAAAGTTATTTTACATAAAAAATATTATTTGGACAATTTTCCATTAAAATAGCCAAAAAGAAATACACTAAAATGTGAACAATGGTTAGCTCTGGTTGATGGGATTAGCATTTTTGAATTTTTCTCTATGTATTTCCTTTATATTCAAGGAAAAAATATTATTTTAAGTTAGATTGCTTTATGTAAATTAGCAGCTCACTTAAACAAAACTTCATTCTAAGATAATCAACTTCCATTAGAAAATAAGAATTTTGGAAAGAAAATGGAAAACCAGTTGATTTATTGAAGAAATGAGAAAGACCTTTATGGAGCAACTAGAAATTCCTATTAATAATTACACCCCAATGCAAGTGCTGCCCAACCCTTCAGAGGAAGCACTGCTCTGATTATCAGAGGACCAGACAGTTGACAGGGTTGACCAGGGGACTGCTAAAAAGTCAGAATTTGAGACATAAAGTGCTTCTATTGACACACATGTTCCACTTCCCTTAGCATAGAGAAATTCCATATGCCATAGAAATGAGGTCTCAAAACTATGTCCATTACAGAAACAAACAAAAAATTAAGTTCATTGCTAAAATAAAATGTGCCCCATCTGGCTAACATTTGGAGATTTGTTTTCAGTCCATATTGCTGCAAATTCACTTGACAGATCCCAGGGTATAAATGGAACTGAAGCCCCAACTCAGGTGGAAAAAAACGCGACTTTCTGATGCTCCTAAAGGTGTCAATTTCATATTTTGAGTTAAAGTGCTAATGTGCTTGAATAAATAAATACATAAGTAAGTAAACAAAAAGTGGGCTTTTGATACATAGGATGTAACGATTCAACGTCTTATGAGAAATTTAAGTCTCCATATCTGATGGAAACAATAAATGCTGTCAAAGGTCAGCCTCCAGGGACAGCAATATGGATCCACGTTTGAGAGAACCTTCCTTGCAGAGCAGGCTAGATGGGAGTGGGATTTGGGATTTGAAAAGCCCAGATGGGGGTGGGGGCCTCTAGGCTTTTAGGCTATGAACCCAGAACCAGGAAAGTCTGATAGGTGGTATGGAAGTAGCAAAGGTGAAGTAAAGAGATAAACAAAAGGTGTGAATAAGAGTCTATATAAAGAAGCCAGCCCAAGGGGTTAATTCAGTAATTAAAGGAAAAATTAAATGAAGTCTGCAAATTATGGAAGGAACTGGAGGCAAGGGGTTGGGAGGGCAGATTGAAGGTGGAATGTGGATGTAGATACCGATATTTGGGATACTCTTTGCTCAGGATGGGAGCAGGTTGGGAGAGTGGTGGAAATTAAAATACAGAGTTTCAGGTTTTTGTTTGTTTGTTTTTAATTCTGTTTACTTCATATAGTAAGATGAAGTCTTACTATATTGCCCAGGCTGGTCTTGAACTCCTGGATTCAAGCAATCCTCCTGCCTCAGCCTCCCAAAGTTCTGGGATTACAGGTGTGAGTCACCATGCCTAGCCTGTTTGTTTGTGTGTTTGTTTGTTTGAAGAGAGAGAAACAGTTCTATGTAGGAAGAATGACATGAGCAATAACATGGAGGAAACAATAACCACAGCAAAATCATGGTAAACAGGACTTTAAGTTCACTCATTCAGTCAAAAATATTTTTGCAAATGCCTGCTCTATGCCAATCACTGTGCAGAGACTGGACATAGAAATCATGATCCCTGTATCAAGTATATACTAAGAAACAAATACACAATTCCACACTTCTAGATACTATACAAAATTCAAATGCCTTAAGAAAGTAAGCTTGGCCGGGCTCAGTGGCTCAACCTATAATCCCAGAACTTTGGGAGGCCAAGGCAAATGGGTTGCCTGAGCTCGCGGGTTCGAGACCAGCCTGGCAACTTGGCGAGACCTTGTCTCTAAAATAAAATTAAAAATAGCTGGGAGTGGTAGCATGTGTCTGTAGTTCCGGCTACTCAAAAGGCTGAAGCGAAAGGATCACTGGAACCCAGAAGGTTGACACTGGGATGGCCGTGAGCATGCGTGCCACTGCACCCCAGCCTGGGCAAAGGAGTGAGACTCCAACTCAAAAAAAAAAAAAAAAAAAGAAAGAAAGAAAGTGAGCTTTTCTTGGGTAACATTTGCTGGAGCAGATGTTAGGTAAATTTTTGTGACAACAAGAACAATTTGCACAGACTTTAAAACCAAAATACAAAACAACAATAAAGGAAGAGTAAGGAAAAATAAAAACCTTGGTATTTAGAACTTTCCCCTCCAAATGTAAATCACATATCCCATCAAAGAACTTTTCTTGAGCAAGCACCTTCTGTTTGTGCATATTTATGTATTTATTAACTATAATATACATGTATTATTTTACATACTTTTTCATTATAAAACATATTCCAAAATAGAAAGGTTAAAGGATGAGATGAAAAATAAATATGCCGGGCTCGGTGGCTCAGCCTGTAATCCCACGCCTTTAGGAGGCTGAGGTGAGTGGATTGCCTGAGCCTGAGGGTTCGAGACCCGCCTGGGCAGCGAGACCTCATCTCTACAATAAATAAAAAAATCAGCCGGGCGTGGTAGCGCATGCCTGTAATTCCAGCTCCTTGGAAGGCTGAGGCGGAAGGATCGCCGGAGCCCAGCAGGTCGAGGCTGCGGTGGCCGGGAGCGGCCACTGCACTCCAGTCTGGGTGACAGAGTGAGACTCCAACTCAAAAAAAAAAGAAAAAGAAATAAAAGTGAGAGTTCTAATATCTTCTTCCTACATCACAGTGGATGGTCATATCCACCCAGGAGTGAGCACACTCCCCTTCTACAGCATTGGAAGAAGTGAAAGGACCAGGGTGGAGCCAGTGAACAAAGGGTAGAGTAGAGACTGGAGAGTTAGTCTGGGGGAATTATCTCCTGGCCTTGTAGACCAGGAGTCCTCAACCTCCCTCCAGACAAGTACCGCACAGCAGGAGGTAAGCGGCCTGTGAGCCAGTGAAGCTTCATGTATTTACAGCTGCTTCCCTTCATTCACATTACCGCCTGAGCTCTGTCTTCTGTCAGAGCAGCAGTGGCATTAGATTCTTACAGAAACATGAACCCTACTGTGAACAGCGCGTGTGAGGAATCTGGGTTGCGCGCTTCTTATGAGAATCTAATACCTGATGATCTGAGGTGGAGCTGAGCTGATGATGCTATATATTTCATTATATATTACAATGTAATAATAATAGAAATAAAGATCAAAATAAATGTAATGCACTTGAATCATCCCGAAACCATTCCTCACCCCAGTCCATGAAGAAATTGTATTCCACAAAACTGGTCCCTGATATCAAAAAAGGTTGAGAACCACTGTCATAGACCATAACAAGGAGCTTCGATATTATTGCAATCCATGGAAACCACTGGAGAGTTTTGAAGCAGCAGTCTTAGATCAGTGTCTTAGTCCATCAGGCTGCTATAGCAAAATACCACCTACTGGGTAGTTTATAAACAACAGAAATTTATTTCTCACAGTTCAAGAGGGCAAGGGGGTCTCTCTATTATAAGGGCACCAATCCCATTTATTAGAACTCAATGCCCAAGACCTACTCACCTCCCAACGGCCACACCTTCTAACACCATCACCTTGGGGGTTAGGATTTCAACATATGAATTTGGGGAAAACATAAGCCTTCAGTCCATTGCATCCGGCTTGTTTTCAAAAGATCACTCAGTTTGCCATGTGGGGACTAGATCAGAAAGGGACAAAAGTGGAATTAGGGAGATCACAGAGGAGACGATGGCTAATCCAGGTGAGAGAAGAGAAGAGCTTGAACTTAGCTTTCACAGGGTGAGAAATAAATGACACACTCAGTATACATTTTGGAGGTAAAAGTGACATAACAAGCTAATGGATGAACTGCAAGGGTGAGGAAAAGTGGGGAACAGAGGTTGATGGCAAGTTTGGGGCATGGTGGCATCATTTACCAAGGTGGGTAAAACTAGGAGAAAACTAGCTCTGGGGATCAGCAAGTGGGAGAAGGAGGGAATTGGGAAGAAGACTTTCAGACATCTTAGGTTTCAAGTGCCTGCAAGATGTCCCCATAAATTGTCCTGTAAGCATTTGGATATCTAAATGTATATTGACTTAGGCCAGAAATATAGATGAAGGCATCATCAGCATGCAGATGATGAAAACTGTGGGAAGACTGAAGCAATCTAGGAAGAGAACATAGCGAGGAAAAGGGCCCAGTCAAAGAACGAGTCCCAAGAGCAGCCGAGAGACAAAAGAAACTCAGAAAGATATCGAAAGGAGGATGCCCAAGAAAGGAACTGCGTGGGATTCAGCAGCCAGAGATCCAGACAGTGTCCATCCAATTGGGCAACTTGGGAAGAACAATTGTAATAGAGTTTAAGTGCAGTGTCTAGACATGAGAAGGTAGAGAGATAAGAAGAAAAGAATGAAAAGGAGACATTGCAGAGGTAGAAAACTGGTTTAAGAAGTTTAGTGCTATTCATTGCAGTACAGATTACAATAGCAAAATCATGGAACCAACCTAAATACCCACCAACAATTAACTGGATAAAGAAAATGTGGTATATATATCATGATTTCTACACAACCATGAAAAAGAATGAAATTATGTCCTTTGCAGCAACATGGATGGAGCTGGAAATCATCACCCCGAGTGAACTAACTTAGGAAAAGAAAACCATATACCACATGTTCTCACTTACATCTCAGCTAAGTGGCCACAAAGATGGAAATTGTAGATACTGAGGACACCAATAAGGGGAGAGGCAGGAAGAACGGTAAGGGTTCAGAAGTTACCTCTTAGGTACAATGTTCACTACCTGGGAAATGGATAGCCGGAGACCCAATTCCCACCACTACACAATATGTCCATGTAACAAATGTGCACATTCACCCTCTGATTCTAAAACTAAAAAAAAACAAAACAAAAAACAAGAAGTTTGGTGCTGAATGGTTAGGAAGTGGAGGGATTGTGGAGATGGTTAAAAACAGAAGTCTTCAGAGCATGTGTGTAATGTGTAGCATAATGCCATAGAGAGCGAGACATAGGTAGATGAGAGAAAAGGTGACTGCATATGGAGCCAGGTCAATCAGCAGATTTGACAGTGGAAAGATGTGTGTACTCTCTTTTTACAGCTTTTCAACTTATTTAGTGAACAAGAGGTGAGGCCATCAGCTGAAGATGGGTGGGGAAGGGGTGGAACATAGAAAATTTGAGAGAAGAGAAGGTCTGCAATGAAAGCCTCCTTGAAAGGAATCATGAGCTTCTGAGAGAAATCCAGCATAGCTGTCAGGCAACGAGGAGCATCCATCTGGGGCCTGAGATTGTGGGTCTGATGCAAAGCAGAGGTTGGGTTTTTCCCCAGTGCAATCAACTGTTCAGTTGCTGCAATAGAGTTCATGTAGGCCTGGATTTTTGTCTTTGGATTGAGTGGTAATGAAATGCTAAATGGTTTCAAGACGTCAAGATCTGTGTTCGAGAAGATGGAGGGCAAAGATGCAGACCAAAAGGAAAATTTTAAATGTTGAAAAGAACCAGGCACAGTGGCTCACACCTGTAATCTCAGCACTTTGAGAGGCTAATGGGGGAGGATTGCTTGAGGTAGGAGTTTGAGACCAGCCTGGGCAACAAAGTAATACCCTTATCTCCATGATTTTTTTTTAATTAGCGGGGCCTAGTGGTGTGTGCCTGTGATCCTAGTTACTCAGAAGGCGGAGGCAGAACGATTACTTGAGCCCAGGAGTTTGAGGATGCAGTGAGCTACGATCACACCTCTGCACTCCAGCCTGAGTGACACAGCAAGACCCTGACTCCAAAAGAAAAAAAAAATAATGCTGAAAAGGAAGTGTCTATACAAGGGAAAACCAATTTGGGAAGCAGAAAGATGGTCTTTAGAGCCCAGAAAAAAAAAAAGTTAATTTCTGAGTGAAGAAGATGATGAACTTGTGCTGAGTTTCTCCTCACAAGAACCTTCTGCTTCTCCCCTGAGCTTCAACACACACTCCACTATTCCCCTTGAAACAACAGCATGAGCATGTCTACCATGCAGCTGGTCAAGGTTAAAGAAGACAGACAAAAGCCGCAGGGGTGAGACAAGGTTCACCAACCATGGCTGTGTTTACAGCATGCTCCATGGCTTGCAATGCTAGTAACCCTGGAAGAGTTTCAGCTTAAGCACGAGATGGATTTTTATCCCAGTTTATGTAGTATAGTAGACATATTCCCCCACCACTTCCACATAATGGTTCATCTGGGATTAGCGTGACTGACATAAGAGAAGAGGTTCACAGGTAAAGAGTCCTGGCACGAAATGACATGGCCCTTAGGGACTTTGACAAGCATGACTTTTATTGATGCCTTAGGAAGTCCAGCCAAATTCTGAGCTCTGCCTCCCTAAATACTATCTCTACCTTCATTTGGATTCATTTTCTTCCCTTAACAGCCATACGTCAGGGCCCCTCATTAAACAATTCTGTACATACAACCCATTGCATTAAATGACTACACATGATTTTATAAACACATTTAATCTAAGTAACAGTTCCATTCACCACTAAAAACAGATTTCTTGGCTGGGTCAATGGCTCATGCCTGTAATCCCAGCACTTTGGGAGGCCAAGGTAGGTAGACTGCTTGAGCCCAGGAGTTTGAGACCAGCCCAGGCAATGTAGCAAGACCTCAACTCCACAAAAAAATTTTTAAAAATTAGCCAAACGTGGTGGCATGTGCCTGTAATCCCAGTTACTCAGGAGGCTGAGGTGAGAGAATTGCCTGAGTCCAGGAGGTTGAGACTACAGTAAGCCGTGATCCTGCCACTGGACCTTAGCCTGGGCAACTGAGTGACACTGACTCAAAACAAACAAAAACAGATTACTTTTCACTGTTATACACTGGTCTGTTTGATAGTTTGATAATCTTTGTTTTTGAATTCTCTTATTCCCCTTAAAAAACTATTACACTTGGCTAATTAATATACACTCTCCATACCTCCCTAACCAGCCTCCGCATATGCTATACAAATGCTTTTTAAAATACACTTAAATTGGCATAGAAATGTTTTCTCCATTTAGCTGAAAGCATTGTATTTCCTCCATGTCTCACAAGCCCGACTGTCCTATAATGAAGCATGGCAATTTTACTACTGTCATGAACATGCCTTCCACAGTTAGCCAGATGTTCTGCATCAGCAAGAAAATTAAAAAAAAAAACCTTCAAAAATAGTTAACCAAATAACTCTATCCCTGGGGGAACAGAGGTATGCAGTCCATCTGAAATGTCTGCTCTAATACAATAGTGGTTTGGGTTCCTTTCTTCAATTTTCAGTGCATGAGTAAAGTCTTTTTCTTTTTCCCTTGCTTCTACAGTGGATATTGTGTGAGTGTGAATCAACAGAGGGTGCTACACTATCAGGATAAGTAGCACCTCTCTTCATGCAACAAGAAAGTGTGGTAGCTAGAAAACTCAGGATATGGGTTCAAATTCTGCCTCTGCCACCTACTTACCAGCTCTTTTCTCTAACTCCTCTGTGCCTCATCTTCTTTACCTGCAAAGTGCAGGAAATAACAGTACCGCTTCACAGGAGTGCTATGAGTTTGAAAAGACATAATACATAACACTGTCCTTGGGACAGTGACTGGCATATATTAAGAGCTCAATAAACAGTAGCTGGTACTGTTTCATTGCACTTCCTCTGCAGACCCCTCCAAATACAATAAATTGTCCTCTCAGCCATGTTCCCCTAACCCTCCATGCATATGTCAAAAAAGCAGTCAACAAACCACAGAATAGTTGGATTTCAATCTCTTTATGCCTCCTAGAGGCTGTGGAATCAGGGTCTTCCCATTCATGCCTGCATTCACTAACTCCCAATACCCGCCACAGCCTGAGACACTTACTGAGCAACTACTCAGTAAATATTTTGTGACTATATTTTCAGTCTTGACAAAGGTTCCATCTTTTACAAGTGAGTTTTATTTTCACAAACAGTTCAAAATTTATCTGGGCCCATGTGTATTATAAAAAAGACCACTCAAACTGAATAATAAGTTTTCAAGTTAAAAACTGGGCTCCACTAAAGTAATGAACTTTGCTGGGATTTTTGTTGTTGTTGGTGGTGGTGGTGGTGGTGGGTGAACACAAACATTCTCTGAAAACAATTCCAAAAGAGACTACTAAAAATGCTTTGAGCAGAGGTCATATCACTAAAATGTGAATAGTCATCCAAGCTTAATGCTCAATTTCAAAATATAAATTCTGGTTTTTTACCTTTAAAAAGTTATAGCAATTTTGAGATCTCGATTCCAGATATATCAAGAGAAGAGTCAGTGGCACTATCTGCTTTTAATTTTAGAACCCTGAAAGTTGCATGCAAATTGGCAAACTTTTGGTTCTAAGGATACATTATTCACTCCCCTTTAGGGATTACAGAAATATGGAGTCGTTTTTAATCTTTTGTAATCAGTAGACAAATACTTCCTAGAATCTAATTATGTTCTATACATTTTTATCCTGTGTTCAATATAATTTGGGATTTTTATTGAAGACCAGTATGAGGGGAAGGAAACTTTTATTTCTTAATTATTATTTTTTCCACTTGCCTCTGCTGTATTCAGGGAAGGAGACATTTAAAAATAATAAAACAAAACCTCTGCTAAATGTCAGTTCATAAAGTCACTTGAGGCCTCATTCCAGGTCTGATAATTCCTTCTCTCTCTCTCTCTCTTTTTTTTCCCATTATTTCAATAGCTTTAGGGGGTGTATAAATGATTTCTGATTGTATTGTATAGTGGCAAAGAAGTCTGGGCCTTCAGTGTATCCACCACCCCCACCTGTGCACGCTGTACTCCATAGGTAATTTTTCCTCCCTCCACCCCCAGTAATTATTTCTACCAGTAGACAACCCACCCAGATTCTGCATGCTGCTTGTAAGACCCTTCCTTTATGATCTTTCACCACAGTCAGGACAGCCTCAGATCAGCCTCACATCACCACCTCCTCTAGTGCTGGTTTCACTGACTGGTTCCCAGACCTTAGTGCATGCCAGGGGCCCTGGGAAGCTTGTTAAAAATGCCAGTTCCTAGAGCCCCTGAAGATCTTGCAGACGAAACTCCTTGGGGGTAGGCCTGTGACTCTGCACTTCTAACACACTTGTCCTAGTAATTTGGGGGCAGGAGGTCCCATACAGCCCTCTCACAAAACACCAAAACAGAGGTCCGGGTGATTATAATTCAACCCGCTTGACTTCACCTCTCCGTCACCGACTCACCCTGAAAACCTGAGAACACGAGCAAGTCCCTTAACCTCGCTGCTCTCAACTTTAAACTAGGGACAAAAGCGCCCCCTTCTAGGGTGGTGAGGAAGGTGAAATGAGACGGTCATTTGGTTCAACAGCCAGCAGAGCACCTGGCACAGAGTAAGTGTCCCATAAACAGCAGCTATAAAACTATTACTTCATAAACTTTAAGGCTGTGTCTAAATCACCTGTTCAGTCTCCTCTTTTCTGGATTTAGACATCTTTGTGGGTCTGCCCCGAATTGTTCTTGATTTTCCACCTCCTCCTAAGAACTGAATGCCGTGGTCTGAGTCTGCTCGGGGCCCGGGTGCCTCATTATCCTCCGGGGTGTGTGTCTAATTATTCCCTAAACCGGCACACATCATCGCGCCTTTTCATTTCAGCGTCTCATTAAAGCGCGCCATCGGCCCACCTTGTTAATTCTCAGTCCTTCGCCAACGTCCCTTTTTTCTGCTCCTCCTTTCAGACCTCACATCTTCTTATGCCTATTTCTTTCTTCATTGTATTAAATCCTTCCTTTGATGCTTGCGGCGGTTCCCTCCCTTCTACACAACTCATTACGCTCTCCATCTGCGAACTTCATGACGCTGCGCGCTTTCACCTCATTACCTCCCCATCGCGCTCAGGGTATGGGCTCCTCCATTCACGCTTAGCGCCGCATCCTTGCTCTCTGCTTCTTATCACAACCTACCCTTTCCACCCTCCCCATTAAATGCCCCCATGTATAAATCACATTTCACCACCCCCTGACTTTATCATCGCACCCATCCAGTTATGCGTCTCATTAGCCCGCTGCCCGGGCACGTTTCCATGTGCATTTCTATTTGTGCATCTCATTACGGCCCCATCCAGCATGCGCGTGTCAGGACTCCCTTTGAAATGTTCTCGGCGCCTTACATCTCTCTCCGTTGGCATCTCGTTACATCCAGCGCTCCCCGGTTTGACAACAGACTCACAAAAACAGACAGACACGTATGTGGCTTGATTTTAGAGAACTATATTTCCCGGTCGCCTCACATCAGTCTCTTACACAAGTCATTCGTTTCAGAAAGGTTTCCATATATTTGTCTAGCTGAAAGACATTTAGTAGCACGATTTTTTTTTTTTGTATGCAGAGAAAAGGGCTTCTTATCTTGCTTTATTCAAATCATCGTCATTACCACTGCTTTTTTTTTTTCTCTACAGTTTACAAAGTAGTGTAATCATGCCTGGATTGATTGTGGCAACAGCTCCCTGAAGGAGAATGTATAGGGATCTCAGTAATTTCACAGTTTGAGGAGTGCATTGAAAGCAATGAGAAATTAAAATATTTCTCCAAGAACTGCTAGTGAATGACAGTGGCAGGAGGAGTCAAACTATGATCTTCTAGCTCTAAAAACCTATATTCTTCATACCATATCACTCGGCAGAAAAAATCTTATTTCTAAGTCTCACCTCTGTCATACAACTTATTCTATAATACTTCCCTCAGATAAAACTTGGTGTCAGCATGCTTTGCTTTGTTTCCTAAAGCAAAACCATATTTCAAACACTTTGTATTTCATGCCTTTTTTTTTGTCTCCAAGTTTGAAGAAACTGTAACATGGAACTGTCAAAAATGTAACTGTAACATGGAGACTATGACAGGAATAAGTTCAAAAATCAAGAGAAAGACATGGTCCTTTAATGATTTTCACCATCAAGGCCAGCTTCACAAAGGCAAAATAAAAAGACTCATTTACAGGGGACTTGATGGTCACCAAGGTACCCCCTTCCCATAAGCAGAACCTTTCTTCTTCACGGATTCTAACTTCTGCTAGTCTGTGCTTCACTGAACTGTTCTCTGCCTCACTTTTATTTTTTATTAAATTATAAAAGAGCTCATAAATTCAGAAAAGTATAGAAATATGATATCCATTCCCACCACAAGATAGAAAAGATGTTTACATTTCTTCCATATTGGCTTCAAATATCTCTTTATAAAAAAGAAGGGAACTGTTGCAAATACTCTCTTGAGGTTGTGTTTATTATTTCCATGAATGTTTTTGTACTATTGTTTTAAAATTTTACCTAAATGTTATCATATTGCACACAGCCTTTGCAATGTGCTTTCTGCACTTAACATTATGTTTTTAAAATATATTTGTTCATACATGTAGAACTAGCTCATTCATTTTAGCATCTGAAAAATTTTCCATTGTATATAGACCATAGTTTACTTTATCCATTTCTCTCCTGAGGGGTAGTTCAACTTACTTATCACCTCTGCTTCGATCACTCTTAATACAGCAGTGCTTAGCTCTCTGCTCTCTGCTCCATCTGTTGAATGACTAAGTGGAGACATTTGAAATGTCAGTATCATGGGAAGTAATGCATTCTCTCAGTCCATGATAGAGATGGTTTAGCTCCTCTGTAACTACTCCAAGTAGTAAACACATATCAACAAAATGATAATTCTTCAAATAAAACTAGATCCTGGCCAAATGTTGGCAAGTATTAGTGTATTAAAATTGTGCCTAAAAATGGTGGTCTAGTTTCCAAAACCTGAAATGCTTCTCACCAACAAAAGGCAATAAAGATGGAGAAAAACACAATGCTTTCTGTAAAAGTACGGCTGATTTTTCCCACAGTTTAAGAAGCAATCATTTGGAATGAAGCGCTGCTGCTCAACTTTGGGGGCAAATAACTGGGGCCTGCTGGGAACAGGACTTCTAAGAGGTAAATATGTCTGGAAGGCTGTGGTCCAAAGCTGTTTTTGCTGACTATAAGCAAGGTCTCTGAAACCAAAGTGAACACACAGCTCTTCTCAAAATTGAAGGTGTTTATGCCAGAGATGAAACTGAATTCTATTTGGGCAAGATATGTGCTTATGTATATAAAGCAAAGAACAACACAGTGACTCCTAGTGGCAAACCAAACAAAACCAGAGTAATCTGGGAATAGGTAACTTGGGCCCATGGAAACAGTGGCATGGTTCGTGCCAAATTCTGAAGCAACCTTCCTGCTAAAGCCATTAGACACAGAATCCATGTGATGCTGTACCCCTCAAGGATTTAAGTTAATGAAAATAAATAAATAAAAGTGAAAAAAAGAAGCAGTCGTTTATGAAGTCATTGGATGCTGTGGCAAGTCCCTGATGCCATCAAGCCAGTATGTTGATGATCAACAAAAGCATGGTCTATTTTAGACATGAG
The DNA here is from genome assembly GCA_027257055.1 of Cephalopachus bancanus. Lineage (NCBI taxonomy): Eukaryota > Metazoa > Chordata > Mammalia > Primates > Tarsiidae > Cephalopachus > Cephalopachus bancanus. The sequence goes on along the minus strand of JAPVLO010000100.1, from coordinate 1,419,778 downwards.
AAAGATCTTGGATAGTAATTCTTCCAGAAAATTCAGATCCTGGAAAGGCTTTCCGTTATGATGTAGAAAATCTTCATGGTCTGCTGATGGGAATGTAAACTGGACAGTCATTTTGAAAAGCAAATTAGGAAAATCTAGTGAACTTAAGGATGTGAATAATGTTAAAATTTTTTTGTCTCATGCAGACAAGGTTTCTGGAGCATAGCAGATTATTATTATTTACTTACAGCAAATAACCTCATAAGTTCCCTTTTGCCTCAGTTGTTAGATTGTGGGCAACACAATGAGAACCAGGTATCACCCTACACATACTATCACTGTACTGTAGGAAAGGAACCCTAAAATATGAATCTGAGGATGTATTTAGGGGTGGGGGAGCTGTCCCAGGCCCTTACCCCTTACCTCCTGAAAGGAGGGAAGAAAAATCTTTGTTCATTGGGAAGGGGACTGACTCGTTTTACCCTTTGGAATGTAAATAAACCTCTCCAGGGGGAAAATAAGACTAGTGTCTCCAGCTTTACAATCCAACCTCCAAGGTCCTGGGTCTCATCCCCATTTTGAAACATAAACATATATCTCTGGGAAAATAATCTTTCTAGATCATCTTTCCCTTTATAATCAGTCATAAATTTACTTCTAAAGCTTGTTTTTCTCTTTTTATTTTATTTTTTGGTGTTTTTTTGTTTTGGGAGAGGGGTTGTTTTTCTCTTTTTAGCCCAGATCCCAAGTTTCACAAAAATTTACGCAAAAAGCCCTCACTGTGCAGAAACACAAAAGTACCTTCTCTACACTAATGCTCTATGACCCAGAATTCCACTCGAGTGACTATCCCAGAAAAATTCTTGCTCATATTCACAAGGGGACATTATGAGGATATGCAATGTTACATGATTCATTATAGGTGCAAAGGCGGGGGGATGGCACCCATCACTAAGGGAAAATGGTTAGATGAAATGTGCTAGGTGGTAGATGCACACTATGAAATCACTGTAGCAGTAGAGGCAACAGCTAACTAAATACACATATAACACCATATAGAGATCTTGAGTGAAGCAAACAAGAAATAACATGAGGCCCACAGCCTCAGTTGCAAAAATGAAAAATAAACTAAACATTTCTATATATTTTTCAAGAAAACATATCTGGCTGGGCACGGTGGCTCAGGCCTATAATTGCAGTACTTTCGGAGGCCAAGGTGGGAGGATTGCTTGAGCCCAGGAGTTCAAGACCAGCCTGGGCAACACAGTGAGACCCCATCTCAACAAAAAATCAAAAAATGGGTTGGGCATGATAGTTCACGTCTGTATTCCCAGGTACTCGGGAGGCTGAGGCAGAAGGATCACCCGAGCCCAGGAGGTTGAGGCTGTGATGAGCTGTGATTATGCCACTGTAGCACTCCAGCCTGGGTGACAGAGTAAGACCCCATTGGAAAAAAAAACCTATTGTCATGTGAACTGCCAGCATTCTGTAGTAGATTATTTTTTCATAATCCTTACGTGAGTGTGAAAATTTGACTTTTGGAACCAAATCAAATATTCTATGTGTCAGTTCTTTTTTTTTTGAGTTGTAGTCTCACTCTGTCACCGAGGCTGGAGTGCAGTGGCACACTCATGGCCACCCCAGCATCAACCTGCTGGGTTCCAGCAATCCTTCTGCCTTAGCCTTCCAAATGGTCAGAACTACAGGCATGCGCTACCACGTCTGGCTAATTTGTTATTTTTATTGTAGAGACAATGTCTTGCCAAGTTGCCTGGGCTGGTTTCAAACCCGCAGGCTCAGGCAATCGATTTGCCTCAACCTCCCAAAGTGCTGGGATTACAGGTTGAGCCACTGAGCCTGGCCTATTTGTCAGTTCTTAATGAAAGTGTTCTTAGAACATCTTTCTGAAATGAATCAAACATGAGTGCTTTTTCTAGCCACTAGAGGCCAGACCCATAGCCAGAACTGCCACAAATTACCAAGGAAAAATTCAGTTCTTCCCAATACACAGGGATTCAAAGGATAGAAAGTTAAGTCTATTTTGTGAACTATAGTGATAAAAGTTTTCCATGTTGACCTCGTGGAGTCATTTATACCTAGAGTCTCCTTACTAATTTGGAATACAAAAACGAGAGTCAATGGACACAGCACAGGTGTGACATCCATGTTGAATACTGAACCACACCATGGTTCTTCCATGCCAGCACCCTGCTCCCTCCTGCCTGCTGCCCACATCCCTCCCCACCCACCCCAGCCTTCTGCCAAGTTTCAAACTAGGCCCATGTTCCATTTCACACCTCATCTCTTCTTTTCATATTGCACAGTTTGGAATAATAACATCTCTGATTTTCAAGAATGAAAACTTTGCTCTTGGGACCAGACTATTTATTTTGTCATAGGAAAGCAAACTATTGTGCAAAACAGTGAGAACATGCCAGTAGAAATTGACAAATTCCTCAAACACCAATTGATGGACATGGATGAGCCATCTCTACATCTGTTCTCAAGGCTACAAAATTAATTTTCAGCCAATGCACACCAGCATAACTTGGGGAGCTTGTTTAAAAATGTGTTTGCCCAGGCTCCACCACAAACTTACAAGCAAAGCTTTCAGAGATAGGGCCTGCATCATACATTTGTTACAAATTTCCCAGGGATCCTTGAGGTCAACATCAAGAATTAACAATGTGAAAAGCTAAGGGTCTTGAAAACAAGCAGTCAACATACTACATTGATGGATTCAGGCAAACATCTTCCATTTTTAGTACTTTATCCTAAAACTTATTAAGTAAAATGAATTCTTGTAATACCCATTGAGATGCAGTTATATATTTTTAAAATAAATGTATTCTGGAAACTCTGAATGGCCATACTTGGATAAACATGAAAATTGAAAGCCTAAATTCTACTGTTGCTATAGAGATAAGATCCGTGCCTCAATTAGTAAAAATTTATAATAATTAATTGAACATTTATTATAAGCAAAGTGCTAACTAAGTGTTTTCAGAAGCTACCAAATAATATAGAAGTCAGTCTTCATGCTAAGGGGCTTTAATTCAGTTGAGGGACAAAAAGTCACACCAGAAGCAGCTTAATAAAAACCATACCACACACAAATCTTCCTGATTATTCTGTGAGGAATACTGTGGCCCCAGTGAATTACCTTCTCCCTTCCTTAGAATGATGACTATGTCTGTCTCATTCATCTCCTTTTTTCATGGTTCCTGACACTATGCTATGAATATTAAGTATTTAAAATTGTCCAGGAGCGGCGGCTCACATCTGTAATCCCAGTACTCTGACAGCCAAGTTGAGAGGTTTGCTTGAGCCTATAAGTTTGAGACCAGTCTGAGCAACAAAGCGAAACCTCTTCTCTATAAAAAATAAAAAAATTAGCTGGGCATGGTGGCATGCACCTGTAGTCCCAGCAACTCAGGAGGCTGAGGTGGATCACCTGAGCCCAAGAAGTCAAGGCTGCAGCGATCTATGATTATGCCACTATTCTCCAGACTGGGTGACAAAATGAGACTATGACTCCAAAAAAAAAAAAAAAAACCAACAACAGCAAAAAACTCTTTAAAGTTGAATCCAATAGTAATATTTTTCAGAAGTCGAAAAACAGAAAAAATTAAATTATGGCATGGATATTCTTTAAGGTCTCTTCTGCTAGTTTATTCATTCAACATACAGTGTTTTTTTCATAAGACATTATACCTGTACTATGTAACACAATATAAAGATGAATTGTTAATTATATTCCCTCGATAAGTTTATTTCACACCCTGGACTCCAGTAGAGCATGTGTACTAGAAAAAACTATGAAGACATAGAGTCCTCATTTTTATGTGAAAATATTGGGGGCTTTTAAAAATCTTGTTTACATTTCTTAAAACATACTTGAAATATGTGCCCGGAATGATCCTATTAACCATAGGCACATGGAGCACATGAGGCAAGCCTATGTTTTGTATCCATGCACAAATAGCTTTAGGATAGAATTTAAATGTGCCAAACTCAAAGTTCTTCCAGATGTGTGCTTTCAGTGATTATTGGAAAATTGTTCCACGGTACCATCTCACAGTACGTAGACTACGTTATAAGATCCAGAGGCCACTACGCACTTTTACAGAATTTACTGCGTTGACTCATGCTGTCACTTGTCAGCAAAATAATATCGTAAATATCCTCTCATTTTTCCATGCTGCCTGGCTTGGGCTTTTCATAACTTTTCCAAATTCTTACTATCATTAATTTTTTTTTTCTGAAGTTAGAGAAATGCTCATCTAACCAACTTTAGAGAGATCACTTTCTCTCTAGTGACTCTTAACCTTCTTGAATTAAATGACACTTGTCAGGAAAATCCTTCTTAGTGCATGCCTACTATGGTTATATATCTTTTTTTTTTTACCTCAGTGGAAATAATTTGAGCTTCAATATTCTTCAAGTTATATTGTGGCCTGATTTATAGTGTACTTGGGAGAATGTGACTCCTCTCAGTAGGAATCACTATTTTCATCAAGAATTAGCTAACAAGATGTCACTTTCCCCTCCTCTTAATGGCACAATCTCAGTGTTCGTTTCTTTTCTTTTCTTTTTGAGTAGGAGTCTCCTCTGTCACCCAGGTTGGAGTGCAGTAACATGCTCATAACTACCGAAGCCTTGACCTGCTGGGCTCAGGCGATCCTTCCATCTCAGACTTCCAAGTAGTTGGAACTACAGGTGTGAGCTACCATGTCTGGCTAATTTTTTGATTTATTGTACAGATGAGGTCTCACCAAGTTGCCCAGGCTGGTCTTGAACCCGTGGGCTCAGGCAACCCTCTTATCTTGGCCTCCCAAAGTGCTGGAATTATAAGCGTGAGCCACCATGCCTGGCCTCTTTTTTTTATTATGCCAAGTTTATTACAAAAGGGAAAAAAAGGACATTATATGTTGATAAAAGGTTTAAAAGATGATATAACAATCATAAACATATTAATACATTACAATGGAGCCCTAATACATATGAAGCAAACACTGACAGAATTTAAGGGAGAAATGGGCAAATTATATAATGATAATTAAAAACTTCAAAGTATACCACTTTTACTGATGGATAGATCAACTAGATAGAAGATTAATAGGAAATGACTTGAACAACCCTATAAACCAAGTAGATTGAATAAGCATACAATACACTCTACCCAACGGCAGAAGAATGCATATTCTTCCAAAGTGCGCATGGGACATTCTCCAGGATTGGCCATATGTTAGGTAAAATAAATGTCTTAATACACTCTTAAAAATTATTTTGGTATGTTGGGTTTTTGTTTTAATTTTTCTCAAAATATTTTCTAATTTCTTTTCTGATTTCTTTTTGCCCATTTATTGTATGAGTGTGTTATTTCAACATACTTGTGAAATTTCCATTTTCTTGTTATTTATATCTAGCTTCGTTACATAATATTTAAATAAATAATTTATATTATTTCAGTGTTCATTTTCAATGCTGCATAACAATCACAAATTTAGCAACATAAACAGCACATATTTATTATCTCACAGCTTCAAAAAGTCAGGGCTTCAGTTGTAATTTAGCTGTGTTCTCCACTCAAGTCTCACAAGGCTATGATTAATGTATTGGTGGCTGGGCTATGCTCTAATTTGGAGATTCAAATAGGAAGGATATGCTTTAAAACTCACTCAGATTATTGGCAGAGTTCATTTCTTTGCAGTTGTTGGACTGAAGGTCATGATCTCTTACTGGCTATCAGCTATCAGCTGAAGGTTGCCTTTAATTCTAGAGGCCACCATAGCTCCCGGCAGTTCATAATATGGCAACTTACTTGTAGGCCAGTGGATCTCTTTATGCATCGGCTAGCAAGCCAGGTCCTATATACGTGTGTGTGTGTGTGTGTGTGTGTGTGTGTGTGTGTGTGTGTGTGTGTAATAATAACAGGATTGATAGCCTATCGCCTTTGATGTATTCTTGGTGAGGAGCAAGTCATAGGTCTGTCCCACACACAGAGGAGAGGATTATAAACAGGTAAATGCCAGGTGAAAATTATTGGGAAGTCACCCTGGGATCTGTCTGCCACAATCCCATTAGAACTGAAACATTCAGGGAGTGACTTAGAGTTAGATAGAAATTATTTATTTATATAATTAGACTCTTCTGGAGTCTAGTTGTCTCTAAACAAATTGATTTTTGTAATCTCAGCACTTGGGGAGACTGAGGCAGGAGGACTGCTTGAGCTCAGGAGTTCAAGGCCAATCTAAACAAGATAATGAGACCCCATCTCAAAAGAAGGAAGGAAGGAAGGGAGGGAGGGAGGGAAGAAAAAAATATCTATTTTTGGTCTCTTGTTTAAAAAAAAAAAAAAAGCAGGCCAGGTGTAGCGGCTCACACCTGTAATCCCAGCACTTTGGGAGGCCGAGGTAGAAGGATTGCTCGAGCCCAGGAGTTCAAGAACAGCCTGGACAACATAGCAAAACCTCATCTCTACAATGAATCAAAAAATTAACCGGGTGAGATCCTGACAAAAAAATACATGAAAGGGAATTCTTTTTAGAGAACATTTGCACTCCCTGGATCATAAACACCAGGAGGACAGGGATTTTTATCTGTTGAATTGGTTGTTAAAATTGATCCCAACTCAAAAACAACAAAAACAACAACAAAAAACAGTAGCCAGATAGAAATTCTTGGACAAGGCCTGGGGAAGCTACAGGACCCAGAGGGTAAAGAAGTTAAATCAAGAGAGAAATAATTATCTTGAGCTTCGAGCATATTTAAGAGATCAAAAATTCAAAAATTTAGATATATTGGTTGTTGGTTTGTGTCTGCTTGTTTTGTGATTTATTTATTTTGCTTTAATTTTCCAAAAATATTTGCCAGTACATGTGTTTTAGCCTTCTCTCTATTCTGAGTTGGTCGTTATCGCCAACTTCAATAGCTCATAGAACCTTGTTCATTCGGTTCCCTTCGCGCAACACCTAAACTCTCTGAAGAGATAAGCCTGCTTTCGGCTTCAGAACTCAAACACTTACCATCTGTCTTAAACTTTTAAAGTAACTTTTAGCCAAGACAAATGTGGATTATAGGCAACAACCTGGGGGGACATTTCTGGTCTCAGAACAGGAAAAATAAAGGAACCTCTATGTATCACGTTAAGTACTTTGTTTGCTAGTAGTGTTTGTGGTGAATGAAAAATTGATCCTTAATTGTGTGGGAAACAGAGAAGTGATCTGCATGCCAATAGCCTGGTACAGACTTCAGAGACTTAGCAGTTTTGAAACAGGTATTTATGAACATCTGCTTTTTCCCCATAAATTTTAATATGGATTTCATCCTTTGAAACCTACAAAACTCCCAGGTGCTTCTTCAGTCTTTATCTTGGGGGAGCATGTTTAAAACAAAACAAAAAAAAAGGCTCCTTTTTTCCACTGAACACATTCGAAATCGCTTTTGAGTATTGAGACAATACTCCTACATATACAGTGCCTATCAGAATGCCTGTGATATGGTATTAAATGTTAACAACCCCAAATACTGCGATCAAGATGTTGATCCTTCAAAACGTTCAATCCCAGAACGCGAATCGTAGTCATCTTAATAAAGGATGTTGAAAAGTATTCATTTATAGTCCCAGTGTATGCCTTTCATTGTTCTACAAATATTTATTTAGCCCTTGCTATGTGGCAGGCACTTCAAGGTGCTGAGGTTACAGCAGCCAATTCAACAGACAAAATCCCTGTCCTCATTGTGTTTATGTTCTAGGGAGGCAAATATTCTCTAAAAAGGATTTCTTTTTTTTTTTTTTTTGAGTCAGGGTCTTATTCTGTCACCCAGGCTGAAGGGCAGTGGCATGATCATGGCTCATCATAGCCTTGACCTCCTGGGCTCAGGGGGATTCTTCTGCCTCAGCCTCCCCAGTAGCTGGGACTACAGGCACACACCACGACAGGCTAACTTTGTTTATTTTTTTATAGAGACAAAGTCTCTTTATGTTGCCTGGTCTTGAACCCCTGGGCTCAAGCAATCCTCTACCTGGCCTCCCAAAGTGCAGGGATTATAACATCTGACCTAAATTTCCATAATACATTTCATATAGTTCATCGGAAAATGGGCTTTGCACTGGGCCTGCAAACCAGTGATGTTCGTCCCTTCCTGATGCTGGGCTAGACCCTGGGCATACAACTGTGGACAAAGTAGACCTGTTTCTGCTCTCAAGGAGCTAATAGTTAGACGTTCTTCTCACCACTGCTGAAAAATGTAAAACAGAGAATCCAGAGCTTTAGGGTAGCCACTGGACCACTCTCTATTTAGATCCATTATAAATGGTGCAAACTGCCTATGTCACTCGGCTCTGGGGAAGTGTCGCCATAGGAAGAAAAGAGAATATGTGGGCCAAAGGAAAGGAAACAAACTCACAGCTCAACAGAGCAGAAACATATAGGTTTGCTGGACCCATGCAAGACTAGGAAGAACATTAAATCTCTCTTAGGAGGAGTAACCCTTTAAGAGTGCAGGCACAATGGCTCACACCTATAATTCCAGCACTTTGGGAGGCCAAAGCAAGAGGATTGCTTGAGACAGTAGTTTGAGATCAGCCTAGGCAGCATAGCAAGACCCTGTCTCTAAAATAAAATAAAATAATTAGCTTGGTGTGGTAGTGCACACCTGTAGTCCCAGCTACTCGGGAGGCTGAAGCAGAAGGATCATCTGAGACCAGGAATTCAAGGCTGCGGTGAGCCGTGATCATGCCACTGCACTCCAGTCTGGACCACAGAGTGAAAATCTAACTCAAAAAAAAGAAAAGACAGGTGCAGTTCTGGCCACCCGGTACCAAAGGAGATAACTCATTTATATAATAGGAGAGTCTCAGGAGGACAGTAGATCTAGTTAATTTGGTTAGGCTAATAGTTTTGCATCCAGTGACAGTCTAATGAAACCTCTTTCCTCTGCTTCTTAAACAGCAGCACATTGGCAAGGTGCCACAGGGCACATCAAACTTGGGCAGTCTTCTTGGATGTCAATTCTACTATCATTTGGAGGACAAAAAGTTAACTAATTTACTGATAATAAGTGAAGGTATTATCTCCCATTAAAACCAATATAGCTACATCATGGAATAGAGTATAACATTTGCATATACTTCTAAGATAAAACATAAGACTAAAACAGTCCTGGAGTCAAGGGCTTTAGGGATTAAGCTTGCCCCTATATTTTTCATCAGTCCCCTGTAAAGCCAATCTAATATAAATAATATTTTTGATATGGACAATTGGTTCTCAATTTTATATCAACTATAAATAAAGGACAAATCCCCCAGCAGTATTTATTTCAACCATACTGCCACTTGGATATCCTTTTTTTAATTAAAGGAACCTCTGGAACTATTACTGATGCAAGAAAATTCTTGGCCACTGCAGGCTCTGACACCTCACCCCCTACCCCTGACACCCAGTCGTGGGGTCCATGCTCACCCCCTCTGCATTTATCAGTAGTCTTATGGAAGACTTTGAGCTGACTGCTTTTTTCCAGGGCTAGCCAAGAGAAGTTTCGTCAATGCTGTCCCTTAGTCCTTAGCACTGAAACACAGCACTGGCATCTGACTCCATATCCCCTTTTGCCAGTCTCATATTGTTATGCAGCAGGCAAATCAGCTTATGCTTTTGTGCTTTGTGTTCCTGAACCAGGATCTGGACCAGGTACAGCTCCATCTGGAAGAAGTGAGGTTCTTTGACGTGTTTGGCTTCAGTGAAGCAGCAGGAGCATGGCAATGCTTCATGTGCAACAACCCTGAAAAAGCAACCGGTGAGAGAACCCCTCTTGCTGCTAAGAACCACTGTGCCCCTTGGATTTACAGAGATCTTTGAGCTGGCCTTCCTGTGGCACAAACATCCAAAGTTGCAATAATACACTGAGTTGTCCCTGCTTTGTGCTAAGAAAGACATCTCATCAAAGTGGTAATGAGAAAAAAGGAAGATGCTGGAAGGCAGAGAAACAATCATTTATCTATATGTAGTTATCAGGAAGGCAGCATCAGCCATTTTGCCCTAGAAGTATTCTTTATTTTACCCAAATGACCCTGAGGGTTCAAGAAAAACAAGCGTTCTCTCAAGGTGTGTCCCAGATCCTTAAGGAGATGAGACCCCACTAAATGAGTGAATAAGCACACAGACCATTTTATCTTATATCATCCCTAACATTGTTGATGACTGAACTGTGTAAAAAAATGAAACATTTTAGTCCATGCATGGTGGTTCATACCTCTAATTCTAGCACTTTGGGAGCCCAAGGTGGGAGAATTGCTTGAGCCCAGGAATTCAAGACCAGCTGGGCAACATGGTGAAACCTCGTCTCTACAAAAGAGAGCCCAGCATCATGGCATGTGACTTTAGTACCAGCTACTTGGGAGGCTGAGGCAAAAGGATTGTCTGAACCCAGGAGGTTGAGGCTGTGGTGAGTCATGATCACGCCACTGCACTCCAGCTTGGGCGACAGACTGAGACCCCAACTCAACAGCAACAACCATTTAAAGAGTAAGGAATTGTTCGAGGTATAAACTCATGGCTAACCCTTCTCCTTCCTTTCTGTTGCCCAAGGAATTTGGTCTACTGACCTTGCCTAAAAATAATTGTTAGTGAACACAAGCCAGGCCCTATGCTAAACACATCAGATACCATATCTCATTTAATTAGTCCTTGCAATAATTTTATGAGGAAAGTGCTGATATTATCTCTGCTTTACTGATGAGGAAACTGACGCACGGAGAGATTTGGTAACTGCCCAAGATCACACAGGTAATAAATTAACAGCAGCAGAATTTGAACCCAATTGGACCCCAGAATCCACTCTCATGACTATCTCCCCATTCTACCTCCTAGTTACACTTGGCCCAATCTAACTAGTGGAAATCAGTTACTAATAAGCCTGTGTCCACAAGGTTATGCTGTCAGTGGAAATGGAATATTTCATCACTAATTTGCCCTCCAAGAGGAAAGGGTTTTCAATGTTGACACTACTCAGGAACTGCAGTTTAAACCAAAGGAGTAGTGTTGAAACTCGGTTGAACACAAAGTCACTTTGCAGATGAGTCATCCTCTAGAAAGCCCGTGATTAGACCACTTGTATCCAGTTCTTTAATTTTAAGATTTTCTGCATCTTAAATATTACTCATTGTGGCAAGACTATCCTCTTGTTAACTGTCAAGATGTTGAGGCTGAATCAAAAAAGTGTGTTTATTTGGCCAGATGGAGGTGTGCGGGGCTTGCGGAGAAGTTCCAATTAAAATGTATTACCCCACGGAAAAGGTGTGCATGGCAGAAGTTGGCAGTCAGGACGCCAGCCTTTGTGAGGCACAGATTGTTGGCTGATTACAGAGTCTGGATTGAGCTGGTGCCAGAGTGAACACCCCAATTTTTAAAAAGTTAATTCAAGCAAATAAGGAATTGGGGAATTGACTGTCTCCATTATAAAACTTTCTAATTAGGCCTTATTTCACATATGAAAAAGGCAGAGCATAAAAGAAACTTTACTTAAGAGCTGGTAAAATAAGGTACTTATCTTAGGTAGCTCCAAGAGGCCCTTAAGAGTTTTCACTCCAAGTAAGCTGAGTCCTTAGTTCAATAAATATTTAATCGTATCTGGCCAAGGGAGGCCTCAGCAAAGGGGCTGCAAGTGAAAAACACAGTGTTCCTTTAATATATGTTTTCTTAAATTCATTGCTGTGCACTTGAAAAGAACATTTTGCACATTCACTCTTTCTTATTTGTGTTTCTCACAGTTAAATATAGACTGAGAACATATAGCAATAAAAATTCAAGCAAGGCCAAATATTTTATAGCAGAACATATTGAATCAAAATGTTTGGCCCTGAACACTTCAGTGGGTTTGGATTTCTTTGCTCATTTCCTTTTACTACATGAAAGGAGATTTGAGTTTGAGAGAAATCCTATTTTAAACTGGTTTTTATCCCCCCACCAAAAACCCTTGACTCCCTGCATAGTTTATATAGGTTGTTGATTTCATCTTCTTTTTTTATACAAGCATATAAATTAGATATTTATTCTAAGTGAAAGGCCTAAAAATACTGCTGCCAAATATATTACTCATGGAGATGGTATTTGTGTTCATGTTCTGCTTAAATTCAGAGTTTAAAGATTATCAAGACACAGGAATAAATACTTCATTGGTCATGCAGAGCTAGCATATGATTTGCATCCCATTTTTCATTGATGCAGTGCATATTTGCTGAGTGTCTTCTACAGGCTGACCCTTGGGATAGAAATATGTGTAAGGAACAATGTCTCTGCTCTGTGAATGAAGAGGATTCATAATCCAGTCAGAGCCAGACGGTGTATACAAGAAAATCTAGCACACTTCTTTGTGTTTTGTTTTTGAATCAGAATCACACTCTGTCGCCCAGGCTAGAGTGTGTTGGCATGATCACAGCTCACCGCAGTCTCAAAATCCTGGGCTGAAGCAGCCTTAGCCTCTCAAGTCACTGGGACTATAAGCGCATGCCAGCACATCCAGCTAATTATTTGATTTATTGCAGAGACGCGGTCTTGCTATGTTGCCTAAATTTGTCTTGAACTCCTGGGCTGAAGCAATCTTCATGTCGGCCTCTCAAAGTGCTGCGATTACAGGCACGAGCCACTATGCCTCTCACTCCCTTGTATGTTTTCAGCATGCAATAGGTATTTGTTGAGTGAGTGGATGGATGAATAAATAACATTTAGAAATGGCAAAGTTGGCCAGGCCTGTAATCCCACCACTTTGGTAAGCTGAAGTAGGAGGATTGCTTGAGGCCAGGAGTTTAAGACCAGCCCGGGCAACATAGTGAGACCCACATCTCAAAAAAAAATAAAAGTAGCTAGGCATGTTGGCACATGTGTGTAATCCCAGCTACTTGGGAAGCTGAGGCAGGAGGATTACTTGAGCCCTGGAGTTGGAGGCTGCAGTGAGCTATGATCATGCCACTGTACTCCAACCTAGGCAACAGAGGCAAGACCTTTTCTCTCTCTAAAAAAAAAAGTCAAATATACCATGAATATCAAAATGTGATGTTTCCAGATTGTAATTATGTGCTAACCATATCAAATACATCACTATATCAGACCCAGTGCATTCTGAATCTGGTAAATGGAGGTTGGTACTGTTTCTTCCTTGAGAGAAGTCACCACATGTAAAACAAAAGACCTACTCCCCTGCCTGTCTCAGCATCTGACTGTACTCTGTCCAACTATGTACCGTTCTGGGTTTCATCTGCACCCTCACAGGGGCCAGATGCCCTGTTGGCTTCAGGGTGGAAGGATCCAAAGAAGTAAGATTGGAGTCTAGAACCAAAGGCTGAAGAAACTGGAATATATTATATATTGTTTTTGAGTTGGAGTCTCACTCTGTCACTCAGGCTGGAGTGCAGTGGCACGGTCACAGCCACAGCCTCGACCTGCTGGGCTCAGGTAATCCTTCTGCCTCTGCCTTCCAAGTAGCTGGAAATACAGATGCATGTCACCATGCTTGGCTAATTTTTTTATTTATTGTAGAGATGAAGTCTCCCCTAGTTACCCAGGCTGGTCTCGAACCCTAGACTCAGGCAATCCTTTTGCCTCTGCCTCCCAAAGTGCTGGGATTATAGGCGTGAGCAACCACGCCCTGTATTTTTGATATTTGTTAAAGGTATTGACAATTGATATGATAATTGTTTTCAAGGATTTATGTTCTGATATTTTATTTTAATTACTGGCCAGCATCTCCACAAACAAGAAGCACAATTGAGACAATTAGAGACTTTCAGTTGACATCAAGAAGGACATCCAGAATAGATAATACTTCTTTTATTTATTTGTTTGCTTGTTTGTTTATTTTTATTTTGAGTCAGGGTCTCACTCTGTCACCCACATTGAAGTACAGTGACACAATCATGGCTCACTGCAGTCTCTAACTCCTGGGCTCAAGCAATCCTCCTGCCTCAGCCTCCCAAGTAGCTGGGACTACAGGTACCCACCACTATACCTGGCTAATTTTTCTATTTTTTGTAGAGACAGGGTCTTGTTTTGTTGCCCAGGCTGGTCTGGAACTCTTAGCTTCAAGCAATCCTCTCGCCTCAGCCTTCCAAAATGCTGGAATTACAGACATGGGCCACTGCACCTGGCTAGAAATATTCCCCTCTTCAGGTGAATGTCTCATCACCATCTCCTCACCAACTTCACCATCAACACACAGAAATTCACAGAAGCTTAATATCTAGGATCAATAAAACATTTTTATCCAATTAAGTACAGATAAAATCAGAGAAAACTAAGTGTTAAAATAATGTAGAGGCCCTGAGACTATTTTAATTGCTAGCATTTATCATTCTAACTATAGGCTAAGCTTTACATGGATTTTTTTTCTCATTTTCTCACCATTAGTGACTCTATTTTACAGATGAGAAAACTGAAACACAGAGACATTATGTCATTTTCCCAAGGTCTCATAGCTACTCGGTGCTAGAACTAGAATTCTTAATCCAGAAAGAACCTAAAATTTCAACCTTTAGGGCACAAGTTAAGGACATAGAATATTAGAAATTCCAAGAACAATTATTCCATAATACTGTAATATATTGCAAAAACCCAGAGGCAAGTTTAATTTTTGAGAAGTGATCTACCTCCTTGATGACTTATTCTACTTAAAAAAGAACAGAGACTTTGGTATGATAACATGCGGGAAATTATTGCTTGCAGGAAATGATGACAATAGAAGCTATTTCCAATTCTTACAATTGCTGATTCAGTTTCTGATAATCATTTTTATAAAAGTTCAGAGTAGAAGATTAGAAAACCACTGAAATAACTCAATAATCCTCAGAGACTTGCCTGGTGGTATTTATTGCAGATCCCATTACTCCACATGAATGAGAGAATGAAGGTTGAGCAAGTAGATTGAACAGAACAAATTTCTGGAAAATCCAAGCAAATTCCCTATATCAGTTGCCACAGGGTCTTGGAACTGCATAGCACATGTTAGCAGTAAGAATAAGTCAGCTGGCCCATGCTGGAACACATCTGGCTTTCTTCTCTTCAGTCACATTTTTTAGAAGTCAGAGGAAGAACTAGGTCGTGACTTTCACTCTTATTTCTGGAGACACATGGGCTGCCTTTGTTTTACGCCCCACAAAAAACAACTTAGAGTCTTGGCACTCATGTCCTCCTCTTGTAAATTTGAGTGATCCCATGTGATTACTCTCTTAGTCACCAGATATTTAGAATTTGAATGTGATTGTCAGTAGAACTCCTAGGGTTCTCAAAGAAAATGAAAGAATTCTTTTCAGATGCCTTTCTAGCTTGATTCCTCTTTAGAAGTTGATTTCAAATATTTGTGTTATAAAAACATGCTATCAAGCGAGGTGCAGTAGCGAGCGCCTATAGTTCCAGCTACTCAGGAGGCCAGATGGGAAGATCATTTGAGGCCAGGAGTTCTAGGCTACAGCACACCAACATCATGCCTGTGAATACCCACTGCACTTCAGCCTGGGCAACACAGTGAGAACCCCATCTCTAAATGTTAAATAAATAAATAAAAATTTAAAGAACATGCTATTCATTATATCACAAGGGCAAATAGAGACATTTCAAAATGATAGCATCAAAATGCCTCCTCAGCCAGGAGACTTTCTTTAGACAGTAGAAAATGACTAGTAGCAGCAGTCATGACTCTCCTTTAAGGGACACCCTTCATGTGAGCTAAGATGACTTTCTGCTCTAGATGCCAATGTGAAAACGGGCTAAATGACCTTTGAGAGGACCCAACCCATAAGGCCACAAATAGCCTTGTGAATCCATTACTATGAAACTTTTCCATTTAATTTCAATGTCAACTTTCATAGAACTTTAAAAGTGACAAAAGAAAACCCAGTTTGGATCTATGCGAAGGCTGGATTTGTCTTATGATGCCTTTCCTTCTACCACATATGTGAGAGCATTGTCCTAACAGTAGAAGGCTAACTGTTGGTAGAACACCAAAAACAACGTGGTGCTTGTCACAGGACAACTTCACACATTCACATTTATATACGCTAGTGACTTCTGAAGGTGTACTGATTACACAAAATTGAACCCCAGTTTTTTGTATTACTCAGTGACAGAACAAAGACACATTTATCAACTTGATTTATTTTCTTGAAACCTTCCTCTCCAACACCATCCTCCATCTTCTTGTTCTGTTCCTCTGTAGCATGGGCATTCTCTCTTTGTTAAACATCTCCTTATAATCTCATTCTCTCTCTCTGTCTCTCTGTCTCTCTCTCTTTTCTCTCTCTCTCTCACACACACACACACACACACACACACACACACACACACACACACATACACACACACAAATGCGCACGCACATAGGCACACACCCATACAAACCACCCCAAAGCTGAATTAATTCCTCCCCCCTCTGTTCATCTTATATGCACCATCAACACTTTTGTGCTGCATATGGCTTGTGGCTATCAACCTCCTCCATTCGACAGTAAAATATGAGAGCGAAAACCATGGATTATTCATCTCTGTATGTCTTTCCCAGTGCCTGGCGTATGGTAGTGTTTAATAAGCATTTAGCAAATAGATGGATAACTGAGTAATTCAAGAATCACATAAGTGATAAGATTAACTATGGAAGAAAATAGAATTTGACTTGAAATACAACTTTAAAATCTAACTTTAAAAAATTGAACACTTTCAGGCTGGGCTCAATGGCTCACATCTGTAATATGTAAAAACACTTTGGGAGGCCAAGGCAGGAGGATAGCTTGAGACCAGGAGTTTGAGAGCAGACTGAGCAACAAAGTGAGACCTTATCTTTACAAAAAACGTCAAAAATTAGCTGGGTATGTTGGCATGCACCTGTAGCCCCATCTACTTGGAAAGCTGAGGGGGAAGGATCACCTAAGCCAAGGAGGTTAAGGCTGCAGTGAGCTACAAATGTGCCACTGCACACCAGCCTGGGTGTTAAAGCGAGACCCCGACTAAATTAAAAAAAAATTTTTTTTTTGAACACTTTCTCAAAAAAAAAAAGAAACTAACTGACCTAAAACCTGGAAATCACACCTTTTGGAAAATTAGCTTTCATAAGAAGAAAACGTTACTGTGCACAAGGTTTTAACACATCATAGAAAAGGAATTTTAGTGTTATGCCAAAATGTTTCAATATACACAGAGCCCATAGTAAACATGCTGATAACAATGTGTGAACTTCAAGGGGAAACAAACTTAGATAAGTAGCCTATACCCTTTAAGGGTTAACTTCTATTTTTCATCCAGTATCACTTCTGCTCTCTGACTTTCCACATTGGGACAACAATCTTGTCTCAGAATAGAGTAAAAGTATCTGACAGGCCTCATACTTGCAGCAAAGCATTAGTTGTTCTGTGATTATCCACAAACAAATCACTATACATAAAAATGTGTCTTCTTCCACATGGAGAATAAAGCCGCTTTGGAAAGGCACACTCACATGAGTGAAAGTTTCACCATACATACAGGCTTAAGATGACATTGATCTCAAGAATTTATAGTTTTTAAAAAAAGCACTTAGTATAGTATATTTAAAAATAGCTCTAGTCATCATCTTTCAGAGTAATCCTAATTTTTTTATTTACCCATATAAGTACATTAAAATGAAATTTGTTTTTCAGCCACAAACTCATCTATTTAAAAGACATACTGGTACATTTTTGCAGTCACAGAGATTAAAGTCATCAAGTATCTCAACAGGATGGTCATGTTTTGCCTTGGATTTCATCCTTCCTACCCCCTCAGAAATGTCTAGATTATCTTTTTTTCTCTGCTCTATTTAATTTTTCCTTCCCAACTGAATCCTCTCATTGGCTCTGAAACACACTCAAGTGGCTTAACTTCTCCTTTCCCTCCACCTTCTGCCTTATCTCTCACCTCCCCCTTAAAGCCAACCTCTCACCACATCCTCCTTCTCCTGACTCAACTCTCTCTACCCTGGCTTCTAACCCCATCATCTCTATGGACACTGCCAACCTACAGGTCACCTCACCCATGCATTGGACATGGTTTAGTCTTCGTGTTACTTGCCTCTTAGCATTCAATTCTGGACCAATTCCTCCTTCTTAAAATATTCTCTTGTTTTAGTCTCTGTGACACGTGTTCCTCTAGCTTCCCTCCTACTCTCTAGACACGTCTGCTCGGTCTCTGTTCCAAGCCCACTTTCCTTTCCCCAGCTATTCACTGCTGGAGTAACTCTCTCCTCCTGCACACTCTCTCCCCAACCAAGCTATGCTGGTTCTACAGTGTCAATAGCCACTTCTGAGACAACTTCCAGATGCACTTCCAGATGCACATACGCAGCCCAGGTCTCTCCTCTGGACTCTAAATTCATATCTCCCACCTCCTATTTGACTACTCCTAAGGCACCTCAAACTCAGTTCACTTAAAACTCATGATTGGTTGGGCGCGATGCCTCAGCCTGTAATCCTAGCACTTTGGAAGGTCAAGGCGAGAGGATTGCCTGAGACCAGGGGTTCAAGACCAGCCTGGGCAATTTAGTGAGACCTTGTCTCTACAATAAATCACAAAAATTAGCTGGGCATGGTAGCACACGCCTGTAGTTCCAGTTACTTGGAAGGCTGAGGCAGAAGGATCACCTGAGTCCAGCTGTTAGAGGCTGTTGTGGGCTCATGAGCATGCTGCTGCACTTCAGCCTGGGTGACAGAGTGAGACTCCAACTCAAAAAAAAACCCCAAAACTCATGATTGTTCCTCCTCCGTTCCCCCAAAACACATGGTCTTCTTCCAGTTTTCCCTCATTCAATAAACACGTCTTTCAATCTGTTGAACTCGCCAGAAATCCACTGCCCTCTCCATCACCCCCATTCAATATATCACCCCAATATTGAGGATTTTACTCTTAGCTGTTTTCAAATCTGTCCACCTCACTCCATAGCACTAGTTCAAGCTTCCATCACCGCTTACCTAAAATAATGACAAAACCTTACCCCTACTTACTCTAGATCCTTCCCATCTACCTCCCACACTGCAGCCAGAATGATCTCTTCAAGGCATCAATCTGATGGGCCGCCCCTTGCATGAAATCTTACATGGCATCTCATAGGTCTTACCTTAAAGACCAAATTCTGTAACATGGTCTCACAAGGAATGATCTCTTCCAACCTCTCTAGCATCATCCTGCCCACATCTCCTCTGCACTCTTGCTGTCCTGCCCAGAAGAACCTTCTTTCAGTTTCCCATACTCACTTCACTTCTTACCACCGGGCTTTTTCTTCTACCTGGAATTCCCTTTCTCACCATTCTACCTAGTTAATCTAGTTAATGTAGACCTTAGCCTACTAATTATAACTCAAACCTGCAGCTTGAGGAAAGCCTTCTGTAATTTCCCTGACCAATACTAAAGTCCTCAAAGCACCTAAAATCTCTCCTTCACAACACTAGTTATAGCTGCCATCTTGCTTTTTATGTTTGACTATTTGATTAATGTCTACTTCCTCCAAAAAACAGTAAGTTCTATGAAGTAGGCTCTCCTCATCCATCCCCCCTTAGCCTCTGCACACAATAGACGCTCAACAAACATTTACCAAAAAAAAAAAAAAAAAGTTTCTATCTTCTCAGTCAAGTGGTGACAAAAAAAAAAAGAATTCACAGTGATTCATGTTAGGAGAAAAACAGTAGATATTCATATGATGACATTTTCAGCAGATCTTTTGTATCAAACATATATATAGGCTCTTCTTGAAAGTTCTTTTCAAAAGTACTATGATAAATGGACCACTTTATTTAACAGAATGTGTGATGTACATTCTGTTAAAACATACATACATATATATGTGAATATATATGCAACATACAGCACGTAGTGATGTATATAATAGCTAAAGCTTCCAGTACAGACATTATAAACTTCTATTTACTGCCAAAAGATTTGAGGCCAAGTACTGAACCACAACAGATGGAACTCATGTTAAAAATTTCCATGAAAGCACTGTAGATAACACCTTAAAATGTTCCAGAAAACCAAGAATGTACAGGCAAGTGAGACAATGGTTAGAACGTGCTCAACTTGTACAACCCAAGTAAGCTGACCCTCCTTATTACAGACCAGGCTCAAGCATGTCAGATCTTTTGTTACTGAACCTTGACAAGTTCTACAGTGATGTCTGGGCAGTGTGGAAAAGTGCTCAGCATTTAAAACTAATGTCCTATGGCCATAAATTGCCAACAATATCTATCTGTGGGATCTTATCAATGAGACTAAGTGGGACCAACAAAGGATATGTGTGTGAAACACTTTTTTACGAAAAGTTAATCCTGAGATTAAACAATTATCTTCTTTGGCCAGGAGCGATGATTCATACTGGTAATACCAGCACTTTGGAAGGCCAAGGCAGCAGAATTGCTTGAGCCAAGGAGTTCAAGACCAGCCTGGGCAACATAGCGGGAACTCATCCCTACAAAAAAAAAATTTTTTTTTAATTAGCCAGGGGTAGTGTCCTGTGCCTATAGTCCCAGCTACTCAGGAGGCAGAGGCAGAAAGATCACCTGAGTCCAGGAGGTTGAGACTATGGTGAGCCATGATTGTGCCACTGCACTCCAACCTGGGCAACAGAGTGAGACCCCAACTCAAAAAGTAAAAGTAAAGGAAACAATTATCCTTCTCATTGCCACCTTCCTGATGTTTTCCCACTGATCTCTAGCAGTCACTGCTCAGCAAGTCTGGGCCAGTGTTCTTTGATGCAGTTTTCATAAAGGTACAAAGATGACCACACCTACTGCTCAGAACTACTGAGCAGTTTATCTTAAAAAGTATCCTTAAGTTTTTTGTTTCACTGATAACAATAAATAAGTCAAATTCCACAAACATTAATTCCAAGCATTTCTTCTGTAACCCTGTTGACTGAAGCCAACAATGTGAATATGATCTTACACTGTCATCCTATTCTCTAATTTCATAGAAAGATTATTACAATTTTCTCCCTTCTATTGGTTTTGCAGTTTTTGTTGTATATTACATGACCTATTATTGTCATCTGCCATGAGGATACTAATTATTTCCTAAAAGTTTTTGAGCAACCTAAGAATTACGGGGGTCAGGCTTGGTGGCTCATGCCTGTAATCTCAGCACTTTGGGAGGCTGAGGCGGGAGGATTTATTGAGCCCAGGAGTTCAAGATCAGCATTGAGCAACATAGTGAGACTTTGTCTCTATGGAAAAAAAATTTTTTTTTAAATTAGTGAGGCATGGTGGTGCTCACCTGTAGTCCCAGCTATTAGGGAGGCTGAGGTGGAAGGATCGCTTGAGCCCAGGAGCCTGAGGCCATGGTGAGTCGTGATTGTGCCACTGCACTCCAGCCTGGGTGACAAAATGAGACCCTGACTCACAAAAAAAGAAAAGAAAAGAATCACTTGGGAATCTCGTTTAAAATGCAAGGTCCCTCATTGTACCCCACAATTTTCATTTAGTAGGTTTAGGGTGATGCCTTGGAATGTGTATTTTACAAGTCAGCAGATAATTCTGATATAGGTCGCTCTCAGAACAGTTTGGGACACACAGCTCTTTTAAAGCTTATAAAACAGTCATTCTCAAGTTTTTTTGGTTCAATACATCAGCAATTGGTTAAAGAAGCATAGAAACCATATTCTGTCTTCATGGATATGAAATTACTGAGAAAGAAAGCCACTCAATCGCATGTGGCAGTGTCCTCAAAGGGCTGCTGTCAAACTTAGTTTGTCTGTCCTATTTGGGTCCCCACAGCATTTTGTAGTATGTTACTAAATTGATGCTGGTTGTGCCTCCTTGTTTATTCACTACCAATAAAGAAATAGGGCACATTAAAGCATTGCCTGAAGTTTCGTAAGAAGGATGCCATTGGTTATGATCCATAGCAATTTCAAATCCACAGTCTACTAAATGTTGCTCCTATGACCTCGTCATTTAATGTTTCTCCTCTAAGCATATCTTCTGTAATTATAGTTGGCATTAGAACTGGCATGCACACATGCAAACACAAAAAATCAGCAGGAAAAGGGATAGAAATAAATTTGAGACTTTCAGTATATACAAAGAAATTCCCCATGGACTATACAGAAGTCACATTTCCTATAAGCAGTGGTTTCAAGGTAGAAAAAAATGACATACTGTACTTTTTCTCAGTTCTTACTTAATGAAATATTTGAGGTTTCTACTTTTTCTTCCAGAATATGCCATTTCTTGAAGGCATTTATCTTTAATAATCAGGAAAGAATATCTAGAAATTCAAATATCACACATGAAACTCATGACAGTCTCAAATATGAGTTATTCACGCATAATGTAATACTTTGAAGACAAAATTGGTATAAGCCAAAAAACAGATAGTATAAGGAATTCCTGGATGGAAGTTAATGTGTCATGTAACTAGAAGTTATATGGAGGTTATTGTCATTCCTTCCAGCCTGTCACAAGAACGAACAGGAAGTCTGGAAGGAAAATGCAACCACAGAGAACCAAAGATAACATAGTCCAATCCATTACTGGATTGCCTTGAAAATGTCAGTCTCAGTGAATAAGTGGATCCAATTCAAAAACAGAAGAAGTTTCCTTCCTTTTGGGACTCTTTGACTTGTCTTTCATACCTGCATTTTTATTAAAGATTCAAGTTCAAAGCCTGCGGGCCTTGAACCTAAAAAGAATTCCCTGTCTTGCTCTGAATTCTCTCACTATTCCTAACACTTTCACATAGGCCAATGGGATGTGGCTTTTCTAAAGCCACATGTTCATCATCATGATAAAAGGAGGATGATGATCATGATAATAGTAGCTACTATTAATTACTATTAATTGATCCCTTACTATGATCAGGTCTTCAGGTTAAGCAAAGCCACTGTTCACCTTTATGGCACTTTAAGATACTTTCATTGGTGAATGTAGTCTACTCAGGGACACGTGGCTTGACTAGAAAAATTCAGGCTGGACTTCAGCCTGCATTTACCATCTTGGCCAAGTGCCCTTGTGCAGTGGACAGCCTGCACAGCGATTTGTGTTGTGTTAAAGCATAACTCTAGAAAGGAGGACACCGAAGCACAGTAGTTAAACGAGTCGCCCGGGACCATTCAGCTGGTTAGTAGCAGATTCTGGACTTCAACACAGGTCTGGCCCAAAGACGGTGCCCATATCCCATCAACTAGGCCTATACTAGAGAAAGTTTCGGGCACAGTCCCATATGATCTATTATAATAGGGAGTAAGCAAGGCATCCGGCACACTGGCTCAATAAATTATGACTGATTAAAGACATTCCAAATTGCAAGGAATCTTAAAACAGGACAGAGAATGAACTATTGAACTTTTATGCTTTCAAGATAAAGGGGGTTGTTTAACTACAAATATTATTGTTTTTATGATGCTGCTTTACTAAGCATGAGATTCCACTTTGCATCATGCCTAAGGCTCTTTAGGATTGGTCTCTGTGTATCTCATACCTTGTCTTTTGCCTCTCCTCCCCGCTCCCTTCTAAGTTCCAGTCACATAGAATGAGTGATAGTTTCAGAATACATTTCATGCCCCTTCCCTCAGCTTTGGTCCTTTGCCATCTTTGTTTGTTTTTTTGTTTTTTTAGCACCTTCACCTGCATAACTGCTACTTGTCCCTGAGATTTCAGCTCAGACAACATCTACTCCAGGAAGAGTTCCTATTTGCTGCGTCCCAGCTTAGAATAAGTGCCTTTTAGTGTGTTCCAACAAGACCCTGTGCATGGCTCTGCCCTAGTATTTATTCCAATATAGTCTAATTCCATACTCATTTGCCTACTGTGTTCCTTTACATCTCAAAGATTGAGACTGTCTTATTTTAATTTTTAGCCTCATCACCAGACATGTGTCTAGTACATGGTAGGTATTCAGTAAAGCCATTTTGAAGAAAAGAATAAGAGAGTTAATGAATGGTGAAGGGCATTAATGAAAAGCAGAACTCAGTCTGTCCTAACAAGAATTACATGAATAAAGGCTGGGGGCAATGGCTCATACCTGTAATCCATGCATTTTGGAAGGCCAATGCGGGAGGGCTGCTTGAGCCAGGAGTTTGAGATCAGCCTAAGCAACATAGCAAGACCTAGTCTCTACAAAAAATTCAGAAAATTAGCTAGGCATGGTGTCATGTGCCTGTAGTCCCAGCTACTTGAGAGGCTGAGGCAGAAGGATCTCTTGAGCCCAGGAGGTCAAGGCTGTGGTGACCTGTGATCATACCTGGGCAACAAAGTGAGACCCCAACTAAAAAAAACGAGTGCTCTAAATCAGACAATTCCTAGTAATACAAAGCAAAATACTGAAATAATAATGTCTTGATATTGATTGTCAATGTCTACTCATTCATGAGTTCGTGCTTTCTGGCCTCTGCTATCACAATACTAGCCACCATGTGGCTTCTCAGAAGATGGGAGATGCTTCTCACCATGGAGGACTCTGATCAAATGTCACCTAGAAGGTTCAAGCTCTTTCCTGACCTCTTAAGTGCATGCACACCAGGCCCCCAAGTCATTTACTCCCTATTCTATTTTTATCATAGCCCTTATCACTATTCTAGCAATATATTTGATGTGTATTTTCAGTTTTTAGCCTTAATTTGGAGTTGACACTGGAACAGCCAATTGAACAGTCATCGGATCCAAAAATAAAAAGTAAAAAAGTTGCCTGAGCTCGCGGGTTCGACATCCGCCTGGGCAACCTGGTGAGACCTCATCTCTACAATAAATCAAAAATTAGCCGGGCGTGGTAGCACGCACCTGTTGTTCCAGCTACTTGGAAGGCTGAGGCGGAAGGATCTCCAGAGCCCAGCAGGTGGAGGCTGCAGTGGCTAGGAGTGGCCACTGCACTCCAGTCTGGGTGACAGAGTGAGACTCCAACTCAAAAAAAAAAAAAAAAAGTAAAAAAGAAAGCCAAACTGGCCTTAAAGAACTTTGTTTATGAAAACGATACGTTTCATTGTTCTTATCCTGCAAATATTCCATCAAACTGGCCATCCTTCTGTCTGAGTTAGTTATTTTGAGCTACATTAGAAAAAAGAAATGGTAGCATAGGAAGGACAGGTTGTGTTCATATGGTCAAACAGGCACTGTCCAGATTTTTTCCAAAGCAATGGAACAAACTGCAATCCTTTCAAAATGCTATGAAAATTGAAGATAGCTGAGCACAGTGGTTCAAGCCTGTAATCCCAGCACTTTAGGAGGCTGAGGTGAGAGGATTGCCTGAGTTCAGGGGTTTGAGACCAGCTTGGGAAACTTAGTAAGACCAAGTTTCTCGTCTCTAAAATAAATAAATATAAACAAATAGAAAATTAAAGATAAATGTATATAAGTAAATATTGTCCTACTCTGATTTGAGTTTTCCATTGCTCTCCCTGCCAAAATCAGATGTTTTCATAATGAATTTGAAGAGTGAATTTTATGTAGTTGATAAAAGGAATGAAATTCTTCAGCTCAACAGCTAAACTTCTGACAATATAATGAATCTTCTTTTAAAAAGCTTTAAGATATAATTCACATGCCATTAAATGGCTTTTAGTATGTTCACAGTTATGCAACCATCATCACAGTCAGTTTTAGAACATTTTTATCACCCCCAAAATCAGCCCCACATCCCTTAGCAATCATTCCCTAATCTACCCATTGCCCCTAGGCCTAGGCAACCATGAAGCTACTTTCTATCTCTGTAGAAGTGCTTATTCCAGACTATTCATATAAGTGGAATCATGTAACATATAATATAATGGGCCATCTAATTCTATGATTATGTGTACTCATGTACACTCAATATAAAATGAATCCATTCATTCAACAAATATTTAAAGACTCCATGCTATTTGCCAGGCACTATCTTAGGTACCTGGTGATTCAACAGTGAACAAAGCAAATACGTTGCCAGGGTAGAGCTTTCCGTTGAATGAGAAAGACATTAATCAGATAAACACCCACAACAATCTACAAGTGATAATACCTGATATTAAAGAAACATACCATGTGCTAGGAGAACAGATGGGTGAAGCCACTCTTGTCTGGGTTTGGGGAAGGCTTCCCCTAAAAAAGCAACATTGGAGTTCAAATATGGCATGGTCAGTCATTGACTAGGCAAAGAAGAGAATATGGAGAGGAGAAAGAGTTCGTGTGTTCCAAAGGGTTATTAGCTTGTACTAAAGAGCTGAGTAAGTTTGCCTTTGCAACTTAGTGTTATGGCTTTAGGAAATGCCTTTTGGAGCGCTGCATTGACTTTTGCAGCCAAACAGCTAAATATACTTAGTTTATGATTATTTGTAAAGCTATATTGCTAACAGTTCATGTGTCATAAAACATAGAAATTTGTTTTTTATTACCTAGTTACTGGCAATATCAAAATAAAACTTATGGTATACTAGATATTTGGGGCCGAACTTTCAAATTGCTCTAAATTGGTTTGGTCATTCCAACATAAAGAACAGAATACCATGAAACAAATATGCCTAGAAGCATAGAAAGCTGGATATCCGGATGAACCTTAAATACTGCTAACCAGATGTTCTTTGTGTGAACAATTCCTTATGAAAATCTCGATGAGGGCTTTCAACACTTTTCCATTATTATATCTGAACTATGCATTCTTTTAGAGACAAAGGAGGAAATGTTAACCAAATTCATAATTTATTAGCCCACTTTCCAGAGACGCTTACTGTGTTCTGGCATACTGTACAATTCTGACTTTTGATCACTTGCCAAATAATGGAAAATAAATGGCTTGATCATTCTGTTACCTTCAACAGTTGTAAATCAAGATGGCCAGCCTCTCATAGAAGGAAAACTTAAAGAGAAGCAAGTCAGATGGAAGTTCATCAAGAGGTGGAAAACCCGTTATTTTACGTTGGCTGGAAACCAGCTTCTATTTCAAAAAGGAAAGTCTGTAAGTTTTGCTGTCATCTTTTACACTTGCATTATTAAGGTCTTGATCTCTACCAACCAGCTAAACATTTTGCCTTGAGTTGAAACTGATCAGTTTCTCCTTCTCCATTCTACAATAACAGCAATATTTTATTACATATGTCCCCCTTGTCTAGTCTGTTCATTCCTGTTAGTTAGTTCACTGTCCCTTTCCAGTTTATTTGGAAACCTGTTTTAGTTGACTTTAGTTTTCAAAGATGAACTGCAGAGGAATTGCATGGTGGTCTTGACTCAAACACTGTATTTTTTGCTTCCTTGTGGAACACCTACATAAATTTATGACTTATGATATTGACTGATTTTTCTATGATTATATGTTATTTTTAGATGCAGTGGCTCATGCCTGTAGTCTCAACACTCTGGGAGGCTGAGGCAGGAGGATTGCTTGAGTCAGGGGTTCGAGACCTCATCTCCTCACATACTCACATAGCACGACCTCATCTCCTCTCACACACACACAAACACACACAAAACAACTATAGGTTATTTTTGGAGATAGGGGTCCAAAGAAAGGGTCCCAAGAAGGATACAAAGAAGGGGTCCACAATAGGCAGGGAGGGAGAAGGCTGATTTATTTTAAGTACCTTTTATGGTCATCAAAGCTCAGTTCTGATTAGGGAAAAAAATATTACTATCTTCCATTTAATATTCAGCTAATGAATAGAATGTAATTCTAATAGAATAAATATTCACTTAATATCATTTTCAATTTGAATAGGGTGCTCAGTAATTATTCATATTCTGAATTTTCCAGTGATAAATTCCATTCTGTTTAACCAATAATGCAAAGTTAAGTCCTTCTTTTCAAATCAATATTATTATTATTATTATTATTATTATTTTTTTTTTGAGTTGGAGTTTCACTCTGTCGCCCAGACTGGAGTGCAGTGGCCGCTCCCGGCCACCGCAGCCTCGACCTGCTGGGCTCCGGCGATCCTTCCGCCTCAGCCTTCCAAGTAGCCGGAATTACAGGCATGCGCTACCACACCCGGCTGATTTTTTGATTTATTGCAGAGATGAGGTCTTGCTGCCCGGGCGGGTCTCGAACCCGCGGGCTCAGGCAATCCACTCACCCCAGCCTCCCAAAGGCGCGGGATTACAGGCTGAGCCACCGAGCCCGGCTTCAAATCAATATTATTTATCATTAAACTCTGTTCATTCAGAGTCTTGGCCTACCTCATGGCTATTTTGAAAAGTAATCATAACAGCTAGCATTTAAAAAAATACTTATCATGTGCTATCCTGGATTGTCTCAAAAAATCCTATGAGTCCAGCACTACTATTTGTGCCATTTTACAGATGGAGAAACTGAGGCTCAAAGAGACTAATTGACTTGTGAAAGAACAGAGCCAATAAGGTGAAGAAGGGTAAAACTGGAGTCAAGATCAGGCAATGTGACACCAAAGCATGTTCTTAAACAAGTATACGCTATCGTTTCCTATGTATACTCAAAATACAGAGCCAGTGGTGAACTGTATTAATCAGAGTTCTACACAGAAACAGAACCAATAGGATATATATGGGTATATAAGATAATGACTATGGGAATTAGCTCATGAAATTATGGAGGCTGAGAAGTTCCATGATATACTGTCTGCAAGCCGGAGGACCAGGAAAACTGGTGGTGCAATTCAGACTGTGTCCTAAGGCCAGAGAAGCAGAGAAGTCAATAGTGTAACTCCTAGTCCAAGGCCAAAGACCTGAGAACTTGATGGGTAAGGAGGGCCGGGCAGATGTTGGAGTAAGAAATCCCAGAACCAGGAGCTCTGATGTCCAAGGACAAAAGAAAACAGAAGTCTCAGTTCAAAAAGAGAAAGCAAATTCATCTTTCTTGCACCTTTTTGTTATATCCAGATCCCCAATACATTGGATGATGCCCACCCATAATGATAAGAGAGGGGATCTTCTTTACTGAGTCTACTGACACAAATGCTAATTTCTTCCAGAAACACTCCCACAGACACACCCAGGTACAGTTTTACCAGCTCCTGGGCACCCTCATAGTCCAGTCAAGTTGACACATAAAATTAGCCATCACATGAACCAAACTGTGTCTGCATTAATTAAAGATGTTAAATTAGCTAACAATATAATTTATCTGGGCATATGTACTATATCTTTAGAGTCCTCTTTATAAAACTTAATCTGAGCCGGGCTCGGTGGCTCAGCCTGTAATGCCGCGCCTTTGGGAGGCTGAGGTGAGTGGATTGCCTGAGCCCGCGGGTTCGAGACCCGCCTGGGCAGCGAGACCTCATCTCTACAATAAATCAAAAAATCAGCTGGGTGTGGTAGCGCATGCCTGTAATTCTGGCTACTTGGAAGGCTAAGGCGGAAGGATCGCCGGAGCCCAGCAGGTCGAGGCAGCGGTGGCTGGGAGCAGCCACTGCACTCCAGTCTGGGCGACAGAGTGAGACTCCAACTCAAAAAAAAAAAAAACCCAAAACTTAATCTGAACATTTTATTCAACAGGAATCAAGTATGATGTAGCTGAATGATGGCAAATTCTGACCAGTGCTCTTTTCATTAATAAGACTTCCTGTTAGCTTCTTGAATGAAGAATATTTTTGTGACACCTACTTTGAATTCATGTTAGTCTCTTCATCTGTGTGTGTTATAACATATACAAATGGACTTCGCTGTGGCTGAAGATCTGTTTGAAAGGGAAGTAAAATGGCATATTCACATTTATTGGAAATTTAAAGAAGCATTACTTTTTAAGCAGAAGGTCACACTGAAGCATTCTTGAAGTGTTTAAATGGCCATCTGAGTTTCCTGTTTTTATTCAAAAAATCAGGAATAGAAGTGAAAATGTAGCAATTTCTCATATCCCTTAAGACAAAGCAGGGTTAGTCCATAAGAATGTTTTTCCTGAATGCTAATAATGACCTTTATACTTCTTTATTTAGGGCTCTTTAATAAGCTTTAAAGAATAAACTATTTTATAATTAGCCAATTTGTTTGACATCTTTCTCAGGAAATAATGTTTTGACATTCCAGAAATCTGACAAAACATGTGGCTCAAATAGTGGGAAATGACTTAATAGAAGAGGAGCAGCAAAATATCTTTAACCTCCAGGGACACAATAACTACCAGTGGTCAGTAGTCCTGTTGAGGCTTCAGCCATATTATAAAGGGCCTTTCTTTTAAATGAAAGAAATATGCATTTTACAGTGAAAACTGGGGTTGGGCATTGTGGCTCATGCCTATAATCCCAGCACTTTAGGATCTCTTGAGCTTTGGAGTTTGAGACCAGCCTGGGCAACATAGTAAGACCCTATCTCACAAAAAAATTTTAAAAATCAGCCAGGCATGGTGGTGTGCACCTGTAGTCCTAGCTACTAAGGAGGCTGAGTCAGAAGGATCACCTGAGCCCGGAAGGTCCAGGCTGCAGTGAGCCAGGACCATACCACTGCACTCTAGCCACTGCACTCCAGCCTGGGCGACAGAGATCCTAACTCAAAAACAAACAAACAAACAAACAAACAAGCTGAGGTTCACAGATTCTAGTGTAATTTTTCCCTTAGCAATCTTAAGGTCTTGCTCTCCACCAACCAGCCAGGCAACAGTGTCCTTTGACTTTCTGTCTATTCCTAGCTTAGCTGATTCACTGTCCCTCTTTAAAACACTATGGTAATGTTTTATTTTCTTGATGGGCTCATGTATCAGTTTCTGTACTATAGGCTAATTCGGAAAAGTACAATTTTATTACCTTCACATACTCACTATAAATCGAATAAGGCTAATAAAGTATTGTCTAATATAAATATCTTCCAACTTTATCTTGAATGTTCCCTAAAAGAATTTTGAAAAATCTATGTGCCGGGCTTGGTGGTTCAGCCTGTAATCCCGTGCTTTGGGAGGCTGAGGTGAGTGGATTGCCTGAGCCTGGGTCAAGACTCGCCTGGGCAACTTGGTGAGACCTCATCTCCACAATAAATCAAAAATTAGCCGGGCGTGGTAGTGTATGTCTTTAGTTCCAGCTACTTGGAAGGCTGAGGCGGAAGGATTGCCGGAGCCCAGCAGGTTGAGGCTGTGGTGTGCCACTGTACTCTAGTCTGGGTGACAGAGTGAGACTCCAACAAAAAAAAAAAAAAAAGAAAGAAAAATCTATGCAATACCTTGCAGCATTTTAAGTTGCATCAACACTTTTATCATACATTTAAACAGTTGCACAGACTGAATTAAAATACCATAGCACTTTGATACCTAACACCAACTTTTTTTCTGGAGTTGGGCTCTCACTCTGCTGCCCAGGCTAGAGTGCAGTGACACAATCACAGCTCCCTGAAGCCTCATCCTCCTGGGCTCAGGTGATCCTTCCACTTCAGCTTACCAAGTACCTGGGACTACAAGCGCATACTACTGTGCTCAGCTAATTTTTGGATTTTTTTTTTCTCTTTTTTTTTCTAGAGTTGAGATCTCACTATGTTGCCCAGGCTGGTTTCCAACTCCTCCTGGGCTCAAACGATCCTCACACCTCAGCCTCCCAAAGTGCGGGGATTATAGGCATGAGTCACTGTACCCAGCTATATATTTTTAAAAATACGTAAATTAGGCTGGGCACAGTGGCTTATGCCTATAATCCCAGCACTTTGGGAGGCCGAGGTAAGAGGATTGCCTGAGCTCATGGGTTCGAGACCAGCCAGGGCAACTTGGTGGGACCTCATCTCGCTACAATAAATAAAAAATTAGCCGGACATGGTGGTGCATGCCTGTAGTTCCAACTACTTGGAAGGCTGAGGCAGAAGGATCGCCTGACCCCAGCAGGTTGAGGTTGCGGTGGCCGGGAGAGTGCCACTGCCCTCCAGTCTGGGTGACAGAGTGAGACTCCAACTCAAAAAATAAAAATAAAAACATAAATTAGCTCTTTTTTAAATAGAAAAGTCAAGATTATTTCTTTTTTCTTTGAAGTCATAGTTCTAGTCTACCTCTCCTACAGCATTTTATTCTGATTGGCCTATCATTTTTCACTGCAAAACCATTGTATAATTTGAAATTTAATTGTTTTAATGTCTTATGACCATAAGTCTCTAAACATTAAAGTTTTTTGATTAACTTTTTAAACAGTTATATCATTGATGAAAATCCGTAAGTATATCAAAGTTAAAAAATAACTGTTAAACATTAAAAATGGAAATGTTATTGGAAATGCATCTCAGTGAAGTAGATGGGGAGTGATTATGTTGTCTTGGTTGAGGGATACTTGTCTGATGTCAATATTTTGAATTGGTTTTTTTTTTGTTTGGAATTCCTGAGATTTTTTTTTCCCACACTGGATAATACACTGTAGAAAGTGTGGGATGGGAGAGGAATGTACCTTTTCATTGCAAAGTGAAAGAAAAGTGACCCTAAGAGGTGAGGTGGGAAATAAGAATTGGCAAGAGTTTCAACCACAGGTATATTCTCCAGTAGACAAAATGTATTCAGGGAGGTTATGGACCTAAAATTGCTTTAAAGAAATATCTGATCCCTTGAAATTGTTCGGGCTAGCCCAGTGTGATGACCTCGGTGTTGTAGAGATTCTTTGATGCTTTGATAAAAAACAAATGTAATATCACTAAGTATTCCTTCACTTAGTGCTTATAGGCAAACTATCCTTCCAAAGCTGCAGAGAGGTTCAAAAGCAGTTTCATCTACTTAAACATTGGAATCCTGTTTATTCAACTAATAGTTTGGTAGATCCCTTCTCCAAACTAGCAAAAAGGAAAATTCAATTTCCTGCCTCTCAAACTATCTGAAATTATGAGTTAATAGTACTCCAAATTGTACTGCTGCATTTTACTCTAATGTAGTGTTAACATTAATAGAAAATGACAGAAAATTAAAGAACTGGGAATTAAACATTTTTCCCAAATCCCACTTTATAATAATAGTCTATAAATTGGCTATCTTGTGCCAACTCATGATGCTATAACTAAGGCCCAATTGCTTACTCCTTCAGTTGTTCTCATGACTCTTTGAGGCCTTAGCACCCAAAATAACAAGGTTCTTGAGCCACAGAAAGTGAAAGGATTCTGGCTCTTTTAGAAAATTATCTGGTAGCTAGAGACCGTTGTCTACAGTAAGAGCCAGCTCAGCCAAGGCAGGTTGATTGCTTGAGGCCATCAGTTTGAAACCAGCCTGGGTGACACACAGAGACCCTGTCTCTACAAAAAATAAAAAATTAGCCAGGTGTGGTGGCACACACCTGTAGCCCCAGCTACTTGGGAGACTAAGTCAGAAGGATCACTTGAGTCCAGGAGTTCAAGGCTGCAGTGAGTTATTACACTCCAGCCTAGTCGACAGAGCAAGACACTATCTCAAAATTAAAAAATTTAAAGAGTCAGCTCATGTTCTTTCTTTCCCATGCATTTCAGAAAGATGATCCTGATGACTCCCCAATAGAACTCAGCAAAGTACAGAGTGTGAAAGCTGTGGCCAAGAAACGCAGGGACCGCTCTCTCCCTCGGGCTTTCGAAATCTTCACAGACAATAAAACCTATGTCTTCAAGGCCAAGGATGAGAAGAATGCAGAAGAATGGCTCCAGTGCATCAATGTGGCGGTTGCCCAAGCAAAAGAGAGGGAAAGTAGAGAAGTAACCACATATCTGTAGGGATTTAAAAGCCAGCTTCATACACCACAGGCATTGCATATCATTGCCAATGCCAAGAAAAACAGATAAATTCACCAAGTCATTTTGTGTCTTATGAAATACCAGTGGAGTCCCTAAGAAGAAGGGTCTAAAATGGTAGGAGCCTTAGGAAACGTCAAACTCTAACAGTTTTTGTATTAACTGCAGAATTATCTGTGTGAAGCCTACAAAGAAAAAGAACTAAAGTACACCCTCAGATGGTGTGGGGCCAGGAACAGAAAAGTCGCTGATAAAGGAATTCGTGTGGATATGTCATTTAAAACCATAAAAAAGCAACTTTACAAGATGCCTGAGGAAAGACTGGCATGTCTGATGAAAATCACAGTATGTCAAAGGTATTCTTTTTAAAGAAAAAAAAACTATTAGAAAAGTTGAATTCATGTACACTGAGAAAAACCAAATAACTGACTTACAGACATAAAATTACATTATCCTCTCTTAATACAACTGAGGCTAACACGTGGTACAGTGGTTCTCTAGTTAATCCAGTTATGTAATTAAATGTGTCTTTCAGAATTACCATTTAATTATTCCTTTTAGGTTCATATAATCTAAAGTTTAGATACATGGGTATATCGCCTGCCCAAGGTAGTAAGTGCAAGACTGAATAAGCACAGAAAAATTTCTTCATCTTCAAATATGTGCCATCTCCCTTAAACTTTAAGAACTTAAAATTCTATACTTCTGTTCTTTGAATATGACCTTTTAATACCCTCAAGTTACAAATATTTATTGGTTTTGCCATTACTCATATATATTTCTTAATTTAGCTATAGTAGGCAAAATTCTAGAATGACTCCCAATGACCCATACCCTGGTATAATCCTCTTCCCCCTATTGTGGGTGAAATTTGTAACTTGCTTCTAACGAATGGACTATAGTAAATGTGATAGGATCATCTTTTCCATAATTATGTTATGTTATATGGCAAAAGTGAAGAGATTTTGCAGGTGTGTTTAAGGTCGCTAATCAGCTGTTTGAGTTCATCCAAGAGATATCTTGGGCAGGTCTGACCTAATCAGATGAGTCCTTTTAAAGAGGGTCAACAAGTCAAAGACTCTCTCTCCTACTAGTTTTGAATATGCAAGCTGCCACAAGTTCTACAACTACAAGGAAGTGCATTTTGTCAACAACCATGTGATCTTGGAAGAAGACTCTGGGTCTCAGATAAGAGCCCAACCCCAGTCAAGACCTTGACTACAGCTTTGTGAACCTCTGAGCAGAGGACCCAGCTAAACCATGCTTGGACTCCTGGCCCACAGAAACTTTGAGATAATAAATGTATGCTGTTTCAAACACTAAATTTGTGGTAATTTGTTATGCAATGATAAGTAATACAAAAAAGCCAATTAGTACTACATGTATAGGATAACTTTTTCTGTGAAATTTATTTATTATGTCATCTAGTAAAGAGACTTGGAGAAAGATTTTAAGTGGTCAACACCCTGAATTTCCTGCTAACTCCCTAGGATGGGAAATATAAAAGGGGCCATGTTTGAGAAGGAAATTAATTCAATTTTAACAAGTAAAGTTTGACAGTCTTACAAGTCACAGGAGTTATTACACATTGGAAAAAGAGTTCTGGAGGTCAAAGTTTGGGTGCATTGACTATACAGGTAGTCAGCAAAGATGCACAATTAGATGGCATTACCCAGGGAGAATAAGAAGGAAAGAGCATTAATAAGGGCTCCTTGGGACACCAGCATTTAAGTAAAGACAGGCTGGAGTAGCTGATTAGTGTTCAGAGATGATATAGACTACAGACAAAGGGGCTTGATGTCACAAAAGTCTAATTTAAAAAGATTTATCAGGAAAAAAGGAAGACGTCAACAATTTGAAATTCTGAGAAGCTATCACTTAAAATAAAGCCTGACTTTCATCATTAGGAAGCAATTGGTGTCACTGGTAAGAATTTCATTGGAGTCAAATGTGAGTGGGCTGAAGAGTTGATGGGAGGTCAGGAGCTTAAAGCAATGATTGGACTATCCTTTCAACAAGTGGAGGTAAGATGAATGGGATAAGATGGAGAAAGTGTTTTCTGTTGGTTTTTTGAGATATAAAAGAGAAAGGAGTTAAAAATACAGATAGAAAGAGAAAAAAACTTTGATTGAGTAAAGTTTCTAGAAGTTATAGAAAAGGATTAAAACTCCTTTATTCAGAAGCAATTTATTGAGCACTTACTAAGTGACAGGTACTGGGGTTGACCTGAAGACACAAAAGCAGAGACACAGCTTCTGTTCTCAGGGAGTTTAAGGTGTAGTGAAAGAGACATACATACAACCAAAACTTAAGTGCTATGTAGCAAGTGCCTGAATGAAGATATGCACAGGGTCCTGTGGAAACCCAGGAGAAAGCACCATAAGTGACTTTACACTCAGAGTGGGCTCCCTCACTGTTTCCCAGGGATGCCAGAGGAATATGCTCCTCTTAAAGAACTAATAGGACTACTGCGGGCAAGCAAGGAGCAAATGGACACAAATGAGGGAACCACCTTGCAAATGTAGAGGAAGGAAGGAGGGGGAACATGGCCCATGGGCAAAATGGTAAGCATTTTCCTAGGGCTGAAGCATAGGGGGCCTGTGAGGTGCAGAGTGATGCTGAAAAGGCCTGCAGGATGGCAGCATGCAGGACTCAGTTCCATGCCAAGGATTTTAAGCTGTTTCCTTAAGGTGGTGGAGCACCATAAAAAGGTTTTAAGCTGAATTGCATTTAGAAAGATAATTCATGATATAGAGACTGGGTTATAGACATATCAAAAATGGGCTGGACACATTGGCTCATGCCTATAATCCCAGCACTTTGGAAGGTGGAGGAGAGAATTGCCTGAGCCCAGGGATTCAAGACCAGCCTGGGCAACCTGGGGAGACCTCGTCTCTAAAATTAAGAAAAAAAAAATTAACTAGGCATGGCAGTGCACACCTATAGTTCTAGCAACTTGGAAGGCTGTGGCAGAAGGATTGTCCAGGTTCGCAGGTCGAGATTATGGTAGTCATGAGCATGCCACTGCACTTCAGCCTAGGCAACAGAGTGAGACTCCGACTCAAAGAAATTGTAGGAAGAAGAAAGAAGACCATTTGAAGGCTCTTCTAAGGTGGTGAGGACCCAGACTCATGTAGTAGCAGAGGAAATCAACAGAAATTGATAGGGAGGAAAAATATTGAGTTGGTAAAATGGACAGGACACTGGTCGATTGGATGGAGTTGGAATATGGGAATGGAAAAAGTCTCCTGATTCCCAGGTACTTGCTTGGGAAACCTGGTGGATAATGGTGGAATTCACTGAGAGAAAATTCAGAAGTAACAGTTTAAAAGGTGAGGCAAATGGTAAGTTTAATTTTGATATATACATTCAGAATATAGATAGGGGACTCACCTTGAATTAGGAGGCGGCATCTCCTCCTATGAAGTTGGACAGAAAAGGGTGAAAATAGGTATAGTTGCAAAAGATGATCTAAACATTCTTTTAAAACTTACTAGCCCACCCAGGCACAGTGGATCATGCCTATGGTCTCAGCTATTTGGGAGGCTGAAGCAGGAGAATCTCTTGAGCCCAGAAGAGCTATGACTGTGCCACTGCACTCCAGTCTGGGCAACAGGGTAAGACCCCATCTCTAAAAAAATAACAATTAATTAATTTAAATACATAAATAAAAACCTACCAGCCAATTCTTAAGAGTCAATGAATAACGCTAGGTATTTTAATCAATTAGGAAAAACGTAACAAATGATCACAAAGTATTAGGCAACTGCATCAGTTATTAACAATTGAATGCTAACAATGTGCTTGAACCTTTTATAACAAGAGCTTTTGGTAAAGCAATGGGTATGTACCAATTCTTATCTATTTTTTAAAAATTTCAATAATTTTGAGTACAAATGGTTTTTTATGACATGGATGCATTTTGGTGAAGAAGTCTGGGTTTCAAGTATATCCACGACCCCCACTAATGCATGCTGTACCCACTAGGTAACTTTTCATCCCTCTTCTCCTTCCTATCCTCCCCTTCTGAGCCTCCAGTGTCTACTATACCATTCTCCATGCCTTTGCAGATCCTTAGCTTAGCTCTCACAAGTGAGAACATGAGGTGTTGGGTTTTCTACTCCTGTGTTACTTCACTTAGGATGATGGTCTCCAATTCCACTGTACGTTTGGCCAAACAAAGAACAGAATAGCTCTACCAGCTCAATTTGTGGGGAAAGCTCAATTTTACTATTTGCTACAATGTCCTTGTGATTTTTTTTTATTTTTATTTTTTGAGTCAGTGTCTCACTCTGTCACCCAGACTGGAGTGCAGTGGCATGCTCACAACCACCACAGCCTTGACCTGCAGAACTCAGGTGATCCTTCTGCCTCAGTCTTCCAAGTAGCTGGAACTACAGGCGTGCACCACCATGCCCACCTAATTTTTATATATACTGTATATATTGACGTCTCACCAAGTTGCCCAGACTAGTCTCAAACCCCTGGGCTCAGGCAGTCTTCTGCCTCCCAAAGTGCTGGGATTACAGGTGTGAGCCACTGTGCCCAGGTCTTTGTGACTTAATTAACTGGATGCCTCTAATTTAAACACAACTCTCAGTGCCTTTGAACCAGATCTAAAAAGAAGTAAATGTATAAGGTATAAATAATTATCTTTCTAGTTTCATTCCATGATGCAGTAATTCCAAATACAAGTAATTCTCCTAGGTTCAGAATCACACCAGGAATTTCAGAATCATCAGTGTCCTGAGGATATTTCTGGCACTTCCACTCCTATTGCTGACTAGTTTACCACTAACTGGTTTTTCCCAAAAGAGAAGCCCATTCCTGATCCCCATCTAAAAAGAAACCACTTTTCTAAACATGCTTAAACATTTAAAAATGTTGGTATGAGTAAAATTATAATCATGGACAGAAATTCAAGTGGTTTTCATTTTTATTTAATTTTGTTTCTTTTTCCTTCCCAGATAGCATTGAAAACATGAATGTTTATGTATAAGAATTTCATCTGGTTGTTTCTTGGGAACCTAGAATTTAGTAAAAAATAGATGTTCAATATTTTTCTAATACTGAGTTTTCTAGCAAATCCTTGGCTGGTGATGTCAAGGTGCATTTACAGGATCACCTTCAATTTGCATACTTTCCATTTGTGGTGCTGACTTATTCTCAGACATAAACAAAGATTACATGGTTAAGGAAGCATTATTCATTTTAGGGAACAATTGTGGGATGAGGTAAAAGAATACATGAGCTGAATTCACGGTGCATTGCAGAGAAAAACAAAAATACCATGGGTTAAATGCCCATGCAAAGACCTCCAGCCCCCCAAATCTAAATTTTTAGACGAAAAACCAAGAAAAATCCCAGCTGTCATCTTGTTTCAGAATAGGGCCAGTGTGTAGACCCCTTGATACAGTTCCCTCCCAAATATTCTCCTGAAAAAACCAGAGTTGGAAAATCAGGAAGATTTCTAGTGGAGTCTAGGAAAAGCCGCAGAGGCTGTAGATGTGAACACGTAAAGATTCAAGCCCTCACTCTAACAAGACAACCTAAGCAAGTTACTCATCTTCCATCCTTAGATTTGAGATATCCACAGAGTAGAATTGGTGTGAGGTACATATGTCACATAGAAGCATCCAGCAGAGAACCTTTAACTTAATAGGTCCTTGAAAAAGACACCCCAGTTTGTATGTACCATGAAGGTAAAGATCCTCCCAGTGAGAATGCTTGAACCCAGGAATTCAAGGCTCCAGTGAGCTATGATTGAGCCAGTGCACACCAGTCTGTGTGGTGACAGAAAGAGGCCCTGTCTATTAAAAAATAAAAAATCCCCCCAATGAAACTGTGATGTAATGTCTTAATGATAGTTTTATGAATAGTGTTGTTACTTCAAAATGTCTTTTGTCTATTCTGAGGATTTTGGCAGTTTCTCCTGATTCTAGGCACATGGCTTGGTGTGTGATAGCTAATTCTTTTTTTTTTTTTTTTTTTTTCAGTTGGAGTCTCACTCCTTTGCCCAGGCTGGATGGAGTGCAATGTGTGATAGCTAATTCTTCGGTATCTATTTAAACAAGAGAATGAAACATGGTCTTATCTATATGTTAATGTCTTCTCCTTTTCTTAGGTAAAACATTGTGTATTGTTTTGCTAGACTGTGTACAACTGTGGTCACTCCAGTGATGCTGGCTCTTTGGTTTACTAATACCACATTCCATCCACTCCTCTGCTCTGTGCTTTTCTGTGTACATGACAGCTTTTATTCCCAAGTCAAATCATATTATAACCTGTTTAAAACATAGTAAACAGGCCGGGCTTGGTGGCTCAGCCTGTAATCCCGCGCCTTGGGAGGCCAAGGTGAGTGAATTACCTGAGCCCGTGGGTTCGAGACCCGCCTGGGCAACTTGGCGAGACCTCATCTCTACAATAAATCAGAAATTACCCGGGCATGGTAGTACGCGCCTGTAGTTCCAGCTACTTGGAAGGCTGAGGCAGAAGGATCGCCGGAGCCCAGCAGGTCGAGGCTGCGGTGGCCGGGAGTGGCCACTGCACTCCAGTCTGGGCTGCCGGCAGAGTGAGACTCCAACTCAAAAAAAAAAAAAAAAAGACATAGTAAATAGAAATTTATACAGGTAGTGTCAACCATCCACATTGCTCAATGAATGTGACAATACAAAGAGCTAAGACCAAGTTTACACATCAGAAGACAATGATAACCAGTCACAGCCATTCCTGTTGGACAAGGACTAGAAAGCACTGCAGAGTGTAAAACGTACTAATTTCAGAGGTTTCAAAGTGTGGAGGAACAAAATGTAAATTGATGAGCAAAAGAAAGTATTAAGAGTTCCACACCTGGGCTGAGCACGGTGACTCAAACCTGTAATCCCAGCACTTTGGGAGGCTGAGGCTAGAGGGTTGCCTGAGTCCAGGGATTCGAGACCAGCCCAGACAACTTGGCGAGACCTCATCTCTACAATAAATCAAAAATTAACTGGATGTGGTGATGCATGCCTGTAGTTACAGCTGCTTGGAAGGCTGAGGTGGAAGATCACCTGAGCCCAGCAGGACAAGGCTGCAGTGGCTGTGAGCATGCCACTGCACTCCAGTTGGGCAACAGAGTGAGACTCCAACTTAAAAAAAAAAAAGAGTTCCACACCAGTTTGCTTCACAGTAATCAAAACTGTATGCTAAAGTTTTTGTGAACAGTAAAGCATATTGCAAATGTAAGACATTTTAAAATAAAATGGTTAAACTACCCCCACTACATCCAGTCTCAAAGGTGTGAAGTCAGTCATCTCTCTTTTGGCAGGACTAAGGATGACTAATGTCCACACATAAGTCATGTTTCTGGTGCATCTATATTAACTTTCTGTGCTCTCCTTAATCCAAGTCCCTTTCCTTGGCAGGGAAGCTTAGTAGGAAACAGGCCAAGATGGGAGAGATAGAGACAGGGGTCACATGGTGTGTCTTTTATGAAATCTCTCTGCTACAATTTCATACACTCAGAAGAATCTTTTTGTGTTTTCCACTGTTCCACAGACTGGAAGGCTGGGAGGTAAAATTAGGATGGTGTCTAAGGACAAATTCCAGGTTAAGTAGGAGGAGCGTTTCCAGAGAAGGCTTTCAACGTCAATCAAACCAAAGACAAGAGTAGGGAGGCAAAGCTAGAGTCAAGTCGGAAGTTAGAGAAGCAGAAGAGAGCAGAGAGAGGCATAAGGCAGAGTGTGTGGGATGGGCAGCAGCTCCTATGAGTTTCAGAGGAGCAGGACAATCCCCACAGCTAGTCAGAAAAGGTTCTTGCCAGGTGAGGAGGGGTATGTTAACTGCACTTTGATTAAACAGATTTCCATCCCTTCGTGAACACCCTTCTATTACTGGCAAGTGCAAGGCTCTATAGCCATGTGCTTGGCACAGTGCCAACAGGCTCTGCTGATCAGCTTGGCTCCCAGGTTCCACTATGAGAATACCAGCATCGGCAGAAGGTGCTCCATATTAACATCCTTCTCATTCCCCCAAACCCAGTATGTGTTGAATTTGTCTACTTCAAAGAAAACTTTCTAGGAGTATGGGGAGCTGGAAACTCTAGAACTTTCTTTTGCATTTTTCTATAAAATGATAATCAGACACATTGCGTTTATATTGTTCCTTTAAGTTTTTAAGGACAAGCCTTTTCAAAGCTTACTCAAGCCAGGCACTGTGGCTCACCCTGTAATCTCAGTAATTTGGGAGGCAGAGGCAAGAGGACTGCCTGAGCCCATGGGTTTGAGACCAGCTTGGGCAAATTGGCGAGACCTTGTCTCTACAATAAATTTAAAAAATAAAATTAGCTGGGCGTGGTGGTGCAAGCCTGTAGTTCCAGCTAGTTGGAAGGCTGAAGTGGAAGGATCGCCTGAGCCCAGTAGGTCGAGGCTGCGGTGGCCATGAGTGTGCCACTGCACTCCAGCCTGGGCGACAGAGTGAGACTCCGACTCAAATTAAAATAAAGTTTATTCAAAAAAAGTCTTTCCTCTGTCCTTCAATCAATAAAATGATTAGAATTCACTTTGATACTGAGAATCTAGAGGAGTTATAAAGTACTCAAGTAATGTAAAAATGTGAAGTACTCAAACAGATGACAGACTCATTCGTGTCCAGAAATAACAGAGCTTCATGAGACCACATTGGAAATTGAGGGGAAGGGGTGCTAATAATTCTAATATTCTTTTCTTGAATTATTATAGAGTGGTTTTTGTCTTGTTTTATTTTTAACTATCAGTTCACTCACATTAGCATAATATCCATAGTATACATCTATACACATATATGAACATGCATACTATTACATAGGTGTTATGACAACAAAACAACTGTTTTCACATATGCTTTGTAGAAATCCATCCTATTACTACATTATCTTATCTTGGAGTTCTCTCTCTAATGTCTATCCAGCTTTCTCTTTGCCTCCCTCTCAGCTAAGATTTCATATAATCAGAAGAAACTTTTTGTGTGTTCCACTGTTCTTCATGGAGATTTACTTCTACACATCAGATTTCCTTTGGGACTATTCTGTTCCCTCTTAATTTAGAGATATTGTAGTTCGGAGAAAATGGTCTAAATTCCTTTTATCTTAAGAGAGAAAAACAATGATTCTGCTTGCAAAGCTAGCTTAAAACACAAAAATCACACTAAGACCTGTTTTTTAAACCTAAGCCATGGTTTGGAAATGTCTATCTTGGAAAATTAACCAAAATACTGAGGGTATGTGTGCCTGAAGTGCTGGTTTGAGAATGTTTTAATCAGGACTCACTCAAACATTTCATAGAGGAATATTTTGTGCTTCTCCACACAAACACCTCTCATCTACATATTCAGGTTTTGGCATCACTAGAATAGCATCATCTCCTGAAATCCTGCTGTTTTACCATCCTCGGGTGAATACAAATCAAATTCCCCTGCAGCTCATACTGTCACAGTGAGGTTCTAAGCCACTGGCAGAATGTGAGGCAGCCAAGTAAACAAGGCCAAGTACATCTAAGAAAGGACACTCAGCATTTATCGTTCATTTAACAGCATCACAGGCTACTGGAGTTGGAAGAATCTTAGAGCCTGGCAGGCCCCAATCTCCCCTTTCCATGGAGAAGTCATCATCGGATGCCAGCTGTCCAAACTCTTCTAGGGACAGAGAGCCCACAACTGTATCATCAATTCACTTTTTTTTAAAAAAAGATGGGTTCTTACAATGTTGCCCTAATTTTGAGCTCCTGGGCTCAAGTGATCCTTCCGCCTCAGTCTCCCAAGTAGTTGGTACTATAGAAACTTGCCACCACACCCAGCTCCACAGCTTTTTAAAACAGTTTCTGATAATAAAAACATTTATTGTAGAAAACTGAGAAAATGAAAAAAGCTATCAAAATAAAAACTTCTTATAATCATGTAATCATTCAGAACCCAAAAATATCCAAAAGAAGTATTTAAATATAGGTCCCATTAGGTTGCCCATCATTTTTTTTTTTTTTA
This sequence comes from Cephalopachus bancanus, assembly GCA_027257055.1. Classification (NCBI taxonomy): domain Eukaryota; kingdom Metazoa; phylum Chordata; class Mammalia; order Primates; family Tarsiidae; genus Cephalopachus; species Cephalopachus bancanus. The sequence goes on along the minus strand of JAPVLO010000100.1, from coordinate 1,376,253 downwards.
ATTCTGCCTTTCCATAACATCTACCCTTTAATTCAGGTTCTTTCTCCTGCAGCCACATATAATGTCCGCCCTCTCTTCCTCAAGACAATCTTTCACATAGTTTGATTTAGGTATTCATTTAACAAACACCTATTATTAGCCGGGCTCGGTGGCTCAGCCTATAATCCTGTGCCTTTGGGAGACTGAGGTGAGTGGAATGCCTGAGCCTACGGGTTCGAGACCTGCCTGGGCAGTGAGACCTCATCTCTACAATAAATCAAAAAAATCAGCCGGGAGTGGTAGCGCATGCCTGTAATTCCAGCTACTTGGAAGGCTGAGGCGGAAGGATCGTCGGAGCCCAGCAGGTCGAGGCTGCGGTGGCCGGAAGCGGCCACTGCACTCCAGTCTGGGCAACTCAAAAAAACAAACAAACAAACAAAAAACACCTATTAGCCAGACACAGTGATGTGGGCCTATAGTTACAGCTGTTCAGGAGACTGAGGCAGGAAGACTGCTTGAGACCAGAAGTTTGAGACTATAGTGCACTATGATTGCTCCTGTGGAAAGCCACTGCACTCCAGCCTGGTCAAAATAGCAAGACCCCATCTCTAAAAAAACAAACAAACAAAAAATGTTATTGAGCATCCAACATATGCCAGGGCACAAGGAATCAAAGATGACTAATAAATTGTCTGTGCCTTTAAGAAACTTAGTAAATAAGTTTTATGATCTGAATGTTTGTGCCTGTATTCACCCCCCACCAAATTAATATGTTAAAATTTAACCTCTAATGTGGTGGTATTAAGAGGTGGAGCCTTTCAGAGAGCAGTGACTCATGCCTGTAATCTCAGCACTTCAGAAGGCCAAGATGGGAGGATTGCTTGAGCCCAAGAGTTCAAGACCAGCCTGGGCAACATAGCGAGATTTTTGTCTTCACAAAAAATTAGCCAGGTGTGGTGGCACATGCCTGTAATCCAGCTACTCAGGAGGCTGAGGCAGAAGGATCACCTGTGCCCAGGAGGTCAAGGCTGCAGCGAGCCTTGATTATGCCTCTGCATTTCAGCCTGAGCAACAGAGTGAGACCCCAACTAAAAAAAAAAAAAAAAAGGAGTTGGTGCCATGCTTTCATGCAGCTGGTTATGAAAGAGTCAATCAGATTCATGAAGCAGTTTCCCCAGACTAAAAACAAACCGTTGCCCAGAGGAAGAAAAGCTCTCCCAATACTGAGACGCAAGAATGTTTTCCTGGAGGGCCTTTAAAGAGAACACTGTAATATAGCAACAGCAGACTCAGTATCTCCCCAGAACGGCAGCAGCATGTTTCCTATGGGTGTGTGAGGGTACAAACCCTAGCTTACAAATGCAAACATATAATGAATGTAACTTTATTTCCTTACATTTGAGCTTAATTCATGTCTTGAGCCCTGGATTCCATTTCACCTGATGGCAACAAAGCACTCTTAGTCGTTCAAGGGTATATCAGTCAACTCAGTAATCTCCATTTATTCAGGTTTTGCTTAGTCCCCCTTCTCAACAAGTATTCTCCCAAATGTATGCAGATATGCAACAAGATTAACATACAAGTTCTTCAGAGTTATGAATTTTTTAACCTCAAAATCCTGCCTTTTAGGACTTAAAACCCTATTTTCTCAAAGCATTATTTCTACTTTAAGTCTCATCAATCTACTCTGAGATTCAACCGCTTATAATTCACTGTTACTTCTCTCTCATTTCTTTTCAACATTCCTTTTCTGAGGTGAGAGTGCCTCCTGCCTAATTTGAATGAAAGGGCAGAAGGGGGATGGGGGAAAGGGACAAGGGTGCTACAGGAAATAAATAACAAAGAATTTATTAAAAGCACATGGGTTAACAGATTGTTACTTTAAAAAAATAATAAGAACATTCCTCAGTGAAAACCAGTAGCACAACACTAGTGTATAGAACAAATGAAAGTAATTGGGGTCAGGGCTTAAAATAGTATGGCCCAGACAGCATTTGGTAAGTCACAAATAAGGCAGGAACATATTTTAGAGCAGAGGAATGAAGAGACGGTTCAACTTTCCAGTAATCTTTCACAAGGCTCATCCAAGTGGAATCAGGATTCTTCATTGTATATAGAATATTTCCATATTTTGGATCTGCTTCAAAACAGCAGTGGGTTATAAAGGTTTTGTCTTTGTTATTTGTTTTAAATAAAAGCACCTGAGAAAAATGTGATGTCTCCCAAAATGAAAACGTCATTATGAAAATGATTTTGGTATTTGTATTTTGGTCTCTGCCACCATGAACTAAACTGAAGCTCAACCAGTTGATTTTAAATTTTAAGCCACTGGAAAGGACAGGCTCAGGGGGGATATGTGGACATTCAGAGGCTGCTGAGGTTATAGTGACAGGATCAGAGCCAAGTAGGTCCACTTCAGGAGGGAAGTTTAAGAGAGCAAAGAGCCCCCTGAAGATGGAACTGAAATAGATACGCAGAGTTCTGTCTGCAGAGAATGCTGAAAACAGAGAGAGATGGAACTGATGGTCTGGAACACTGAGGGAGCAGGACACAGTTGGAGAGGGGATATTAACAGATGCTTTCTGTAATTGAGATGGATGCCTTGGGGACATCATCAGTGAGTTCTGGTAGGCATTAAACCTAAGGAAAACAAGGGAACCCATATTACAGGATTTTTTTTTTTTTTTTGGTGCTATTAAGGAGAATTACATTGTTACTGTGAAGTTAGTCTCTGACTTGATATCTACATGCTAAAATTCCAGTCATCTGTATGACTGCTTAATTTCACAAAAACATGATTATAGATAGGCTACTCTTTACTGTGAAATTCTTCAGATTAGAAAGAGCTATAGGCCAGACATGGTGGCTCAAGCCTGTAATCCCAGCACTTTGGGAGGCTGAGGTGAGAGGATTGCCTGAGCCCACGGATTCGAGAACAGCCCGGGCAACATGGTGAGACCTTGTCTCTACAATAAATCAAAAATTAGCCGGGCATGGTAGTACACACCTGTAGTTCCAGCTATTTGGATGGCTGAGGCAGAAGGATCGCTGGTGTACAGCAGGTGGATGCTGGGGTGGCCGTGAGCATGCCATTGCACTTTTGCCTGGGCAACATAGTAAGACTCCAACTCCAAAAAAAAAAAAAAGAGCTATAAAGAATAATGTAATAAGCTCCTTACACCTACCACTCAGCTTAAGAAAAAAAGCATTACAAGTGCATCTGAACCCTGCTATGTATTTTCTCCCCAAATGTGATTCCTTCCCTGTCTCACACGGGTAACTACTCTCCTGAATGGGGTAATTATTATTCAAATATATTTTTATACATGCTTATTATTCATATGTCTTCAAAATACATAGTATTATTTTATATATATTTAAATTTCACATTAATAGCATAATACTATATGAATCTTTCTCTATGTTCAAGTCTCATTTTTGCAAGGTTATCTTTTTCTTTATTTATTTTTTTTTTTTTTTGAGTTGGAGTCCCACTCTGTCACCCCGACTGGAGTGCAGTGGCCGGGAGCTCGACCTGCTGGACTCCGGCGATCCTTCTGCCTCCGCCTTCCAAGTAACTGAAACTACAGGTGCACGCTACCACGCCTGGCTAATTTTTTTATTTATTGTAGAGATGAGGTCTCGCCAAGTTGCCCAGGCGGGTCTCGAACCCGCAGGCTCAGGCAATCCACTCACCTCGGCCTCCCAACGCGCGGGATTACAGGCTCAGCCACCGAGTCCAGCTGCAAGGTTATCTTGATATATTTATCTCTAGCTGATTTTCAGTCCTGTATGCAATTCCCTTGTGTACCATTCAATTTTTTGTTCACTTTCTGGGGGAATGATTGTTTCTGATCTTTGCAATGACAAAAAAAATATGTTGCTATGAAAACACTAGTTTTTTTGTATACAAAGTCAAATTTTTTTTGGCTAACAATTTTCAATGTGTGGCTCATGTACCCTAATGGGCCCAAGACCCTTTCAGGCAATTCATGAAGTCAATCAAACCCATTTTCATAACAAAAAGAAGATACAATTTGCCCTTTTCACTGTGTTGACTGACATTTGCACTGATGGTGCAGAAGCAACAGTCAGTAAACTGCTGGAATCTTAGCACAAGTCAAGGCAGTGACACTAAGCAATACTAGTAGTGATTGAATTCTTCACCACTGTGCACTAATGGTTTAAAAATATCACTAAAGAATGTCAGTTTTATTAAATTTTAACTTTTATATAATCATCTATTTAAGATTCTATATAATAAAATCGGAAGTAAACACAAAGTACTTCTGTTACATGACAAAGTACAATGATAATCTCAAGAAAAAGCATTTGTGATTGTGTGAGTTGTAAGATGAACTAACCACTTGTTTTTCACAGAACATCATTTTTATTCATAAAGATGACTGGTAAACTGTGATTAGTAAATGCTTTGGTATTTGGCAGGCATTTTCTCAAAAATGAACAACATGATCAGGCACAGTGGCTCATGTCTATAATCACAGCATTTTTGGGAAGCTGAGGCAGGAGGATTGCTTGAGCCCAGGAGTTCAAGATCAGTCTAGGCAACATAGTGAGACTTCATCTCTACAAAAAAAATTTCAAACCAGCAAGGAGTGGCAATGGATGCCTTTAGTCCTATCTAATTAGGAGGCTGAGGTAGGATTGCCTGAGTCCTAGAGGTTGAGGTTGCAGTGAGTCATCAGCCTAAGCAACAGAGACCCCGACTCAAAAAACATAAAAAATAAAATTGGCATGAGCCTGCCACTCCAAAGAAAATTGACAGTATTGTTGTTGATGACAAAATGTGTTTTCAAAAAAAACTAGAAGTTTAGAAAATGTGAATTTAACACTTTGAGCTTTACAGTTTCTCAATACTTTATGATTTCTCAGATGAGATAGGTGGCGATTTTTTGATACTGTTTAATATAAAGATAGCAACATTTTGAAAATCTGTATAATTCAATAAACCAATATTTTCCAAACGACCAGTGCAAAATGTTACAAAATTATGTGCGGGTAAAAGTCCACTCAGGGCAGAAGATAAACTATGGATTTTAATTTAACAGAGTATTAAAAAGTTAATTGATATGGTTTCAAATTAACCTTTAAGAAGCTATTACATAGTTTGGGTACAGTGGCAAAGAAGAATAGCCACAATTATCTGAAAAGGCTATTAAAATTCTCCTCCCTTTTCCAATTCCACATTTGTGTGTGTCAGCTCTCTTCATGTACTTCAGTCAAAACAATAACCACGATAGACTAAATGCAAAAATGGAATCCAGCTGTCTTCCATTAAGCTGAGTATATTTATAGAAATGTAAAAATAATGCCACTCTTTTCACCAAATTTTTGTTTTGGAAAATATAACTACTTTACAAAATATGTTATTAGTGTTAACATGTAATGGGTTTATTGTTGCTTCTTAATGACATAAATTAATGTATTTTTAATTTCCCAACTGTATTTTCTAATATGGCAAGTATCACTAGATACAACTCACACCAACAAAAGCTCTTTGGCATCCTCAACAATTTTTTAAAATTTACAAGGATCCTCGGACCAAAGAGTTTAAGAACTGCTGGATATATATTCTAGGATATACTCAAGAATGAATGTTCTATAATAATTTACCTTCATTAAATGTTTCAAAAATTATTCTCCAACATGACTGCATCAATTTAAACTTCCACTTACCATGGATGAGAAAGTCTTGCTCACATCTTTGTCAACAATTTGGAATTATTTGAGTATTTTTTAAATATATGATAGGTGCCCAACTGATGTTGTTATATTCCTCTGGTTACTAGTACTTTTCACTTTCTTTTTTTTTTCCCATGAGGCAGAGTCTCACTCTGTTGCACAGGCTGGAGTGCAGTGGTATGCTGCTCATAACCACCGCAACCTCAACCTGCTGGGCTCAGGCGATCTTTCTGCCTCAGCCTTCCAAGTAGCTGGATCTACAGGCATGCACCACCATGCCCAGCTAATTTTTTTTATTTATTGTAGAGACAAATTCTCACCAGATTGCCCAGGCTGGTCTTGAACCCACGGGCTCAGGCAATCCTAATCCTCTAGCCTCAGTCTCTCAAAGTGCTGGGATTCTAGGTATGAGCCACGGCATCTAGCTACTTTTCACTTTCCATGTATTTATTTGTTCTACAGATTTTCTCTTCTTTGAAATTCCTGTTTAAATATCTTTGCACATTCCTCTATTAAGTTGTTTGGTTTTTTGCATCAGTTTTTTTTTTGAATTGTAGTCTCACTCTGTCACCCAGACTGGAGTGCAGTGGCCACTCCCAGCCACCGCAGCCTCAACTTGCTGGGCTCCGGCGATCCTTCCGCCTCAGCCTTCCAAGTAGCCAGAATTACAGGCGCGTGCTATCACGCCCGGCTAATTTTTTGATTTATTGTAGAGATGAGGTCTCACCAAGTTGCCCAGGCGGGTCTCGAACCTGCGGACTCAGGCAATTCACTTACCTCAGCCTCCCAAAGGCGTGGGATTACAGGCTGAGCCACCAAGCCCAGCTTTGCATCAGTTTTTAGGGGATCCTTACATTTCCCAAGCATGGATCTTTGGTTTCTCTTTTTATTCACTTTTTAACTTGGGGGAGGTGATTTACATACAATAAGATTTACATATAACACAAGTTCAGTTCATGAGTTTTGACAACTGTATAAGCTTAAATTATCAACACCTGAAATATATAAAATATTAGTATCATCCCAGAAAGCTCCTCATGCCCCTCCCCAGAGGCACCATCGTAGATTATATTGACTTCTTCTGTAACTTCACATAAATTAGATCACATAGTATGAATTCCTCTGTCTGGCTTCTTTCTCTCAGCATAACATGTTTTTGTTTTTGTTTTTGAGTCAGAGTCTCACTCTGTCGCCCAGGCTGGAGTGCAGTAGCATGCTCATGGCCACCCCAGCGTCGACCTGCTGGGCTTAGGTGATGCTTTTGCCTCAGCCTTCCAAGTAGCTGGAACTACAGGCGTGTGACCATACCTGGTTAATTTTTTGATATATTGTAGAGACAAGGTCTCACCAAGTTGCCCAGGCTGGTCTCGAACCCATGGGCTCAGGCAATCCTCTTGCCTCAGCTTCCCAAAGTGCTGGGATTACAGGTTTGAGCCACCGTGCCCAGCCCTCAGCATATTTTTGAAAGTCATCCATGTGATTATGAGTATTGGTAGCTCATTCTTTTTTATTGCATTGTACAAATATGCCACAAGTTCTTTACCCATTCTCCAGCAAATAGACATTTGGGTTGTTTCTAGTTTTTGACTATTGCTAGTAAGACTGCAATGAATATTACCGTACAAATTTTTTTGCGACATGTTTTCGTTCCTTTTGGGTAAAATACCTAGGAATGGAATGAAACACCCTCTAAAGGTATGTTTGGACTACACGTCATATCTTCCATATCTTTTATTCTATATTTAATTTTTTTCATCTTTTTGTATTATATTCTACATAATCTCCTTAGCATAATCTCCCAATTCACTCATTCTTTCTCCAACTATGTCCTGCTGTTTATCCCATACACCAAGTTTTCATCTCTCTGGTTATATTTTAATTTCTAGAATTTCTACTTGGTTCTTTTCTTGAACCTTCCAGGAACTTTTTTTGTGTGTGTGTGTGTGTGTGTCAGTCTTCCTCTGTTGCCCAGGCTGGAGTGCAGTGGCATGCTCACGGCCACCGTAGCCTTCACCTGCTGGGTTCAGGCAATCCTTCTGCTTCAGCCTTCCAAGTAGCTAGAACTACAGGCGTGCACCACCATGCCCAGCTAACTTTTTTATTTTATTATGAAGACAAGATCTCACCATGTTGTCCAGCCTAGTCTCAAACTTGTGGGTTTAGGCAATACTCTCACCTCTGCCTCCCAAAGTGCTGGGATTACAGGCATGAGTCACTGTGCCCGGCTGAATCTTTCAGGAACTTTTAATAGTACCTTATTCCTTTCTCTTATTGCTTAATCCATATCTTGCTGTTTTAATTACTTAAAATATCTTATTCTCAATATTTTTATTTTCTGAACTTATGGGGGCTCTAATCACATTGCTTCTTGTTCATATTAGCTCTCACTTCTTAGTGGCTTATTTTCTCATGTGTTCATAGTTTTGTTTGTGAGTTCATGTTGGTGAGGTTTACCTATAAGATTCATGCTGTGAGGGCTACCTAGATTACCTATATACATATATATAGAATTTTGTGTGTGTGAATTAACTGCCTTCCACCCCATTCCAAATCTGGGGATAAAGAGTGAGGCTTAGAGCCTTACAGCAGGAAGGTATGCACAAGAGGCAGGTCCCCTATCCTGGAAGCCTTATCATTGATGGGCAGGGAAAGGGGAACAGTGAGGAAACCAAGATGTCACTTCTATGGTGCTAAGGCCCAGGATAGTAACTGATCCCAACTCTGAGCCCTGGATCTCTGCTCTAATCTGGATCCTCTGGGAGGCCAGAGAGATTTCTTTGAAGGAAGAATGGAATCCTGGCATCTGGCCTTTTTGGAGGAAGAAGGGGGCTCCTATGCTTGAGTGTGGGAGGGAGAAGCCCATGTGCTCTCCTGTACTCCCCTATCCCTTTCTCCCATCTCTAACAGAATCACCACTTCCCACCTTCACTGGGCTGCCTCAAAGCAAGAAATGACCAAATAACTTTATGAGGGAGTCTTGGGAGCCAGCAAGGCAGGGAGATTTGGGTGGGCTCCCATGACTGCCAAGAGAAGCCTTTTCATTTTCTTGTTCTGCCAGATGGTGGAAGTGCTATCAAACTAAAACTACTTCATGTTAATATCTTAAACTGGCATTTCTGACCACTCAAACTGTATGAATTAATCCTCAGAACCATGTATGGGCAGAATCTGAGTTCTTTTTTCTAACCAGAACCCAGGGGTTTGAAACAGACAACTCCACTTGCCATTCCCTTTGGCCCAAGTATCTTCTTTCTGGTGGTATCACCTTCGAAGGGCCCTGGTCATTATACAGAGACTCAGTTCTATCTCCCCACCTTGCATGGCTCAAAGGCTTGCCTCCTGTCCCCACATGTCAGAAACCCAAACCTCTTGATCACCTAGATAACCAAAAGCAGGACTGGGGACTAGTATCTGCACCACCTCACCACTTTTTGTGTCTCCTGTTTGCTTGTGAGCTCAATATTTTATTTTATTTTTTGAGTTGGAGTCTCACTCTGTCGCCCAGACTGGAGTGCAGTGGCACACTCCCGGCCACCGCAGCCTCGATCTGCTGGGCTCTGGCGATCCTTCTGCCTCAGCCTTCCAAGTAGCTGGAACTATAGGCGCGCACTACCATGCCCGGCTAGCACTCAATATTTTAAAGAATATATGTTATGTTTGTTTCATCATTTCTAGGTGTTTTGTACTGAAAAAATTTCCAGGGTATCTAGTCTGTTATGACGACAAAAACAAAAGCCCACGAGCTGTTAACTTCCTCCTACTAAAGCCACCAATGACTATTCTAACTTTCTCCAAGTTGGAGATCAACTGCCTTGTGGTTAGAAAAGGGATGCTGTAAAATTAACAGACACTACAGAGAAATCTCCCTCATATCTGAAAAGTTCTTCCAAATCCTTTTGCTTTATCAGACTCTAAGAGTTCCTTGATTACTTAAAAAGTTCATGAATGTGAATTTCTTGTGAGAACATTCCAGAAGTTTAATTAGGAACAGCAAAATATGGAGTCATTTGAAATGATCCAGGTAGGTCTCAAATGGGCTCCATGTTCTCTCAGTGTTAGCACACACTTACTATTTGTTTGTTTGTCTGTTTGTTTAATTAGAGAGTGGGTCTTGCGGTGTCACCCAGGCTAGAGTGCAGTGGCACGATCATAGCTCACTGCCGCCTTGACCTTCTGGGCTCAAGCAATCCTCCTACTTCAGTCTCCAGAGTAGCTAGGACTACACACCACTGCACCTGGTTTTGTTTTGCTTTGTTTTTGTAGAGATGAGATCTCACATTTTGTTGCCCAGGTTGGTCTTGAACTCCTGTGCTCAAGTGATCCTCCTGCTTGGCCTCCCAAAGTGCTGGGAATACAGGTATGAGGCACCGCTCCTAGCCTTGTTTTGTTAATTAATTGAAATAGCTGAGTGATAAAAATTTAAAACTTAGACTTGCTCAAAAAGACACAATTTTCCTAGTGACTAACTTTTAGGTAGGATGTGTGAAAGAAAATATTACTAGTTTGGAGAAATTACAACCAGTTGAACTTGCTGGTTTAGCAGCATACTGTTGGACTGAGGAAGAAGATGGTTCATCATTTTCCCTGTAATCTCCAGCCCCCACATGAAGTGCTTTCTTATTTCTTGCCTATTGTTTGAAAACCAAAACATCTGTGTTAAATGCCTTTTACTGAATGGCAAATAAGAGAACAAGCATAAACAAGTAGTCAGAGAAAATGTTTTTTAGAATCCCCAGCCATTTCCACAGGGCTGGAGAATAAGATGAAGCTACTCAAGACACAAATACACCATGTCAGTGTCTACCTCCTGATATGAAGGAAGAGCCCTGTGAGGATTAAATACTCAGATTTAAAGCCTATCTATCCCAGACCTTACCTGCACACAATTTACTTATGTAGCAAATCCTCACACATACCTCGTACCACTAAAATAAAAATTTTTAAGATGAAGCAACTTGCCCTACACCACTTGCAAGTTAAGGGCAATGAAACTCAGTTACCCAGGCCTTAGTCAAAGGGCCCAACAGCCAAAATCTTCCAAGCAAAAAATAAGCAAAAGCAACAAAATAAACCAGAGTTAACAAAAATTATTGCAAATAAAATTTTATATATATAATTATATATAATTTTTTATATCAATATTTTTTATTTTGATATTGTGGGGTACAGTTAAGGGTTAGGTATACAAATATGCTTTGTTCAGGCACCCTTGTTGATAAGGGGTGTCTCCCCATCCCCAGACAGATATTGACTACAGTTAATCCCACCTCCCTTCCCCTCCCCCCCATAGTTTCCCACCACTGTCAGTCTTTTTTTATAGTATTATGGTGGATGTTCAAGGTCCGCTATATGAGTGAGAACATGTGATACTCAGATCTTTGTTTCTGTGAGAGGTCACTCAGTATTATTGACTCTAGTTCCAACCAGGTTGCTGCAAAGTTCATGATTTTGTTCTCTTTTATGGCTGCGTAGTATTCCATTGTGTATAATTTATATATAATTTAACTTGCATATTTTATATATATTATACGTAGCATATATATCGAGATACTAAGATCTAGATCTCACTTTGTTACCCAGGCTGGAGTGCAATGGCACCATCACGGTTCACCACAGTCTCGACTTCTTGGGCTCAGGTGATCCTTCTGCTTCAGCCTCCCGAGAGCTGAGACTACAGGTGCATGCCACCACGCCTAGGTAATTTTTTTGAGTTTTTGTAGAGACAATATCTCAGTATGTTGCCTAGGTTGGTCTCAAACTCCTGAGCTCAAGCAGTTCTCCCTTCTTGACCTCCCAAAGTGCTGTGATTACAGGTGTGAGCCATGATGCCTAGCCAAAATTTTTTATATATATATATTATTTTTTTTTTTTTTTTTGAGTTGGAGTCTCACTCTGTCACCCAGACTGGAGTGCAGTGGCCGCTCCCGGCCACCGCAGCCTCGACCTGCTGGGCTCTGGTGATCCTTCCGCCCCAGCCTTCCAAGTAGCTGGAACTACAGGCGCACGCTACCACACCCAGCTAATTTTTTGATTTATTGTAGAGATGAGGTCTCGCCAAGTTGCCCAGGCGGGTCTCGAACCTGCAGGCTCAGGCAATCTACTCACCTCGGCCTCCCAAAGTGTGGGATTACAGGTTGAGCCACCGAGATCGGCCAAAATTATATATTTTTTACCATTTTCATGAGAAAACTCACTTCTGACAAAAGTATTGGGTTTCTTTCTTTTGCTTTATAGCATGATGTTCTTGTTCTTTTTTAAAATCTCGTAAGAATTTCTCAACAATCTTCATGTTCCTTAAATCATACTAAAGCCAAGGACATTCTGATAGGCTAGATTTATTTAGAATACTGAGGCAATTTCTACACATTCCATTTCCCTAATTTTTTGAGGAGTTACTAGATGTTTAAGCTTGTAATTAATCCTAAAACCTTTCTGATTTTTGTTTGCTCTGAAAAAAAAAAACTGATTCAGATTGCAATGACAGACTATTAGACATGCCTTGGAATTTATATAAGAAACGAATGAGTTATTACAAAAATAATTCAGATTTGTATGTTAGGGGCTGCCAAAGCAAATAAACTTAAGATTCAAAGATGTTTTTAATAAAGAATATTTTTAAAGCTGTGTAAGAGGTATCCAAAATAAGAGTATTTTATTAAATAACATTTTCAGAGTCAGAATTCAAACCAGGCACTGGAAGTGAACTCAGCAGGTAGACAGGTAGTTGTTTTCTTAAATAAGTACTACGTACTCAGGGGACACAACTTGAAAGAATTATAATTATAAATTCAATTTTTACCCATAAGTTTAAAGAATAGTCCTCACATTTTTACAAACTAAGATATTTTAATACCTGGAAATATTAATTCTGAGCTAAATTAAAATTGGTGTTACTTGTTATCCATGTGGTAAAGGGAACTTCTGTAAAGCCAGTGAACTCAAGAGATACCGAGCAGCTCTAGTTGAAGAGATACTTTACTCAGCTGCTTTTTCCTTCTGGCCCTTGAGCGAGCAGTTGTCCTGATCTCTCCAGAGTGGACCCTTACCTGGACTTTTAAATTTAATTTAATTTTTTGAAAGACAGGGTCTCGTTCTGTCACCCAGGCTGAAGTGCAGTGGCACAATCATGGCTCACTGCAGCCTTGACCTCCTGGGTTCAGACAATTCTTCTGCCTCAGCCTCCCGAGTAACTGGGATTACAGGTATATGCCACCATGCCCAGCTAATTGTAGGCTAGGCGCAGTGGCTCACACCTATAATCCTAGCACTTTGGGAGGCCGAGGTGAGAGGACTGCCTGAGCCCATGGGTTTGAGACCAGCCTGGACAACTTGGCGAGACCTCGTCTCTACAATAAATCAAAATATTAGCTGGGCATGGTGGCATGCGCCTGTAGTTCCAGCTACTTGGAAAGTTGAGGTGGAAGGATCGCCTGAGCCTAGCAGGTTGAGGCTGTGGTGGCCATGAGCGTGCCACTACCCTCCAGCCTGGGTAACAGAGTGAGACTCTGACTCAAAAAAAAAAATCTGTAGAGATAAAAGTGTTGCCTAGGCTAATCTTGAACTCCTGGCCTCTAGCAGTCTTCCTGCCTTGGCCTCCCACAGTGCTGGGATTACAGGTGTGAGCCACCACACTCCACCATAGATTATTGAAACAGCCTCTCAATTTGTCTTCTTGTACCTCCTCCATCATCAGCAGATTAATTTTCCTAAAATGTCAGTTTAATAGTAGTGCTCTCTTACTCAAAGCTCACAGACACCCTCTTTTCCCTCCCATTGTCTACAAGATGATGTAAAACTCCTCAGTTTTCCATTCAAAGTCCGCCATATCCTGATAGTAATCCATCTTTCCAATTTTATTTTCCAACCAAAATCTTCCAGATTAAAAACTGTGTCTAATTCATCTTTGCATCTTCAATATCTATCACAATATCAGTCAATAAATAAAACCAAACTGAAGCAATCTGGCTGAACTACTTCCACAATTACAGGTATTTGTTCACTGAATGCCAAATTCATTCTTCATTCAATGCATGTCACTGATTAATATTTATTGCCAAAGTGCCTGAAACTGCATGAGCACTATAAATATACAATATTTAACAAGTGAGTGAATTAGTCAGGATAAGTCAATGTATGCTGTGGTAACAAACAATCTCAAAATTTCTGTGACTGTACATACAGTTTATCACTGGAAAAATGAGTTTTAGTGAACCTACCTTTATGAGGCATCTTGTCATCCCTGCATGCTTCACTCATATGGATGTCCATATCAAAATATAGACCAGGCGTGGTGGCTTATGCCTATAATCCCAGCATTTTGAGAGATCAAGGTAAGAGGACTGCTTGAGCCCAGGAGTTCAAGACCAGCTTGAGCAATATAGCGAGACCTCGTTTCTATAAAAAAAATTTAAAAATTAGCTGGGTATGGTGGCACATGCCTGTAGTCCCAGGTACTCAGGTGGCTGAGGCAGGAAGATCCCTTTTTGCTCAGGATGTTGAAGCTGCAGTGAGCTGTGATTGTGCCACTGCACCCCACCCTGGGTGACAATGCAAGATCTCATCTCTAAAAAAACATGAAGTAAATATTGAAAGCAAACTTGTGAAGCAGCATATTAGTCAGTGACTTACACAATAAGCATGCATCTATCCTCATATGGGTCTGCAAGGGGGCTGGGCTCAGGGGTCAGGCTGAATTTGAGGCTTAGGTTGGGTCCAGGTGTGCGCAGCAGGTCTCTTTTCCAGGCCAGGCTGAAGTGGCTGCAGCTTCCTATGGCATGTTTTTCTCACAATGATGAAGTAGAGGTGGGTGGGTGCAGAGTCTGCAGTGCCTCTGAAGGCCTTGGCTCAGAATTAACACTGATACCTTTGCCCACATCCCATTGGCCAAAGGAGGTCACATGGCAAAAGCAAAACATCAATAGGATACAAAAAGAGAATCTTCCCTCAGTGGGAAGTGCTTCAAATTCCCATGGCCAAGGACAAGAACATATCATTTTACTATAGGATGGAGAGAAGAACTGGGTACGATAATCTTGAGTACTGCAGGTAGAATAAGACTTCTTAACACTATTAAGAATCAAAGACTTCATAGTCAAGTGATTTACGTTTCATATGTATGAAATTTTTACATTATACATGATATAATCCATTTAAAACCTCAGAAACTCTCTAGACTTCTGGGTTCAAAATGATTAGTCAGTAACCTGAACCCCCTATCCACACCTTTTTAAATCTCCTAAACCTGTATTGAACCATTGTTTTGTATTTCTGAATTGAACACAAGCTAGGTCTCTGAAAGACAACCCTTTCTTTCCTAACTTAGCTGACTAAGTGCTTGGAAAAACTCCCTGTTTAAGATCCTTGAGCTCCATAAATTTAAAAGGACTCATGTTTCCTGAGGCAAGTTGTTTTAGTTCAAATAGTTCCAGAATGGAGTCTGTTAGGCTAGGCTATGGTACAGGGGGTGTGTGCGGGATGGGAGGACAGGGACTGACTTACAAGGGATGTTGCAAATGATTGCCTTAAAATAAGGGGCATGAGGCAGTGACTGCCAAAGTCCTCTAAGCTGTTATCAGACACAATTCTGTCAAAGATCTTAAAGATTCAAACAAAAAGAAAAGAAATAGGAGGAAAAAAGGTTTTCTTTGAAGTCTCAGAGTTGTTTGCTTCTGAAAGCAAAAGCGCTACTCTTGCACCTTAGCAGAGCTCCCTCCCTATTGATTCATCTCTTGATTGCTTTTCTATCTTCTCAGAACTTGAATGGGGGTCTCATTCAGTGGTCAGTAATCTTTCTTCTTGACTGTTTCCAGAGAACTTGCCTTTTTCACCCTTGTTCACAGTTTCCTTCAGTTTCTTTTGATCCTGTTATTCGATGCTCTTTACTATTGTTGAATCTGTTAAACTATATTCAGAGTCTGTTTAATATTTCTAAACACATATGTGCATTCATTTAGAGAAAAAGTGAGATGTCTTTTGAAAGACATGCTGAATCACTAAACATATTGTTGGGTATTTTGGTCATCTTTTCTTTTTAGTCAGAAATTTTTGCCTCTTGGATTCTGTGTATTCTGCAGAAGTACTTCATTGTTATAATCCCTTCAAACTCTGTCTTCATATTATCAAGTAAGTACAAAACATCCCATCTCTTTTTTTGTCTGTGAATTTATGAGGCAATTCCAGAATCATAGCTTTCATCAAGGCCCTGCAATTCTTCCACATTGTGATTAGGAAGAATCCTAGGCTGAAATCATGGACTAATGCAGGGTCAAGCAAGTCAGAGACAGAAAGCCTATATTTTATTCTATAATATTGCCCAAGAAAATTGACTGGGCCAGTTATTCACACCTGTAATCCCAGCACTTTGGGAGACTGAGATAAGAGGATTGCTTGAGGCAAGGAGTTTATTATAAGCCTATGTAACACAACAAGACTCTATCTCTACAAAATAAAAATAAAATAAAGAAGAAAATGATTTGTCTTCTTATGTTTTAAAAGAAATAGAAAGGAATGAGATTGTGGACATTTGTAAGTCTTTTGACTGTGGGTTTATTTACCTTGATTTAACCTGATTTTGTTACCATTTTTTACGAAAAAAAGTAAATAATTGACCACATGGACTTATTTTTTTTAATTCAGTGTACTATTTAGATATTAAAATTCTCAAAGTCACTGGATTTTCTAACTCTGTTGATTATTTGAGATGCTTACCATATTAAGAATTTGCATGGGCTGGGCATAGTGGCTCATACCTATAATCCCAGCACTTTGGGAGGCCAAGGCGAGAGGATTGCTTGAGTCCAAGAGTTCAGGACCAGACTGGGCAACATAGTGAGACCCTCTTTCTACAAAATAATAAAAAACAAAAAATTAGCCGGGCTCGGTAGCTCAGCCTGTAATCCCACGCCTTTGGGAGGCTGAGGTGAGTGGATTGCCTGAGCCCGCGGGTTCGAGACCCGCCTGGGCAGCGAGACCTCATTTCTACAATAAATCAAAAAAAATCAGCCAGGCATGGTAGCGCATGCCTGTAATTCCGACTACTTGGAAGGCTGAGGTGGAAGGATTGCCGGAGCCCAGCAGGTCAAGGCTGCAGTGGCCGGAAGCGGCCACTGTACTCCAGTCTAGGCAACAGATTGAGACTCCAACTCAAAAAAACAAAAAACAAAAAATTAGCCAGGCATGGTACAGTGTACCTGTAGTCCTAGCTACTTGGGAGCCTGAGTTATGAGGATCTCTTGAGCCCAGAAGATTGAGGCTCCAGTGAGCCATGATCATGCCACTGCACGCCAGTCTGGGTGACAAAGTGAGACCCTGACAAAAAGAAAAAAAGAAAAAGTAAAAAAGAATTTGCATGAATAAGTTTGTTACTTAGCTCCCCGAGCCACCCCAGCACCCGGTATCCCTTTACCTAAGTGGAAATAATTTTTCCTCTTCTATTGTCTTCCTCTGGGCATAACTCCTTGAAGGTAGATATATTATATTCAATTAATTTCCAGCATAATATCCTAGGACAACTTTATTAACTCAGTGGTTATTCAATTAATAATAATTAAATGCATTTTTTCAGACTCAATCACTGATCACTTGGTAGTAATTACCTCAACAGAACCACAAAACGGAGTCAGAAGTAACTGTTTGACTTCATCTGGATTAAATTAATAGGGTTTACAGTGCAATTCAATGGATAATGACAAGGATAAATGCCTGTGGGGCAAAACTGCATGAAATGATTAAAGGGAGCGATACTGACCTTTATTTTAAACTATAATAACTTTACAATCTAGTCTCTTCACCAATGATTGTAAATTCCCAATATTTTCCAATCCTTCTGGGCATATTAAAAAGGAAAGATTGTATATTAAAAAAGACTTCCCTTCTGGCCCCCAAATAAGAATATAAATAAGGAATCTGAGTCTAATTATCCAGCATTACATTAGTCCCCTAAGAAAAAAGTAAATGTAAATTTTAACATTTACTTTAACATTTAACATTTTAGTCTGTTTAGAAAACCTAGAGAAAGCTTCATTTCTCATTAGTATAGAAAAGAGGTATATGGTGTCTTGCTATTTCTACCAAATTTTAGAATTTAAAATAAACCTTACTCTTCTTTTCCTCTTCCTCCTCCTTGTTCCCTTTCCTTTCCCTCCCTTCCAAACAATATAGTCCTAAAGCCAAGAATTGGGGCAGAGTAAGAGAGACATCTTTCCTCAGTGGAGACAACCATAGTGGCCCAGCACAGGGTTTCAGAGCTCAAATAAAGCAAGACAATTACTCCCCAGGATGGCTGCTCCACAAAGTGTCCCAGACTGAGCTGGGTACAAAGAGTGTCCACAAAAGGGGACAATCTGCAGGCTGCCAGACCTCAAACACCATAAGGGAGGCATCCAGGCATGGGGAGTTCCCAGCACAGAGAGTTGAAGCCAATGGTGTAACTCTCAGGCCTTCACACTAGGCCTGAGAACCCTCTGGGCTGCTGGTACAAGTCCCAGAGTCCAAAGGTTGGAAAACCCAGAGTTCTCGCATCCAAGGACAGGAGGATGTTCCAGCTCCAGTGTCGAAAGGGAATTTACCTTTCCTCTGCCTCTTCATTCTTATCTGATTGTATGATGTCTGCCCACATTGAGGGTGGGTCTTCCTAGTCTATTGACTCACAGAGACACACCCAAAAGTCATGCTTTAACCAGCTATCTAGGTATCCTTACAAGAGTGTCAAGGTTGTGGAAGTCAAAGAAAAACTGAGGACTTCTTCCAGATAGAACAAAACTAAAACGACAACTAAATGTGTTATGTCATTCTGAACTGAATTCTTTTGTTATATAGCACCAAATAGGGATGACAAGCAAACTTAAACAAGGTCTGAGGATAAGAAGTTAGCAATAGGCCGGGCACAGTGACTCACACCTGTAATCCCAGAGCTTTGTGAGGCCATAGTAGCAGGATCGCTTGAGGCCAGGAATTTGAGACTAGCCTGAGCAACACAACGAGACCTCTTCTCTGTTAAAAATGTTTGTTTTTTTTTAATTCACCAGGCATGGTGGTGTATGCCTGAAGTCCCAGCGACTTGAGAGTCTGAGGCTGGAGGATCGCTTGAACCCAGGAGTTGGAGGCTGCAGTGAGCTGTG
Source organism: Cephalopachus bancanus (assembly GCA_027257055.1). Classification (NCBI taxonomy): domain Eukaryota; kingdom Metazoa; phylum Chordata; class Mammalia; order Primates; family Tarsiidae; genus Cephalopachus; species Cephalopachus bancanus. The sequence goes on along the minus strand of JAPVLO010000100.1, from coordinate 1,357,453 downwards.
AGCTGATTGCACTGACTGCATTCCAGCCTAAGCAATAGTCCTGACCCTTAAAAAAAAAAAAAAGAAGTTATCGATATATCAGTGTCCATTTCCTGATTTTGATGGTTATACTTGATTATATAGGAGAGTGTACTTTTAGGAAAATGCACACTAAAGTATTAGAGGTGATGAGATATCAGTCAACAAATTACTGTCAAATTCTCAGGAAAACAGAAAGTTTTATCCTACTCATTGGCACGTCCAATGACTTCCATCTTTCAATAGCATTACTTTTATAAAACTCTTTTTTCTTTTTATTAGTCTTAACCATTTCATTTTCCACCACTTTTTATAAAACATTAATGGCAAAATATGATAAAACATTTGAACTCTTTCCACAACACTCCCCATTGGCAGTGATGGCTGTGCTGGCCACAGTAAAGGGCTGATGACTCATTTAGACCTTTTCAAAAAGTTTAGTGTTGTTCCAAATTTTGATATATACAAATATATTAAAAATAAAATAAGGCTGGGCTCGGCTCAGCCTGTAATCCCAGCACTTTGGGAGACTGAGTCGAGTGGATTGCCTGCGCCCACAGGTTCGAGACCCGCCTGGGCAACTTGGCCAGACCTCATCTCTACAATAAATCCAAAATTAGCCAGGCATAGTAGTGCATGCCTGTAGTTCCGGCTACTTGGAAGGCTGAGGCAGAAGGACCACCTGAGTCCAACAGGTTGAGGCTACAGTGGCTGTGAGCATGCCACTGCACTCCAGCCTGGGTGACTAAGTGAGACTCTGACTCAAAAAAAAACCCAAAAAAACAAAAAACTCATCATTCAGTTTGAATTGTTTCCACTTTTAATTTCCATACTTGCAATATTATGCAGAATGCCTCTGGAACTTCTCAAGGGTAGAAGCTGCATCTCCATCTTTGCATCCCCAGAGAGCCTGGAACACACAGGCACTCAGTCGTGCTGCCTGCACTGAGAATGGACACATCCTTAGCAGCCTCCATATTCATAGTTCCAGTTGATGCTACTTTTCCCCATCAGTTTTAATGATGCTTCTAGGAAATAAATTAAAATGGCAATGCCTCTAAGCAAGATTTCTCCCCCTTCTCTATAGCCTCAATTCACATCCCATTTAACTTTGTCCCATCCCCCAAAATTAAATAATGGCAGCACATATCCTAAACGATAAAAGCCTCTATTTTGCATACAACTTAGTCATTTTGTTATGATCAATGATTAAATTTTATTTTTAGGCCATTTGTTTCTACCCTGTCCATCGTCTTATACACAGCATCCTCTATTTTCCTACATAAATTATACTTTATGGCCCTTACCCTAACTATAGTACGGCACACTCTGAATTTTTTCCTTGGCGTCCGAATGAACATTCTGAGCCATGATGTGGGAAGCTACCTGTGGCCAATCAGCCCCTCACTGTGACCAGCACAGTCATCGCTGCCAATGGGGAATGTTGTGGAAAGAGTTCAACTGTTTTATTTTGTCATTAATGTTTTATAAAAAGTGGTGGAAAATGAAATGGTTAAGACTAGTAAAAAAAATGAGTTTCATAAAAGTAATACTATTGAGAGAAAGATGGAAATTATTGGATGTGCCAAAAACTGAAGATCTTTACCCTTACTCAGATGTTCGCTGGACTTAATCCACGTAACAGCATGTTCTGCTTTGGGGGTGGGGGAGATCAAAATTAAAGAACATATGTGATACATTAGGGGGCCGGACATGATGGCTTACATCTGTAATCCCAGCACTTTGGGAGGCTGAGGTGGGAGGATTGCTTGAGTCCAGGAGTTCGAGACAAGCCTGGACAACACAGTAAGACCTTATCTCTACAAAAAAAAAAAAAAAATCAAAAAATTAGCCAGGCATGTTGGTACACATGTAGTTTCACTACTTGGGAGGTTGAGGCAGAAAGATCACCTGAGCCCAGAAGGTTGAGGCTCCAGTGAGTTATGATCATGCCACCACATTCCAGCCTGAACATCAGAGTAAGACTTCAACACATATACACACACACACAAATATATCTTCAAAGACTGTGTTTAAGTTAGCATAATTAGACTTACCTTTTAATATATGCTTGAACTTTAATTTTCATACATGCTTTCAGGAAGACCATATGCACATGCTTATGCACGTGCACACACATATTAAGTAATAGATTGCCTATAAGTTTCAAGAGGGACAAAGTCCAGGGTTGTCATTTTCAGTAGCCATGACTGGGGTGGGAGGGACTGCTAGACATCCTGGACGTGGCCAAGACAAGCACCCTAACCTTAGCGTGATGCTGGAAATCATAGACCTTCTTGCCACCCCCATAAATCTCATGAATGAATGTCCAGGAGAAAGGATCACCTTTTTTGGGCATGGTCCTGGCTAAAGTCAAGATTGTCATAGATTTTTATGTAAGTTTTTCACTTAAGATGTGGGGTACAATTCACACTTAGGTATAAGATTCAAACTTTTTTTTTTTTTTTTTAGTCAGCGTCTCATTCTGTCGCCCAGGCTGGAGGGAAGTGTCATGATCACAGCTACTGCAGCCTTGATCACCTAAGCTTAGGTGATCCTTCCACCTCAGCCTCCTGAGTAGCTGGAACTATAGGCATGCACCATCACACCTAGCTAAGTTTTTTTTTTATTTATTGCAAAGATGAGGTCTCACTATGTTATCCAGCTTGGTCTCAAACTCCTGGGCTCAGGTAACCCTCACACCTCCACCTCCCAAAGTGCTGGGATTACAGACATGAGCCAGCCACCATATCTGGCCTTAACTCAGTTCTAAAGGCTGCATCTTACCTTTCTTTTTATACTTTACCCAGTTATTTTAACATAAAATATCTAGAATATGGGTCAATTAAAGGTGGAGGAAAAAGTAGAGGAGGAGGAGGGAGATAAAGAGGAACAATACAAAAAGGAACAAGATAAGAGAAAGAAAAAGAAAAGGAAAGTGGTTTGGAGTGGAGGAAAAGAAGAGAGAATTGCTGATAAGAAAAATAACAGAAAAGAAGGCTGCCACTTGCTTGGAGGCACACAGATTTGACTTCGTGACCTCTAGATCCAGGCACCAATTTGTAGTGACCTTTCTAATTTCTCCTCTTTTTTCCTCTACTTATCTTGCAATATTAAAGGATAAGAACATGTGGTCAGAGCCCCAGTGACTGGTTTCTTGTCCAATTTCCAAGCCACCAGTGTTAGTTAACAAGGACAATGATATTTGCACTTGTGTAGTGCATCCACTTTCTGAAGCACCAGCACTTGGGGCACATTTTTTCCTTTGTGAAAACTGAGACCTAATTGATTTTAATAAAAACCAAAACCAAACAAAGTTGGTGGGTGGATATGGGTGTTTGAACACTAGACTTTCTCTCAGGTCTCTAGCCTTAAACTCAAAGCTATCGGTTTTGTGTTTTTTATCCCATTCCACAGATTATTTATTTGTGTTCAAGTAAATAAAAACCCAATCATTTTACTTAATCATATGTAGAGAAACTATCAAGCCAGTTTCTATGGCCGTGGCTAGGTAACCCTCATAAAATGAAGAAATTAAGCCACTGCATACACCATACACATAAAGACATACGCTATATAACATGCCAAAAAGTTATTTCTGGATGGTGAGATTTTAGGCCATTTGTCTGTTCTTGTATTTCTAAATCTCCTACAATGAATGCATATAACTTTTATAAATAAATGTGTTTTTTTAAGAGTCTAGGACAAACAGGAAAAATGCATGAATTAAAAAAAAAAACACCTTAATCTCATCCCTCTTTCCCTAATACACATACCAGAAGTTATAGAAGTGATATTCAAATAAACAGCATCAAATGACAGTCATCAAAATTAACAATAACAATAACTCAGTGAAAGTTTTATTTACTTCTAAGATAAAAAAAATATATGCAATTCTTCCAATTATACCTTGGCTATACATCAGTTGCCAAAGCATTGTTGCCTACTTTATTTTTTTTTATTTTTTATTTTTTTGAGATGGAGTCTCACTCTGTCACCTAGACTGGAGTGCAGAAGCCGCTCCCGGCCACCGCAGCCTCGACCTGCTGGACTCCAGCGATCCTTCTGCCTCAGCCTTCCAAGTAGCTGGAACTACAGGCGCATGCTACCACACTCAGCTAATTTTTGATTTATTGTAGAGATGAGGTCTCGCCAAGTTGCCCAGGCGGGTCTCAAACCCGCGAGCTCAGGCAATCCACTCACCTCAGCCTCCCAAAGTGCTGGAATTACAGGCTGAGCCACCGAGCCCGGCCTGTTACCTATTTTAATCTAGAAAAACAATAATCTTTTGCTCTTCTTCCTATTCAGAGATTCCTGAGTCATGGTAAACAATAAGCAGCTCCACAACCAGGCACAGGGCCTCATGCCTGTAATCCCAACACTTAGAAAGGCCAAGGCAGGAGGATCGCTTGAGCCTAGGAGAGTTCAGGACCAGCCTGGGCAACCCAGTGAGACCTCTTCTCTACAAAAATCTAAAACAGCTGGACCTGGACATGGTGGCACTTGCCTGTAATCTCAGGTACTCAGGAGGATGAGGCAGAAGGATCACCTGAGTCCAGATGGTAGACACTTCGGTGATCCATTCTACTGCACTCCAGCCTGGGTGACAGTGAGACTCAAACTCAAAAAAAAAAGCAGCCCCACAAATAAAAACTGGCTATCTCTGGAGGATCAGTGTCAGCCCAGAGGGTACACAGCATTGTGGAGCAGCCAAATAAAACACATTCCTGTTTTTACTGCTGAGGTCTTTGTTATTTTACAACCCCTTCTCTATGAAAAATTCCCTGCTGGTCTTCTTAGTATCAGGAATGGTTTTGCTACTTCTAAGTCAGTTGTGGGCCTGTATCTTTCCCGTATGAGCTACTGGGAGGTTTAGAGCAGACTTTGAGCCAACATGAGCAAAGAGACCCATCCTTACAGCACACAGTTCATGTATAATTTTACTTCTACTCTCATCTGCACCTTCCTATCCTCAGGTAGAATTCTGGAATGCTCAACCCTTTGTTTTCCATTTTATGAATTTTTTCATATTATGTGTATTTTGGTAAATAATCGTAAATCCTTTTTGGGATAAGAAGAGCCACAAATAATAAATGCACACATGCATACACACACATATATTCTAACTATGAATATGTGAATCACTGATCTATGGCTGTGTCAGTTCTTCGTTTTTCACACTGTGTCTTCCTACCACAAATAACACTCAACATATAATTTAAATATACTACCCTAAATTCTTGTCCTTTATAATCTCTCCAGGTCATAAGTCTTAATATGCCATAAACAATCAGTGGTAAAGTCATTTACATCCAAAGTAACTGCTCCATGATCTGAATTCAGCCATATGATCCCTTTGGCCTGCTAGACTGATTCGCACCTCTTAGTATGTTTGCAGAATTTGCTAGATTGCCCTCAGGGGAAATAGAAATATTCCCTCCCTCTCAAGGTACTCTCTGACTATATAAGTACTGATGGTTTGTTTCCAAGTTGATGGGAGGGGAATCACGAGGGGAAGAGGGAGGGGGGAAGGGAGGGAGACAGAAAGAAAGAATAATTGTGCCATAATTCTAACTAGCTGATCGTACAAGGACATGTGCAACTACTTCCAGTTTTTTGAAAAAGAAAATCAGATTCCAGTTTGGTAAATACAGCATGTTTGCCATATTAGGGAATCAGTGAATGCTGACATGGGGCTGACAGCAGGGAGATCACATTCTCTCAAAAGATTTCAAACAGAAACAAACAAACAAAAATATGTATGCATGTGTGTGAAATAAAGTAGGGTCAGGGGAAAAAAGGACCACAGAGTCAGTTAAAATTTACAGTAATGCAAAACCCTACTTTTGATTAGCAATAAAATAAGGAAGATTTCCAGCTGGCTATTCATGAAAAAATGTTTTCTAAGAAAAATATCGTTTTGATTTTTTAAGTTCTGGTGCGTTACTCCTACATAGAGCTAACACTAGATAGATTAATTTCTAACCAATCATCACTTGCAGCAAGTATGTTTTCAAAATGACTCAGCTCACAGGGAATATAAAATTTTGATCCCAATCAGCTCCTTGAGAAGTGGCTTAGGAAAGATTCCAAGGGAAACTGCCTTGAAAGCTTTTTTTTGGTGAAGTCTGTCCCTGAAATCAGAGCTCTAGGACAGGTAGTACAGAATGAAATCTCAGAGCTAGGCAGAAAGGTTCCTGAGCTTTCACAAAACTTCAATAGGCACAACGAAACCATATTTCCTAGAATCATAAACAACAAGGCACAGAGAGAAACTGGAATCCTAGAAATAACATTCAGACATTCAAAGAAATTGTTAAAAAATATATTCCAGGAAACTGTCTAAAGATATTTTATACAAAAATTTCACAACTTGCCCACTAAGCACAGAATGAAGTAAGTTTAAAATTCCTCTAACAATTAGAAGCCACTGGTTATGTACATAAAGAAGGTGGTGGGATCATTAAATCACAAGGCCCAGGCACATAGTTCAAGTGATTTTCACCCTTTACGTGGAGAAGGTTATACAAGTATTTGCTGCACTACTACTGTGTGCTCAGCCCCATTCTAGACCCAAAGGATGCAGATTTAAATAAAATCCTATCCTGTAGGGCATTAGTCTAGAGAAAAAGGAAGAAGTTAACCAGCAATTAAAATATAGTAAGAAGAAATATAACATAGTGGCTAAGAATATAAACTTAGAAGTGAGATCTGAATTCAAAACCTGGCTCTGGTTTATGGCTTGTATTGACTATGTGACTTTAAGAAAGTTGTTTAATTTCTGTTTTCAAAGAAACACACACACACACACACACACACACACACACACACACACACACACACATATACACATATACCTACATGCATACATACGCATAAATGAGTCTCTCCTTCATATGGTTGCTGTGAGAATTAAAATATGTTCATCAATTAGAACATTGCCTTGACCTTAGTACGTACTATATGTGTTTGTTAAATAACCTAATAGTCAGGCACAGTGGCTCACTCCTGAAATCCCAGTACTTTGGGAGGCCAAGGCAGGAGGATCACTTGAGCCCAGGAGTTTGAGACCAGTCTGGGCAACACAGAGAGACCTCGTCTCTACAGAAAAAAAATTTTTTTAATTAGGTAGGTGTGGTGGTGTGTATCTGTAATCCCAGCTACTCAGAAGGCTGAGGTGAAAGGATCACTTGAGCCCAGGAGGTGAAGGCTATGGTGAGCCATGATCATACCACTGCACTCCAGCCTATGCAACAGAGTGAGACACAAACTCAAAAAAAGTAAATAAGCAAATAAATAACCAAATAATAAAATATAAACAAGGTCCATAAGATAGCATGCCTGGCAGTGAGGATTAAAAAGAGGCATATCCACCAGGCAGAGAATGCCTGGAACAGCCCAACAGAGGATGCCATGCTGAGTGGAACAGGATCTATATTAGATTCATAGGAACAAGTCCAAATTAACCAGGTGCGGTGGGTGAGAGAGGTGGTGTTCCTTAAACTCTTCCCCCAAGTAGATTCAAAATGCCAGATGAAACCAACTAAAAATGGGAACAGAGTTCTACACAATTTATAGGGGAAAACATTTTTTTATAGGGGAAAACATTTTTTTTTTTTAGTTGGAGTCACTGTGTCACCCAGGATGGAGTGCAGAGGCACAATCACAGTTCTTCGCAGCCTCAACTTTCTGGCTTCAGGCAATCTTCTCACTTCAGCCTCCCAAGTAGCTGGGACTACATCCGTGAACCACCATGCATGGCTAATTTTTTTGATTTTTGCAGAATCAAAGTCTCACTATGTTGTGTAGGCTGGACTCAAACTCCTGGGCTCAAGCAATCCTCCCACCCGGGCTTCCCAAAGTGCTAGGATTACAGACATGAGCCACTGCACCCGGCCAGAAAAAATTTCTTGTAGTTCTTGTAGATTGAAGATTCAAGAGGATTTTTGCATCCTATTCCCTACTGTTACTATGTGTGTTTCGCAATAAAAATTTTTATTTCTCACCACTGAGTAAAACTGCTGTTGAGGCAGGTGTGCCCTGCCTCTCCTGGGGTAGGCAGCCCTGATCTAGGAAGCAAGGGAGCAGAGGGATTAGAGGATGCATAGCTATGGAGTTATCAGAAAGGGCAACACACTCAGGGTCAGGGTTAGGTGTTAAAGCTAACTTAAGTGTCAGTGGTGAGGGAGTAAGTGACAGGACTTCCTGGAAAATGCCACTCAGACTACACCAGGAGATGATTCCATGGCAGGAAAGCTCAGGGAACTGCTGCAGGGAGCAAAGCAAAAGAGCCTATCAGAAATAAGGATGCAGGTTTGATATGAAACATTAATTCAATATATTGGGTTGATGCATAAGCTCATAGCATTTTCACTTGCCCATGGAATGCAAATGTAACACAATGGTTGACTGATCACGGTTCATCACATATGCCAGTTCTAGGGTTGACTGATGTACATCATAGTTTAAAGCATTTAAACAGTCTTCAGCAAAGCCCAGTGGTCTTCCTGAGAGCATGAAGAATCACTCAGGTCAAAGGGGCCATCCTTGAAATGACAAAACCATTTTCTTGTTGTGCTTTCCCTGATGTCATTCTCCTCGTACATAGCACAAATGTTTCAAGTCACCTCCACTGCATTTACTCCTGTTAAACTCAAACAAAAGAATATGCCAGAAATATTTGATTTTTTCCACTTGACACTCCATCTTCTTTAGCCCACAAATAGCATTAACTTTCTTCAAGTCTACAAAATGCAAGGCATATTCACAAGTACAATATTGTCACTTCAAGTGACAGATGACAAATGATAAACTCACAACATCATAGTATTGCCATGCCAAAAACAAATGCTATGAACTTATGTATCAACCTAATATTTGCTTTTTGTTAACAAGAGTAAATCACATAAAAATGAACACATCCTTGGAACAATATTAATAAATTTATATTTTTATTTTGATATATGCAATCATGAGAACATAAACTGTGACACTGTCTTTAACCAAGTATTTCCTTTTTAAATTTTTATCAAAAAGAATATGAATATAGGTGATGTTTCAGACATAATGGTGTCTTTCTTTTAAAACAACTTTCTTAAATATTCCAGATATTAAGCATATTCTATTTTTTCAACTCTGCCACCTTTTTCTATAATTAAAAGTCTCTCCAGGCTAGGCGTGGTGGCTCACACCTGTAATCCCAGCACTTTGGAAGGTGGAGGCAGGAGGAATGCTTGAGCCCAGGAATTCAAGACCAGCCTGGGCAACATAGCAAGATCATGTCTCTACAAAAATATTTAAAAATTAGCCAGGCATGGTGATGTACAGCCATAGTCCAAGTACTCGGGAAGCTGAAGTAGAAGGATCACCTGAGCCCAGGAGGTTGAAGCTGCAGTGAGTCATGATCACTCCAGTCTGGGCAACAGAATGAGACATTGACTCCAAAAAAAAAGTATCTCCAATATTCTTGAGGTGAAGGTGGTAGGGAGGAACTGTGTTCAATAACACATATGCTAATGCAATATTACCAGAAAACACATTTAAAAAATTAAATGAGCATCCTCTCCAAAACTGGCAAACAAAAGTAAGAGATCTCTAAACTTTTTTCAGAAAATTCAATTCTGTGACATTCTTTGGATGTTTCTAAAGTGGTCCAGGGAAGACTTCTTAGCTGTCAGGATATAGCCTGATACACAAGAAAGGTAATTGGTGAATTTCCACTGAATCCAGTGGGACTTTCTCTGACTTTTTCTACTCTGCTTAAAGAAATACACACAGAAAATATCCACATTTATACATGAAGTAAGCAAAACTGTACTAGAAAGGACCCTCTACTTCCAAAAGGAGTTCCTCCTCAATCTCTTATTACTTCTGATGTCATTATATATACTTGATTTCTATACTTTTTTTTTTTTTTTTTTGAGTTGGAGTCTCACTCTGTCACCCAGACTGGAGTGCAGTGGCCGCTCCCAGCCACCGCAGCCTCAACCTGCTGGGCTCCGGCGATCCTTCCACTTCAGCCTTCCAAGTAGCTGGAACTATAGGCATGCGCTACCACGCCTGGCTAGTTTTTTTATTTATTGTAGAGATGAGGTCTCGCCAAGTTGCCCAGGCGGGTCTCGAACCCGCGGGTTTAGGCAATCCACTCACCTCAGCCTCCCAAAGGCTAGGGATTACAGGCTGAGCCACTGAGCCCAGCTGATTTCTATACTTCTTACCAACTACTAGCCTCACCTAGCACTAAACCATGCTAGATGCTTTGTCCTATTGCTTCAATCCTGTGGAAATCCAGTTCCACTTATATAAAACCAGAACTATAATAGCAGTGCTATTTCTTTAAAAATGTCCAAGATACTTAGACCCAATTTGTTTTTAAAATGTGAATACTATAGCGGTGGGTGTGCTATGACATGATTTCTTGGATCGCCAAGATAAGTGCACTGTTTGATACTCATTTCTTTTGCATTTACAACACTGCTCTCCCCAACCTCAGTCCAGTTTTCCAGAACTGTATGATATGTCCCACCTCAGTGCTGACTAATCATGCTCATGACACCTCAAATGTGATGTCACTTCTGATCTGCCTACAGTAAAAGAAAAGACATATCTACATGTCAGAAGAGACAGGAGGACTCAAGGTAAGTGAACTGTACCTGTGTCATATTTTTCATGATGATAATATATCCTTTTTGTGATTTAATGATTTTGTGGGCTTGGGTTTTGGCCAATGTATGCCTCTAAATGTGTGTGATCCTAGCACAGGCATATCATCTTTACTTTCCAAGTCTGATGTAACTGCAGTAGTGTTAGAGGCAGAATCTGCCCCATCTTCCTCCTGCACTCTGCTCTTTTCATTTTCTTTCACAATACATCCATCTCTCCAGTCCTCTCTCTAAGGGTTGCATGCATTATAATTAGTGAGTTAACAGACAGTCAGAAAATAAGTGGACAAACTTGAGAACTAAAGCACATACCAGACCATTATCTTTTCATTTTGAGTAAGGGAATTAATGAAAACAAAAGAATTAATGGAAGGAAACAAGGCAAAAGTCAAATAAATTAAACAAGGTGGGTATTTAAAGAAAATATTTTCTAAAAGCAAGTTATCCTCCAATTAAGCATCAACTATATAATCTGCTACCAAAGTAATGCACCCAAACAAACAAACAAAAATAAAACATTATTTCTAATCTCACCACTTCCCAGTTTTGAGGCAAATTCTCCAAGAAGAGAACAGTCAATTAAATAAAGGATTCAATGCTAACTCACTTTTGCCTCCAATGAATAGTTCAGAATTTTATATATAAAATTACCTAAATAATTAGCTCAAACTTTCACGTTATTTTACACCTGTAACACATTTTTTTTTTTTTAGTTGGAGTCTCACTCTGTCATCCAGGTTGGAGTGCAGTAGCACACTTGTTGCTATATCCTGACAACTAAGAAGTCTTCCCTGGACCACTTTAGAAACCTCTACCTGCTGGGCTCAGGCGATCCTTCTGCCTCAGTCTTCCAAGTAGCTAGAACTACAGGTGCATGCTACCACACCTGGCTAATTTTTTTATTTATTGTAGAGATGAAGTCTCACCAAGTTGCCCAGGTTGGTCTCGAACCCATGAGCTCTAGCAATTCTCTCACCTTGGTCTCACAAAGTGCTGGGATTATAGGTGTCAGCCACTGCGCCTGGCCTTATAACACATTCTTAAGCACAGCTTTACTTTTCTATTCTTTATGTAAAAACAAAATAATGTACTTGGTCTTTCAAAATACCTTTCACTTTGTCCAAAAATTTCAACATAGCATCAAGAAAGCCTTTAAACTACAGCTATAATTTTGTGCCTGAGATCATGAATACTAAAGTATTTGATAATATTCTCAAACAGGCATATCTCTAGGTAGTCTTTGACAGTGAAAGATGCCCTCAGTACAACTAATCCAATCAGTGTAAATACTTTTTTTTTTTTCAGTCAGAGTCTCATTTTGTTGCCCAGGCTGGACTACAGTAGCATGCTCCCAGCCACCGCAGCCTGTACCTGCTGGGCTCAGGCTATTCTTCCACCTCAACCTTCCAAGTAGCTGGAACCACAGGCGCAAGCCACCACACTCAGCTAATTTCTTTGATTTATTGTAGAGACAAGTTCTCACCATGTTGCCCAGACTGGTCTCAAACTCCTGAGCTCAGGTAATCCTCTCAGCTTCACCTCTCAAAGTGCTGGGATTACAGGCATGCACCATGCCTGGCCAGCACATACTATTTCCAAGCCTTAAAGTGGACCATAAATTCAAAATTTAACAATATATTTTAGAAATTCTAGACCTCTTTCTCCTACTTTTCTACACAGAAGAAAATCCTTTTTTAAAATTTATTTCCCAGAAAATTATAATTTCTTTCTTCTCATCTCCTCTTAATTGTATCGTATTTTCCCACTGTCTTATATAGAAATTTAATCTTTCAGAATTCCGTTTGTCCCACATGGCTGAATGGAATGTTCAGTACTTTTGTATATTATGCCTCATTAGACAAGTAATCAGCCAAAATACTGTTTTATTTTTTCATTTTTTTTTTAGAGATGGGATTCTCGCTGTGTCACCCAAGCTGAAGTGCAGTGGTGCAATTGTAGATCACTGTAAACTCAAATTTCTGTGCTCAAGCTGGGACCATAAGCATGCACCACCACACCCAGCTAATTTTTTATATATTTTTTTTATAGAGATGGGGATCCCGCTATGTTGCCCAGGCTGATCTCAAACTCCTGGCCCCAAGTAGTCTCCTTGCCTCAGCCTTCCAAAGAACTAGGATTACAAGTATGAACCACCATACCTGAGCTAAACTTTTAATAAACCAAATTTCAAAATAGTCACTAACAGTGAATATTTTACTTTGAAAATAGACTATCCAAAAAAAAATCATATAAGACTAATATCTTCTGTGTCATATAACAGCCAATACTGAAAAGGTAGTGAGATCCAAGTCTGAAGGCGTCCAAAGAACTCGGCAGACAGTTGAAATCATTGTGACCAACATAAGTAAAATGTGACCTTTTATTTAAGCAAATAGTCTGAAGAAATCAGTATAAAGTGGTTAGACTCATAAATATACGAGCCAAGCACTGTTTGTAGTGCTTGCTAATCCTACTCTAGGCTAATTAACTGAAGACATACCTGGCAAATCCAAGACGAAAGATGATTAAAGAACACCGAAGGAAAGCTTACAGACACCTGTGAGAAAAGAATAAAGACGCTAGGATTATTCCACCTAGGAAAGAAGAACCTGAAGGCCGATTTCATAGCAAACTTCAGTTTAAAATGGCTGTTAAGGAGGTCAGAGACAGACTTGCTCTCCAATGAGACAAAAACAGGAAAGGATGTCATACATTTCAACATCAGGGAATATACACAAGACAGACTTTATAATAATGGGAGTCTGTTCAACGTTAGCCTGGATGACCGCTGTGTGAAAAGTGTGAGACCCCCAAGGTCCCTGGTCCTGAAACCCATCCCAACACACAAAGAATCATAAAGCAAATCCAAAAGAGCAGAACAGGAATGCATTTCTCAACAGGTGACCTGAAGAGATCAGGAAGGTGTCAAATGAGCAAGAGTTTCTGGCTATCCCTCTGTTTTCCCCAAAAGTTCATTCCTTCAGGCAAACTCCTTAGCTGCAGTGGGCTCTGAGCCCCTCCTTGTATTTCCTCCTTTCTCTCCAAGTCACGCTCTCTCTCCCTCTGCAGCTCCCCCAAATTCTCCTTTCCTCTCTTCTAGCCTCTTTTCCCTCCTCTCCCCCGTTTCCCCAGTCTCACTTTCTGTGGGGAGGAGGGGAACTGAAAAGACTGCAGCAGGATTTGCTTAATGACACTACAATGTATATGCACCAAAAAGATGGTGTATCATGTCTTTCCATAAGTCAGGGGTCCCAAACCCCCAGGTCAAGTTTTGTGGCCTTTTAAGAACTGCGCCACACAGCACAAGGTGAATGGCAGGCGAGCAAGCAAAGTTTCATCTGTATTTACAGCCTCTCCCCAGTATTATTGCAGGAGCTCTGTCTCTTGTCAGATCAGCAGCAGTATTAGATTTTCATGAAAGTGTGAACCCTGTCATGAACTGCACATGCAAGGGATCTAGGTTGTGCACTCCTTATGAGAATCTAATGCCTGATGATCTAAGGTGGAGCTGCGGCAATGATGCTAGTGCTGGGGAGTGGCTGCAAATACAGATTAACATTAGCAGTGAGGTTTGACTGCACAGAAACCATAATAAATCAACTGCTTGCAGATTCATATCATAATCCTCTCATGAGTGGCAAGTGAGTTGATGTACTTCAATTGTACAGTTGCATCTGGTGGCAAGCTTCAAGTCAGAATCCGACACTTATTTCAGTCTGTGTGTGGCCCACCCATTTTTTATTTACAACTTCCTTCCATGCCTTTTTTTTACAGAGAGTTGTATAATTAGTTCATTATATATTAAATGCAATAATAATAGAAATAAAATTCACAATAAATGCTATGTGCGTGAATCATCCCGAAACCATTCCCCCTTGTTGCCCACACCCCCCCACCTGTGGGAAAACTGTCTTCCACAAAACCAGTCCCTGATGCCAAAAAGATTGGAAACCATTCCTATAAATTATATAAACTTCTTCAAAAGTTCCCATTCCTACTTTTGGAGGTTGCCAGATGAGGCAGGATAAGAGAAAATACAAACTTGCTGGTTAGAATCAGTTATTTTGGTTTTAAGAGTCTCTTCCAGATCAATATGTATTCAAAGTTCAAACTCCCTCTGAGCCTTGTCTCTCTTCTCATTCTCCCTCTGAGCCTTATCTCTCTTCTCGTTCTTCCCCTACTGCCTTGCAAAATGACAGTAAGGACTTAAGGGTAGGACAGAAATTATATCACTGGGAGTAATTGAGAGGGACAGTTGAAACTAGGGCTAGCCACCTCAGAGATGTCCCCTGCACTACCTGGTCACACCCTGCTGGTGACACTTGTGGTCAGGTCTTTGCTGCCATTAACTGGCCCCACCTTAGCCCAGGCTGGCCCCGCAACTCCTAGGAGCTTGCCTACCTTCACCTCTTTCTCCAACAGCCCGACAGGCCTGAACTGATGGGGTCACGCTCACCTGTTGCTTCCAGAGCTCTAACTGGCTTCTGGTTTCAATTCCTGCAGCAAGGCATGTAATAATTCCTGGATCCCTCCGCATCACAAAAGTCAAGATATTCTTGGAGCTCTATATTTGACCCTCTCTCTGGTTAGACCATCAGCCATTTCTAATTCACTGCCTGGGTGGTTCATTGGATATCGTGATTCTCCTGGAAGGCTTGAGATTTTCCTAGGCTATATCTAGGAAAACTAGAAACAAACCACCTTGCTCTAAAAATACATCCCCTAAAAAGACATGTTTTTTTTTCTTCTAACTCTCTTCCTCCTTTGTCCATGAAGGTATGAGGAGAAAATCAGGACTTACTTATTTGCCCTCTAACTCCCCCTCCTCCTCTTACACTGTCCTTCCTCATCCCATCTGGGGTGTAGTGTGAACGCGTTTGCCTGTGAATATCTGTCTTCCCACCCACTCCCCAAAATAAAAATTGTATCCGTTTCAACTGTGTTCCCATTACATACTTTACCAATGTAGCTCTACTTACGGAGGCACACATACGAAATAATTCAACTTTTTCCTAATCCCTGCCGGCATCCATATTCCATACCTCCCTTTTCCATCACTCCACAGCATTCGAGACAGATTGTATCACTTTCTGTTCACTTTTGGTTATTGAAAGATTATCTAAAACTTCCATTTCAAGCTCTATTTAAACTCCACCTTCTACCCCTCCCACCCCACTCCAGAGAAGGCTCCAGTCGGCTGCTTGGAGTGAGATGGGGATGAGGGAGCACTGGCTCTAAGAGACCCCTCCTCACTCTCCCAGGGATGGAATTGAGAAGAGGGGGAAGGAAAGGGACAGAGGGTCTCTACCCAATAGACTCAGCAATGGGCTTCAGTGTTGGCTGCTCCTTCTCTTGAAACCCCTGAGTGTGTGAGTGTCAGCCTCTCAAGTCCGCCTCTCGGGAACACATGTGAGAGCTAGTCACAAGGCACTGGGGAGGGGGGTCTCCCTATTGCACAGTCCTCCTTCCCCACCCCCGTAAAATTCAATTCTAGGAGGACTTCTCCCACCCACTCCTCAACTATCCCCAGTAATACACCCAAGTCACGGCACACAATCCTCGGGAGGGAGAGGGTTTTACAGTAAGATGGAATATCTCGAGCTTTGGCCAGACCACCAAATGGGCAGGGCAGGCAAGCCCACTGTTCTACTGCATCCCTTTCCCTCTGACTGGCCATCTCACTAGTTGGCACCTTCTCTGCTCTGGTAGAATGGGGACCCTAGTAAGTCTGTGGCCTAAACAGAGATCACAGCAGGGCAGTCCCTAGAAACCATTGTTGTGGGTCCTGTTTCTTCAATTGGCAACACAAGTGGGAAGCAGCCCCTCTGCAGTGGAAAGGGGGACCTGCCTTCTCCTCAGAGTTATTGTATAAATCAGGACCGGGATGTTAAGGGACCGGGATATAGGAGACTGATGTCTAGTTCTTCAGCCCCTTAGGGAACACTTTAGAGAAAATGGCAGATTCCAATTACCAGTTTTAGTTCTGAGCCCTGTGTCAAATACAGGACAACAGAAAAAGTACTCCATGCCATTCCATCATTCTCATAACTCAGTTCCCCCTATCGTGGTGTCATGGTGGAATCCCAATCGTCTTCCTAATTCCTTTTTTTTTTTTTTTTTTTGAGACGGGTCTCATTCACTCACGCTGGAGTGTAGTGGGGCGATTCTGACTCACCTCGACCTCCAGGGCTCAGGCTGTCCTTCCGCCTCAGCCTCCCGAGTACTAGGACTACAGGGGCGCTACCACACCTGATTAATTTCTTTCTTTCTTTTTTTAATTTTTATTTTGTGGAATCGATGTCTCACTATGTTGCCCAGGCTGGTCTCTAACACCTGGGCTCAAGCAATCCTCCTGCCTCAGTCTCTCAAAGTGCTGGGATTATAAACCTGAGCCACCATGCCCAGCTGATCTTCCTAATTCTTTGAAAGCAGATAGACTCCCATTTTCCTTGATAGATGTGAAATAAGTCCTGACCAACAATCAATGAAATGGGCCACATGAAATTTTAAGGTCTCTTCTAAAGATCCTTTGAATTCATACAAACAAATAAACAGCAAGTTACATTTATGAATTTAGGTAGATGATTAAAACTAATGTATTATTCTTATATCCGAGTGAGTCAGACTTTTTTTGCAAAAGTTGATCTCTTATTGACCAAATTCTATAAGTTAGCAATAATTGAATCATTCATTTTCCCTTCCTCCTAACTCCATCTTCTGTTCAACTTTATATTATTTTGATCTGTGTCTTTACTGCAGAAAGGGTTTCTGCCAGTGAATTTGGCTGCCATCTATGCTTTTGTAATTTTAGATGCATTTAATCTGAGAAGGATTTGGATTTGACAATTGTTTCAATATGCACAATTCTAATGATGTCCGAGAGTCTTTGTCCTGAAAGGTTTAGGGATGTGTGTGTTTAGGTAGTTTACATCTTTAAAAAACAAAAAAAGTATTAGAACCTTTGCAGAAATATCAATTTGATAGTAAAATGCTGCCTCCTTCTGGATAAATTGTATGAAACAAGATACATTTGTACAACTAATGAAGAGGTATACCATCTTTAAAAAAATGTTTTAAAGAGTTTCAAGAAAATTCAAAGAATTTTAAATCAAAAATAGAATTATAGAGTTAGAGTAACCCTTGAAAGATTACCTAGATTCTATCTTTGAGATAGCAAAACATCTAAATTATTGATTCTATATAGATGATTTGATCGTTTGTCTTTTTTTTTTTTTTTTTTTTTTGAGTTGGAGTCTCCCAGGCTGTCGCCCAGGCTGGAGTGCAGTGGCACACTCACAGCCACTGCAGCTTCAACCTGCTGGGCTCAGGTGATCCTTCTGCCTCAGCCTTCCAAGTAGCTGAAACTACAGGCATGCATCACCACACCCGGCTAATTTTTTGATTTATTGTAGAGATGAGATCTCACCAAGTTGCCTAGGCTGGTCTCGAACCCCTGGGCTCAGATAATCCTCTCACCTCGGCCATCTAAAGTGCTGGTATTACAGGCTTAAGCACCACGCCTGGCCGACTGCTGCTATTATTATAATTACTGTGTCACTATTATTATAATCATACTAATGTGCTTGTCCATGGCATTCACTTGTAGACAAATGATATGTCTCCCTCACAGCTCTTCAGTTTTCTGAGACTGAAAGTTGATCCTTTAAATCCTCTTGCCATCAATATTTAAAATTTTGTTCCTATACTAGTTACCTAACATTACATAAGCACTTTTTGGTTTTTTTCTGTCGCCCAAGCTGGAATACGGTGGCATGATCACGGCTTACCACAGCATCGACCTCCTGGGCTCAGGCCATTCTTCTGCTTCAACCTCCAGAATAGCTGAAACTACAGGCATGTACTACTACACCTGGCTTATTTATTTATTTATTTTTTGTACAGACAGGTCTCGCTATGTTGCTCAAGCAATCCTCCCACCTCAGCCTCCCAAGTGCTGGGATTACAGGCGTGAGTCACCACACCTAGCCAACATTACATATATACTTTTTATTTTCCAATTTCCAAATAATAAATTATAACTACTAGTGATATTTGATGACATATTAGTCAAATCAAACAACTCTTTGTTTTGCAGCCATATAAGCAGGTGACCCTGGACTAAAAGCTGAGACTTACACATATTTGAAGCTCTCAACATTTTTTAATCATATTCCAATTCCATTTGATTCCAAGAGCAGAAGTACCTATCATATCCTTGACTCAAAACTATTTGGGAAATCACATTAAGAAAAATA
The DNA here is from genome assembly GCA_027257055.1 of Cephalopachus bancanus. Lineage (NCBI taxonomy): Eukaryota > Metazoa > Chordata > Mammalia > Primates > Tarsiidae > Cephalopachus > Cephalopachus bancanus. The sequence goes on along the minus strand of JAPVLO010000100.1, from coordinate 1,338,519 downwards.
CTGGAAAGCACCAAACTGCTTTGAATGGGGACTAACAATGACATTTGGCCACTGGATGGCATCTAAATTATGTAGCAGGTTTTAGTTCACACTTGATCTGTTTAAAACGTTAATTGGCTTGCACTTGGGCATACATTTTCACATTGTAGGAATTCTCAGTAGTTGGCTGAATTGAGGTTTGGGAATCTCCATAGCAGGCTCTGTAGCTACGGACATAAAGTCCATTCGGGCTTATGAAAAGAGATTAGTAATTATAAATTTCTGCCTGAAATCCTCAATCAGTTTTTGTTTTGTATGTGTGTGCATGTGTGTGTGTTTAGCCAATTATTGACAGTAAGATTAAGAGACTATATAACTCACATCTTTCCAATCCACTTCAGTGTAAGATGAAGGCTTAATAACATAGAGCAGAATAATTCAGTAGCTAATCTCAGTTGCCCACGGGTTCCTCTCAGCCTCTACCTTCTTACCGGGTCCAGCAGCCTAGTCATATCTGCCACTTCCTTTTCAATTAATTCCTAGGAAAGACCAGACGCGGACTAGTAAAACATCCCAGAGGAGAAAGGAATAGAACTGAATCCCCTTTACATAAAAAGACTGCTATAAAGAAAAGAGAACAGTCAGGTTAGATTTTTTTTTCATCTTCCACAAGGATATTAGGAAAAAAACATTTTAAATTTCAACAGTAAGTCTTTAAGATAACCGCAAAGATGAAATGGATACTAAAATTTCAAAGTAAATGCATGCGTGTTTGTCATATAATAGAGGAGATACTCTTTTATTTGGAAAGATTTTGCACAGAGACACCAAGGATGGAGTAAGTGATGCCTCCTAGCTCTTTTTGTAGGTTTCAGTTGGACTTACTGTTAAATCCAAAGCCTATACTGCTAAATTCAAGTTGTCCACTAGATGGCCCTAATACATGCCAAGTACCCTTAAACTGTGATATTTGCATGATAAAATAAAGTACACATATTTAATGATATGTGATTGAAGAAGTCCTCTTCTAAATGAAAGCCACAAAGTAATAATCTAAAAAGCTTAATAACAAACTACCTAATAAAGTGGAAAATTGATCAGAAGTTTTGATTTCCATTCCAACTCTCCCCCAAAAGACAGAAGGGGAAGTTATAAATCCAAAGGGAAGTAAAGAATGGAAGAGATTAAAAAAAAAAAAAAAAAAGCAGCAGATCAAATCATGATTGTATGAGGCTGGCAATTGATAGCTAAGTGTGACTGACCTAGGAAAAAACTGAAACGAACGCACCAACAGAGGGCAGACCACTGAGAAGCCAGCCTAACCCATTCCAGAACCCTGGGGTGTCAGAGATCAAAAGTGCCCTCCCTGGGGAGGGGGGCCTGAAAAGGCAGGAGCCATGGTGAACTGAAAAGACAGTAAAATGGGGGAAATTTGCATATTGATCTACTAGACTTGCACAGCCCCTTTCCCAGAAAGCTGCCAAATCAGGCCAATCTGTCCTCTCTAGATTGATGGATCCTACAGTAACCCCAACAACTGGCAAGTCCACCAGAAAATGGCTCACTCCTTGCTTGTTAGGCCTCCAGTGAAAGTTACCATTCATTAGGCTTCCCTCTCCCCATCACAATCAGTTTTCCATCCTCACTCACTCTTCAGTATAAACGATCACAGATCAACAGACATTTTGGGGAGGCCTCCAACATAGAGAAACAGATCAAACCAAAGTGGGGGGGAGGGGATAATCTTTTTTAAAAAATAGACAAAAGAAGAAAATTTCAAGGATACCGTAATTAGTTTCCTCTGAAAAAGAAGAAAAGCTGTGACTCATACCTGTGATCCCAGCACTTTGGGAATTTTGGGAGGCTGAGGCAGGAGAATCATTTGAACCCAGGAGTTCAAGATCAGCCTGGGCAACATAGCAAGACTTTGTCTCTAGAAAAAAAATTTTTAAATAGCCAGGTGTGGTGGTACATGCCTGTAGTTCCAGTTACTCAGGAGGCTGAGGTGAAAGGATTACTAAACCCAGGGAGGTCGAGGCTTCAGCAAGCCACGATCATGCCACTGCACTCCAGCCTGGGTGGCAGAGTGAGATAAGGAAGGAAAGAAGGGAGGGAGGAAGGAAGGGGAAATAGAGAAAGAGAGAGAGGGAGAGAGGGAAGGAAGGAAAGAAGGAAGGAAGGAAGGAAGGAAGGAAGGAAGGAAGGAAGGAAGGAAGGAAGGAAAGAGGGAAGGAAGGAAGGAAAAAGAAAAAGGGAAAGGAAAAGAAAAGAAATAGCAGGACACAGTGGCTTACGTCTGTAATCACAGTACTTTGGGAGGTGGAGGCAAGAGGACTGCCTGAGCCCAGGGGCTTGAGACCAGCCTGGGCAGCTTGGCAAGACCTCGTCTTTACAATAAATCAAAAAATTAGCCAAGCATGGTGGAGCATGCCTGTAGTTCCAGCTACTTGGAATGCAAGCCACTGCATTCCAGTCTGCAACAGAGCAAGACTGCAACTCAAAAAAAAAAAAAAAAAAAAAGAAGAAGAAGAGATAAAAGGGCTTTCAAGAGGAAATGATTACATGTTCTCCCTCACTGCAGAAATACAGCCCATCTCTCAGAAGGGACACACAGATACCGGCAAATCTTGTTTAAAAACAGCAGCAGCAGTTTGTTAATTCCATCTGCTTTCCCTGAGAAAGAACAACCATTCCATGGCAGTTTCATTGGCTTTAGCCCCCATGTGAGGAATTTTATGGGTATGGTATATTCACTTTGAGAAAATATCTAAAGGAAAATGCTTTAGAATATGAGTATAAAAGGTTTAAATATAGAGTAAGCAGTAGTTTTCAAACATGACCCTAAGGTTTTTAGACATTCCTCATGGAGAGATGGGGTGGCGTACAACCATACCTCTTAAACATGGACAAGCTTGTGACTACTGCCATCAACAGAATACTGTGGACGTGGCACTGAGGCTGGGTAACCGGGCAATGCAGCATCTGCCTCATGCACTAGGACACTCACGTTTGGAACCCTGAGATTCTTTATTACATGACTGGCTCCCCTGTGAGCTCTAGCTGTAAGGAAACCTAGTCAGGTGAGGCAGCCTGGTGTGGGTGCCCCTGTCCAGTCTAGTCTTAGAGCCAACCCAGTGTAAGGAATGAGACCTGAGGCCTCAAGGAGAGATCAAGTGTCCTTATCACGTGTAGTCTGAATTCCTGACCCACAAAATTCATGAACAGAATAAAATGGTTGTTTCAAGATGCTAAATGTGGGCCAATTCGCCATGCAGCAATAGTAACTGCTACAGAGTGTGGGAGTCAAAGACATTGAAACCAATTTGAGTGAGTAGATCAATATCCAAAAATATTTCAATCATCTGCAGAATGGAAGTTCACAATGCTTCAGAATAAAATTTTCCCAATAATATGAAGTAATCTTGGCACATACATATTGTCTCACGTGATGTTTTCTACTAAAGCTTCAGAGCAGTATAAAGCCTAATCCCTTGCTAATGCTTCCTGTTCAAATTGCTTGTTAATTGTGAGTTTCTGTCTTATTTCTTTTTTTTTTTTTTTTGAGTTGGAGTCTCACTCTGTCACCCAGACTGGAGTGCAGTGGCCGCTCCCGGCCACCGCAGCATCGACCTGCTGGGCTCCGGCGATCCTTCCACCTCAGCCTTCCAAATAGCCGGAATTACAGGCGTGTGCTACCACGCCCGGCTGATTTTTTGATTTATTGTAAAGATGAGGTCTTGCTGCCCAGGCGGGTCTTGAACCCGCGGGCCCAGGTAATCCACTCACCTCAGCCTCCCAAAGGCGCGGGATTACAGGCTGAGCCACCGAGCCCGGCACTGTCTTATTTCTAAGACAGAATAAGGTTAATAAACCTTGTCCTTTGAGCTCTAGTTTCAAATTTCATCCCATGAGCTCAGATCTCAATAAAATAAATGTATTCTCAAGCTTCTCAATAATAGAATTGATTGAGACTTTTCTGGTGAGAATATTATTTGTTATCTGTATGTTTTAAAGTTCTAGCAGTAAAAAAAAATGTCACCACTGCCAGATGCAGTGGCTCATGCCTGTAATTCCAGCACTTTGGGAGATCAAGACAGGAGGATTGCTTGAGCTCAGGAGTTTGAGACTAGCCTAGGCCACGTGCAAGACTTTGTCTCTACAAAAAATAAAAAAAATTAGCCAGGCATGGTGGCACGTGCCTGTAGTCCCAGTCAGTCGGGAGGTTGAGGAGGGAGGATCACATGAGCCTAAGGAGATCAAGGCTGTGGTGAGCCAGGATTGTGCCACTATACTCCAGCCTGGGAGTAGAGTGAGATCCTGTCTCAAAGAAAAAAAAATGAAACCAGATCCTTTTGTAGTTCATTAAACAGGATGACTGGGTATTCATGCACACATACGTGAGATGTACTACTCTCAAGCCTTGTTACGACATCAGCATATTACCTGACAATGAAGGGGAAAATAAATAAAATAAAAATGTCAACATTGGCTGGGTATAGTGGTTCATAAGCCCCTAATCCTTGCATTTTGGGAGGCTGAGGCAGGAGACTCACTTGAAGCCAGAAGTTTAAGACCAGCCTGGGCAACACTGGCCCTGTCTCTACAAAAACGTGAAAAAATGAGCTAGGTGTGGTGGCATGTACTTGTAGTCCCAGCTACTCAGAAGGCTGAGACAGGAGAATTGCTTGAGCCCAGAAAGTCCAGGCTCCAGTGAGCCATGATCATGCCACCACTCTCCAGTCTGGGCAACAGAGCAAGACTCTGTTGTAAAAAAAGTAAAAATAAATAAATAAATAAATAAAAGTCAACACTATTGCTTACATTTTAAAGACTAATACAATCTTATTTATGTTAGCATTTTAGAGCCACAAAATGAAATTAACCCCCAATAATGCTCCTGCTCTCTCCTCTTAAAACACTAGATACAATAAGGGTAATAATAATAAATTTCTACTGTCCTGGGACCCAGGTTCCCAACTTTATAGTTCACTCATAAAAGTTAAAGAACCACCACCCTAGAAGACAGAATTTTTTGAAAATGAGAACAACACAGAATAACATTGCTCTTGCAATTTGTAGACTCCAGGGTAGACATACAGCATTACACAAATATGGGAATAATTTGTCCTAACATAAATGTTTGGACTGAAGATCATAGAATGTAACATGTTCACTGTTTTCACTACCCAGCTATCAAATTTCATTGAAAGGAACAATTATTTTTAAATTATGGAATATATATTTTCTTTCTATCAGGCAACCGAAACATAAACCAAACTTCAGGAACAAGTTTCTGATCAATTTTTGCAAGGTGCCGTTGACCAAGCAGAATTACAAACGCTGAAGAGATAAACTGGTGACAAGATAGCATACTTCAATCAGTTGGTATTTGTGTATGTGTGTGTTTTGAGTTGGGTCTCACTGTCACCCAGGCTGGAGTGCAGTGGTACAATCACAGCTCACCCCAGCCTTAACTTCCTGGGCTCAGGAGATCCTTCTGCCTTAGCCTACTGAGTAGCTGGGACTACAGACATGTGTCATCACACCCAGTTAATTATTATTTTTATTTTTTGTAGAAACAAAGTCTCACTATGTCACTCAGGCTGATCTCAAACTCCTGGGCTCAAGTGATCCTCCCGCCTCAGTGTCCCAAAGTGCTGAGATTTCAAGAGTGAGTAGCTACACCCTGCCTGGAATTAGTATATTTTAAAAATTCTATTATTCATTTTAAATTAGTTTATTTAGGCCAGACGTGGTGGTTCACGCCTATAATCCCAGCACTTTGGGAGGCCGACGTGACAGGACTGCCTGAGTCCACGGGTTTGAGATCAACCTGGGCAACTTGGTGAAACCTCATCTCTACAAAAAATCAAAAATTAGCCGGGTATGGTGGAGTGTGCCTGTAGTTCCAGCTACTTGGAAGGCTGAGGCGAAAGGATCGTCTGAGCCCGGCAGGTCGAGGCTGCGGTGGCCAGGAGCGTGTCACTGCCCTCCAGGCTGGGTGACAGAGTGAGACTCCTACTCAAAAAAATTAAAATTAAAAATAAATTAACTAGTATACATGTTCACTTAGTGACTAGAAGACTGGAAATAGCCGCAGTTCTTCCTTCTTAGAGGTGTATGATCTTCGGCAAGTGACTTTCTGTACCTTAGGTTCCCCAAGTATAGACCAAGCTCACCAGCACCCACTGGCAGAACTGGGAACAGGTACCACCACACTGAGAAGACTACAGGGCAGACATGTGGTCTGAAAACATGAATAAATTATTTCACAGAATAGTTCACACTACTTTGTAACTGAATAGACAACAGGCATCTGTAGTTAATTCTTCTCAGGCAGCTAAAGCTACAGTTTTATTCCTAAAAGAGACACAAATCATCTGAAGAAATGCACCATGGATGTATGTGCAGGAATTGGAAATGTGTGCTTCTTGAATTTTGTGAATCCACAGCTATGTTATTTTGAATTGAGTCTTGCAACATTCCAGGTAGCTCTATGTCTTTCTCCTGTTTTGACTCTAAAGAGGTCACTACACACTCCTTCCTCTTCCTCTTTTTTCACCATTCACATGCTCCTACTTTCACTGAACAGCTACGGGAGAAAGTAGAGGGCAGCTTTTACCACGGGAAATTTTATACATCTACCTGCACGTAAACTTTTTCCCCTAAAGAACCTTAAGAAAATCAGCCTTATACAAATAAACTTTCAAAATCTTTCTATTTCCTTTTATAGTGTTTTAAGGGGGAAAAAGATTGGCTTAAACATCAAGCAGACAAAAGTTAAAGAAACAGTGGAACTAAAGGGGGTTGGGGACAGAGAAAAGAGGAAAACTCAGGAAGGGAAACAAAAACACGAAAGAAAAAAAAAGAAAAGACAAGTGAGAGGGAAGCCAGAGAGGTAAGGTGGAGTGCAATGGCTCACACATGTAATTCCAGCACTTTGAGAGGCTGAGATCAGAGGACTGCTTGAGTCTAGGTACAAGACCAGCCTGGGCAACACAGTAAGACCCCATCTCTTAAAAAAAAAAATAAAAGTAGCCAGGCATAGTGGCACACACTTGTAGTCCCAGCTCCTCAGAGGCTGAGGAGGATTGCCTAAGGCCAGGAGTTTGAGGCTGCAGTGAGCTGTGATCAGGCACTGCACTCCAGCCTGGGTGACAGAGTCCCCAACTCAAAAAAAAAGACAGCCTTATGCAAGCTGCCCACAGCATTGCACAGGAAAAGCGGTGGTCTGAGTTCCACCTCTCTTGGGCAAGTAACAGTAATCTTTGGGCTTATTTCATTGCCTGTAAACTGTAGACAAAAACCTTCAGTCCTTATAAGTTTAAATTCCTATTTCACTTCTAATACATCTTTTCATTTGGGCTTTAAATAGATGACAAAATGGTTAACCATTTCTTGGAGCTTTTTTAAAATTTATTTAACTTTATTTTTTGAGTAGGAGTCTCACTCTGTCGCCCAGGCTGGAGTGTAGTGGCACGCTGCTCACGGCCAGTGCGGCCTCGACCAGCTGGGCTCTGGCGATCATTTCACTTCAGTTTTCCAAGTAGCTGGACTCTCAGGAAGGTGCCACCACGTCCGGCTGGCTGATTGGCTGATTGTAAAGACAAGGTCTCGCCATGTTGCTCAGGCTGGTGTCGAACTCCTGCGCTGGGGCAATCCTCTCGCCTCCACCTCCCAAAGTGCTAGGATTACAGGCGTGAGCTACTGTCCTGGCTCTCGGAGTTTTTTTTTAACTGCCCTTTATGCCGAGCCTTTCTAGATGCCACTCCTGGGTAATCCAAATGATAGCTAAATTTAAACCAAATTAAAATTACATTAATCTCATCAAGCCAGACCGAGTGCCGTTCATCCCGGCCTCCACACACAGGCTGTCGTCTCACACAGGGCTCTCAGCTTCCCTCCAGCTCCCATGCCAAGGGAACGCATGAGCTCGACCCACTGATCCCAAATACACTGAAAACGGCCGGCGCAGCGGCTCACACCCGCAAGCCCAGCACTTAGGGAGGCTGAGGTGAGAGGATTGCTTGAGCCCAGGAGTTCGACAGTTCGAGCGCAGCCTAAGGAATACAGCGCGGTCTCTACAGAAAAAACAAACAATCAAAAACTTGCAAACGCCACACTTGGCAGTTACTTCCTTTTAACTGAACTCCCGGTTGGAAAGGTGATGAACTAGGTTGAGGGGTGCCCGCGCTTTCACCCTTATTAGGAAATCGGCACAGCTTAACGCTCTCATTTGAAGTTCCAGGAAATTACGAAAGAGATTACGTTTCCCTGGGCTTAGACTAAGGCGGGTCAGGCGACCCCACCCGCCCCGCCTGGCCAACCGATCTGGTCTAACCCGGAGCAGTCTGTCGCTGATATCACAAGAGGCCAGCGCCGCAGGGGGCGACGGGAAGGGAACGGCTCGTCACGGCCGCGCATTGACGGAAGGCTGGCGGACAGAGAAGGCGAACAATTTAGATCCGGCTACGGGGTGGAACGACTGGCGGAGGGATCCCCTCGACCGCATACATGCGCAGTGGAGGGCACCGCGCGTGCGCGGAAGGCCCGGGACCTGCGCTTTTTCCGGCTCGTGAGCGGCTCTTCCAGCTAATCCGCGCGGCCAGACAGGGTCGGGGCTTCCTGGAAATGACGACGTAGGTGCGCTCCTCCTTCTCGCCCTTTGTGAAGTCATCTCCCCGCCCCCCCCACCTCCCACTCGCACTCGGAACCTACCGCCAGGCCTTGCGCGTGTCCGCTGGCAGTGCTGACCGCGGTGGTTCCCGACCGGCGCCCTGAAGCTCGAGGGGCTGGGCCTGCGGGGATGGGCGGGGGGACGCTTAAGTCACTTGTCGGATGGGCTTTGGGTGAGCGGGTTGTGGGCGCCAGGCTGTTCCCGAGTTCCGGGAAAAGGGGAAACGGGCCAGCCCCTCCCTCAATTTCCCACAGAGAAGCCCTCCCGGAACCCGCCTGCCCTCTGGTCTTTAAGGGTCTTATCGGGGCAGTGTCGCCAGAGACCTGTGAAAACTGAAAATGCAGTGGTACTACTTAGTTAAATTCACTTTCCCTGAAGCACGCAGAATTTTCACGGGGTTTCTTATTGAGAAGGTGAAGGGCAGAGCAAAAAGTAAATGATAATCGTGGATTTCACGAACACCTCTTACCTCAACTATTCCCAGCTACTCAGGAGGCCACAGCAGGAGGAACGCTGTGCCCAGGAGTTCGAGGCCAGCCTTAGGCAAGCCAAGTGAGACCCTGTTTCTACGAAATGAAATATTCCTGAAAGTCTAGATGAGGAGGTAGAGTGGAAGCGTTTCCAGCGTGTCTTTGCTGCCACATTCCTCCCTGAACTCCCTCAGCCCAGGGAAGAGTCCAAGTTGGGGTTTAAGTGCCTACAGACCCAAAACTCAGCACAAAAGATCCCCAAAACGTCCTAAAAGAGCTGCCCACCAAACCCAGCTTTTGAGTTTGGAGCGGCAATAGTCCTGCTACTGACTGACTGAACTTAAGTGAATTATATGTGCAAGGATATATGACTAGTGCCAACCACCCTGAACCCGCCCGTCTCCTCTGATCTTGGAAGCTAAGCAGGGTCGGACCTGGTTAGTATATACTTGGATAGAGACTTCCTGAGGACACCAGGCGCTCTAGGCTTTTGACATGAGGGGGGGAGGGAGGAGTGTCAGAAAAACGTATACACATTTTAAGTATGACATTTGCTCAAAAGATGGTGTCAATCAAATGAATGGTGGAGCCACCATGCCACAGGCAGCACTAAGAAAATGGCAGAAGCACGGTTGAGCGAAAGTCATACTACACATTGCCATGGTAATACAATTCAACTTCGAAAAGAAATATATAGATAAATGTGTATACTTTTTTTGGCATCCTCTGTATATGTGTATATGTAAATACGTATACAGGGTGCAAAAAATGCATACACATTTTAAGAAAGGAAAAAATTTAAACCAATAATAAGATAAATATAAGTCACGTTTGACTTCTTGAAATTACAAGAGGGGCTCAAAATGATTACCGACAGCATTTAGACATTTCTGATTACAACAATCATCTCTTAACATCTCTTAAAATGTGTATACATGCCAGGCGAGGTGGCTCAAGCCTGTAATTCCAGCACTTTGGGAGGCCAAGGTGAGAGGATTGCCTGAGCTCAGGGGTTCAAGACCAGCTTGAGCAACTTGGTGAGACCTCGTCTCTACAATAAATCAAATAATAATAATAATAAGCCGGGAGTTGTAGCGCACACCTATAGTTCCAGCTGCTTGGAAGACTGAGTTGGAAGGATCAACTGAGCCTAGCAGGTTGAGGCTGCTGTGGCGGTGAGTGTGCACTCCAGCCTAGGCCATGGAGTGAGACTCCAACTCAAAAAAAGAAAAAAGGTGTATACATGTTTTAGTACACCCAGCGTGTGTGTGTGTGTGTGTGTGTGTGTGTGTGTGTGTGTGTGTGTGTGTAAGGGGAGGAGAGGGAGAGGGAGAAAGGAAAGGGGAGAGGAGGGAAGGCAAGGAAAGAGGGGGGGAGGTGGGACAGGCAGACCCTATAGAGAAACAGTTCCCTGAGGCAAAACTAAACTTAGGTCTCCAGTGAGTTTAATGTTATAATGTACATAATTGAAGTCAGATAAAATTTCCTCTAAAGCACCTTATGGAGGGTTTGGAGAAAGCTTGTTTTTCTAGTTACATAGTAAGGCATCATTGTTTTCACTGTAATTGCAAATGTTTATACCTGTCCTGAAGATCCAGCGTTGCAATAGAGCTTTTGGATGCTGTCACGGAAAGAACACAGTACTGGGCCTCAGAAAAACCAAAGTGCCAATCTCACTTTTGCCACTAGATCTAAAATCTTGGTCATTTCATATATCTGAACTTCTGTTTATTCACATTTAATGTTCCTTGTTACTCTCCTGCATTTTGCCCTTTCATATGGCATTTGATGCACTCTGCTAGTCAGTCTTGCCATTTTAGTCTTAGCGCTTTAGTATAACATAGTTGAGTGGATAATCACTATAAGTTTTTTAAATTAGTTCTAACTGCACAAAATTTCATTATGAGTCATTTTTCTTCTTTGAAACAATGTATATAATACTTGTTATTCAGAATGCTGCTTATTGTAATCTATCACAGACACAAAGAACGAAATACCACGTGATCAATCATAAGTGGAATCTTAACATTATTCACAGGCCAGGCACAGTGGCTCCAGACTGTAATACCAGCACTTTGGGAAACCAAGACGAGAAGGTTGTCTAAGTCCAGGGGTTCAAGACCAGCCTGGGCAATTGATGAGACCTCGTCTCTACAGTAAATAAAAAATTTAGCTGGGTATGGTGGCATGCGTCTGTAGTTCCAGCTACTTGGAAGGCTGAGGCAGAAGGATTGCCTGAGCCAGCTGGTTGAGGCTGTGGTGGTCGTGAGCATGCCACTGCACTCCAGCCTGGGTGATGATGAGACACCAACTCAAAAAAAAACCCCACAAAACACATTATTCACAAAAGCACAAAGGAGGGACACTGCCAGGAAGGGAGGAAGGGCAGAGGGAGTACATAACAACACAAAGGGTACCTGATCTTAAACAGGGGAAGTGAAGATCAGTTGGAGGGCCAAATTTCTCCTGCACCTACATTACTTAAGCACCTAATCCTGACTTGTAACTCACATCTTTATAATAAAATAAAGTTTTTTTAAAAAGTCAGGCCTGGTGGTTCTCACCTATAATCCCAGCATTTCAGGAGGCGAAGGCAAGAGGGTTGCCTGAGCCCAGGGGTTCAAGACCAGCCTAGGCAACTTGTTGAGACCTTGTCGCTACAATAAATCAAAAACAAAAGATTAGCCAGATGTGGTGGCACATGCCTGTGGTTCCAGCTACTTGGAAGGCTGAGGCGGAAGATTCACCTGAGCCCAGCAGGTCAAGACTGCAGTGACTGTAAACGTGCCACTGCACTCCAGCCTGGGTGACAGAGACTCCAACTCAAAACAAAACAAAAAACCACTATTTACGGTCAAAGAATCATCCCACAAATTGCTTATTAATTATGAGGATGTAGGGTACTGTTACAATGAAGAAATCTAGTGCGCACTACTTTAACAAAATGATCAAAACTAATAGTTGAACAAAAGTGGACAATAATTGGGTATAGTGTGCCGCTTGATGTGAAGCATGGAGTAGATATGCTGTGGAGCATTCCTAGGAAAATGTCTAACTCAAATCTAATCATGAGGAATCAAATCCAAATTGAGGAATATGGAATATGCCTCAAAGCAGTTGCGGGAATCAAGAAAAATAGCACAAATGACAATAAAAACTGCTAGGAGATTGTTTTAAAGAGACTGATAGCTATATGCAGGAACTTGATGGGGTGTTTGTTTATGTTTGTTTTATAATGTCCAAAATACCAAATTAATGTATTGCTGAGAGAAAACTAATTAAAATGTGTAGGGAGCTTCAGAAAAGCTGAATCTTAGTATTCCTAAAAGTTTCTTCATGAAACTCTGCTGTTTTTAATGCTTCTTGGAAATAGAAAACTACTAAAAGGGATCAGCCCCTTCACTGTTTGAAATAAAATTCTCAATCTTTTTTTTTTTTTTGAGTTGGAGTCTCACTCTGTTGCCCAGGCTCACGGCTACTCCAGTGTCGACCTGCTAGGCTCAGGTGATCCTTTTGCCTCAGACTTCCAAGTAGCTGGAACTACAGGTGTGTGCCACCATGCCCTGCTAATTTTTTTTATTGTAGAGATTAGGTTCCAGACTGATCTGGAACCCCTGAGTTTAGGCAATCCTCTCGTCTCCACTGGGTTTACAGTACTGGATTTACAGGCGTGAGTCACTGTGCCTGACCCTAAACTCTCAATCCTTAAAAGGAAAATTGAATCATTTTAAAATGTCATTTTCAGGGGCCATCCTAGGTCCTATTTTTTTTTTTTAAGTTGGACTCTCACTCTGTCGCCCAGGCTGGAGTGCAGTGGCCGCTCCTGGCCACCACAGCCTCGACCTGCTGGGCTCCTTTCTATTTTTAACTGTCCAGAGCCATTTCCAAGCCCCAAAGCCACTGCTCCAGACCCAACTAGATCTCTAGGCCTCCTTTCCATATTTTCAAATTTTGTAATTGTTAGCAGGAAACAAAGTGTGACAAATTAAACTACTAGAAAAGCTTCAAGAACTAAATGATCCTAACATTAGAGATTCTTAAAAAATAAAAATAAGATTATCAGGCCGGGCTCAGTGGCTCAGCCTGTAATCCCAGCGTTTTGGGAGGCCGAGGTGAGTGGATTGCTTGAGCCTGTGGGTTCGAGACCCACCTTGGCTACTTGGCAAGACCTCATCTCCACAATAAAACAAAAAACTAGCTGGCGTGGTAGCGCGCACCTGTAGTTTCAGCTACTTGGAAGGCTGAGGCAGAAGGATCGCCGGAGCTTAGCAGGTCGAGGTTGCAATGGCCAGGAGCAGCCACTGCAGTGCAGTCTGGGTGACAGAGTGAGACTCCAACTAAAAAAAAAAAAAAAAAAAAAAGATTATCTACTCTTACATATAACAGGAAGTTACTAAAACAGGATACCCAAGATTACCTCCTCATATTATATGAAAATGAATTGAAAATAATATTACTACAAGTTTTCTTGATCCAATTTGACAGTTATGGCTTAATATTACGATAATAACTACTAATATACATTCAGGCCGGTGTTAACAGATTTGGAACAAAGAGCTACAAGTTATAAATAAGATTATAATCTGCCTAGATCTATAGAGTAAATTTTAAAGTATTTTTGCTAGTTTAAGTGACTCAAGTCAATTCTCAATAGAAATATTTCTATATTTTATATATATTCTCTTGAGTCAGGGTCTCACTGTCACCCCAGCTGGACTATGGTGGCACAATCACCATTCATCATAATCTCGAACTCCTGGGAGCCTGTAGAGACATGGTCTATGTTGCCTAAATTGGTCGCCAACTCCTGGGCTCGAGGTTTCTTCCCACCTTGACCTACCAGAGAATGGGAATACAGAGTGAGCCACTATGACAGTATTCATATTTAATATTCTAAATTCATTTAATTCTGTTTCTTTTTATTTCACTAATGGTTGATGGTTTTTAAAGGATGATTACTGCATATTACAACGAAATATTTTGTCACTGTTAGAAGTTAAAATTTATCTTTTCTTAAAAAAATCAAAGCTTCTGATTTGTAGCTCTCAACTTTCTTTTTGAGGTGATCACTCTTTAAGCCCTCCAGAGCTCCTGGGAGTCTCCTGAAAGGAGAGTTTGTTCTCAGCCCTTCACATGCCAACCCCATCCCCCACTTCTACAGCCACTGGAGTCCATGGTACACACGTGTCTCTCTCTCATACACACACACACACACACACACGCACACACCTTGTATCAGTCTTTCAGTTTAAACAGGGTTGGGATTAAATGAATGAGAAGAAATTATGAGTTCATGTAACTGAAAATCCCAGGGGCAGAATACAGGGCTTGGGTGCAGGGGCATCAACTAAGTCACTGGATTCTGCTTCTATCTCTGGGCTCTGCTGGCTCCATTCTTAAGCTGGTTCTCTTCTGTACTGATACAGCAGTCAGTGATTCCATGCTTAAACCTTCCCCTCAGCAAGCCCAACAGGAAGTACTCCCCCCCCTCCCCGCCAAAGGCCAAAGTTCCCCTAAAAGTCTGAACTTGACGCTTCCTGAACCAATCACTTGAGGGAGGGAAGGGGGATGGGACATTTGGATTAGCTCAAACTGGGGAAGATGTCAGCCCCACCCAAACCACATTGGCTGAGAATAAAGTTGTGAGTTCCCCAGAGAACACTGAAGAAGGGAGTCTGGAGACTGGTCAGGCTAAAACAACAGATGTCCCGTGTATTTCTCAACACACCCAGCATTCTCATACCTCCCCGTCTTGGCTCTTTTCCCTCTAAGATGCTCTTCCAAATTTACCCTTCTGACCAGTGCCTCAGTATATAGTCTTTGAAAACTAGACCCCATATTATCTCCTTTTTGCCACCTTCTGTGCTTGTCCATAAAATCCCTCCATCCTCTGAACCATTTCTTTGAGTTGTATCTATTTGTTATCATCACATTGAACTGATTTTTTTCCAAAACAATTAATTGCAATTCAGTAAGTCATATATGCTCACTGAAAAAAAAATTGGAATAATAAGGCCATTGAAGAAGTAGCATGTGGCCCATGGACTGGCACCTAACTCTGAACTTTTTGTTACCAGTCTTCAATGAGATAAGTATAGAAGTCAAGAGTGAGTGTTTCGGTTGGGTGCGGTGGCACAGCCTATAATCCCAGTACTTTTAGAGGCCAAGGCAAGAGGATTGCCTGAGCCCAGGGATTTGAGACCAACCTGGGCAATTTGGTGAGACCTTGTCTCTACAACAAATTTTACACACACACACACACACACACACACACACACACACACACACACTAGCCGGACATGGTGGCTTGCATCTGTAGTTACAGCTACTTGGAAGGCTGAAGTGGAAGAATCGTCTAAGCCCAGCAGGTTGAGGCTACAGTGGTCGTGAGCATGCCACTGCACTCCAGCCTGGGCAACAAGAGTGAGATTCCAAATTAAAAAAAAAAAAAGAGTGAATGTTTGGACACTTTTACGATAAGTTAACAGAGTAACTTGATGTCTGTTGAACCCAATGGCAATACATACTTTCATTTAAAATGTATTTTAAATTTTCATTTTACTTATAATTCATCTTTATTGAATTTTTACTTTTGTACCATTTTTACTTTTACTTACAAAAGTAAAAAAATCCAGACTAAGTTGCAAGAATTGTTCCTACACTATAAAGAAGCACTGCAATAGAAAACTATAGAAAGCAAAATGCGAAAGCCTCTTTCCTATCTACCTGTATTCCCCAATCTTTTACCAAAACAATCTCCTTACCTTCCCCAAAGGTAGTAGAATGATATCCAGTCTTCCAGCTACATGGGGGGGGAATCCAAACATAACTAGAATTTACTTATTCTTAAAATGTGTATTTATTCTTACATGTTTAAACTTCAGTCACCTTAAAAGTACTCTCCATTTGATGCAATACACCTATCGAAATGCTTTATTCACTGTTCAGAACAGTTTTTTATCTCATCAATTTTGATGCCTTTTAGTGCTTGTGAGTTTTTTATTTCACCTCTTCCACATGGGCAAAACATTTCCCTTTAAGGACTTCCTTCATCCAGGGAAAACAAAAAGAAAGTCGCTCAGGGTGAGCTCGGGTGAATAGAGAGGGTGGGGCATAAGGGTATGCTGTTTTGGGTGAAAAACTGCTGAACACTCAGCACTGTGTGGGCAATGGCACTTGTAAATCATCCATATGAAAGGGGCAAAGACGCTGAAAGAATTTCCAAAATTTTCACTAAAGCTGAATGCAGTCTCTCACAACAATGCTAGCTGGTACACTGATACCAATGGGTTCCTGGAACACTTTTAGGGAGTAGGGAGATACCTAGCAGAGGAAGCCTGCACTATGAGAAGCCTGCCCTCCAGAAGATAATTCCATTTTAGGAAGGGACTCCCTCTCCCCCATACATATCTCTTTTTTGGAATTAAAAAATATTTAATTTTGTTTTTGTTTTTGTTTTTATTTTTGAATCAAGAGTCTCTCTCGCCTAGGCTGGAGTGCAGTGGCACACTCACTGCTCATGGCCACCACAGCCTCGACCTGCTGGGATCTGGTGATCCTTTCACTTCAGCTTTCTAAGTAGCTGGAACTACAGGTATGCGCCACTATGCCTGCTAAATTTTTGATTTATTGTAGAGATGAAGTCTCACCATGTTGCCTAGGCTGGTCTCAAAACCATGGGCTCAGGCAATCCTCTCGTCTCAGACTCCCAAAGTGCTGGAATTATAGGCGTGAGCCACTGTACCCAGCTGAAAAATTATTTTAGACAAGAGTCTCACTATGTTATGCTATGTTGAACTCCTGAGCTCAAATGATCCTCTCACCTCACCCTCCTGAGTAGTTGAGGTTACTGAGCTTAAGTAATTGCCTAAATAAGAAAATTAAATAATTTGGCCGTTAAATGTCAAGATTCTTTTCCCAGTGGAAGTATACATTTCCTATGTATTTCCTCTCTTCACATACGATTTTCACTGGTTGTCCCACTCAGAATCAGAGCAGAAAAACTGTAAGGTAGGGAAGCATTTTTCTATTTTTTATTTTATTTTTTGAGACAGGGTTTTTGCTCTGTCATCCAGGCTGAAGTACAGTGGTGTGATCATAGCTCACTGCAGCCTCAACCTCCTGGGCTCAGGCGGATGCCTCTGCCTCAGCCTCTTGAGTAGTTGGGACTACAGGCATACACCACCACACCCAGCTAATTTTTTGATTCGTTTATGGAGATGCAGTCTCGCTGTTACCTAGGCAGGTCTTGAACTCCTGAGCTCAAGCAATCCTCCTTCCTCAGCTTCCCAATGTGCTGGGATTACAGGCATGAGACACCATGCCCAACCTAATCTATTTTTACAAATCCTCCCCCTTGCTTAGGGCTGATGACCCACATCTGATAACATAAAAAACATAATTAATATGGCTTATCTGATTTGACAGTGCTGTTGAGATAAAGATACTCCTGAAGTTTGCCTTTATTGCAGAATCCCTGTATGTTTTCTAGGACTGGTAACAAATTACAACAAACGTTATGGCTTTTTAAAACAACATGTTTATTCTCTTATGGTTCTGAAGATCAGAACCTAAGTCAGGATCACCGGGCTGAAATCAAGGTGTTAACAAGATGAGACTTTCTTGATGTGATCTGTTTAGTGGTCATGTCAACAAGCATGACTTACTCTTGAATTGCTGACTAAAACCAAGACTAGTTGATTCTGACATTAAACACCATGAAGAATGAGTTTAGATTGGGAGCAGTGGCTCACATCAAATAATCCCAGTACTTTGGGAGGCTGAGGCAGGAGGATTGCCTGAGCCCAGAAGGTCAGGGCTGTGGTGAGCTATGATTGTGCCATGGCCTTCCAGTCTGGATGACAGAGACCACAAATCAAAAAGCAAAACAAAATGAATCTATTATCTATCTAAAAACTGATTTGATTGGATTATTTGCAGCCAGCCAATATTTATTATTTACTGTTTGCAATTGCCTCTTAGGATCTTAGTTTCCTTGTGT
This sequence comes from Cephalopachus bancanus, assembly GCA_027257055.1. Classification (NCBI taxonomy): domain Eukaryota; kingdom Metazoa; phylum Chordata; class Mammalia; order Primates; family Tarsiidae; genus Cephalopachus; species Cephalopachus bancanus. The sequence continues at coordinate 1,320,392 of JAPVLO010000100.1, read as the reverse complement.
GTAAAAACAAGAGATTGCACTAAATAATATTAACTTCAATCTAGCTCTAAAGGCAAACCTGTGGGTTGTTGACTACCAGTTCAGTTTATAATATGTGAAAATCACAGAATATGTGAAATTCACATATTCACATATTTTCACATATGTCTCAGTCACATATGCCCAATTTCTGTACAAACGTTCAAAACTGTCCCAGAGCCTGCATGTGTACCAGACACCAAACACTTCACTGCTTTCTGTTAATGCTGACCGCCTCCCACCCTTCCCCCGCCTACCCACCCACACAGCTCTCAGGTTATAGCAATTCCAACACACCTGGACAATCAATGTGGGATTTAAAAGATGGTCAGAGTTGTAAGGACCTGGGGAAAACTTCATCCTCTGAAGGTTCACTGAAAAATCAACTGACAAAAGGCAGATATCAAATTTTTTTTTTTTTTGAGTCAGAGTCTTACTCTGTCACCCAGGCTGGAGTGCCAATGGCACGCTCACGGCCACTGCAGCCTCTACGTGCTATGTTCAGGCGATCTTCTGCCTCAGCCTTCCAAGTAGCTGGAACTACAGGTGCACACCACCACACCTGGCTAATTTTTGTGATGTACTGTAGAGACGAAGTCTTACCAAGTTGTCCAGGCTGGTCTCGAACTCCTGGACCCAGGCACAAAGTGCTTGGATTACAGGTGTGAGCCACTGCGCCCAGCCCCAATTTTTTTTTTTTTTTTTTTTTTTTTTTGAGTCAGAATCTCAACGATGTCGCCCAGGCTGGAGTGCAGTGGCACGCTCACAGTCACCGCAGCCTCTCGACCTACGGGTTCAGGTGATCCTTCTACCTCAGCCTTCCAAGTAACTGGAACCACAAGCATGTGCCACTGCACCGGCTAATCTTTTTTTTTTTTTTTTTAATTGCAAAGACGAGGTCTCGCCCATGTTGCTGAGGCTGGTCTCGAACCCTTGAGCTCAGGCAATCTCGCCTCCGCCTCCCAAAGTGCTGGGATTACGGGCTTGAGCCACCGCACACGGCTCCCAATTTTATTTTAAAGTGCATAAAATAAGAGAATCCAGGAAAATGATAACCCAATAACCTAATGGGCTACAGGAGCCTTTTTTTTATATAGGGAACAGGGAAAATGGCAAATGCAGACACTTATGTTGAGGGGTAGCAAATGATTATTAGGCAGAACGAATAGACAGAAATTAATCTATAAATGATTCTCTTCAGAATTATCTTGTGAAAATGTCCTTCCAGGTGTGGTTACATCCTGTCTTCTTTTCTGAGACAGATAACGAGATTTCACGAGGGGAGGAAGGCAGTAATGTTTCTTTTGGGAAGGACCTTCCTTGGTTGGAGGAGGAAATTTCAGAGGACCCCCTTGCGCTCGGGGACGAGGGGGCAAGACGAGGTCAGAGTCCGGACTACCAGGCGGCTCCTGAAGCCTCAGACGTCACCGCGCCGGTTGTTCTGTGGTCGCTGAGCCCCTCACGAGTAAACCGTCCTATACTTCTTTCCTTTCAACTCCTGTCTGAATCAGTACCATTTAAGAAGACTTTAGGAATTGCTAGCTAGTATCACAGAAGAAAAGACCCACGAGACTTATTTCTCCCACCCCGCCTTCCTGCAGCAACCACGTGTGGACAGACTTCAGGCATGACCAGATCACAGTGGTTAGAATCCTCCCCTAAACCAATTTTTGTAAACCAGGGATTTCCCAGATTACCGCCCGTCCCCTCCCGGGGGGAGCGCTCGCGCCTCGAGAGCTTCCTTTGGGCACCGATGCGGTTCGATCCCGTTTTGCAAAAATGCCGTCAAGCAGCCCTCTCCAGACTCTGAGGAACACTAAGTTACAGACTGGTCCACACGCGACACCAGTTACCATTTCCACCCGCCAGAGCGGCGACAGTCCGCCCAACGCTCGCACCCCCACCCCGGCCACGCGCTGAGCACGAGTCGCGCAGGTGCAAAGGGTGAGGGGCGGCGAGACGGCACGACGGGCGCAGGGGTGGTAACGAATCCGGCCAACTCAGTTTAGGGAATGATGTATCTTGCAAAGATCCTTTATTAGCCTCGTGTCTGGATGTATTACAAACGGGTTGAGCCGGACGTCCTTTAGCTAGGGACGGTCTCCTTGCCCCCTGAAGACGCCGAGCTGAGCCCGTGCTGACCTTTCAGCAGGACCCGGCGATCCCAGCGCGAAAGGAACCGCCGAGGGCGGGCGCGGCCTGGAGGGACTAGTTGACGCGCGCAGGCCGGCGTGGTGACGTCAGGGCGGAAGCGCACGCGGCGTGAAGCGGCCCCGTCCCGGCGGTCACGGGAATATCCGTCGCGCCGAGAACGCTGGTTAGTCTCGCTGGGGTTCCGGCTGCGTCGGGCTTGCGTGCAGCTCCAGAGACTATGGCGTCCGGGCCTCACCCGACAGCGACCGCCGCTGCCGCCTCGTCGGCCGCCCCTAGCGCGGGCGGCTCTAGTTCCGGAACGACCACGACGACGACCACGACGGGAGGGATCCTGATCGGCGACCGCCTGTATTCAGAAGTCTCGCTCACCATCGACCACTCATTGATTCCCGAGGAGAGGCTCTCGCCCACCCCGTCCATGCAGGACGGGCTCGACCTGCCCAGCGAGACGGACTTGCGCATCCTGGGCTGCGAGCTCATCCAGGCCGCCGGCATCCTCCTCCGGCTGCCGCAGGTCAGTGCTCCGGCCCAGGCCGGCGGGGCACGACCCCCTTCTCGCCGTCCCGTGCCCCGATGCCACCGGCCCCGCAGGGTGGCGATAGCTCCTTCGGGCTCTCCTGCTCGGGCTCGAGGTGGCCGGGGCGGGACGGAGGGAAGACGGGCAGCCGGCGGGCTGTTCGGGTTGCGAGGGGGAAGAGGAGCGAGCGGCGGCACAAAATGGCGGCGGCGCCTGGTGCGGGCCCGTCTGACCCCTGCGCTTCCGTTCTTCTCTCTTGTCTGCAGGTGGCGATGGCAACGGGGCAGGTGTTGTTTCACCGTTTTTTCTACTCCAAGTCTTTCGTCAAACACAGTTTCGAGGTAAGCACAGCGGAGGCGGCTAAAAGGGATTTCTTCATCCGGAAATGGGAAGGAGTAGGGGTAGTGTCAGCAGCCAGCTTTTCCAGAAAGGGAGGGGTTTGGGTCTTTGTACCTAGTTCTCACTCTCCGGGAAGTGGAAGCCTTTAGATGTTTCAGAAACTGGAAAATGGATTCCGAGCCCAGGCGCTCTCTTACCCAGAGTTAGTTACAATTTGCAACTAAATGTAAAACTCCTGTGACATTGAGCTTGACTCTGTATCCAAGATTAAAACAAGTTGAGCAATAAAAAATACAGCAGTGGAGATGGGGAAATACCTCTTATCAACAGGGTGCCTGAATGAAACGTAATTGTACACCTAACCCTTAACTGTACACCACAAAACCATAATAAAAGATATTAATAAAAAAAATACAGCACTAGCAAAAGCTGGTAAGCTTATGGCCTAGACTTATTCGTTATAATTTTATTTTGCTATAGGTTGTCCCTCTTATGTTCTAAAGTTTATTCATCAAAAAATAAGTTTAACCTGACAATGGTTCTTGTCGCCTTGTGTGTTATTTCAGATTGTTGCCATGGCTTGTATTAATCTTGCATCAAAAATCGAAGAAGCACCTAGAAGAATAAGAGATGTGATTAATGTGTTCCACCATCTACGGCAGTTAAGAGGAAAAAGGTAAGATTGGCATTATTGAACATAGCATCTCTTGCTACTGCTGTGCTGTGCACCAATCATCAAGTCAAAACATTTTTCCTTTCAAGTCAATACGGATGCAACAGAAAACCAAGTAATTTAGGTGTTAAAGTTCACATAGGAAAACACTGATTTAAATTAATTTGGAAAAAATAATTAACCAGTTATCTAAAGTTTGTAGAGGCAGTTGCATTTATGGACAATCCTAACAGTGCTGTGAAGCCAGTCCTGTGGCTTAAGATAAGACAAGAAAGGGAATACGTTTGGCTCAAGTGTGAGTGTATTCTGTAAGTTATTTTTCCTCCCCCCTTTCTGAAAGACTGAAGGCTGTTAGTTTTAACACTGTAGTTCAAGCTAATACTGTGGCAAAGCTCTGTGTAGATTGTTTTTCTACTCGAAGTCCCAGTTAATTCTTTATCAACTGAGGTTGGCTTTTGTTAGAGTACTTCTCAACATTGAACTACGATATATCGCATAATACCGGATCTGAAAGGACTGCAGCATGATAAAGTTTGAAGTTTGAAGTCAAAGGGATTAAACAGGTATTTTGTTTTGGCCAGATATAGTCTCAGTGAGTGGGTTTAGAAAAATAACTATTTAAGATTGATTGGCTTGCATTTAGATAAGGCCCATTTATTTGATCTTGTAAGAAAATACAGACTGAAATAGTATCTCCTAGGTGTTGTGATAACATAACTTTATGTGCATCTGGGTGCTCCTGAGAGGAGGCGGTACCAAAAAGTTTGTAGCAGGGCTTCCTGCCATCTACAAGTTACTTCTAATATATGCTTCTAGTATATGCTGCAGAAGGGTATACTTGGTGTAGATTAGTTTTTGTGTTCACTTTTTAAGGAACTGGTGATGTTTGAAAGGAAGTTATAAAAGGATTATAAGTTGTCCTGGGGGTTGGGTGTGTTGGCTAGTGCCAAATTAGTATCCTGTGTAAGTAGTCCTTATTGGCCAAATCTGTGAATCTGTAAGTTGGCAGTAATGGATCTATTGAGACAAGCAGCTACTGAAGTAACTTTAAAATGACTAGCCTATTCTGAAAGTCCACAGATAGTTTTTTTAAAGGACTAAAAAAGTCAGAAATATTTCTGTCTAGACACTTCTCATAGCATTTTTCATTTTCTTACATGCGTTTCCTTCCTCATCTTTCCTCATTCACTTTAACTGTGTCTAAGGATAGAGTGATTTTTTTAAAAATACCTTTTAGTTTCTTGGTTAGGAGTTCCTGGGAATTGGGAAGATTTCAAATTAGTATAGAAGTAGTCTGATTTATTTAGGTATCTGGCTGATTCTTCAGGATGTTTAAACAGTGGCACCAATACAAGGCTCTCTCTTAAGCCCAAGGATTCTATTTGCTTAAAGAAAATAGTTTTCTGATAGTTTTCTTTGAACCATTGAGCCAACTATTATGTAATCATATGATTATTTTTTGTGAAATTTTCCTGTGAGACTAAGAGTTCTTCCTTGATGTCAGAACAGGATTTAACTGTAAATACTTGGGAATTTAAGACAATCCCATCTGACTGTTCTGTCTTAGGTATTAGTGTGGTTTTCTGTTTTTGTTTTTGGTTATTGTTACAGAGAAACTGATTTTGTTTCAATCTTAGAAATCTGATTATAGCATGAATTTAAAAGGAGTCGTTAATTGCATGGAAGCCTTTTTTTTAAAGCAGGATGTAAAAGTGTTTCTATGCATATTACAAGTTTACTCAGACATGTAACTTGTATATGTTATTAACTTCAACTCTTTTTTCCCTTGCAACCGACTATACAGCGACCAGCTACATTTACCAAAGCCTGGGTGATGTGGAGTGGTACATAGAGATGAAGCTGTCGTCATGGCAACAGTGAGTGAAGTATCGAAAATCCCCAAGGAGAAGCCAGTGCTCTGAGAATAGGTCACTGGAATCGGGGACTAACAGGTTGGCCACTGGTGAACCATTTAGAAAAACTCCTGTTTCTGGTTAAAAGCTTTTGTCTTTGCTGTCCAAGTTATTATAACTATAGCTTTGTGTATATAATATATATGTATATTTTTGGGGGGCCATAGGCTAATGTCATTAGCAAGTATTATCAATTTACACTTCAGCTAGGTAGAGCATATGATGTGTCTCAATGATGCTATTTGTTTTGATCTATTTATGTAAAAACTTTGTTACAGTATGTCCTTGATAATTACAGTGGAGGGACATCATACAACCTTTAGGTCATTGTTCTGCAGTCCTGATCACACATTTAGAATCCAGCAGAGGAGCTTTTAAAAAAAAAAGTGCTTGGTCCCCAATGTGGATTATTTGACCTATTTCCTTTCAATTTTTTATAGTTTGACAATTGTCTTTTAAGGTCAAACTAAATGGCTGAATTTAGAGGGGAGATTGCCTTTCATTTCAGTAGTTTCCAAATATATATTTTTGAGAGAATAGCATATTAATTCTGAAAGACTAGTTTAACCACTCTCATAGTGAATATAATGTATTTTCAGTATATTTACAGACCATAAAAGCTTGAATAGGTAAGCGTTGGAAAGGTGTTACGTGATGTCATTTAGTCCAACAACCTTCCTGCAGTTCATTTCTGTAAAGTGTAAAGTTCATTTCTGCAAAGTGGCCTGCAGTTCCTTTGAACACCTCTAAAGAAAGAAGGATCCTACTACTTTCTTTGAAGTGGGTCTTACAGATTTCTGTATCTTGAGCAGTATAAACTACCTGTCTAGTGTTAGTATAGTCACTTGATCTAGTTCCAACATTTCTGTTTTAATACATGAATGAAACTAACCATGTTTGGGTCTCTTTATCCTAATTTTTGTTGTTGTTGACTTTGTAATCACTTGCATTAACCGCGGGGGAAAAGCTTCGCCAGGAGACCAGATAATAAACCTCTAATAACCAAATACCCAAGAGTTTCTAGAATTTGAAAGTTGTTTGCATATAAATCAGAAAAATCTGATAATAGAAACCTAAAGCAGAGGAGGTGGAGTTAGGTAGTTTGTGTGTTAATGAAAATTGTTTCTGTATTTCTGAGTATTCTCTGACTAGATGAAGGCATCTTCTTTTAAAGAGATTTTAAAATGCTACCTCTCCAGACTTTCCTTGGCAAGGAAACCTTACCTGATCTGGGAAGAAGAAATTCTGGCAAGCCTTAACTTACTGTGCTTGTTGGGACAGAAAGTGTTAATTGATACCTTGTTAAAAAAAAGTACTTGCTTAAGTTGTTTTCCCAAACCTTTGCTCACTGCTGAATTATGGAGATACGTTTTTCTATTCTGATACAACATAGTTTTTCTAAGGTAGTTGCCAAGTTGTATGTACACTTTTTAAAAAATTTTAGAATCAAGAGGTCTGTGCTCCTTGATTTATGAGGTAAAACCAGTTCTGAACAAAATACAGATCAGGTTATATACCCACAAAAGTTAACTTAAAATTTCATGTTTGTATACCTAGCCCTGAATTGTACCCCACATCTTTATATTTAAAAAAAAAAATTTCAGGTAATAGCATGACTAAGCAAGAAGTTGAGCTATATGGTTGAATTATAGTAAATGGGTTTTGTTTTTGTTTTTTTTTAATCTTTTGTTATTGAGATTGGGATCTTGACACACAAAACAAAGGAAAGTAAAGATTATAGCAGATAGATAGGATATTAAGTAAATTTCTTAGTGATTAAGCCTGGCTTGGGATCTGACAGTAGCTATAATTCAAACGGGTTTAGCTTGTTTAGTGTAACTGCAAGAACAAATGAATTGTATCACCAATTAAAATTTGAAGGCAAATCTTAAAGCAGGTTATCTTAGTAAAAGATATAATTTTGATCAACATAAATGGAGAAAAATGAGATGGAACTGTACTCTTAAACTTAACTTTTAATAGGAATTCTGATGGCATAGTCTGCTCTCTGGATTGCAGGGAGTTAAGAGTTAACTGGTGTGCACCTGTAACACAGGAGCTATTTTATCTGCTAATGCCAGTTGAAAGAGAGCCATCAGGCAGCCAACCATTATCATCAGCCATCAGAAGAGTCTGAGGTGCATTTGACTTTTCCAAATTACCTATAATGACAAAACCTGATTATAAACCTTAAGATTTTTAAAATATTTTCATATATATGGGTGTATATGTAATTTTTATGTGTATACACACACACTCTTGCTCGAGTTAAATTTTATTGTTTTCAAATTTGGAATTTACTATCCTGATAAAATGGATTTTTCATTATATATTTATGTTAGAAGGCAGTTCACTGTGGCCAGTTGGTGGCCTCATTCCTCAGTTGTGTGGAATTGAACTGAGTACAGGCCAATTTAAGTAACAGCTGTTTTTCATCTTGTCATCTCTGCCAACTTTTGTGATTTGATAAAAATCAGACTTGAGAAATAGTGTAGTAAGCATTCCATTTTTATTATAATTTTAAATAGGAGAAAGGAAAATGATAGCTGACTTTTTATTCTGATAACACGTCACCATACGGTTAGTTAGTGTAGCTCATTTCAGATTGTTTTCTAACTTCAAGTGTATTGCAGTATATTTTTGTTTTAAAAATATGATTGTTTTTCTGCATCTGGCATGCATTGGGATAAATGTTGAGAACTCCCTTAAAAATAGATGAGCATTCTGCCTAGAGCAAAGACTCCTGAATCTTTTTGGTTGTAAAGGTACTGAATATGGGTGAAATATTCGAGTGTTCTTCTCCCCATATACTTACCATATAATCAGTGTCTTAATAAAAATGTTCTTTTTAGGCTGGGCTCGGTGGCTCATGCCTATAATACCAGCACTTTGGGAGGCTGAGGCGAGAGGATTGCCTAAACCCATGGGTTCAAGACCAGTTCAGGCAACTTGGCGAGACCTCATCTCTAAAAGAAACAAAATGTTTTTGTTGTATGGACCTAAAATGTATTTAAAGGACATGGGTACATTTCATAAACATTTAAAAGCGAGTCCAATTCCTTAATATTTCCTGGCCTTATTTAAAACTTCTCAGGAAGAAACCAGTTTTAAATTCTAAGACATAAATAAGATAGTCTTTTATTGTGAATAGTAGGTTTTTTTTTTTTTTTAACCTACATAAAAAACAAAACACTTGGGATGGCATTGCTCGGATGTGCTGTTTTCAAATCATTAAACCACTGACATCAGCCTTCTGTGTTATAGACATGTTTGAGTTATCAAAATTGAGTCTGGCACAGAGACCTGGAATGTGTTATGGTTCCCTCATCATGGTCTTAAATACTAAAACATATTGCCTAATTACTATAGCCTTAGCCAAATTTGGCCTAGATCTCATGCATCACTTAGAGTTTTGAATGATTTTTCATATTTCTTTCTTTGGTAATTGAGTTGCATCTTTAGATTTAGTTTAGTTTTTTTTTGTTGTTTTTTTTTTTAACGGATGTAGGTTCTTAAAACAATTCGAGAGCTATTGCCCCCTTAGAAGCTGGATTACTACCCGCTGTTTCCCCTAATTTTTTATTTTGGCCATAAAACAGCCAAGAGTTGATACTTTATACAATAAGTAAAAAAACTAGTCTTATGAGGACTTTATAAGGACTTTATAATACTGTAAATTGTCTCAGGAGCACATTAGTTTTGTTTGTGATAATAAATCATGCTATCACTAAAGTAAAATATATATAATCAGAATGAAAAAGTTGACGAGGATAAATTCAGAAGTATTTTAAGAGTGAGTTTTTTTTATTACAGAAGTGAGTTAGGAATTTAGTCTAGATGAATGTTTAATTAGCATAACTTGGACAGCACAAGATTAATGCTTTAACTTGTTTGCAGGAGTTTAAAAAGCTGGTTTCTGTTGCCAATAGTTGGTTGGAAGGGAAAATGGAGATGCCACAAATAAAATTTTTTGGATGTGCAAAACAGTTTTGATTTTATTTCTTACAAACTATAGGACTCCAAGCCCCCTGATCCTTGATCAGAACTACATTAACACCAAAAATCAAGTTATCAAAGCAGAGAGGAGGGTGCTAAAGGAGTTGGGATTTTGTGTTCATGTCAAGCATCCCCATAAGGTGAGTTGTAGAGTACTGAAATTACATTCGTAAGTATTAGGACTTTTCTTTAACATTTTTACATTAATTTGTGTTATATTTATATGTGAAAGTTAACCTTGGTTTTAAAAGCATTTGGATATTGAGATTTATTGGTAAAATGAGAGTCAAAAGACATAGGTTCAAATCTTTAGTCTTAATTGTGTGCTCATAGAGATGTTCTTTTTGCTTCTGTCATTAAGTCCCAGTTTTCCCACTTAGAAAATAGATGGTGGAATTCCTCATTCCAAGGAATAAACAATATGCAGCTGCAAAAAATATGTGGCACATTTCCTATCGTAATAAAAGGTTCTCAGTGCAGTGGTGGTTCATTGTTACCATTATTGGAAACTCCTAGGTCTTTCTCAGCAACTTTTTGCTTTCATATTATCAACATAAGTGGTTTTGAGAGCTGGTGGTTTTGAGAGCTGGTTCAGGACAACCTGGGATAGAAAGGTCCCATGGGAAATTAGATAAAATAATCTAGCACAGTGCCCATCACATAGTAAAGTGTTCATGAAAAATATTTTTAATTACCTACTTTTTCCTTTATAATTTTGGAATATGCTTAACATCCGTTCTTATAAAATAGTAACAATTCACATTGAGTTTCAGACATATTTTTGGTTGGTCTATATTATCCACGCAGAATTAGAACTTAAATCTAACATTTTCAATTACTTTTTTCATTGAACTCTATACTGAAAGAACTACCAGTGTGCTAAATTGAGGTTTTTTTTCCCTTGTCCTTCAGATCATTGTTATGTATTTACAAGTCTTAGAATGTGAACGTAATCAAACCCTGGTTCAAACTGCCTGGTAAGTTGCTTTTTTAGATTTCTTTCCTAGCCAGGAAAACAGAAGCAGAAATAAAGTAAGTTTCATTTTCCCTTTCCAAAATAATGAGATACATTTGTTTTGGGGCTTTTTTTTGTTTGTTTTATTTTTTAACCAAAAGGTAAATAATGCTTATTTCTGCTTCCTGTTTTCTTGGCTTGACTAATTACTTTTAATGGAGAACTCAATTTAACTTTGTTCTTTTTTCTACTCTTTAATTAAAGGGTAGTCCATGATGGTAAGTCATAGAACTCTGCCCTCTGCACTTCAGCCCATGACCTCAGGATGGCCTGATTGGCTGCCCTGCTCTCCAGCCAATCCAGTGCAAGCTCTCATCCGAGATTCACTGAAGTGGTCCATATCCATCTGGCAGCATCTTCTAGTTCTGTCGGGGTGTCAAAAGGATTTGTATATTTGCTTCTAGAAGTAACTATATTTGACATGCCTATGTATTTCATGTATACTTGTAACTATCAAAATTGAATAGTTAATTTTTTTGATAGATTTGTTGTCCAGCCATTATGAATTAAATGGGTTTTTTTGGTTAGGAGTTTGATTCAATTTTTATTTTTAGTGTGTATAGCATGAAAAAGATGACTACAAATTGGAGCTTTAAGTGGGCACCAGTTCCCACATTGGGTTAATAGCTACTGGGCTATATTGCAGGCAATATTAGAAGTAAAAATTACTTAATTTTTAAAAGCGATGTTGTTATTATATTGCTAAAATGTTTTAAAACTTGGGACTTTTGAGGTGTAGATGTGTGATTTGGAGTGCTGGCTTATTTAAAGGTCAAGAGAGGAAGTTGTGGTTCAACCATAACTACTGTTTCATAAGACTGTTGATGTGCAGGACTTAGTGGAGTAATTTTTATGTCCTGGACTTTCCAGCAAGATGTCCTTTTTATGACTGCCATGCTTTTGGACTCAGTAAATATTAGTAATATTAGAAAAGTCTCATTGCTTGTATAAAATGCATATTTTAAATGTGTCCCATAAAACGATTTTTAGCAGTTTTCATGGGGTAAGGCTTTTTAAGAAATAAAAATAGTCTGTTTAATTTTAGCTTAACCTTTCAAATGACTTGTAAAAATTGCTTTACTAGTTTAGGAATATTGTGGAGAGGGTTCACTAATGAAAGTCCAGCAATTTATTAACTGAAGTAGGTTACTGCTTTTACCTAGTCGCAAAAAAAGGTATGTAAACAAGGCCATTGTGTGTATTTATTGTTCTTTACTTTCCTGCCTAGATTTTCTGAAGTTACTTTAGTTTTCTTAATATAAGTTTAATTTGGTGGATGCTTATTAACAATGCCTTTTACCCCTGTTACAGTAATTTGAGTTTTTGAAAGAACTTGGTTGACACTGCTTTTTATTGTGGATAAAGGAGAGATGGTCAATAATTAATGGCTTGAAGTATTATTGGAGTGGTGTATAATTTCTGAAACTAGTCATATCAGAATCGACTTTCAAATCATTGCTTTTTATAGAAATATTACTAAAGAACCTTAGGAGTAATTTCTATTTGAATAATAATATAGATTATTTAAAAGGGCTTTGATCATATATAGGAAAACTGAAAAATGGTCCTAGTCTTAAATTCTTGTTTCTTATTGATTTTTGAATTAAGAATTAGTATATGGTAGAATATGAGAATGTGAATATAAATGAGAAGAAAAAAGAATAAAGTAGATTGAGTCTCCAATTTTATGTAAGCTTCAGAAGAACTGATTTGTTTATATACAAGCTTATTAGTTAAAATATTTTTCAGGAATTATATGAATGACAGTCTCCGAACCAATGTTTTTGTTCGATTTCAACCAGAGACTATAGCATGTGCTTGCATCTACCTTGCAGCTAGAGCACTTCAGGTAGGTGTATATACCCTATTTTGTTCTATAGAATAAGTCATAAGAATTTTCAGTGGGTCCAACAAAAACCAGGGCATTTTTCATCTAAACTGTTCTGTTTTTATGGTTTAGATTCCATTGCCAACTCGTCCCCATTGGTTTCTTCTTTTTGGTACTACAGAAGAAGAGATCCAGGAGATCTGTATAGAAACACTTAGGCTTTATACCAGAAAAAAGGTACTTTTATTCAAGTTTGTGCTGACATGCAAGAATCTAAACTGCTGAAAGGGAGAAATACTAACTCCATTTTCCTCCAACAGCCAAACTATGAATTGCTGGAAAAAGAAGTAGAAAAACGAAAAGTAGCCTTACAAGAAGCCAAATTAAAAGCAAAAGGATTGAATCCTGATGGAACTCCAGCCCTTTCAACTCTTGGTGGATTTTCTCCAGCCTCCAAGCCATGTAAGATAGAATTAAAACAACTTGAGGGCACTGAAAGTGTGCTGTTACTAGAAAGCTTTAGCATTCAACATTTGCATAGAAAAATTATATTAAGAATTTGTTACTGTTAACTGTTTTATCTTACCACAGTCACGTGAAGACTGATACTTAGAAGCATGATACTTTGAGTTACATTTGGAAAACAACTTTTGGCTCTTTGTTTAGTCTAATACTTAACATGCCATTATCATATCTTAAAGCATCACCAAGAGAAGTAAAAGCTGAAGAGAAGTCACCTATCTCCATTAATGTGAAGACAGTCAAAAAAGAACCTGAGGATAGACAACAGGCTTCTAAAAGCCCTTACAATGGGTGAGTGTACTTGAGTTAGAAAACAGCCTAAAGCAGTCTTTTTTAAAAAAACAAAAGTGACATTGCAAGAGATGTCTATTTATTTTCTAACACTAAATTTGTAACTAAAATTGTGGTTTGGTTGTTTTTTTTTTCTAAAGTGTAAGAAAAGACAGCAAGAGAAGTAGAAATAGCAGAAGTGCAAGTCGATCAAGGTCAAGAACACGATCACGTTCTAGATCACATACTCCAAGAAGACAGTAAGTAAATGGTTTCTTAGGGAAGCAGTCTTACTTTGGTGTTTTGTTCATTGTCTTTTCTTTAAAAATTAATTATAGACTTTTCAAAATAGGCTATAATTAGGCTTTTTAACATGAAGTAAATTTTGATAAATTCGGAGACATATTCTGGATATATAGTATCTTATGGCATTCCATTTTCTCCCATGTTTTTTGGAGAAGAATAGGGACTAAGCACAAAGTGCTGTGGGGGTGTATAACATCTGTCTATAATGTAAAGACATCTTTTCATTCCAGTTAGAAAATATATTTAATTAATCCCTTACTAATAACCAATAATCAAATTAACCACAGCCAATGATTCTTCCCTAGTTAGGTTTGTAAATAGATTGCTAGCTCCTGTTAGCTCTTCAATGACTCTTTTAAGCATGTGGGAAATGCTCGATAAAATGCTTGTTTCTAAGACACTGTAAGAGTTGCTAATTACTTCCCTCTTTGGAATGCAGGCATAAGTGTATTTAAGATTTGTCTAATATGTTACAGGTGTGGATATCTATATAAGAGAGGGGTAAGGAGATTTAGAAAGTCAGTTCTGGTTTGTCACCGATAGTTTTGTTTTGAACTTGTTGTGACCAACCACTAAAATAACCTTCCCCACAGAAAATCTAAACTTCAAATTTTTTATCATTTAAGTTATAATAATAGGCGGAGTCGATCTGGAACATACAGCTCAAGATCAAGAAGCAGGTCCCGCAGTCACAGTGAAAGCCCTCGAAGACATCATAATCATGGTTCTCCTCACCTTAAAGCCAAGCATACCAGAGATGATTTAAAAAGTTCAAATAGACATGGTCATAAAAGGAAAAAGTCTCGTTCTCGATCTCAGAGCAAGTCTCGGGATCACTCAGATGCTGCCAAGAAACACAGGCATGAAAGGGGACATCATAGGGACAGGCGTGAAAGATCTCGCTCCTTTGAGAGGTCCCATAAAGGCAAGCACCATGGCGGCAGTCGCTCAGGACATGGCAGGCACAGGCGTTGACTTTTTCTTCCTTTGGGCCTGCATCAATTCCTGGTTTTGCTGATCTACAGTGTGATGTATGGACTCATACTCAAAACATTAAACACAAATGGATTAGGATTTGATTTATTAAAACCCTCTAGGTCTCTAGAAACACTGAGGACATTTTCTTTCAGAAAAGAACTATGTTAATTTTTTTTGCACATTAAAATGCCCTAGCAGTATCTATTTGGAAACCATGGTCAGGTTCAATTGTACTTTATTATAGTTGTGTATTGTTTATTGCTATAAGAACTGGAGCGTGAATTCTGTAAAAATGTATCTTATTTTTATACAGACAAAATTGCAGACACTGTTCTATTTAAGTGGTTATTTGTTTAAATGATGGTGAATACTTTCTTAACACTGGTTTGTCTGCATGTGTAAAGATTTTTACAAGGAAATAAAATACAAATCTTGGTTTTTCTAAACTGCTTCAAATATTTTATTTAAATATTAAGTGAAATTTCAGCAAAACAGCTGTACTGGTTTTCTGACAAACCTTTTCTCCATTAAATGGTAGTTTTCAGTTTATTAAAATGCAATTCTTACCTACATTGTGAGCTATTATTAACAGTTTTCCCTGTATATATGGGAAAAATAAATGGAAGTGGCCCAAATGTAACATTAAATGTTACATTGTAGCATTAAACTCAAAACTTGATTTGCCCTTGAATAGTACCATAAGGTAATTTTAAGTTAGTTTTAAGTACTTGAACCTGTTTCTAAGTGAGTTGCCCTACTGAACAAACCCAAACTAAGATGGCAGTAAATAAGACCCACCTATTGAGCCTTAATGGTTCTGTAGAACTTAGGCATTTAATATTATTTAATGATTATTATTTAAGCTAGGAGAATTCAATGATAAGGTGAGAGGCCCTGGGCCTGGCTGGGTTATTATAGTACAGTCTAACCACAAAGAAGTTTTTGATTTTTTTTTTAAAGCCAAAACAACCAGATGAATATTTTCAAGTTATTCACATTGAGTATTTTTTCTCCAACAGTTATACTAAGGTTTTTATTATACTTTCTTATTTTTTTCTTTCTACCTACTTTGATTACTTATCCACTAGACTTGGCTCCAAGTGATTTGCTGCTGTTTAAAAAATTTAGATACCCCCAGAGAGAATGACTACTGCCACTAGAGATATTTTTAAAGTAAAGTTGTAGCTTGTGACAAGGACTCCAAAGAAAACTTATGACATGTTCAATGGTGGGCAGTGGGGCTCGAAAAAGTAAATAGCTTCCCAAGCCGACTACTTAGAAGGAGACGAGATTCACTTGGATATAAAAGTGTCAGGTATACTTCTTAAATCAGCTGTAGTTCTAACTATAAAAACTAATGAGACTTAGCATAAGTTATCGACTTCATGCTACCTTGAAAGATGGTATATAGTTCATTTGGACATTTTTTATTTTTGAGTCTTGAGTCTCACTCTGTTGCCCAGGCTGGAGTGCAAGTGGCACACTCAGCCACTGCAGCCTCGACCTACTGGCTCAGGTGATCCTTCTGCTTCAGCTTTCCAAGAAGCAAGAACCACAGGCATGTGCTACCATGCCTGGCTGATGTTTTGATTTATTGTAGAAATGAGGTTTTGCCATGTTGCTCAGGCTGGTCTCAAGGTCTCATACCCATGGACTCAGACAATCCTCTCTCTTCCACCTCCCAGTTCTCATGCTAGAATTACAGACATGAGCTATCGCACCAGGCCTTGAACCAAATTCTTTTTGTTTTGTTTTTGAGCTGGAGTCACACTGCAGCTTCGACCTGCTGGGCTCAGGCAATCCTTCTGCCTCAGTCTCCCAAGTGGCTGGAACTACAGGTCCATGCTACCACACCCTGATAATTTTTTGATTTATTGTAGAGATGAGGTCGCATGTTGCCCAGGCTGGTCTTGACCCTGTGGGCTCAGGCAGTCCTCTCGCCTCAGCCTCCCAAAGTGCTGGGATTACGGGCTTGAGCCACTGTGCCTGGTCTTTTTATTTATTTATTTATTTTTTTGAGTTGGGATTCTCACTCTGTCGCCCAAGCTGGAGTGCAGTGGCAGGCTCATGGCCACCACAGCTTGACCTGCTGGGCTCAGGCAATCCTCACTTCAGCTTTCCAAAGAGGTGGAACTACAAGCATGCACCACCACGCCCAGCTAATTTTTTGATTTATTGTAGAGATAAGCCATGTTGCCCAGGCTAGTTTCAAATCCCTGGGCTCAGGCAATCCTCTTGCCTCCACCTCCCAAAGTGCTGGGATTACAGGTGTGAGCCAGTACACCCAGCTTAAACCTGTTTCTGAAGAGCTAAATGCTGGACAGTTTTTCTTTTACAAGACAGGCATTGAAGAAAGGCTAAAGGTGTTTTTCGAGGTGGCTTTGCAGACTAGACAAAGTGTCTATTTTAGTGTCCTAATTTTTGTTTTAATGTCTTACTGAATCAGTTTTCTAGGTTCTTGTCAAGAAATTAACGAGCTGAGGCAGCTCTATTGCTATTTTAAACTACAAAGAAAAACCCATTTTCCAACTTTTATTTGGAAAATCTCAAACACAAAGGAGAATAACCATCTCTTAGCTCAAAAAATAGTCAATCTGTGGTTAGCCAACCTTGTTTAATCTATACAGTACTCCAATTCACTTCCCACCCACCCTTATCTGAAAGAAAATCCCACATAAATGATTTCATTCCCTGGTGTTTCAATTCAAAAGGTAAGGACTTTTAAAACAACCACAATACTTTTATAAAAAGTTAATAGTACTGTCATACTATCCCTCTCAGTATCTAAGTTTCCCTTATCTTTAATTATTTCTTTTTATAATTTGGTTTATTGAAAGTCCATGTATGTTGCGTTGAATTTAATCACAGATTTCTCAATCTTTTTCTTACTAGAAAAAAATGGGTCATGTCCTGAGGAATTTTCCATATTCTGGGTTTGCTTATTTTAACTATGAACACATTTTCCTGTCCCCAGTGTTGTAAAGTGGTAGATCTTGGGGCTTAATTAGATTCAGGTTTAATTTTTGTGTGTGTGAAATTCAGAAGTCTGGAGACTCAAGACTGTCACTCTAGAACTGGCACTAGATTGCTGCCTCATTCACCACTAGGCATTTCACTGGGTTCCCAGTTCTTGATCTATTGGTGCCTGTAATTCAACAGTCTTGTAGTATCTATGCTTCCTCTCTGTCTCATATCTTTGTTGTCCCACTACAGTCATGCAAATAAGTTACTTAGTATTTGTGATATTTTTTCTTCAAATGACCCACAAATGAAACCCTGATTTTTAATACGCCTCTTCATGTCATGAAATAATTACATTTGTCTCTTACAATGGTATTTTTTTGTGTTTTTTGTTTTGAGTTGGAGTCTCACTCTGTTGCCCAGACCAGAGTGCAGTGGCCACTCCCGGCCACCGCAGCCTCGACCTGCTGGGCTCCAGCGATCCTTCCGCCTCAGCCTTCCGAGTAGCCAGAATTAAAGGCGCGCGCTACCACGCCCAGCTAATTTTTTGATTTATTGTACAGACGAGGTCTTGCCTGCCCAGGCGGGTCTCGAACCCGCGGGCTCAGGCAATCCACTCACCTCAGCCTCCCAAAGGCACAGGATTACAGGCTGAGCCACCGAGCCCAGCTACAATGGTATGTTAAGCCTAAAAGACTAGTGAAATTCTTAACCATGTTTCCATTTTAAAACAAAGTAAACATAAAATGACTACTAAACTGAAGTTTTGCTTTACTAGCTTTAAGTATTGTCACTATGATCTACATCAAAAGCCTTCCTATTGAAAAACAGTTCAAAAGCAAGATAATTTAATAATAACAAAAACGATTTTTTTTCATTTCTTAACACCATAAACTATAATAGATTATAAAGATAATTTTTTTGTGGTTTTTTTTTTTTTTGAGTTGGAGTCTCACTCTGTCACCCAGACTGCAGTGCAGTGGCATGCTCCTGGCCACCGCAGCTTCCACCTGCTGAGCTCCGGCAATCCTTCCGCCTCAGCCTTCCAAGTAGCTGGAACTACAGGCACGCACTACCACTCCCAGCTAATTTTTGTCTTATTGTAGAGACAAGGTCTCGCCAAGTTGCCTGGGTGGGTCTCGAACCCGCGGGCTCAGGCAATCCACTCGTCTTGGCCTCTCAAAGTGCTGGGATTACAGGCTGAGTCACTGAGCCCAGTCAATAAGTTTTTTTTTTTAATACCAGATTTTTAAAAATGTTTACTAAAAGCACAAGCATATTGAGCGGGGCTTAGTTTAGCTGGAGAGACAGAATGTACGTGGGGTCTAAGGAGAACTTCACTTGCCCCAAGTGAAGATTGGAAGGGAGCAACGTTCACTGTGGTCTTGAGCCCCTCATCCCTTCACTCTAAGCCTGGAGGCCCAGCCTGACTTTGTGACCATTTGTTCAAAGCTTGGTTTTGTAACCATTTGAACATTTCCTTCTATGAAAGGGAAGGCACATGGACTTCCAAGTTAACTCTGCATTCAAATTATGACTTAGGTTTAGATTTGACAAGTTATTTTACCTCTTGTCTGCAAACTGGCCCTTACTCAC
Organism: Cephalopachus bancanus; assembly: GCA_027257055.1. Taxonomy (NCBI): domain Eukaryota; kingdom Metazoa; phylum Chordata; class Mammalia; order Primates; family Tarsiidae; genus Cephalopachus; species Cephalopachus bancanus. The sequence continues at coordinate 1,301,306 of JAPVLO010000100.1, read as the reverse complement.
AGCATTTTGTATACTATATATTTTGGGCAAATAATATTTTTACCACCACATTCCAAATAGTTAATATTAGAAAGCATCCAACTACTCCAAAAAGTTTGAATTCTATGATTCTAAACAAAATTTAGGAGACAACTGTTTAAGAATACTACTTCACAACTCTGAATAATACAAGACTTTCATAATTAATGTATCAAAAACTGCTTGGGCTCTTTGATTCCAGGTGACCTCTTGACCTTCCTGCTTTTGCCATCTATGCCCAATATAATTTAAATACACGCCTACCCTGCCTGCTTTTGTATTTCATCAAATTCCCTGATATCAGCTGTCACCTTTCCAGTATGTATAGTAGCATTTCTGTCTACACCTTTGCCGCAATTCTGTCTTCAAATAGTAACTAAAATGATCTATTTAAAGTGTTAATCATGTTTTTCCAATACATAAAGGCTCCAATGGTTTCCCATTTCATTTTGCATAAACTTCAAACCCCTTGTCAGCCTGTTCCATTAACCCTGTTTTATCTGTTCATTTAATAGCACATCTCATCCTGTACTGTTGCATTTGCTATCTTGCCTGCTTGAGGATGCTCCTGTTCCAGATCTTATGAGAGAGTATTATGTTGGGGGGTGCTGCTTTCACCACCCTGTCTAAAATATGTCCCTCTAAACACCCCTATCATGCTCTATCCCTTGGCATAATTTTGTCATAATGCTCGCCACTGACTGAAGTTATTTTACCATTTACTTTCTTATAAGTGCCAGCAGTAGTGGTTCACACCTGTAATCCCAGCACTTTGGGAGGCTGAGGCAAGAGGATTGCCTGAGCCCAGGGGTTCAAGACCAGTCTGGGGAACTTAGTAAGACCTTGCATCTACAAAAAAAAATTTAAAAAATAGCCAGGCGTAGTGGCTTGTGCTTGTGGTTCCGGCTACTTGGAAGGCTGAGGCATAAGAATGTTAATAACTGAGCCCAGCAGGTCAAGGTGGCCATGTGCATGTCACTGCACTTCAGCCTGGGCAACAGAGTGAGACTCTAGCTCAAATTCTTCTAGGTGTGGCCCATAGGAACCCCTTTATGAAAGTTTCTGTGTACTTTAAGGTGAACATTATAAAAGACTTTTTTCCACATATATGCCTTTCCAAAAGATACACAGTATTTGTGCTTTCTCTAGATGTGTATAACCAGAAGCTCTTGGGATAAGCACTGGCTACACAGGGGATGAGATAACTTTTAACGGTCAAGATAACTACCTTGTCAACGTATAGGACTTCTTAGGGATGCAGTTTCCCAAACAATTGTCCTTTCAATCAAGAACAATCTTCCCCTTTGCTATGGTTTGGATATGGTTGGTTTGGCCCTGCCAGGTTTTACGTTGAAATCTGATCCCAATACTGGTGGCAGGGCCTAGTGGGAAATGTAGGGCCACGGAGTGGATACCTCATGAATGGCTTGGTGCCATTCTCATGGTCAATTCTTGCTCTATTAGTTCCCACAAGAGCTGCTTGTTGGGCTCAGCCTTGTAATTCCGCGCCTTTGGGAGGCTGAGGTGAGTGGATTGCCTGAGCCCGCCGGTTCAAGACCCGCCTGGGCAGCAAGACCTCATCTCTACAATAAATCAAAAAATCATCCGGGCGTGGTAGCGCGCGCCTGTAATTCCGGCTACTCGGAAGGCTGAGGCAGAAGGATCGCCGGAGCCCAGCAGGTCGAGGCTGCAGTGGCCGGAAGCGGCCACTGCACTCCAGTCTGGGCGACAGAGTGAGACTCCAACTCAAAAAAAAAAAAGAGCCTAGTGCTTTCTCGCTTTCTTTCTCTCTCCTTCCTCTCTCACCATGTGATCTCTGTAACATGCCTATTTCCCTCTCCATTCTGCCATGAGTGGAAGTTTCCTGAGGACCTCATCTGAAGCAGATGTTGGTGCCGTGCTTTTTGTAAAGTCTTCAGAACCATGAGCCAAATAAAACTGTTTACAAATTACTCAGCTTCTGGCATTCCTTTCTTTTCTTTTTTTTTTTTTTTTTGGAGTTGGAGTCTCACTCTGTTGCCCAGGCTGGAGTGCAATGGCATGCTCACAGTCACTGCAGCCTTGACCTGCTGGGCTCAGACAATCCTTCCACTTCAGCCTGACAAGTAGCTAGAACCACAAGCGCACACCACCACACCCAGCTAATTTTTTGATTTATTGTAGAGACATCTCACCAAGTGCCCAGGTTAGTCTCGAACTCCTGGGCTCAGGCAATTCTCTTGCCTATGCCTCCCAAAGTTCTGGGACTATAGGCGTGAGCCACCACACCAGGCAAGTATTCTTTTCTAACAATACAAGCAGACTAAAATACCCATGCCTTTTAGTTTGCAATACAGTCAGCAATACGTACTTATGCCACTAGAGGTCACTGTTTGACTATATGTGATAGAACAAGATCCTCAACCTCTGAGCTGTGAGTCAGTACTGGTCCATGGCCTATTTAGGAACCCGGCAGCACAGCAGGAGGTGAGTGGCAGGTTGCACACTCTAATGCCTGATGATCCGCCCCACCCACCATTCATGGAAAAATTATCTTCCATGAAACCAGTCCCTGATGCCAAAAAGGCTGGGGACTGCTGATAGACTATCTCTCTCCAAGTCTCACATCAGCTGACTGGCAAGTCTTATTCTGAACACACAACTCCTTTGTTTCCAAAAAAACACTAGTGTCTAGGTGTCCATTTAAGCCTCATTTAGAACTTTAAACCAGACTTGAAACTTTGATAACAACTCTAAAGATACATGCCTTTGCAAACTTTTGCTGGCAAAAGAATAAAGATAGCCACCCCATTTATATACATAAGCACTATGGCCAGATGCCATTCTGTTTCATACATAATAACTCATTCCATATCTTCCAAAGGTCCCATGGTGGGGGAGAAACCCATAAGGTTGATTTCACCCAGCTAATAAGTGTTTCAGTACATCCCAGAGCCCATATACTTAACCACTATCCTATATATCAACCTGCATGGCTTTGCTGGAGTCTCATTTTAATCACTCCATATCCAAGCCTGGGTTCACTGGCCTCTTTATAAAACATCCACATGATGAGGTATGAAATCATCAGATGTCTTTCAGAGCTCAGCAGTGTGCTACCGGGAATTTGTCCAGCAGAGTCATGCAGATGCTCACACCTGAGTCCAGCCAGCCCACTCTGCTGCAAGCAAGCCAGGTCCTGAGATCAAGCCCAGTACCCCATGGCCAACCTACCACCCCATTCAATGATGAGAACCTAAGGGCATCAACATTTCCCCACAAAGCCATCGCTTCCTGGAAGCAGTATCATCTTGCTTTGGAAGTGGCTTCAAATTAAGCCCCAAAGTGCATGATATGGTTTGAGACCTTTCCTTGTCAGCAAGGGGTGGTGAAAGGGGAATGGATTCTGAAGTGAGACTAACCTGCATTAGAAGTCTAGTCATCCTACTCAATGGCCAGGTGGCCTTGGACAGAATCATTCAACTCCTCTGAGCCCGAGTTTCCTCATATGTGGGTTGATAATGATAACCCCCTTGTGTGACTATTGTGAGTTGATACAGGAAGAGACAATGCCACAGAATAGGAAGTATTGCTATTATCAGTTTCTCTTTTTTTATTTTTTTGAGTTGAAGTCTCACTCTGTCACCCAGGCTGAAATGCAGTGGCATGCTCATGGCCACCACAGCCTCGACCTACTGAGTTCAGGTGATCTTTCTGCCTCAGCCTTCCAAGTAGCTGGAACTACCAGCATGTGACACCATACTCAGCTAATTTTTCTTGAATTATTGTAGAGATGCTGGTCTCGAACACATGGGCTCAGGCAATTCTCTCACTTCGGCCTCCCAAAGTGCTGGGATTATAGGCATGAGCCACCTCGTCCAGCCTATCATTTTCTTAAAGGCATAGCCTAATCCCCAGCAATCAGAAAAGCTGGCCCTGGTGTTTTGTCCCAGGTGGATCTCTCCTTTTTTCTAAACTCCAGTGACTCTTATGTTATTCCTAAAGCAACTAAAGCACATCACTCTGTGTTGGCAAGTATCATTTCTTGTGCTTGGCCTAATTCTTCCAATTAGATTCCAGTCAGAGCTGGGACTATATACTTTATACCTCGTTGTATCCCTAGTCTTAACCAAGGACCCCAAAACAGTAAGTAAATGACTATTGATGACAGAGATTAACTGAAGTCTGTTGACAAGTATTTATGGGGTATTTTATATGCCAGGCAACGGGCCACATTCTGAGAATACTGAGGTGAAGGAAACCCAGTCCCTCATGAAGGGAGCTCCTGCAAAGGCCTGAAATAGCTAATGTACCTTTCTGAGCATCTGATTCCCAGGGAATGACTTTCTTTGTTGAGGCAATCTGGTTTACTGAGTCTCAAACAGAAGGCAAAAGCCAAGTGTGCTGCCCAGAGCCTTTTCACACTGGAGAGTATAAAACATGGCATTTAGTGCCCAAGGACGCTGGGGCCGTTTGGGCCCTCACAGGCTGTTCCTACCACCTGCTCCCGAGAACCAGTCCAGTACCTCTCGTTCCCATCAGGGTAACAGCTGGAGAATGTGGGAGACAGCTTGCTGTTCTCTTACCATGAGAGGTCAGTGCAAGACTTCAGACGCACATGGCCAGTGATGGATTCCCCCTGTGAGTCATTCTAGCAGTACAGTGTCTGAATGATTTGTTTTTGGGTGGAGTGGATGAAAGGGGAACGAATGGGTTGGAAAAAATGAAACCATCTGTTGAATTCACAAATGCCACAAGACATGAGTTCAACCAGCATTCGACTGACTCAAGTATTTTTAGCATAAAGAAGGTAATTTGAGGATTTCAGAAAACAAATGCTGTCCAGAAACCAAAATGATAATTGAAGAAATACTATGCATTAGCAAAAGCTTTACTCTTTCATTTGCAAAAATAAAGTAACATTTTTCATTTTTTTTCCAGGAAAAGGAAGACTTTCCGAAGTTAAAAAGAATGCAATTTACTGACTAACCTCCTCCCTCTGCAACTGAATAAAGAACCTTCCCTTTTATCTGGGTTCAGAACTGGCAAGCAACCTCAGTGTGGGCACTTCATAAATATTTATTGATGATGAAAATGTCGACAGTGCAAAGGAACCATTTTGTCATTTCAAGAACCCTTTTGAAATGCCAGTGATTGAAGCAGGATCTCGACTATCCTTTGCAAGTCTTGAACAAGAAAGGTCCAGTTCAGCTGGTCATGTGGAATGAAACAGAACAAGGACACTGGATTAATCTCTTCTGGAGTCTTGGGTTGTGACTATACTTCCCAAAGAGCACAGCAAACTGAAGCAGTTGGTAGGATCTTTAAACAACCACTCCCAAAACATCCAAGCAACTGAGATTCAGTGACTCCACTTTGTGGGGAAAAAACAAAAAACAAAAACACTTCGTTTCACTTTCCATTAGATATGAAGGCTATGCCAACAAATGGAAATAGTTAAAGTGTAGGTAGGATGTGGCAGTTCATTTCAGTCATCCTAAACCATCCCAATCATTAGACATCAGTTGAGCTGAGGGGACATTCAGAGAGAACATGGTGAAACCATTGTACTGGTTTGTTGCCTGGTCAAGGTCTGTTTGTTTTGGCCCACGTACACCTGGTCTTGGCCAATGTAATTCTCATAAACAGAAATGAATGCACCTCAGTAACCATCACCGGTACAGCCTGTGTTGGTGAAGGCAAGTTATGATTGAATGGGCCAGTATGGCTTGGAGACTTTCCCTCAGAGAGCTGGGCTATATCTGGCCCTGTAGAGACCACTTCCTAGGTTCTTAGGAACATTTTTCATTTGACAGTGGTTGACTCAGGCCAGGGCAGGGGTGTGGGTCCTGGCTTTCTTAGGCCTGGAACAGAACAGCCCTGTTTTCCCCACACCAGCCCCCTGCATCCCACCCTTCCACCCCATACCTACACCACTACCACTACCACCAAGGAGTAGCCCCAAGTCTTTTTCAGCATCAGAGGGGTCATCAGGGTAATGCTTCCCACTGTTCTGTGCTACTTCTAGTCTCTTTCTTTCTCTCTCAATCTCAATCTCTCTCCTCTCTCTCTCTCTCTCTCTCTCTCTCACACACACGCACACATTGTGACCTGCTCTGTCAGGTTTAGCTGTCTTCATTTGAGGCTCCAGGCCCTCAGGTAGGCTCTGAGGCTAACCTTGTATCATGGTGCAGGTAGGTGCTAAAGCCCATATCATGAACTCAAACCCCTTAGGCAGTGTGGGGGTCCCTCAGTATTCGGGACAAGCCTCAAAACCAGTGTACTTGGCCACAGCTTCAGCCTCCAACAGCCTCCTATAACACATCTCTTATTCTCAGGCTTCCCTCACCTCTGCCATCCACCCTATCAAAGTCTTCCCTTTTGCTCATTCCTCAGATACAGACTGAGCACCTATATATGCAATAAAGACCTGGGAGAGGTAGGCTGGAGACATCTCCTCAAAAATGAAAAAGACCAGGGAAGGAAGGGAATGCTAATTGAGTCCTTTTTGCCAGAAGCTTTTGATGTATGATCTCATTTAATCATGCCTCCATACCTAAGAGAAGGCTTCATTATTCCCGTTAGTACCAGAGTGGTATAGAGGTAACAGGCAGGGACACGGCCACCTGACTACCTCACTACAAAGTCCAGCTTTGTGACCCTGGCAGGGTATTGAACCTTTGTACCCACTGTACTGGCAAAATGCAAATTGGCCTACAGTGAGGACTGAAGGAGTTAATTGATGTAAAAAGTGCTTAGACTGGCTTTACTTTTGTGTTAGCTATTAGTATTATATTATTAGCTGTTAGGGATGAGAAAACAGAGGCTAACTGCTCATGTGTAAAGACTGGATTCCACCAGGACCCACAGTAAGTGCACTCCCAAATTCTAAGCTGCTTCTATTTTTTTTTTTTTAAGTCAGAGTCTTACTCTGTCACCCAGGTTGGAGTGCAGTGACATACCCATGGCTACTCCAGACCGACCTACAGGGCTCAGGCGATCCTTCTGCCTCAGTCTTCCAAGTAACAGGAACTACAGGCACACACACACCACCACATCTGGCTAATTTTTTTATTTATTGTAGACACAGGTTTCACCAAGTTGTCCAGACTGGTCTTGAACCCCTGGGCTCAGGCAATCCTCTCCCCTCTGCCTCCCAAAGTGCATGAGCCACTGAACCCAGTCTCCAATATGTTTCTCTTTGACAGTCAAGTGACATTCCCTCTCAGGTATGGTTATATTTGGCACCTGGCAGGAGCCTTTACAAAGTTCTAGATCAGAGTGTGGTAGAGAATTTCAGTGACAGCTAAGTCTTCTTTGGGCCCCTGAAACTGTTCCCTGAACTGAGAGTTGGAACTACCATCAGTGGGCCCCAACTGTTCCGGAGAAGGTTGGTGGCATAGGGCAGCGGCCCTGGCACCTGCCCCTTCTCTCAGAATCAGATTGAAGTCACGATTCTGACTCTACCCTCCTCTCCTTGTTCCCATCCCCACCCCATAATCTGAGTAATTTTTTCTAAAATTATGGCAGAGGTGGAATTTAAATTCAAGCCTGCCTAAGGCTCCAAAACCCATGTTCTCTCTATTCTTATCTTGGTCAGTTGCCCCACAGCTGCCCAGACATCTGTGGTAGACAGACAAATGAGGCCACAGGGATTTACACAATCATGACTTGGCTTTTGTATGCAGTGGAGGAAGGGGGCAGGAAACTGGGACAATGGCCAATTCTGGGTACAGGCATATCTAGTAATCTGATCACTCATTTATACATCCAGTCAATGTAAAGGTCATATGCACTCACCTAACCTGCTATGAGGAACTCCCTCCTTCCACAAAGTAGAAAAGTATCCTGAGGTGTTCTTGGTCAGGCAAGCTATAGTTTCAAGGGTGTAACATTTTCTGGAGCTCACATCATGCCCTGAATCAATACTCTCCTAATTAGCATTGTGATCTTGGGCACGTCTCTCAGCCTCTCTGAACCTTGATTTACTATTATGTAAAATGGCAAATAATTCTTACCTCACAGGGTTTCCCTGATGTTTAAGAGAAAATGTACGCAAAAATACTAGGGCCTGGCACACAAGAGATGTTTATGAAATGTGAGGTTTTCTAGACTGTGTAAGAACTCTAGTGTGATCTAACTCAGTGCCAACCCAGAGATGGGTACCCCAGAGAAGGTCCGAAAGAAGGTTTTCTGCACACTGGCTCTGATCCTCATGTCTCACATTGGTAAAGAAGTGAGGCTGCCTGACATTTCACTGCACTGCAGGGGTCGGAAGCCCTTCTCAGGAAACCCAGTCCTAGAGCCTGCTTTCCTGGGTCCCATAGGCTTCTATGCCTTTCCACCTGCCCTTCACTGTCAGACCCTCACAAGCTTTTCAGTGTTGTGTTCATAGGTTTCATCAAAGCAAGACAGTATTTGGCATCAAGTCCACAAAACTCCCAATTCTGTCATGGGTCTATAGATGCCCATGATCCTGCCTGCTTAGGGGAAAAAGAGGGCATAGGGCTGGAGGGACATGGAGGACAATGCCAGGAAGTTATGTCTGAAAGGAAGCTTCTCAGAAGCCTAGGCACAGGCTGTAGGAGAGTAAAGAGACATTTAGAGAGATGAATGTTCTGAAGGACTCTCTGTCAGAGGAGAAGGAAAAAGGAAAGCAGTTATCCAGGTCAAAGGGTATGAGTTTTCAGGAGGTTATTCATCATGACTACAGGATGACTGTTGACTATATTTGTTCCACAGGTATGGAGGGAAAAGCCTTGTTCATTTTTTAACGGAATTTCCTCCCCACCATACAGATTGTTCTCCTCATTCTGCAGGGCCGGGGGCCCACCCAGTATTCAACTCCAAGCCCTCAACAGAGTTTTAAAAAGCGCAGGGTTTGAAATCAGAATACCTGGGTTCAAGTTGTTGTTCTTACCTCACCAGCATGTGACCTCTTAGACCCCAAGATCCTCATCTGAATATAAGGACAGTTCCACCTCAGAACTGTGGCAAACAATCAGTGCGATCACATCTGAGGAAGCTTCTCATAAAAGAATGCAACAGATATTGGACACTCATTTTTTTTTTTTTTTTTTTTGAGTTGGAGTCTCACTCTGTTACCCAGACTGGAGTGCAGTGGCCGCTCCCGGCCACCGCAGCCTTGACCTGCTGGGCTCCGACGATCCTTCCGCCTCAGCCTTCCAAGTAGCTGGAACTACAGGTGCGTGCTACTGCGCCCGGCTAATTTTTAACTTATTGTAGAGATGAGGTCTCACCAAGTTGCCCAGGCGGGTCTCGAACCCTTGGGCTCAGGCAATCCACTCACCTAAAGGTGCGGGATTACAGGCTGAGCCACCAAGCCCGGCTCATTTTTATTTTTTAACTAATTGTTTGAGACAGTGTCTTGCTCTGTCACCCAGGCTGGAGTGCTGTGGCACAATCACAGCTCACTGCCACCTCGACCTCCTTAGCCTCCTGTCTCAGCCTCCCAAGTTGCTGGGACTATAGATATGTACCACTATGCCTGGCTAAATTTTGCACTTTTAAAAAACAGGGATGGAGTCTTGCTATGTTGCCCAGGCTGGTCTCATACTCCTGGCCTCAAGTGATCCTTCTACTTTGACCTCCCACAATGCTGGGATTACAGGTGTGAGCTACTGTACCAGGCCAGCCATTCATGTTTAATATGCAGGAATTCTAATTTCTCTTCAGACAACTAGTGCTGTTTCAGTAAAGAAAATAGCTATTTCTCAAAGTGTTTTATTATCTTGAGGATCTGAAAAGGTTTTAAAGGGCTGAGGAAGAAGGTTTTCAAGTGCTTTGGTTTCTTGCCTGTTCCTCCATTCTGTCCCCATGATCTCAGGGAAATATGGGCCCTTTGGGGAAAGTTCTAGCAAGTGACTGCCATGAGGCTACAGGCAAGCTTCACAGCAGCAGGCTTAGAGGAGGAGCCGGCAGCTGAGCAGCAGGATGTGGAAGGGCATGCTCGGATGTGATGTTCACTTGGGGTACAGGTCCACATTATGTACTTTTGCCTTAACGGGCCATTTCCTCCCTCAAAAAATACAAATAATTTGATTTTTATGTCTATTGTTATAAAAATGAGTATAATCCAGGCTGGGTTCATTGCTTTGTATTCATTACTACTAATTATTTTTATTATTTTTTTCTTATGGTTTTAATAGAAATTTAATTTAATCGAAAGATTGATGAGTTTGGCCACTAGGGGGTAGCATAAGGTCATCAGATGCTCACAGGAAATTGGGTTGGGGGTGGTTGGTAAATCGTGGGTAAAGACAGAGCAACTACCACCTCTGACTCACAAAGGGCTTTTGCTTCTCACAGCCTTTCCTCCCAGAGTGTTGTGTTTGCTTCTCACAACATCAGGCCCAGGTAGCCAGTGGGTGGAGCGGGAATTATTGTCCCAATCCAGGGCCTGGGAAGGGAGGCTCACCCTGGGAGAGTCAGTGTCACTTGGGGTCAACTCAGAAGCAGAGGAGGGTAGACCAGAATTTCCTGGCTCTTCCTACAATACTCCTCACTCAGATCCTCAGAGGCTGAATACTCAGACAGGACAGGGATCCAGAGGCAGAACCTATACTTCCTAATGTTGCCCACACAGCCCTACCATGACCGCCTGAACCACTGCTGGGGAGCCCTGTGGACCCCACAGCACCTCTCCACCTTTCACATCAGGCATTGGGATGGGATCTTGCATTCCAGACCTGGGTCCCAACTCCAGCCTTCCTTAGGTCCAAACATGCTTTTGTTCACACTCTTCCTGACCACATGGGTGAGGTGAGCCTCATAGGTGGGGTAGACAAGATGCTCAGTCCCTCCCTTGGAAACTAAGTAATCAAATAAAGGCACACAAAAGGCAGTTTACTGTGTGAAGGGCTCAGGAAGAAGTAAGTGCTGTACAGGTTTTGAGTGCTTGGGCAAGGGGGTAGAGCAAAGAAGAAAAGGCCAGAAACAAAACCAAACAAAACAACAAGGCATTAAATGATCTGCTCTCAGGGAGGCAGTTTTCTACCTCTGAGGAGGAACACCCAGTGTGTTGTCTGGCAGAGTGTACTGGGCACAGCAGGAACAATAGACCTTTCTCTCCCAACAGTTGTTCATATACCCAGAAGAAGCGGAGCTCCCCCTCAGGAAGGCTAAGTCCATATCTGAGCCTGGACAATGTAGGAAGTGAGTTTACAACAGATACTTGCATTCAGCTTCCTTCTGAAAAGGTGAGGGTGGTGCAGAAATCCATGTGCGGAAAAAAAATTTCTTGCTGAATAAGAAAAAAAGATTGCTTACATTTTTAGGGAAACATAAGATGCCAACTGACTCTGAAATGGATGTAGCAATAGGCACCTCTGTAATTCAGAAGGAGCCAAAAAAAGTTCTAGAAATAAGCAGTCCTTGGTAAAGTAAGGCTAGGTCCAAGGCTTGGGAAGATGGTCTTACACAGGTGCATGGAGAAGTGAAATGGGTAGGCTGGGGCCCATGGGTGCTCCAGGGACAGAGGTGACATCCACCCACTGAGCAGCAAATGTCCTCAGGACCATTTAATAGCAGGTACCCCTCCCCACTCACACACAGAATTATCCCAGTGCTGGTCTAGTTAGGCAGGTCCAGCTGGAAGAGGAATGGCAGGACTGTCACATGGATGAGGAATGAGTCACAGTTCAGTTTCTGGGTCTCCACAGCTATAGTCCATTAGTGAGTGGAGGTGACAACCTAGTCTAGATTGGGCGGAGAGAGATTGAGAAACCTACCCAAGAAAAGAAAAGAAAAGCCCTTGGCAGAATGCCTGGCATTCCTGAGGCTCTGGATTCCGTACCTTCCTGGAAGGACAGGAACAGCAGTCACACGCCACGGCTTTCCCCAGGCAGAGCCAGACCTGCTGTTTTCAAGAACTCAGATAGAGAATGACTAGCTTCAGAACTGAAGAGGACTTTTAGGGTCATCTGCTCCAATCCCCTCATCTTGGTACTAAAAGGGACTTAGGAGAAAATACAGCCAAGCCCCAATGAGATTATCTGACTTGCTGAATGGCCCCATAGCTGGCTGGAGAACAGATACAGGAAGCCCTTGTTTCCTGATTTATGATCCAGGGCTCTTGCTGGTAGATGACACTACCTCAAAAACAGAAGTAAAGGTAGCCTACAGGAGGCATGAGGGATCTGGGATGTGGAGACCCATAGGATTGAGGGTACAAAGCAAACCTCATTTTTTTTTTTGTCGAAGTCTCACTCCATCACCCAGGCTGGAGTGCAATGGCACGCTCACAGCTACCACAGCCAAGACCTGTGGCGATCTTTCTGCCTCAGTCTTCCAAGTAGTTAGAAATATAGGCACACACCACCACACCCAGCTTATTTATTTATTGTAGAGATGAGGTCTCGCCATGTTACCCAGGCTGGTCTTGAATCTGTGGGCTCAGGTAATCCTCTCACCTCTGTCTCTCAAGGTGCCGGGATTCCTAGCGTGAGCCACCGCGCCCAGCACAAACCTCAATTTTAAGGCCAGACCAAAGATAGAGCTGGGCCACCCAAACACACAGTGTGATTTACCAGAGTAATTGGAAAACAAAACACACAACCACCCCAAGACGCCATGTGAGAAGAAAAGTTTGGTGGGCAGGACATTGTGAAATGGTGTCTGAGGTTTCCTTCCTTTCCAGTCTGAGGCCCTACAAAAATACGAGGGAGTGTGAGTGCCAACCTGAGAAGAGCAAGGCCTGTGAGAGCCTGGCCATGACTCACTCTTCTGGGGCTTCCCTGGATGGCTCTGGCAGCGCTGAGTCACTACTTCTGTGATTCTGGCTGGCCCAATTGCCCAAGGACTTCGATGATGACTCAGCAGAAAGGGATGGGACAAGTCATTGCCTTGGTGGAAAAACTTCTCAGCCCTAGCCTCTCACTTCTGCCCTTCATGTCCCCAATTTGCCTTTGAGAGAGCAGTGGCTGCTAGCCTTCTTCAGAGACTTCCACAATTTGGCAGCCAGAACCCCCCTGCCCCAGAGATGTCACTAGGGGGCCTTGCAATGTGCATTAGAACAAGATCAGTTTGGCTTCTTGAGTTAGACAATCAGATTTCTTCAAATGCTTGTTTTGCCAAAAGAGAAAAGGAGCATAGGGTTTAGATTTGGAAGGTAATTTAGGGAACAGCTAAGTCTGTAATTTCACAGATGAAGAAGCGGAAGCACTGACAGATTGTGTACTTTCCCCAAGATTACACAGAGCCTCCTTCCTCTCTGCCACCATTATGCCTGGCCAACCCATAGGCAAGGGGGAGGGTGCTCTCTGAGAGGTGAACCACAGGCTCAGCTCATGAACCTGGGCCTATCCTGTGCTAGGCAGAGGACTGCCCCTCCACAAAGATGTCCATTCCTAATCTCCAAAACTTGTGAATATACAGTATCAAATTGCACAGCAAGAGACTTTGCAAATGTGATTAAAGACCATGAGATGAAAAGATTATTCTGGATTACCAAGGAATCCAATATAATCACAAGAGTCCTTTCTAAGTGAAAGAGGGAGGCAGAGTCAAAGTCAGAGAGAGATTTGAAGATGCCACACTGCTGCTAGCTTTGAAGAGGGGAAAGGGACTATACACCAAGAAACATAGGCGGCCTTTAGATGCTGGAAAAGGAGACCAATTCCTCCCTAGATCCTTCAGAAATGCAGCTCTGCCTACATCTGGATTTTAGCCCAGTGAAATCCATTTTGACCTTCTGACTCGCAGAGCTGTAAGATAATAAATCTGTGTTGTTGTAAGCCCATTTGTGGTGATTTGTTACAGCAGAAATGGGGCTCATACAGGTTTCCCCACATCTCCCCAATCCAGCTGTGGTTTTACAGAATATGCTTGAAAACTAAGTCACCATACCTTGATTTCTACTTAATAAATAACAAATAAATAATTTGAAAAGTAACAGCAAAGATACCAAGTCCCTTTCATTCAACAATGAAAGCTGTAGATAGCTGATCAGGCCGGACTCAGTAAACAACTTAATTTTCTCTCATTGCCACCCTTCTAAGATTATTCTTCCACTTTTCCTGGGTGAAATGCCAGGCATATTCCACAGATTTTCTGGTCACTTTCAGATATTAATAAACATCTCATTTTTCAGACTGAAAAGTTCAGTGTGTCTCACATCCAAGCTTCAATGTCTCATCCAATATAAAGCTTATTCCTACCTTAGTTTGGGTCTGGTAAGGCCCCAGAGCCTACAGAAGTGAAGAGGGGGCACAGGGAAAAAAAGAGGTCAGCTTCTCGCCGGGCTCAGTGGCTCAGCCTGTAATCCCGCGCCTTTGGGAGGCTGAGGTGAGTGGATTGCCTGAGCCCACGGGTTCGAGACCCGCCTAGGCAGCGAGACCTCATCTCTACAATAAATCAAAAAATAGCTGGGCGTGGTAGCACATGCCTGTAATTCTGGCTCCTTGGAAGGCTGAGGCGGAAGGATCGCCGGAGCCCAGCAGGTCGAGGCTGCCGGCCACCGCACTCCAGTCTGGGCGACAGAGTGAGACTCCAACTCAAAAAAAAAAAAAAAAAAAAAAAAAAGAGGTCAGCTTCTCAACTAGTTTCCCGCCTTATTCTTTTACTTCTCTGCCACTCATTCTTCTGCCTCTGAGTCCTTCAAGGTTGGGGAGGGAGTTCATGGAAGGGAAGAGAGGTAAGAGATAGGTTAGATTTTACTAACTCAGCATGTGGCTTTTTACCCAGGGATCTTTCTGAAGACATCCAACCACAAACTTATCTGGTGAAGCAGCCTAGTCACTGGCAGCCCCTTGTCAATTCTCCCCCCAGCTCCTATACCAAAAGTACATCCCGTAAGAACCCACCTTTCTGTCTTCTAGTGTCTTTCTGGTCTTTTGGGTCAGGTCTCCTTTGAGATGACCGCCCCCCCAAAGCCTCTCCTAGTACCACGGCAAGCTCCCCTTGGCCATGCACAGCTTTGGGGGGTACTCTCCACACTTGCTCAGTCCCCTCTTCAATCCTCTAACCCAAGCAGCTCCAACCATTGACTAATCTTTAGATTTTTCCAGTTAAGCTTCAGTGTTATGAATTGTTTTAGGCCAATCTGGTCAGGCATGAACACTAGATTGTTTGTGGTAGATAGGTAACCACTAATAAATAGGGGGAAAGGAGCATTGGAGGTTCCTTCACAATTCTCTTGGGTTCTCAAGAAAGAAAGATCTTTGTCTTTGCACAAAGTTTATTTAGGGCAAATATGATATCATAGAGGCAAGATTCAAATAAACTGGAGGGTTAGCATCAGACAACTAGATTCCTTTCAACCAATTACTGGCTACAGGATCACTTAAGGATCAAGCCTCAGGTGGCTTTAACTGTTCAGGCTACAGGCTCCCCTAAATCTATGCCCAGTTCATGCAAGTGTGAGAAGAGTCTCTCAAATATTTTGAATACTATGACTTTCACAACATAAAACACACTCACTATGCTAATTAATTATGTTGGTGTTGCTCAAAGATGACTTTATATAACCTCATGGTAGCTGCCTCTGGAATATGGGTAAAAGTACAGCTTAATGAACACACAACCACTCCACCCATGCTGAAGCATATCAGATTAAATTACAGGCATTATAAAAGACTTCTGTCTTTGTTTCCCTAAATTCCTGGGACATAGGTCAAGTCTTACTAAGAACCCTCTCCCCACATTCTGTCTCCGTTCTCTGATGTGATTTAAGTTTCCATGGCTTTGCAAAATCCAGCCAGGAGGCAAGATGTCAATCTTTCCTTCTGGGAAACACCTCACTTTTTCAGAGTGGTTCTCCTTGCTTGGATTGGGGTGGATGATTCACGGCCTCAGATACTGACAACCCTCTTGAAATAAATCCCACCTCTCTGTCCTCCTCATTAACCTCCTCCCCTCCTTTACACACTTTTACACACTCCCCTCCTTTACTCTTGTGGTGGATGATGGACTCAGAGTCACTGCTTAGCAAGTTCTGTGTGAATTGGATAGCTACCCTGGTATGGTGGGCACATATCCCTTGTTCTTAGCTTTGAAGTATCAACTGAAATTCTGAAGCAACAGAAAAAGTCCCCCCTTAACATCCTGCTACAGAGCAACAGAATTTCCATGTTTCTCTTTTTGCCTTGATTGCTAAGGCTGAGTGTAAAACTTCCCTGCATAACTTCTCCTCAGCCCAGATTTCAGACTCCACCTTCCCACCCTGCTAACTCACTCACATCATCATCTCTCTTCTGCTTTCTCCCCCACTTTCACTTTCTACCGTGGTTCTTTTGCTCTTGTTTTAATGATTCTGTTCTGTTGCTTGTTCACTTGCATAAACCTGATGCAAAGTCATCTAGAAGTAAACTGTAAAATAAAGTTTATAAAAATTTTGATGTAGATTTCCTACAGGATGTTTACAAGTGGCCCAATGAGGAAAACACGAATGTTTCTCCTGTGAACAATTAAATTGGCAAAGATGCACAAACAGCATTTATTCCTCTAGAAGAGGCAACAGCATTTCTCTCCAATCAGTTGAAAGATTAATTGTGTGATCTTCAAGAAGCATCTTCTGATCACAAGTTCCAGATAATTTAGAGAAACACTGAAGGCAAATGCTCAAAAGAGACTAATGATGAATAAGGAAGCAGGAAGAAAACAAAAGTAGTGAAGAATGTGAGTGTTACTGGGAAAAGGGGAAACAGATAACCCTGCCTCTGAGAACATCAGAGCCCCACATCAGGGATCAGTGCAGAGTCATGCAGTCACCTAGACTGGAAGAATCAACTAAAACCTCCTTAAGTGTATTAATACAAGAGAAAGGTAGTTCTGATTATGGGGGGAAAGGTAGTATAGTGGAAAGGCAGTATAACCAAGCCAAAGAACAGCTGCACCCATCCCTAAGGTGCCCAGGGAAGGACAGGGAGTTTTAGTGTTTTGAGGTCAGTGTTAGGGATACCCTGAGTGGAGAGATGACAGTAGGAGCTTCTGGGACTCTGGGAAATTCAGGTTTCAGAGGAATTCAATATATTTGGTTCATAGTTACATGGTCTTCATGGTCCAAATTGTGTGATCTTAGCTTGGTATTGTCAACATTTAATAGAGAGACTTCTGATGAGGACCTAGTTTTCCTTGGGGCTGAGAGAGAAGGGACTGGTAAAGTCACAGCATATTAAGGTCATGGGTATAATAGTGTACTAGAGCTACACTGCTAGGTGTAAACAAACAGATAAGCCCTGAAGATTGTCATCAGTCTTTGGGCCTTATGTTTAAGATATGGTTGTCTTGCAGGGCACTGCCTTCCCTTAGAGTAATGTTCTCAGACTTTCATGAATATCAAGTCACTTAGAGCAGTAGTCCCCAACCCTTTTGGCATTGGGGATCAATTTCATAGAAGACAATTTTTCCACTGATGGGGGACGAGGGGATGGTTTTGGGATGATTCAAGCACATAACATTTATTGTACTTTATTTATATAATATTGTTATATATAACGAAATAGTTACACAATTCACAATTTAGAAAAAGGGGCACGGAGAGGAGTGGTAAACAAAATAATGGGTGGGCCACGTGCAGACTAAAATAAGTGTCGGATTCTGACTTAAAGCCTGCCACCAGATGCAGCTGTACAATTAAAGTACATCACTCACTTGGCCACTCACTGATAGGGTTTTGATATGAGTCTGCAAGCAGTTGATTTACTAGGGCTTTTTACAATCAAACCTCACTGCTAATGTTAATCTGTATTTGTACTAGCACTAGCATCACCACCTCAGCTCCACCTCAGATTATCAGGCATTAGAGTCCTTCACAAGAAGTGCGCAAATTAGATCCCTCACATGTGCAGTTCACAATAGGGTTCCTGCTCCTTTGAGAATCTAATGCTGCTGCAATCTGACTTGAGGCAGAGCTCAGACCATAATGCCAGCGATGGGGAGTAGCTATAAACACAGATGAAGAAGATTCGCTTGCTCTTCCTCCACTCATCTGCTGTGCGGCCTGGTTCCTAACAGGCCACAAAACAGTACCAGTCAGTAGCCCAGGTATGAGGACCCCTGACTTAAAGGGCTTATTTTGCTGGGCTCTATTCCCCAAGTATCTGACTCAGTAGGTCTGGGTGGGGTCTGGGGATTTGTGTTTTCAGCAAAAAAGCCCCCAGGTGACATTGAGGCAGTTGGTCAAGGGATATACTTTGAGAACCACTAAGAGCATTTAGTAGCTTTTAAAAATTCCCTTCACCTCCATGCCTACACTACTCCCCAGACCAACTAATTCAAAATCCCAACAGGTGGGACACAGGTATCAATATTTTTTAAAACTCTGAGTGATTCCAAAGATGATCCTGCTATCAGATCTACTATTCCATCTATAGGAAACATAAAAACATCACCTTTTGGGCAAGAAAGGTATCATGTCTTTTCCTGCAATAAAATAACAGTGGAGGTATAATTGGACAATAATAACTAACACTTGTTGGATGCATATATTGTGCCAGGATTTTCTAATTTGCACCAGACAACAATGATCTCCTACTTATAGGTGATGAAATAGGTACACCGTGAAGTAATTTGTCCAAGGACATGCACAGTCACAGGATTGGAATTCAAACTCAGGACCTCTAGTCTCAGAGTCCCTGCATATGGCCTGTTCTATAGGGCCATGTGTACCTAGTCTATGGGAGCATAGTGACAGCTTCTCTCTCTTTGGGCAGTTTCTGTAGTGAACATGGCCCAATCAATCATTTAACAAACTGGGCTAGTATCTGGAATTCACCACTTAATGGTTTAAATGTTTTTGCCCCCTCCAAAACTCATGTTGAAATTCAATCACCAATGCGACAGTTTTGGGAAGTGGAGCCTAATGAGGTATTTAGGTCATGAGGGCTCTGCCCTCACACTTGAAGGAGTGGGTTCCCTCTCTTATGCTCTTCTGCCATGTGAAGAACAGTGTTCCTCTCCCCTCTAGAGGATCCACTGTCCAAGGCGCCATCTTTGAAGTGGAAACTCAGCCCTTACTATACACTAAACCTGCTAGTACTTTGATCTTGGGCTTCCCAGCCTCCAGAACTGTGAGAAATACCATTTCTATTGCTTTTTTTTTTTTTTTTTTTTTTTTTGCGAGTTGGAGTCTCGCTCTGTTGCCCAGGCTGGAGTGCAGTGGCACACTCCCGGCCACCACAGCCTCAACCTGCTGGGCTCTGGAGATCCTTCCGCCTCAGCCTTCCAAGTAGCCAGAACTACAGAGGCACACTACCATGTCCAGCTAATTTTCTGATTTATTGTAGCGATGGGGTTTCACCATGTTGCCCAGGCTGGTCTCAAACCCATGGGCTCAGGCAATCGTCTCACTTTGGTCTCCCAAAGTGCTGGGATTATAGGTTTGAGCAACTCGTGCCCAGCCTCATTTCTTTTGTTTAAAAATGACCTAGTCTTTGGTATTCTGTTATAGCAACACAAAACATACTAAGACAATTGTGATGTAATTTGAATAACAAATGTACAATTGAATAATTTTTGTAAGTAGCCCTTCTGAGCCTGTTTTCTCATCAGAAAAATGTATATAAGCGTGTCTACCTCAGAGACCTACTGGGAGTGCTAAATGAAATTTGCTGAGCACTAGGTACAGTACCTAGCACATAGTCAAGGTTCAAGAAATGTTCACTCCCTTCCTCTTCTCCAATGGCCTTTTCTCTAACAGTCCTCAGAACACTAAATTGTTTTTCTCAGTTGTTTTTTGAGCATCTTTGTAAATACAACTATCTCCACAATTGGCAGATACCTTTGACTGAAGAAATACATTCTTAGTGAAATACAGTTCCCCTGCTGGATGGAAGGAAACACAGATGTTAGGCTTTGCTGAACAATGAGTTCAGTTCACAACACTTGATAAGTAAATCTGTGCTACAACTTGAGGGAAAATAAGGACTGATTCATGAGCTGTGGTATCTCAGCATATCCCAGAGCAGCTGCATTGCACCAGCGATCTGGGCACTGGGTGGGGCTTCCACAGCTGCAAGGTGTGCTGCTAGTCAGTTGTTACTAATAAAGAAAAGTACTGAAGCTTCTGAGTGACTCACAAAACAGTAATGTATTAGACTAAAAACGTTTTCTTGAGGGGAGAGGAAAGCAGAGCCTTACTTGCTGGGATGGTATACAATTCTATGTAGGCCTTTGGTAAGGCACCTTGCAAGTGAAAATACCAAAACCAAGAACTGCTGTTTAAAGTAGATTGAAAGAACATTTTGAGGCAATCTTGAATAACACATTTTTATATTCTCCCACTGGGAAATTTTAAGGGAAAATCATAACATATTGGTACCTTAAAACAAAGACAGGATAAATAGCTCAGAAGAAGAAAAATCTGATAGTGGTTGGGGAAAAGGGAGATATAGGATGGGAACTACACCAGAAAATCCTTAAAATTGAGTAGAAAATTTAAACTGAAATTCCTGGCAGTGTAGGCAAAAAACAAGGTCCCATGCATTCCATGGCTTTCATTAAATGATTTTTTTTTTTTTTGAGTTGGAGTCTCACTCTGTTGCCCAGACTGGAGTGCAGTGGCCACTCCTGGCCACCGCAGCCTCGACCTGCTGGGCTCCGGCGATCCTTCCACCTCAGCCTTCCAAGTACTTGGAACTACAGATGCACACCACCACGCCTGGCTAGTTTTTGTGATTTATTGTAGAGATGAGGTCTTGCTGCCCAGGCGGGTCTCGAACCCACAGGCTCGGGCAATCCACTCACCTCAGCCTCCCAAAGTTGCGGGATTACAGGCTGAGCCACCAGGCCCTGCTTAAATTTTTTTAAAGCACAAACTTTATGCTAGTGCTAAAGTTTATATGGAAATTATTTGCAAAGGTTTTTTATATTAAACAACATAATGAATGTTTATGGCAGTTTTACAGAGAATTTAGTTGTTTTTCACCTGACGGTTTTTTAAAACAACACTGGGTAAAAGCTAAATGATCTTAGCAAGTACTTCTACTAATACTAGAGTGATCCTATCTGGAAAGACACTTTCGTCATTCCAGGGAGGCTGATTGGTGTGGCAATGTGTAAACCTCTTGTAAAATGCAGAGATAAACTTTGAGAGCACCATTTAATAGCCCTTCAATAAAACTATGCTTAACATGAACAAGTTGATGTGTATGCAAGATACTGGAAATACATTCTGGCAAGTACAGTTTTATGCTTCCATTTTGACAAAAGGTGTAGAAGGGAAAAGCGTTTGTGCAAATTCCAAATGATTTTCAAGTTCCAAAAAACAAAAACCTCCATTCTGAATTAAGTTCAATTTTGAAAAAAAAAGCTGAAAGTTTACTTTGATTTCTAAAGTTAAAAAAAATTCTATTTAACAACAGCGAAAAGGGGACCGGTTTTCATTTTAAAAGAAGCAGGGTGAGACAGAAGTTAAACACGAAAGAATTACCTACCATCGCCCTCTTAAATGTATCATCATTAGTATCATTAAGTGCGTCAGTCCTTCTTAAGAGGGCCAGGCGCGGTGGCTCAAGTCTGTAATCCCAGCACTTTGGGAGGCCAAGGTGAAGGGATTGCCTGAGCCCACGAATTCGAAAACAGCCTGGGCAACTTGGCGAGACCTCATCTCTTCAAAAAAAAAAGCCTGTGACAGCGCCCGCCTGTAGTTCCGGCTACTTGGAAGGCTGAGGCGAAAGGATCACTGGGGCCCAGCGGGTCGACGCTGGGGTGGCCGTGAGCATGTCACTGCACTCCAGCCTGGGCGACGGAGTGAGACTCCAACTCAAAAAAAAAAAAAAAGTAAGGAAGGCTGAGGCGGAAGGATCGCCGGAGCCCAGCAGGTCGAGGCTGCGGTGGCCGGGAGCGGCCACTGCACTCCAGTCTGGGCGACAGAGTGGGACTCCAACTCAAAAAAAAAAAAAAAGTAAAGAGATCCCTCGGTTGGCCAAAATTTATGAGTCACCCAATTGTGTCCCAAGACACACTTCATTATCAAACGTGTCCTACAGGAGCTTCAAGTTCCCCTCTTAGAGTCTAGGGTTGAGCCCAAGTCACTGGCATCCCGGAAGGGGTGCAGGTCACTTGACTCCAGGACCTCCTGTCATACCCAACACGCCACCCCTCAGGTCCGCCGCAACACCTGCAATCTTCCCGGTGACGCTCGGATCAATGAGCAAACACTTGTTATTTGCAAAAGCACACGGTTCAGTCTGCCAAACACCGAGACACAGGAGCGGCTACCGAGGGGGAAGATGGCTCCGGCTCGACACCCGCGCGTGCGCAAAACTGGGGCGGCCGTCGGAGACCCGGGTGACGCTCGGCGGCCACGCGGCGCGGGCCAAAGGCCTGGCCGCGGGAACGGCCGCCGCTGGCGTGAAGACGACCCTCCTGGAGGGCCATCGGGAGCCGCGCGGCTGGCTACCCGCCTCGGACCCGAAGCCCCTTCGTCCCCTTGGTGCTTTGTCCCCAGGGGAGGAACGGCGCGGGGCGCGGACCGCGGACGAGGCAGCATGGCGACAACGTCTCGTGCCGCGGCCTCCGGCTACCAAGCACGTTTCCGAGTCCGGACACGCTGCGCAGGTTCCTGCCCGCCGCGGTCCCTACCTTGCTTCCGGCGGGCGGGTCGCAGCAGCGGGCAGAGGGGCAGCCACCTCCCCGCGGGCCTGGCGACAGCAGCCAATGGCTCCCCTTCCCGGGACTCTTCTTCCTCTTCTGTGAAATGGGACTGACTCCAACGCTAATCTCCCTATCCACTTAAGAGGGTTTGGAGGGTCCTGTGAAACGACATGAAAATGGCAGCCCTGGTCGTTATTAACTCGCTTGTGGCCCCCATTTCCCTTCGTGACTCCTCCCTGAAGTAGAAGCATTGGGTTTTCTTAGTTACCACTCCCTCATCTTATCACTAATTTTAAACTTATTTTTGTTTCCCGCTCCTAAAGAAAAACCAGTTGACCCGTGAATGTTGTGTGAATAAAAGTTCTCTGAAAAAGAATTTACTGGAAAGAAACTACGCCAGTGAACGGTTTACACACCTGAAGGAAGCCACTCTCCAGCTCAAAAGGAAGGTGTAGGCCGGAGGACAAGCGAGGGTTTGGCCTTTATAGAGAAAATTCCCGCTCAGGTTCCCAATCAGGTCCACTCATGCAAATGAAGGATTCAAGTTTGCTTAGTTCTGATTGGTTAACTCAGGTGAGTTCTGATTGGTTGGTGCAGGCCATAGTCTATTGGTTGGTTCAGAACACATGAACAGGCACAATCACCTATAAAAACATCTCAAAGTGAAGTAGCCCATGTGTTTTCTGGGAATTCGGAGTAGCGCGTGACCTATAGTCAGCAAATGGCTGCTTGGCTCTGTTTTAAATTTAGGCACAATCAGCCACTGAGGATTCATTCCAAGGGACTGGGTCTTTCAGGTCCACAAATGTTTCTACTGTGCTGTTTCTATGTTCTCTATCTGTGTATACAGGCCGGGAACCCCAGGGTTTCTCCAGACAGGGCTTGTCTTCATATGCTATTCTTCACACATTTAGAATTGGATTGATGGTGAAAACATTTTCAGGTGTCAACCCAGTTCTAAACGTTCTAAATTTCCGGTATTTTAACCTGCAATACTACTTTTCTTCTTTTCTCGGGGGGAGGGGCGAGCAAAAAAAAAATACAACCAAAAAAAACCCCGAAATTAACTTTTGGAGGGCAGGCCTCTTGTAGTACACTCAGAATGTATGCCTCTGGATCAAACCGTCAACCAAAGTTTTTTTTATCTGGAAGTTCTGAGAAAGTTACATCACAATTTGCAGTGAAACAAAAAAATGGCAGAAGCACTAAAAGGAATCAAAATTGACGAGTTCAAAAACTGTTTTGAACACTGGAAAAAGGATATCCATAGGTGTATTGCATAAAATGGAGAGTACTTTGAAGGTGAGTGATGTTTAAGAATGTAAGAGTAAATACGCAAATTTTTTATAAATTCCAGGGTTTTTTTTGGTCTCCTTGTATGAAAATACATAGTTGAGATTACACTATGTAATTTAACTCACAGATTATGTAATTTTGTCCCCTACATTTTTCATTTAGCATTATGTGTTAATATATTTCCACATCATTTAAAAGTCTGAATGTAAATATTATTTGAAAATGCTATTTTTCCATTTAGTAGGCCACCTCATGTTTTATTAAATTGTTCCTCTGCTGTTAGACATCTGAGTTGTTTCCAGTTTTCCACTCAAATAAATAATATTGTAGTGAACATCTTTTTTTTTTCTTTCATTTTATCTCCTTATAATAGATTTCTAGAAGAGAAATTCTGGGTCAAGTTTATGAACTTTAAAAAAAATTGTTTTTAAGAGATGGGGTTTGGCCATTTTTCCCAGGCTGGATTTCAGTGGCTATTGAAAGGCGCAATTATAGCATACTACAGTCTGGAACTCTTGGGTTCAAGTGATCCACCTGCCTCAGCCTCCTGAATAACTTGGACTACAGGCACACACCACTGTGTCTGACTCGAACATTTTAAAAAAGACTTTTGACTCAATGATGGCAGAAAAGTAGCACTAAAATAGTTTGGAGCTATAGAGATTTCACCAAATAGCTATAATTGATACCTGGAAGACAGAGAGAAGGATGGCATGGGGAAATGGGGTATCCTTCTAGAACTTTAGGACCTTGTTTTGAATATATATGAAATAATTGTAGACATTAAACTCTCATCCTTGGATGTCCAAACAGCTTTACTAAAATAGAAAGTTGGGAGAGTATCTGGCAGTGTAGGTGACAACTGCTTACTCTGAGTACAGATTGGGGCTTCTCAAGCAACAACTGGCCTCAGCGTTATCAACGTTCTTTTTTTTTTCTGTTTTTGAGTTGGAGTCTTATTGTCGCCCAGGCTGGAGTGCAGTGGCACGTTCACGGCCACTGCAACCTTGACCTGCTGGGCTCAGGTGATCCTTCCACCTCAGCCTTCCAAGTAGCTGGAACCACAAGTATGTACCACCTTGCCTGGCTATCTTCTTTTATTTTTATCGTAGAGACAAGGTCTCACCACTTTGCCCAGGCTGATCTCGAACCCCTGTACTCAGGCGATCCTCTCGCCTTTACCTCCCAAAATGCTAGAATTACAGGCATGAGTCACCGTGCCTGTCCTATCACCATTCTTTCTACAGAAGTAGAAAATAGAGACGTCTATCTAAATTCTTCATTTTACAGTTGAAGAAACTGAGGCTCAGTACACTTGGTTGCATATTATAATCAATTAGGGAGGTTTTGAAAAATCCAGATCCTATCCTCAGATATTCTGATGTAATTGGTACGATATAAAAGCTCCTTGAATTAGCATTGAGAAGCTCTGGTATAGCAGGAAAAATATGGACTTTAGAGTCACCAATATTCAAATTCCAGCTTTGTCATTTATTAAGTGTGTGATTTTGAGTAAACTAATGACCTCTCTCCTACTCAGAGTCCTCATTTTAAATCACAAGATTGTCATGAGGGTTAACGTAATAACATATAAAGTGTCTTTCAAGGTTCCTGGCACATGGTCGGCATTCAAAACTGTTGGGTCCTTTAGTATGTACCTAAGGTCCCACAGCTAGTTATAGCAAAACTGGAAGGCCATCCTGAACCATACTGTGTACCCAGTAGACACTCAATGAATGCTTCTTGATGTTCTTCAATACTATAATCTTTGAACATGAATATGCATGTTACTAAGAAAGTTCAAACTCCACATTGAGGGCAGGCACTATGGTTCATGCCTGTAATCCCAGCACTTTGGGAGACCCAAATAAGAGGATTGCTTGAGCTTAGGAGTTTGAGACCAGTATGGGCAACATAGGGAGACTTCGTCTCTATAAAAAAATAAAAAATTAGCCGGCCATGGTGGTGCATGCTTGTAGTCCCAGCTACCCAGGAGGCTGAGGAGGAAGGATTACCTGAGCCCAGGAGGTCAAGGCTGTGGTGAATCATGATCATGCCACTGTACTCTAGCCTGGGCAAAAAGAATGAGACCCTGCCTCAAAAAACCCAAAAAACTCTTCATTGAGTTGATATTAGTCAGAACAATAATGCTGTGCCTTATAGAGATTTATCTTACTGGTATTAATTTGTCTCCTTCTTTTAGTTATTCAGCTAAAAAGGAACCTATTTTTATTCTGATAAAACAATTTATTGCGATCGAACTCTTGCTAGAAAAAATGTTAAACTTTTACAATGACATAAATGTATGAAAGTGTTTGTGTAACTCTTGCAATAAGCTAAGGATATATCAGTTAAATTCCCCTTTTTTGAAAAGTTGACATGAAAATTTTAAGACCCCTCTCCCAAACAATGAGCTAATACTATTTCACTTTTCACAGACCTTTACCTAAATGTCTTTAGTATATTTTCAGTCTCCATATTATGATAGATAGAAGAGTTGGTGAGAGTTGGATTAAGAAAATCTGAGATTGAGGCCTGGTTCTGTTGTTAACTGGATGTAAACCTTGGGTGGTTGGTTTTCTTTGCTCTTTGTTCTCTCATGAATACAATGACTTTGCATAGCATGACCTGACTTTAGCACAAAGTGAGTCTAAAACCATGATGTTGACCTGTCAAAAAATGGTTATAAAACACTTATTAAGTACCTGCTGTATGTCTGTCCCTGGGTAGGAAGCCTTGTGGCTATTATAAGCCTCAGGCCTTGTGGGGGAGTCATTGGAGTCTAGCTAGAAGAGATAAATCCCACATGAGGAATAGCTAGTGACCAATTTCCAGCTAAGAGCTGTGATAAGTCCAACCCAAGTGACACATGCAATAAATAAATGGAAACATTTAAGCGATGACAATCACAGAGAGATGGGGTGGAGGAGGTTGAAATTCGACTTCCTGTCTCTTAGTGCTTTATTTCTCTGCAGTCTCTGACAAAAAGTCTTGGATAATAATAACCTGAAACAATGCTGTTTCAAGCTAGATAGAGTCAGGCCTTTTCTTAACAGCACATTCCAGTTCTTTGTCCGTGTTCTAAATCCCCATGATTTTGCCCAGTTTCCAGCAGCCTTTTGCAAGCCCCAGCCTTTTCCCAACCCCTGTTTAGACCTTCTGTGCCTCAGACAGCTCTGGACAGAGCCCACACTGTGTGGCGGATGCACAGTATGCAAATAGCAGGGTAGGATGCATGGCGGCAGGAATGTTTGAATGGTGCCATCTCACAGATGGTGTCTGGGAGGGCAGCCCTGAGCTGTGAATCACAACCCTAGGCAGGGATGAGCAGCTGATGAGACTGGTGTCAATTTTTGTCTGACCCCATCCTAAAAGCAACCACCCCCGCAACTACCTCAATTACCCATTTGTAACATCCTCTTCCAGCAGCAGCGTAGGGAGCAACGGTGGCAGACCATAGAGTGACCCTCAAAAGTAAAGCAGTCTGGATTATGAATATAGAAGAGGAAGTTTGAGAGACTCACAATGAAAGAGTTTAACAAGAAATGTCTGTGAAAGTGTTGATTCAGAAACTCTTGGAGAATTGGAAATGATTTCCTTAACAATGGAAGGAAAGGCAACCAGGGACACGAGGGGCTTCGTTCATGTCTCACATGAGTACACAGCATTGCCAAGAGAAAGAAAATATCTGCCAGAGCCCAGCCACTGAACCCCTCTGTGTGCACCTCCTTGGGTCTCAGTTTATTCATCTGTAAAATGAAGAGGTGGTCCAGGTAAACTGTAAGGTCCTTCTTGGCTGGATTTGATGCAAGTCATCATGAGGGTTGCTAAATTAGGCATTGCTCCACCCAGAGAGATACAACTTTGTGCGAGAGATGAAGAAAGCAGCTCACTGACTTTCTGATTAAGTGGGGCTCTTACATCTCCCTGCACTGTGCTGTGCTGGAAGTCTCTGCCACAGCAGAGACAAGCTATTTTGAGGCAGGGCTGATAGAGATAAGGTGTCTCACTTCTTGACTGGTCTCTGGCCCTGATTCACCCGAAGCTCTTGGGTTTAAAGCTTAACCCTTGATGGGTGGATGTAAGCTCACACCTCTGCTTGCCCATGAAAATGGTGCTCAGTCATGGCTTCTTGAACTCTAGCTTTATCAGTGTCAATTAAAAACATTCTTTGACCTCTCCTTGCTTAGAGAGCTTCTCTGAAGCACAGCCCTGCCTTGAAATAGCTTTCTTTGACATCTCTTGTTGGTTCTTTCCTGTTATTCAGAGTCGTCCAAGTTACATAAAGGGGAAGTCTCAGTAATCCTCTTAGCAGCAAAGAAATCCGGCCACCCCTCTTAGGTAGGGGGATGGAAGTGTCACAAGATGTTTGAAGCAGGCATTGGACAAAGCTGCAAAATACTTTTGCATGGAAAGACCCAAAACATGAATGACACAAAAGACCGCTATAGTTATGCTACTTTGAAAGGCAACACAATTAAACTATAAGGTATGGTTATCCTAACATTTCAATTTTAAAATATTTAAAGAACAACATTAAAAAAGGAGATAGAATGTTATAAAATGCTTGCGTTTTGGACTTTTTGTTTGTTTTTCATTTATTTTCAGTCTTGGTGTGTTATCTTTGATTGATTTTTTTTATTTTGTGGCTTGAGAATGTTGAAAGCACCTTTGTGACACTTGACAGGACAGGACTGGGGCCATGGCTCAGGCTGTGCCTGATTTTATACAGTTGCTTTGTTCCTAACAAGCTGGATGCAGATGGAAGTTTTAAAAACTGACTCAGATTTCAAAGACACATGAGAAAGTTCACCTCTTTACTTATATAAAAAAAAAAGTGTACCAAACCCTTTCTAATGAGAATAATCACCTCTCTATTTTAGAAAATTAAGGTTTTAAATTATAAGTTTTATTTTATTTTTTATTTTTTTGAATCAGAGTCTCACTCTGTCGCCCAGGCTGGAGTACACTGTCACAATCATGGCTCACTACAGCCTCCAACTCCTGGGCTCAAGGGATTCTCCTATCTGTCTCCCAAGTAGTCAGGGTTATAGGTGCATGCCACCATGCCTGGCTAATTTTTTATTTTTGTAGAGATGAGATCTTGCTTTTTTGCCCAGGCTGGTCTTGAACTCCTAGGCTCAAGCAATCCTCCCACCTTGGCCTCCCAAAGTACTGGGATTACAGGCATGAGCTACTGTGCCGGGCTAGAAAAATTATATTAACTTCTTTGAAGTTCTCTTCTTTACCTGTAAAATGAGGTTGTGAGTGTGTCAAGTTAATAGCCATGGAGCAGGGCAGTACAACAAAAGGAGGCCCAATGGGACTCTGGGAGGCTGAGTTCTAGCTTTGGCATTGTGCCAACCAGCTGTGTGACCTTGAAAAGGTCACTTACCTTTCTGGACCTTAGTTTTCTCATCTAATATAAGAAGGAGCTGGGCTCGGTGGCTCAGCCTGTAATCCCACACCTTTGGGAGGCTGAGGTGAGTGGATTGCCTGAGCCTGTGGGTTCGAGACCCGCCTGGGCAGCGAGACCTCAACTCTACAATAAATCAAAAAATCACCCGGGTGTGGTAGCGCATGCCTGTTATTCTGGCTACTAGGAAGGCTGAGGCGGAAGGATCGCCGGAACCCAGCAGGTCAAGGCTGCGGTGGCTGGAAGCGGCCACTGCACTCCAGTCTGGACGACAGTGAGACTCCAACTCAAAAAAATAAAAAAATTTAAAAATAAAAATAAAATAAAATATAAGAAGGTTGTATAAAGTGGTCTGTAAGTCCCTCTCAATTCTGGAATTTTAGGATTTAGGCAACTTATTATTTGAAAGTAATTACAAAAAAATAGAAAAGTTGGTGTTGATTTCAATTTAAGTAATGAAGCAGTTTTGGGGAGCTGTGCTTCCAAATGCTGTGTTAGTCCCTGTGTAGGGTGATATAAGTTTCAAGCATTCATTTGCTCAGCCACCACTTATGTGCCATGCACTGCATTAAGTAAGCATCAGGGATATAGACATGAATGAAACACAGCACACAGCACCTGCAGGGAGCACTCAGTGACACAGAGGAGATAGGAACATGAAAACTCATTTTTATTTTGTGATTAAAAAATTTTTTAAATTCTTTTTGCCAGATTTGTAGCAATACATTTCAGAAAACTTATTTTTAAAAGATAAATGATTTACATATCCAATCCATTAGACTTATAGATTTTTAATTACCAGGTAATATACTAAAGAAGCATTTTCATCTCACCTTTTAGTTTTGTACCACTTGCCTCAGAGTCACTGGTTGAGTTAAAGCCAGGACTCCCTAGGGATTGTTTTAAAAATTTTACTATGGAAAGTACTATGAAGGAGAGAGAGAAAATATATAGAATCCCTGTGTAAACATTACCCAACTTCAATAATTATCAATTTGTATTTGGGCGCGGTGGCTCATGCCTGTAATCCCAGTCCAAGAGCTTGAGAACATCCTAGGCAACCTAGCAAGACCTCATCTCTGTAAAAAATTAAAGAAAAATTAGCCAGGTGTGGTGGTATGCACCTGTAGTCCCAGCTACTCATGAACCTGAGGTGGAAGGATCGCCTGAGCCCAGATCAAGGCTGTGGTGAGTCGAGATCACGTCACTGCACTCCAGCCTGAGTAACAGAGTGAGACCCCTACTCAAAAAAAAAATCAACTTGTGCCCAGTCTTGTTAATCATACTTTCCCCAAGTCCTGATTATTTTGAAGCAAATCCAAGACATCATAACATTTCATCTGTAGGTATATAAGAATATATTATTAAAAAGCAAAAGCTCTTTTTTTTTTTTAAAGAACATAACTACATTACTTGCAATGATCTGTTATTTGATTTATGGGCTAGCAATACAGGTGTTCTGACTTTTAAAAAAATTCTTCAGGTCAAGCCCAGTGACCCATGCCTCTAATCCCAGTGTTCCAGGAGGTTGAGATGGGAGAATTGTTTGAGGCTGGGAGTTCAAGACCAGCTTGGGCAACATAACAAGAACGTAGTCTCTACCAGAAAAAAAAAAAAGTAGCCAGGCATGGTGGTGCATGTCTGTAGTCCCAGCTACTTGGGAGGCACAAGAACGTAGTCTCTACCAGAAAAAAAAAAAATGTAGCCAGGCATGGTGGTGCATGTATGTAGTCCCAGCTACTTGGGAGGCACAAGAATGTAGTCTCTACCAGAAAAAAAAAAAAGTAGCCAGCCATGGTGGTGCATGTCTGTAGTCCCAGCTACTTGGGAGGCTGAGGCAGGAGTATTGCTTGAGTCCAGGAGTTGAGGATGTAGTAAGCTATGATTACACTATTGCACTCCAGCCTAGGCAACAGAACAAGACCCCAACTTAAGAAAAAACCCAGAAATTCTTCACCTGTGCATTTATGATTTGTTCACTTCTCAGTATATATATTATACTTCAATAAAAAGATAAACCAGAACTTAACAACAATACCATTATCACACCAAAAAACAACAGTAATTCTCTAATACTAAGTCTCTGCAGAATGATGAATGATTTTAAACAATGGGGTGATTTGGCAATAAAGGAAGACATAGAGCATGATAAGAGGGTATCACCTAAACTGGGCTGGAGTGGGGGCAGGGACATCGCTGGATCCTTGGAAAATGCCATGGTCACTTTCCTCACTAAAGTGCCCACCTTGTAGCCACTGCAGAGGGAGCATCTGCAGGTACACGCACTTGGAAGAGGAACCTTCTGGAAGAGTCGTACCTAGCCTCAGAGAGCACTGCCTCTGGGAAAACTCTTTGCAGACATTCAAAATGGGGGTGACAGTCTTGGAGTAGTTGGTACTCCGAGACTCGGTAGAGATGGTGAAGTGTTTCCCGTCTGAAACAGAAGGGGCCCATCTGGGTGCCTACCATCCCCAGAGTAGCTCCATGACTGACTTTTGGCACCAGACCCAGCCCACATGTGGCCACCCTGAATGATAAGAGGAAGAGGCAAGAAAGTGTACCTTGATTTTCTCCTGAGTTACTTTTCTTCAGATGTACTCACTGCTTTGGGGTTTTTGTCTAGAACCCTTGGAAGGGTTCTCCCCACCTTTTTGTGTGTGTATTGAGGTCTCACTCTGTCACTCAAGCTGAAGTATAGTGGCATGATCACAGCTCACTGCAGCCTTGACCTCCCAAGTTCAGGCGATCCTCCCACCTCAGCCTTCCAAGTAGCTGGGACTACAGGCACATGCCACCATGCCTGGCTAATTTTTTTATTTTTTGCAAAAACATGGTCTTACTATGTAGCCTAGGCTGGTCTCAAATTCCTGGGCTCAAGCAATCCTCCTTCCTCAGCCTCCCAAAGTGCTGGGATTATAGACATGAGCCAACCCTCCCAGACTAATTTTAGCTATTTTCAAGTAAGTAATATTGACATGACTCAAATTCAAAAATTACAAAAGGTTAAAGAGAAAAGTTGCACTCTCCCTGCCCTTACTTATTGTGAGGTAGATTAAAACCCTTGGCCAAAATATTTTGTGGCTCTTCCCATGAAGAAATTGAGTCTATTTCTCTACTTTGAATTTGGGCTTGGTCATGCGAATTGCTTTGGCCAAAGGGAGTTTAGCAAACGTTGTGCAGGCAAAAGTTTACAAGTGCTTATTCCCTGGCTTGCTCTCTGGCTCCTGGGAACTCGATACTGGCATGTGAAGAGGACAGGACTAGCCTCCTAGAGGACAAACCCCACATAGAGAGAGGCCCCATCCCAGACAAACTGAAGAAATGTGTGTGGATGGATGGGGGTTGCTTGAAGCAACTTTTTCAGTGGGCCTGGTGTACAAACACTCTCCTTTTTATCACACCCAACCCTGGCACACTTCTTCCTGGAGAAATAAAATATGACAGTGTCTCTAGTCTGTGGATCCTTCCACAGATAGTTTATGCATAAACAAGTGCATATTCTTCTCCCTCCCCCACTCCAGCTGCCCCCTTATTAAAACAAATTATAACACACAATTCTGAAAGTAGCTGCATTTGTTTGATATAGTCATGTATTTTGGAGATCATTCCTATCAGTGTGTGAAGCACTTGGTTTAAAGTATGCCATTGTATGCACAGACCATTAATTATTTAGTCAGTCCTTTATTGATGGGGATTTTTTTTTTGAGTTGGAGTCTCACTCTGTTGCCCAGGTTGTAGTGCAGTGGCACGCTCACAGCCACTGCAGCCTTGAATTGCTGGGCTCAGGCAATCTTTCCACCTCGTCCTTCCAAGCAGCTGGAACTATAGGCATGGACCACCATGCCCTACTAATTTTTTTGATTTAGTGTAGAGATGAGGTCTCACCAAGTTGCCCTGGCTGGTCTCAAACCCCTGGCCTCAAGCAATCCTCTTGCCTCAGCCTCCCAAAGTGCTGGGATTACAGACTTGAGTCACCGTGCCCAGCCCTATTGATGAAAATTTAGATGGTTCCCAGTCTTCTGCTATTTTAAGCAATGCTACAAATGAGCAACTTTGTTCCCCATCATTTTGCACTCATGTGAGTCTGCCTTCCTTCCTTCCTTTCCTTCCCTTTTTCTTCTTCTTCCTTTTTTTTTTGAGTCAGAGTCTCACTTTGTTACCTAGGCTGGAGTGCGGTGGCACGATCATAGCTCATTGCAGTCTTGAATTCCTGGGCTCAAGTGGTCCTCTTGCCTTGGCCTCCCAAAGTACTGGGATTATAGATGTGAGTCACCACACCTGGCCCGCATGTGAGTATTGCTGAAGGATGACTTCCAAGCTGTGACTCACAGTGTCTGAGCACAATGGGCCACATGTGGAAAGGAATCCGTAGGGAAGGAAATCCTTTCTGTTCCTTGGGCTTCCCATTTCTCTGGGGTCCAGCTGCATATTCCCATAGTGTCCCTACTTGTCTCTTTTGTTGACAAGGGTGCAGTCACCAGTCCCAGGCTCTTTACCACCCCAGGGCAAGGCCTGGCCCCAGGTGCCTGCCGGCTCTCTGACTGCACTATCCATAGTGAGGGATGGTCTGACCTCTGTCTCCCTACCAGCTTCTAGAATGTGAAACATTGGTGTGAGGCACTTCTGGGAAGCGGCACAACTGTGATTCTGGAGACAGTTCAAATGAGTTATCACTTACTGACACACGAACAAGCCCATTAAAGGCAAGAGGCCCGATACAAACAAACAGGCGACTGGAGCTGACCTGAGCAGGACAAAGAGGCCCCTGTGAAATGAATTCTAATCAAATCCTTGCTCACCCCCACCCCACCACAGTGCATTGACCCCAGGAGCACACAAGTCAGTCAACAAACGTAAGCCAAGAGGCACACTAGAAGTGACATGTCCTTTCACATTATGGAGTTTGAGTTGACCCAGGGCAGCTGGCACTGGTGGCAGAGGATCCACGCCTTTTCAGTTCTCAATGAGTTCTCACTTCCTGTTTCAGTCATCCCAAGAACCACTTAAAAGACTGGGTTTAGTTGAATCTTCATGCTCCCTGGGAGGAAAAACAGTTCCCAGAGGACTAAATCCCTCTCATACCCGATGCCCCTTGGTTAGTGTCCCTATGAGGACCTGGGCTGGGGTAGGTAGCCATCTCTCCCTACATCCTCCTCCCTCTCTCCTGCTTGGCAGAGCTGGGCATCCACTCTGTTCTATGTCAACACTTACGTAAGTCGCTCTCTTCCTCCCTGCCCCTGGGCCTCATGGCCTCACTTGCAGACCCCTGCGGTCATCCCTGACTTGGTAGGTGACTATCCTGTTTAGTCCCAGAGGTGCCTGGCCCTTTTTCGTCTCAGAGGAAGGGCCAGCATGTGGGGGCCTCTTGGGCTTGGAGCTCCCAAAGCAGGGGAGATGATTCTGTCCACACCTGATAAGGCTGACGCCAGAGGTGAGGTCAGAACCTGGCGTGGAGCCGGCCAGGCCCAGGGACAGATAACCTGAGGATGCTCTGGGTCCCTGCAGCTCCCGAGAAGGAAAATACCTGCATGAGCCAAAAAGCAAACTCGGGAAGTGGGAGAGAGGAGCAGGGCATGGACACTAGTCCTGCGAGGGGTACCTGGGATGCAGCCCTGGGAGTCTCGGCACGAGGTACACAGGGGCCTCCATCTACACACACTCACTGCCTTTATCTCCAAAGTCTGACATGCAGGAGAATGTCATCTCTCACTTCCTGTAGCTGAGATGCTTGAGTTGCTGGGGACTTGCTCCTTGCCATGCGTTTTATTGACTCCGTGTTCAGGTCCCCCACTCTTAGGGGCGGGCAAGGTTTTTCTCACAACCTTTTTCAACCTTCCTGCTTAAAAATAGATCTTTCGGTTGGGCTCAGTGGCTCGGCCTGTAATCTCAGCACTTTGGGTGGCCAAGACAAGTGAATTGCCTGAGCCCACGGGTTCGAGATCACCCCAGGCAACTTGGAAAGCTCTCATCTCTACAATAAGTCAAAAATTAGTTGGGCATGGTAGTGCATGCCTATAGTTCTGGCTACTTGGAAGGCTGAGGCAGAAGGATTGCCAGAGCCCAGCAGGTTGACACTGGGGTGGCCGTGAGTGTGCCACTGCACCCCAGCCTGGGTGACAGAGTAAAACTCCAACTCAAAAAAAAAAAAAAAATATATATAGATCTTTCACAAATGCCTGTTAATTTATGCCTTAACAAATCATGACTCCACTTCTTGGGTGAAATTTGGTTTGGACGACACTAACGGTTGCTATTGATTGGGCATTGATGACATGCCAGACATTGTGCCAACATCACTCAGTTGAACCTCTCTGCAGGGTAGGTATTGCCTCTATTAGTGGGGAGAGCATGAAGTCTCAGAGAGCTGAATGCCATGCCCAAGCTCATGCAGCTTCTAAGAGATTGAGCTGGGATTTGAACCCTGGCCTGCAGGACTCCAGTGTTCAGGATCCTTTCCCTCAGCACTCAAACACTGCTTCCAGATGGAGAAGGAAGAACACTGGGGTCAGAAGCAAAGCACAGCCGGGAGACCAAAACTTGCTCTCCTCCTACTCATGTCTGCTGATTGTGGGCCTGTGATGGGCCCCTGCACCAGGGCTGGGTGGGACGCAGGCACCAAAGAACCACTGTGCTCCAGGACAGAGCAGGGGCCCGTGGGCACTTGGTGCTGAATGTGCCATCGCTCCTGGGAGGCTCGCTGGTAGAAAAGTCAACAGGGACCTGGAGCAGTGGCTCATACCTACAATCTCAGCACTTTGGGAGGCGGAAGTGGGAGGATCACTTGAACTCAGGAGTTCAAGATCAGCTTGGCAACATAGTGAGACCTTGTCTCTATAAAAAATTTAAAAATTAGCCAGGCGTGAAGTTGCGTGCCTGTAGTCCCAGTTACTCAGGTAGTTGAGGCGGAAAGATCTCCTAAACCCAGAAGGTTAAGGCTGTGGTGAGCTGTGATTATGCCACTACAGCCGGAGTGACAGAGTACAACCCCAAATTCCCAGAAGAAGGAGGAGGAGGAGGAAAAAAAGTAAAGTAAATGAGCACAAGCCTCCCTCTTTACTATTCCCCATGCCTGGCATGAACTGTGGGTTGATGTAGATTAGAGATAGAGGTTCATGCAAATATTGACTGAGTTTTTTTTTTTAATTAAAATGTTTTATTTTAAAATTGTTTGGTACAATTCAGGGTTAGGTATAAAAATATTCATTGTGCAGTCACCCTTGTTGATGAGGTGTGCCCCCCTTCCCCACTGGCTGAGTTTTTCTAAGCCCCTGTGTGAATGGCAATAAGATGATAATAAAAATAATAACACATTGCCAGATTCATTGCCTTTATTCTAATCTCACACTCTTAGAAGTTGTGTGACTATGGGCAAGTTGAGTACATTACTTAACCTCTCTCAGCCTCATCTTTTCTCATTTGAAAGGATAATAACTGAAATGTGCTACAAAAGCCAGTGCCTAGTTCAGTGTTCCACACACATGAGGGCCTCCATGGACGAACGTTCAGTGTGCACACAGATGAGCTGTAGGGACTGTTCTACTTATTTTGTGTCTTTTGGTGTACCCCCTATGTTGTGGACTGATATGTGGTTAATGAATATTTGTGATTTTTTTTTTTTTTTGAGTTAGGGTCTCACTCTGTCACCCAGGCTGGAGTGCAGTGGCATGATCACAGCATACTGCAGGCTTGAACTCCTGGGCTCAAGCAATCCTCTCGGCTTAGCTTCTCGAGTAGCTGGGACTACAGTAAAGTTTAAAGTCTGGCAGTGTGATTTCTCCTGCTTTGTTTCTTTACCTAAGGATTGTTTTGGCTATTTGTTGTCTTTTATATTTCCATATGAATTTCTGTATTGTATTTTCCAGGTCAGTGAAGAATGTTGATGGTAATTTAATAGGTATTGTATTGCATTTATAGATTGCCTTTGGTAGGATGGACATCTTAACAATGTTGATTTTTCCAATCCATGAGCATGGAACTTTTTTCCACTTGTTTATGTTTTTGATTTTTGTAGGCAGTGTTTTGTAGTTTTCATTGTAAAGGTCTTTCACTTCTCTGGTCAGGAAGATGCTGAGATATTTCATTTTTCTTGTGGCTATTGTGAATGGAATCATGCTTTTCATTTGGTTCTCTGCCTGCTTCTTGTTGGTGTATAAGAATGAGACTGTCTTTTGCACATTTATTTTGTACTCTGAGACTTTGCCAGAAACCTTTATCAGTGAAAGCAAGATTTTGACATCACGCCTAGCTAATTTTTTTATTTGTGGTACAGACGAGGTCTTACTATGTTGCCCATGCTAGTTTCAAACTCCTGGGCTTAAGCAATCTTCTTGCCTCAGCCTCCCAATGTGCTGGATTTACAGGCGTGAGCCACCGTGCCCAACTCATTATTTGTGATTTTGAGAGTGTCTTTATAATTAAGAATAAGAACTTGCCCCAGAAAAGCAAAAACAAAAAGCATGACTTCACTTAAACATGGAGAAACTCCTGTTAAGAAAGCCTGTGACTTACTGCACAGACCCAGGGGGAGCTGCGGTGTTGGAATTAATAATATAGATCTGCTCATTCTCTGCCTGTGCCCAGGCTGCTTTCCAAGGCGCGATGTGAAATCTTGCTGTTTCTGCTCCAGATAAATCAATGGTAATCTTCAACCCAGTGAGGGACAAGTCATGGGGACGTACTCTGGTGTCAACAGCACTGCTAAAGTCACATTTCCTGGAACCCATTCATGAGAGCCTTTGCATTTGCCAGATTGCTTGCTGAGCCTAAAATACTGCACACATGTGGCGACCTTGACTGGGTTGTTTCCGTGAATCCTCTTTTTCCTTATGCCATGGCCGACATTTCCAAGTCACACGGCAGGGACAAGGCTTGAGTCCCTATGCAGTATTTCCATGAACGGCCATTGTCTAGGGCTGGCCTGTTCATTGTGCACTGCTCACTTCCTGGCTCTGATTCTGCTCCACAGAGGCAGAGAAGACTGGGGAAGGGATTGGGAGTTGGAGAGCATGTGCCCTCCGAGGACTGAAACCTTTCTTTTCCCTTCTTGTGCCTCCTTTGGGGCAACTTTCAGGCAAGAAAACATTTTCTCTGACCTTCTATTCATTCCCTTCTTTCTTCACCTGCTTATTTAAAGTGCACAAAGGAACGCCTGTGGAATGGAAAGCTGAGGGGACACAAAGAGGAGGTGAGACTTGGACATGACTGAATGCAGGCAAAGAAAAAAAGACTCAACCTGAAATACTGTGAACATCCCCAAATGCTAACAGTGAGTGATTACCTCTAGATTTTTCTTTTCTTTCTTTCTTTCTTTCTTTCTTTCTTTTTTCTTTCTTTCTTTCTTTCTTTCTTTCTTTCTTTTTGTCAAAGTCTCACTCTGTCACCTTGCCTGGAGTGCAGTGGCACAATCACAGTTCTTCAAAGCCTCGACCTCCTGGGTTCAGGTGATCCTTCTGCCTCAACCTTCTGAGTAGCTGGGACTACAAGCATATTCCACCATGCTTGGCTGATTTTTTTATTTTTATTTTTATTTTTTTTTGGAGAAACAGGGTCTCACTATGTTGCTCAGGCTTGTCTCAGACTCCTGGCCTCAAGTGATCCTCCCACCCCGGCCTCCCAAAACCCTGGGATTGCAGGTTCAGGCCATGATGCCCAGTCAGAGTTTCTGATTTACAGTTGGCAGTAGCTTTGGTGAAAATCCAAAGATGTTAAAAACTCAGGAGCTGTGTGTATGTGTGTGTGTGCGCACGCACGTGTGTGGCAGGAAGGGATGTTGGCAGCCATGCTACCTGCAGTGTGGAGGAAACCAGCATGCCATGAGAGAAGGAAATAGGCACCTGCAGAAAAGTGGAGGTAATTGGGGAG
The DNA here is from genome assembly GCA_027257055.1 of Cephalopachus bancanus. Classification (NCBI taxonomy): domain Eukaryota; kingdom Metazoa; phylum Chordata; class Mammalia; order Primates; family Tarsiidae; genus Cephalopachus; species Cephalopachus bancanus. The sequence goes on along the minus strand of JAPVLO010000100.1, from coordinate 1,262,182 downwards.
AGGGGGAGAATTGTGGTGGAGTCAGAGCTCCTGACACCAGCTGTTCCCAAATCTCAGCTGTGCCCTCCTTTGCCCTAGCTCCTTTGAACTGGGCTCTGAACTTGCAACCAATGTATCCTCTCTAACACAAATGTCACTAAGTGGAAGAAAATAGCAAACAGCAGTGATTGAAAAATCAAAGGATTAGCTGAGAACAGTGGTTCATGTCTACAATACCAGCACTTTGGGAGGCTGAGGCGAGAGGGTTGCTTGAGCCTGGGAGTTCAAGACCAGCCTGACCAACACAGTGAGACTTCATTTCTACAAAAAATTTAAAAATTGGTCAGGCACGGTGGAATGTATCTGTGGACCCAGCTAATCAAGAGGCTGAGGTGGAAGGATCACCTGAGCCCAGAAGTCAAGTCTGCAGTGAGCCATTATTGTGCCACTGCACTCCAGTCTGGGCGACAGAGTGAGACCCCCACTCAAAAAAAACAAAAGGGAAAAGAAAGAAAATGAAAGGACATGTTAGAGATCAGCTGGCCATTGCATTTGGCTGGAGAGTAAGTGGGAAGTATGGGTGTATTGGGCCATGGGCTAGTGTGTGTGGTTACTGTGGCAGGGCTCAGATTTCAAGGTTTGAGTGTCTAGCCCCCAAAGCAGCTCACGCTTCTCCCAGACCCCAAGAGGCCAAAACCCTATGACCAGCCACCACGATGGATCCACCACCTCCAAACTGTCCCCCAAAGACACTGGATATGTAGCAGCAATGAGATCCCAAACCAGCGAGTCCCTAAATGAAGCCCAGCCTTAGACATGGATGCATTCTGCTTCTTCTGGGGCTACTGGAGGCTGGGGTTACAGGCATTGAGTCCCCTTCCTCTCCTTTTCTGCAGCTTAGATTGAATTTCAGTCTCTGTCCATGACCTGACCATTCACTGAGCTGTCACTACAGCCAAGCTCTCTCCTTTGGGACCAACTCTGAGGGGTCTGCTGAGGGCAGGGTTAAGAACCAGAGGTAAGGAAGGACCTGGATGATGCACTGATTAGCTAAACCATCCCACAAACCAGAGAAAATCAGCCACCTGGTATCACATAACTCTTTAATAAAGGCCCTGTGTGAAAGCCTGGAGGGCCCATTCTGGGGAACAGTAGGAGAGTTAGAGACAGAACTCAGAGTTGAGGACCACAATGGAACCCAGGCCTTGGACGATTTTTGCCTCTTCACAACTGACAACTGGCGCCCTTAAGCAATTTTGTTTCCTCATCATCTGTCCCCCACTTCAACATCTGTTCTAAAACCATGTCCAGGAGAAGTGTTCAGGGAATATGGGCTACATGGTTGGGCATTTCTCCTCAGGTCCCAACACACATGCTCAGCCTGGATCAATAGACCCCACTGTGTCTCTCTGGTTGAGATGGGAAATGGTCTGGACACATAAGTGGAGGCAGCAGGACTCCATTGGCTGCTTCTGTATCATGCTTACCCAGTTACCTTAGCAACAGCCTCAGCTCTGGGATACAAGAGTACTTAAAGCCCTACCCACCAATGCCCCCACTGAGAGGCATGGGAAGTGGAGGAAAATCCGGCCTGGAATCTGGAGGCCAGGGTTTCTGTTCTCTCTGTTGCCCACTGGCTGACTTCTCCTAACAAGTCAGCTCATCTCCTGGGTCTGTCCTGGGCAGAATAGGGCTGAGGGCTTCCCAGATGACTCAAGGATGCTGTTGAGAACCACAGTCTCTGGGCAAGAAGACCCTACTGCTCCTGCTCTGAGTGACTTCCAGAGCAGGAGTGTATCAAAGAACAATATTTTCAGCCAGTCTTCTGTGGCTTAACTTTTCACTCACTACCTGTGATGCAGAAAAAGTTTGCTGATAAGGCAGACAATTTTACTTTATTTTATTTTGGGGCCAGGGTCCCACTATCTCTCAGGCTGGAGTGCAGTGGTACAGTCATGGCTCATTGCAGCCTCTACCTCCTGAGCTCAAGCCATCCTTCCTCCACCTCAGTCTCCTGAGTAACTGGGACTACAGGCATGCACTACCATGCCTGGCTAAATTGTAAACAATTTTTTTGTAGAGACGAGGTCTCACTATACTTCCCAAGCTGGGCTTGAACTCCTGGGCTCAAGCGATTCTCCTGCCTTGGGCCTCCCAAAGTGCTGGGGTTATAGGTGTGAGCCACTGTGCCTGGCCAGGCAGGTAGTTGATCTCCAGAGAGGCTGGGTTGGAGGTAAACCTAGCTTTGGTTCTTGAAGGCTCATGTAGAACAAAAGAGATTGAAGTAGCTGAAATAATTATGAGCAGCTCAACTCTACAATGACCTGTAGTGATAATAATGATAATAAAAGTGACACTGCTAGCATGCTCTTTGAAACTTGTAGGGGACTTTCACATCAGTTCTCTTACCATGTTCTCATAACTATCCAGTGAGGGATCCAGTGGGCACAGCAGACATCACGACCTCCATGTTGCAGGACACTGAGGCACAGGGAGGCTGAAGATCCTGGGACCTCTTGGGTTAAGGCCAAGGTGGACCTGGGCTTTGTGTCCTCTGTCTCCTGATCCCAAGACCTTTTCATTGGACATGACTCTTGAAAAATTTTTATGAAGGAGAGGCATCTTCCAACCTTGTTTGTGGCCATGATGATTAGACTTAACATATCAGAGCACTTCTCTGAAGAAATAAGAAAACTAAGATTGATATTCAACAATATATATTTTTTTGAGTCGGGGTCTCATTCCGTCTCCCAGGTTAGAGTGCAGTGAGTGATCATGGTTCACAACAGCCTCAAATATCTGGGCTTAAGTGATCCTTCCATCTCAGTCTCCCAAGTAGCTGGGCCTACGGGTGCACACCACCATGCGTGGCTTTATTTTTATTTTTATTTTTGTGGCGATGAAGACTTTCTATGTTGCTTAGGCTGGTCTTGAACTCCCAGGCTCAAGCAATTCTCTCACCTCGGCCTCCCAGAGTGCTGGGATTACAAGCGTGAGCCACTGTGCCCGGCTCAACAAATAATTTTATTGAGCACCTATTCTGTGCCAGACTCTGGGCTAAGATCTGAGAATTCAAAAATGAGCAAGATGTGGTGTCCACTCCCCAGAAGCTCAACCTGTTAGATACTTCCTCTGGATTAATTAACTCTCCTATTCGGCATTGAATAGAATCATCATCCATGAGATCCCCAAAAGGGACGTTCCCACCCTCAACCATTTTTGTATTCCAGCAGAATTCCACTAGTCTGCATCCATGAACAAGAGAAAGCATACTTGTTCTAAAATGGGGGGGAAATCACTAGGAACAAGAAGCAGAGATGAAAAGCCTTAAGCAAATTCTAAAGCCACCCCTGGTTCTGGGATGGGACTTGGGCTGCAGGGAGAGGAGAGAGGACCCTTGGCTTGTGTGGAAGTGCTTCCAGGATAGAAGTTGAGAGCAGCTTCCTGGATGAAGGCTGAGGCTGACAGGGAGCTGGAGAGGCAGCCCAAGAACAACACTGTAAGCTGCAATCAGAGGCTGGAAGGAAACCCAAAGCCTGTTTTTTGAACACATGCAGCCATTGAAGTCCTGTTTCCACAGTTGGGCAGTTTGGGGCCACACCCTACCCACAGCGAATCATTTTCTGAATTGATGTGGTAGAATCTAAAGGGCAAAGCCTTAAAGCCCGAACCAGCTTGACAATGGGGGTTCCTGCCATTAAAGCTCAAGAAAATCTTTTTTAGCATTTTACCTCTTTCCTTAGACTGGCCCCATCATGCCTTGTTCTGTGAACAGAAAAAGTATTCAAGCTTTTTGGACTCTTTTAAAGTAACTTTTTATCTACTTAGTGAAATGGCAGTTTGGGGACAAGTTTCCACATAAAGAACCCAAACTTTCCAGTCCTAAATAGGGTTCCAGTGATACACTCCTAACTCACAGAAAACAACCTCTAATGTAGATTTCTGCTTTCCTCTGCAGATTTTTTTTCATGCGTGTTGGGGATCTCACTCTGTCACCCAGGCTGAAGTGCAGTGGCACAATCACCACTTACTGTAGCCTTGACCTCCTGGGCTCAGGCGATCCTCTCTTTTCAGCCTTCCAAGTAGCTGGAACTACAGGCACACACTGCCATACCTGGTTAACTTTCATTTCTTTGTAGATAGGAGCTCTTTCTATGTTGCCCAGGCTGGTCTTGAACTCCTGGGCTCAAGCAATCCTCCCACTTTGGCCTCCTAAAGTGCTGGGAGTGTATGCCTGGCCCTCCTCTGCAGAATTTGTAGCCCAAACACATACTATGAGTTTAACTCCACAGACCCCAAAACACAAACAGAAGAGATGCATAAAAGCCCAGGATGGTGAGTTAACAATGTAAGCAACATCAGAAGGCAAGTTAAAGCCCACATGGCTTCAGTTTTACTGTACATAACCCATAACATAGAAAAAAAGGTCCTCTGTTTGTTTTGCTTTTTAAGACCACATTTTCATTAGCCCATCTTTTTTTAAGATAGGGAGTGGGGAGTGAAGGAGGTACTCTTACTGTGTTGCCCGGGCTAGTCTCAAACTCCTGGGCTCAAACAAGTGGCTGGGATTACCCCATGCCTGGTTTAGCCCATCTTTAAAACAACAGAGAAATGCTGCAAGACCATTGGTACAAGTGGAGTTGTATTATCTTCATGTTGCTTGTTTGTTTGAGTTGGGATCACACTCTGCTGCCCAGACTGGAGTGCAGTGGGACAATCATGGCTTACAGTAGTCTCGATCTCCTGGGCTCAGGTGATCCTTCCATGGAACCTCAGCCTCCTGAATAGCTGAAACTACAGGTACATGCCACTCCGTACCACTGCACCTAGTTAAATTTTTTTTGTTGTTGATTTTTTGTAGAGACCAGATCTTGTTATGCTGTCCAGACTGGTCTTGAATGCCTAGACTCAAGTAATCCTCTTGCCTTAGCCTCTCAAAGTGCTGGGATTGTAGGCGTAAGATGCCACACCTGGCCCATCTTATAACCATGGAAAATTAGACCCAAAACTTGGACAAGGATTTAGAAATCATCTAATTCACTGAGTTAATTTTTCAATGAAAATCTCAGGCCCCATAATCATAGTAACCATGACTGACTACCACTCATTGATCTCCTACTCAGAATCCAGTGTTGAGTAAGGTCTTGTATCAGTTTACTGCCATTACAAAGTACCACAGACTGGGTGACTTGAACAACAGAAATTTCTTGTTTCACAGTTCTGGGGGTTGGAAGTCCAAGATCAAGATGTTAACAGGGTAGGTTCCTTCTGAGGGCTGTGAGGGAAGGCTCTATTCCAGGCCCCTCTCTCCCAGCTTCTAGAAGTTTTCTAACAGTCTTTGGTGTTCCTTAGCTTGAAGCATCACCCCCAGCTCTGCCTGCATGTTCACATGGTGTTCTCCCTGTGTGCATGTCTGACTCTGCATCCAAATTTTTCCTTGTTATAAGGATATAAGTCATTTTGTATTAGGGCCCACCCCTAGTACATTTTATCTAATTATATCTGCAATGACCCTGTTTTCATATAAGGTTATATTTTGAGGTACTGAGGTTAGGTCTTCAACACATGAGTTTTGGAAGACATTGCCCAACCCATAAAGATATCTGGTCCTCACAACAAGGCTGCAAACTTGGTGTAATTTGCATTCTAGTGACCAGTCAGGTCCAGAGAGGTAAGCTGGACAGGACAGCAGGCCCTTACCAAGTGGATATGGAAAACAAGGACGTTGAAATCACAAGTCTGAGTTAGCCCAGCCCCATCCCCCATAAGTTAAAGAATGTATTTAACCTTCCTGTGCCTCAGTTTCTTCATCTATAACATGGGGATAACACAGGTTCACAATTTAAAAATCTTAAAAAGTTCCAAATACCAAATATTGTATTTATAACTCATTTGGCAATAAAACTTTACCTGAAATAAGCATATTTGATAGAAGGACCTGTCTCGAGTTGACATAAGGTTATTTATGGTTACTATTATTATTATTATTATTATTTTGAGTTGTAGTTTTACTCTGTCACCCAGGCTGGAGTTTGATGGCATGATCACAGCTCATCACAGCCTTGACATCCTGGGCTCAGGCAATCCTCTTGTTTTTTTTTTTTTGAGTTGGAGTCTCACCCTGTCGCCCAGACTGGAGTGCAGTGGCTGCTCCCGGCCACTATAGCCTCAACCTGCTGGGCTCTGGCAATCCTTCCAAGTAGCTGGAACTACAGGTGCGCGCTATCACACCTGGCTAATATTTTTGGTTTATTGTAGAGATGAGGTCTCGCCAAGTTGCCCAGGCGGGTCTTGAACCCACGGGCTCAGGCAATCCACTCACCTCAGCCTCCCAAAGTGCGGGATTACAGGCTGAGACACCGAGCCCGGCTAATCCTCTTGTTTAAGCCTCTGAAGTAGATGGGACTACAGGTGTGCGCTACCATGCCTGGCTATTTTTTTTTTTTTTTGTAGAAATGAGATCTTGCTATGTTGCCCAGGGTGGTTGTAAACTCTCGAGTTCAAGCAGTTCTCCTGCCTCAGCCTCCCAAAATGCTCGAATTATATGATGAGTCACTACACCCCGCCTATGGTCATTTATACGAAATACACATTTCACTACAGAAACATTCCTATGCATGATAACGGGACTCTGCTGCAGATGTGGCAGGGTGTTATGGAGCCTGTAGTCCTAAATAACCTTTCTCAAATCCCTGAATTCTGACCCGACAAACACTGCCAGTCCCCAGGGTTTGCATAAGGGATTGTGGCTCTTCGGTGTATACATCACAGGGCTGTAATGAGGATTAAATGAGCTAATATTTGTACAGTGCTTAAGATGTTACCTGGCACATAGTAAGCACTATCTGCATATTTGTTACATAAAATGATATTAGTTGGCTTGTCTAAAATCATTCAGGTGGCAAACTAGGGAAGAAGGTTCTGATCTTTGAGTGCAGGAATGTCAGACACCAGAAGCTGTGTTCTGACTGCATCATGCTACCTCTCTGACTCCAGATCTGAGGTCATGTCCTCTGGTCCATAAGCCAGCCTTGTTTATACAGTATTTCAAAGCAATCTCTACCTTCTGAGATGATTGAGTGAAGTTAGGTTTCTGTTTGTATTAGTCAGCTTGCGCTGCCATAACAAAGTACCTCACCTGGGTAGCTTAAACAACAGAAATGAATTTTCTCATGTTCTGGAGGCTAGAAATCTGGGATCAAAGTGTCAGCAGGGCTGCTTTTTCCTGAAGCCTCTCTTTTTGGCTGGTAGATGGCCGTCTCTTTCCTGTGTCCTCACATGGTCTTCCTTCTGTGCATGTCTGTGTCCTAATCTCCTCTTCTTATAAGTACACCAGTCATATTGGATGAGGGCCCACCCTAATGACCTCATTTTAACTTAATTATCTTTACAGGCCCTATTTCCAAATACAGTCACATTTTGAGGTACTGAGGGTTAAGGGCTTCAACATATGCATGGGGGGGGCGCACAGTCTGGCCCATAATATATTTTTAGGAACTCAGCCAGGCGCTGTGGTTCATGCCTGTAATCTCAGCACTTTGGGAGGCCAAAGTACGAGGACTGCTTGAAGCCAGGAGTTTGAAAACAGCCTGGGCAACATAGTGGGACCTCACCTCTTTGAAAAATCAGAAAATTAACTAGGTGTGGTGGCATGCACCTGTAGTTCTCACCACTTGGGAGGCTGAGGCAGAAGGATCCCCTGAGCCTCAGAAGTCAAAGATGGGGTGAGCCATGAACATGCCACTGAACTCCAGTCTGGGCTTCAGCCTGGGTGACAGAATGAGACTTCAACTCAAAAAAATCAAAAATAAAATATACAAAGAAACTAAAGATGAATGACCACTTGCACCAGATGTGTCCCATGGGCTTGCTGTCTTGTCTCTGCCCTGGTGTTTTTCAAAGTGTGGTCCAGGACCACCTGCAATCCAGTCACTTGGGCCCTTAATATAAAGGAGGCTATCTCAAGCACCCAAGCCAGGATCTGGGGATGGGGGCAACAGAACCCAAGTATGAAGCTTGCTTGGTGTTCTATATTCACACAAAGGTTTGGTATCATTAAGGAGACTCAAGAAAGGCCAGGTAGCAAGCAAGGTAAGCCTCCAGCCCCTGCTATTCCCACAGCTACTGCAGCCCCCCAGATAAGGGCGGCTGAGGGAACGGCAGGAGGGAGGGAGCCAGCCTTGTCCTGATGGTTCCTGTAGCATGGCTCACCCAAGGGACACTGACTGTTTTGCTGGAATTTTTGACACAGGAGGCTGGTAGCCATCCCAGCACAGGCATGGGACACAGGTGTGCACACATGCATACGCCTGCAGCAGACCCCAGGCTAGAAGGCTCATGTGGGTCATCTGGGACACGGTTCAAAATCTGTGCCCATACGTATGATGACACCCCATCCTCCCTACCCCTTCCTCAAAGCTAACCCTTCCTGGCACTGATGATTGCCCCCACCTCACCCCGTTCAGCACAGACACAGGGAACTTTGCAGTGCTCATGCCAGGAGTGGCCTCAGGGGAGGCTGTCTTCCCAGCAATGCCAGCTGTGAAACACAGCCCAACAATGGTTCCAGTCATTTCTCTTGGGTAGCATTCCCCTGCCCCCGCCCCCCAGCTCCGGCAGACCTCAAAGTCCCCCCTGCTCCTCAGAACAGCATAAGACTTGAGCCTTGAAATCATGTTTAAGAGTCAGGCAATAGTGGTATTTTCTGGGGCAAATACTGAACCAGGGAGCAGAGGTTGAGGTGGGCTTGTGTAGTCACTGACTCTTCCAAAGCTGGCCTCCCCGACTGCCGCCTCCTTCCTGGCACCCTGTCCTTCACAGTACACTCTCCTTTAACCCTGCAGTTAGCTCCAGCTCAGGTTCCAGCTGACTCCTTCTGACTGCCCAGTCACAGAGATCTTTTTTTCTAGCACTTGAATTCCTCCTTCATTATTGTATATGTTTTGGTCTCAGTTTCCCACCAGACTGTAATGTAAAGAAACTGGATTTGAGTCACGGTACCGTCACAGGGAGGCTGGGTGGTTGGCAGGGTCATGTTGGCTCCCTGTAAGATGATCTGGGGAAATAGGATCATCATACACATGGGCACAGACTTTGAATCACGTTCCAGACAACCCACGTGAGCCTTCTGGCACGGGTGTCTGCTGCAGGTGTACGCTTGTGTGCACATCCGTGTCCCACACCTGTGTTGGGGTGGCCAACAGCCTCCCATGTCAAAAATTCCAGAAAAACAGCTGTTGAGTGGGACTCTAAATGATAGTGATTTTCCTAGCACCATGACAACAAGCCACCATCAAAGTTAAAGGCAACATGCCATCCCTCGTCTTTGCTGCTGGTTCCAGCTTTGATGTCTTGTTTCTTAAAATACTTGCCTGGCTGGCGATGTGGTGACTCACCTGCACCAGGATGAACAGAACAGGCAGGAGGCACGTTCTTCTAAAAAGCTGTCAAGAATCAACACAGCACCTGAGGTCTTTCATTTTACACATTGTTCCCATAAGGCAGGAGACATTCTTACACTCTTGCCAAAGTTGGAGTTGCCAAAGAAAGCAACATGGTTAGAATGTGTCAAACTTTGGAACTTGTGTGAAACTGAGTTTGAGGAAATCAGGCAGGTTTGACTGAGATTCTCTTCCTTATCCTCCATTCAGGGCAGAATGGGTCACATTTTTGACAGGGCTCCATGAAAAAGGAAAGTTCACATTGGAGTTACTCAGCTTCATATGGGTTCCCTGGTATGGCTCACCCAAGGGTCACCATCTCCTTTAGTGTCAAGTCCTAATTGTTGAGACTCCATGAATCCTGAGCACTTCATTAATTTAAGAACTCTTCTGAAGTTGGTAATTTGGAAATTGCATTGTTGGTAAATTTGAATTAATGAAAAAAGCAGCATTATGAATTTTACTGTCAATCAAGTTGCATTTATTGGTCATCTCTTAACTTCACTGGAATTCCACAGGCCATAAATTATGGTATATTGGCAAATACCCTGAAGTCGGACCTGGCTTCAAATCCTAGGTTTGCTGTTTATTAGCTGTGTGACTTTAGTCAAGTTACTTTGTCTCTCTGAATGTCTGTTTCTCTACCATCAAAATGGGAATGATATCACTTCCCAAATTATATTGCAGTGACTCTAGCAAGAGATCATGAGTGTGGGAAGTGTCAGTACAGAATCTGGTCCATCCATGCTCATGTGTTTTCCTGTCTCTTCTCTTTCTGTCTTTTAAAATTTTTCCTATAATTTTAAATGGGCATCATTTCTGGCTAACTAATGTCCTAATGTTGGCACATTTCAGTATGTGGTTTTACATACTTTCAGCATGTCGTAAATATTTCTCCCAGAGTTAGAAATCATCAGGATATGAACCCTGAGACCAGCGCTTGCCAAAGTCCCAAGAGGTGATGAGGGGCAAAACCCCTGTCTTGACTTTCAGAGATATAGGGACAGTGAGTTGCAGAGGCCTTTAGGAAGGTGGGTAGACATTTTCTGAGAAATGTGAAAAGCTGGGTGCTAGCTCTGTGGGTGACAGGTGAAGCCCCAATGGAAGCCCAGCCCCCCCACTGCTGCCTCCTTCCTGATACCCTGTCCTCCACCCTCTGGTTAGCTCTGGCTCAGGTCCCAGCTGACTCCTGGCTGTCCAGACACATAGATCTCTTTCTCTCCAGCACTTTAAGCCAGAATCACAGGTTTTAGTATTTGCTGTCTCTCTGCCACCCCCCCCCCATTATTTTATATGTTTTGGTCTCAGTTTCCCACCAGACTATAATGGAAAGAGACCTTAGTAGCTGGGTTATTTTATTTTATTTTTGAGGTGGGCTCTCACTCCATGGCCCAGGCTGGAGTGCAGCAGCACGATCATGACTCACTGCAGCCTCCACCTCCTGGGCTCAGGCAATCCTTCCACCTCAGAATAGCCAATACTACAGGTACGTGCCACCACTGCCTGGCTAATTTTTTGATTTTTTTTTTGTAGAGATGAGGTCTCACTATGTTGCCTAGGCTGGTATTGAACTCCTGGCCTCAAGCAATCTTCCCACCTTGGCCTCCCAGAGTACAGGAATTATAGGCGTGAACCACTGCACCCAGCCAGTAGCTGCGTTATGATGGACAAATGACTTCACTACTTTGAAACACAGTCTTCTCATCTGTATATGGGGATTCTACACCATAAGGTTCTTGTGAGGACCAATGTAATTAAAATTCACTTCAAAATATCTTGTAAACTATAAAGTGCTGAGAAAAAAAAAGATAATTTCAAACTCTTCTTGGCATGTTTTCCTTAGGGGCACATAGTTCAAAAATATAGCCAGGTTACTTTTTGATTAAAAATCTTCGCCATGGGAGTGCTGTCCAAGACCCAAACACATCAGGGGATGTCCCAAGCATTCTCCAAAGGGTCCAGTAGGTTCCTTGGTGGTTCTGAGGGAATTTGACATTTCCTGTATATTTACCATGACCAGGTTTCTGCTTGGAATCATCTTGTTTGATTTCCATGAGGAAGGTATTAACCAGTTTTCACTCACTAGGTGTGATGGTTAATTTTAAGTATCAACTTGACTGGATTAAGGGACACCCAGACAGTTGGTAAAAATTTATGTCTGGGTGTCTGTGAGGTGTTTCTGGAAGAGATTATCATTTGAACCAGTAGACTAAGTAAAGAAGATCTACCCTCATCAGTGCTGGTGGGCATCCAGTCAGTAGAGGAAGGGCGAATTTGCTCTCTCTTCTGGAGTGAGAACATTTTCTCCTGTCCTCTGACATCAGATTTCCGGGTTCTCGGGCCTTCCAACTCTGGGACTTACACCAGAGGCCCCCATATTCTCAGGCTGGGACTTACACCATTGGCTCGGCTTGTTCTGAAGCCTTTGGACTCAGACTGAATTCCACCACTGGTTTTCCTGGCTCTCCTTGCTGATGGCAGATCATGGGCCTTTTGGCCTCCATAATCACCTGAACTAATTCCCATAACAAATCCCCTCTTCTATATCTATCTATCCTATTGATTCTGGTTCTCTGGAGAATGCTGACTAACATACCATATGTGGCAAAAGAAGCCGTATCCAAGCTAACTATCCAAATGTAGGTTTGTTACCACCATTTTCCATGTAAGACCTAGCCCCCCAAAAAGTGCCTTCCCCCCTGTACTTTTGGGGCATTCCTGGGTAGGGGTTTTTCCATGTGCTCACTGGCAAATCAAGGCACCAGGCACTGTCCCTGTCTCTGCTCTGTCATCTGGCTCTGGTAAAGCTGCTCTGTGGAATGGCAAGAGGAGAAGATGCCTGTCTTTCCTGTTATGCTCATGTATAGGGATCCCATCACAGTAGCCTATGGAGTGCTAACAAACAATCCTTTTAGCTTTTTTTTGAGTTGGAGTCTCACTTTGTCACCCAGGCTGGGGTGCTGTGGCATGTTCATGGCCACTGCAGCCTCGACCTGCTGGGCTTAGGCGATCCTTCCGCCTCAGCCTTCCAAGTACCTGGAACTACAGATGCACGCCACCACACCCAGTTCTTTTTTTTTTTTAATTGTAGAGACAAGGTCTTGCCAAGTTGCCCATGCTGGTCTTGAACCCCCAGGCTCAGGCAATCTCTCGCCTTGGCCTTCCAAAGTGCTGGGCTTACAGGCTGAGCCACTGTGCCCAGCCCCTTTTAGCTTTTAACAACAGCTCTGCCAGAAGTCAGACATGGATCCAATATAGTCAGGTTACTTTTTGATTGAGGTAGGGCCAAAGATAAATTCCAGCAACAGTGTGCTCAAAACGATTCCTTCTTCCAATGTGAACACATTGCTTCTTGGTGAGCCCACTGTACTTGGCTCCTTACACTTCCTCAAGGGAGGGAGATTCCCAGCTAGTAGGGTTTTCCCACTAGTTTACTAGATGTGACTGAATCCAGGTGCAGATCCCAGATTACACATTCTTACCACACGGATGATAAAACAAATGCTCTGAGGGGCAAGAAACCTGCCCAAGGTCACGTACCCAGCAGGTGACAGAGTCAAGAGCCAAACCCAGAGCGAAGTCCAAATCCCACGTTCTTTTTGATCCAAATCCCATGATCAAAGTGGCAACATGACACGTTGTTCTGACCCTGGCGTTCATACAAGAGGGCATGCTGTCCGGTCACTGTTTACTGTATATACATTCCTCCTCCCTGGGGGTTTAAGTCTCTTTCTGCTTGTTTCCCATTATGAATTACACTCTGGGCATGAAAAACTGGGGATTCCTTGCCATTTCACCTTCCCTGCCACCCCTAGCTGCCTTCCCAATGAACCTATAACTTATCTCAGTGTTACTTGGTTCATGCTTAAAAGAGTCATGCTTATGTAGATGACAGAACAAGCAAGTCCTGGTGACTGCAAAGAGACACTTTAGCTAGTGTCAGCAGTTCTGAGAAAAACACAGATTTCTTAACTTGATCCCCAAAGCCCCTTCAACATGGTCACCTTACACCAATCCTCTGCTCCAGCCCAAAGGACCCTGAGTTCTCTTCACTCTCCTCTCTCAGTTGTAGGTTGGCGCCCATTGAAGGTGGGGTCTGTACCTCTACATACCCACCACTCCTAGTCCAGTCCAGTAATGTGACTTCTACCCTCTTTCCTGGCTGACACTTCAGTCTTAATCAAGGACCAGTATCCAGTCCTGGCCCTAGACTCCTCGGCCAAGGCCTTGACTTTCTATCTCAGGCCTTGCCTAAAACTCTCCTAGGGGAGCTGGATGCTCTGCTCCCTAGAAGACACTGTCTTCTCATTCCAAACAAAACCTCCTCATTCTCAGAATAAAGGATTCCACGTCCTTCCTAGGCATCAACTTTCCACTACCCTAGACTCTGGCCGTACCAGCTCCCGAATGAGAAAGTTCTTTAGGAGAGGAGGAGGTTGCCTGTCAGCCTATCCTGGCCCCAAATGGCCCTCCCCAGAAACTCCTAAATCCAAGAGAAACTGGATAATTAGTTATTGCCATTAAAACACTTTTTGTAATAAATAAAATGTTTAATTATTCCAGCTACGAAGAGCTCATAAAGGCAGCATCAGCTTTTCTTCACAGGCTCTTATTTTCAATATTATAAAATACTTCCACATAATTAGAAAAATAATGAATTCTACATAAAAGGAGATATTTAAGGATACGAAAAGGAAACAGAATCACCAAATTTACTCTTAAATTTATGCTGTATCTTTTGGAAAGAGTATTATTCCATAGAGACATCTTGAAATTTACAATATAGTATAAAACTCTGCTGCTCACTTTCTCTGCAGGGCTCCTCATGTATCACCAGCCACAGTTCTTGGTGCTCAGGTAATCGAGGGAACTGAGGCTTCCAGGTGGACACCTTAAAAACCCTATTGCTGGGGAGACACCTCTTATCAACAGGGGTGCCTGAATGAAGCATATTTGTATACCTAACCCTTAACTGTACCCCACAATATCATAATAAAAAATATTGACAAAAAAATTTTTAAAAATTAAAATAAAAACCCCCCCAAAAAATCCTATTGCAAATCATATCCCCCCTCCCCCACACCCTACAACCCCTGTCCTCCCATTCTCTGCTTTGTGTCTCTCCATAGCATTTATCACTATTTTGCTACATTATCTGATCCCTTCCCCGCTCTGTGAGATTTTTAGTCTGCTTTGCGCTAGCGGTGTTTGGCCATATTTGATGCTCAGTGTTTTGTCTGTTGACTGGATGACTGCAGTGCCTGTAGCCTTGGGAGGCGGCGCCAGGGCACACATACCAGGGCGTTGGACAGACCAGGAGTTCTTGTTTCTCAGCTATCATGCAGCCCAGCTGCTTCAGAGCTGCCAAAGATTTCCACACTCCTCCACCTTAGCCATGGCCATGAATGGGTCTACAAGTGCTTTCCCAGCACTGCACTGGCACATTTTATCCCAGCTATCCACGGGATAAAATGCACATTTTATCCCAGCTATCCACGGACTGTTCCTCCAGTGAGCTCTGTGTCACCTCTTGTCTCCCTCCTTCCTAGTCCTGAGCCTATCTTACTCATCTTCACGTTCCCAGGACCCAGCACAGTGCACAGAAGCTATGAAGGGTGATAAATATTTGATGGATAAATGAATACCTGGGATTCCACATGCAGAAAAAGCCAGTCCCTTCTGAATTAATTATGTGATTCAGACACTGGGCATGATGAGTTGATTTCCCCTTATTGTGGTTAATGATTTTTTTTCCCAAAGAGTTTTTCATTTCTGAGATTTAAGTTTTATATATTGTAAATTTCAAGATATCCCTCATGGAATAATACTCTTACCAAAAGACACGGCACAAATTTTAGAGTAAAATTGATGATTATGTTTCCTTTTTCTAATCCTTAGGTATCTCCTTTTACTTAAGGCTGATTTTTAAAAAAAATTATGTGTATTTTATAATATTGAAAATAAGAGTCTGTGAAGAAAAGCTTTAATAGCCCCTTATAGTCAGAATAATTAAAGTTTTAATTATTATAAAAAGGGTTTTTTTAATGGCAATAACTAATTATCCAGTTTCTCTTGAATTTAGGAGAGGATGATTCTTAAAAAATAGAAAACAATGCTGTGAGAAAAAGTAAAATGGTTGTTGTCTTCATATCTACAAGGCAAAAGATTGAGCATTTCCTAAATGGGACTATTTATGGGTTACACTAAGCTTTCAATTATACTAGATATTAGTTGATTATATTTTCCAACTCAAATTATTAAAATCAATTTAGCCAGTATGGTAAAAATATTTAAGAGGCAAAGAAATTCTGCTTTATGACTTCCAATATTAATTAGTTGTCTACACTGCTCAATGTAGAGATAAGTGCTCAGGCGCCAATCCATGTTATGCCATGGGGATACTGTACTTTTTGAGTTTTAGAAAGCCAGAAGGCAACAATGGTGTACCTCTGTTGTGCCTGCCTGCCCAACATTCATAACCCCATTTTCTGCTTACAGCTTCTTGATTTTGGGAGGGAGCCACCCCACACTTCAATCTCAGTTCACGAGGCTAAGAGTAGTCATGCCACGTGGGTTCACATCAATCGGGGACTGGTTCAGAGACATTTACACGACCAAAGCTGAGCCAATGAAAGCCTGACCTGGGATTTTGCTGGCATTATGGAGAAAAAGGTGCTTGGTCCTTTGGGATTGCTGAAGCTTGGAGCTGCCTCCTGAGAGGGAAACTAGTACAAAAGAAGGCAGACAGATAGTAAATTCAACTCACACTGCAACTTGGATGTGACAATAAGATGTAATTTTTCTAGGTTGACCATAACCAATCTGGTTCTCCACTAGTTAGATGGGGTTCAAATCTTGGTTCAATCCAATAATTCAATATCCTTATTGAGAATATGCTCAGTTTCTCAGATGGTCTCTCCCTTGTCCTGCTCCTCCCCTAAAGGTGTTGTCTGGATACATGGCCAATATTCAATGGGTGCATGCCATTATGGCTGACTTGGTTGATAAAAATACTTATATCTGCATGGAGCAGTTGGTAAATAAGTTCTTCCCTAAGGTCTGTTAGCACCTTCCATTGCCCCTTCCCCACTAAACTCACAATCCATCACCTAAAGAGCCAGTGCTGGGCACAGCAGGATACTCCATTTAGACTCATTAGTGCCTGAGTCTACAATGAATTTTAAATGTTTTGATCATCATCTCTGTAGGGTCTATTGGGGTGGAGATAATAGGGTGGTGTGTGTTTTACACATCCTCATGGTATTGGGAGGAAGGGAACTCCTGGTTTTGTACTAGTCCTTGGACATAGCTGCCTTGTGTGTGCTGAATCAGGGCAACATCTACTTTTTGCCTGATCTGGGTTCCTTGCCAGCCTCTGACATGAAACTCTACGGATGGCAAACTTGTGGTCCACCTGAAGCAGTCTAAGGCAGTGCTCCCAAAGGAATTCTCTGACTGGCTTAGCCTCTTTGCTCTTCTGGCTGCTATAGACTCTCTGACTTCTGGCCATGACTTCCTCTCAGGCCTGGCCTCAGGAATGTACTTGGCAGCCCATGCCACTGAGTTACCTGGCTACAGTGACCATCCCTGACAAGCTTGCTATGTCAGGGTACAGGCTTAGGCTATATGGGGACCTAGCACAGCTTGAAAAGTCCAGAGTAGGAACTCCCTCATAATTCTGGATGCGGTGTTGAGTATAAGGGTTTCCTCTACTTTTGTAGCTCATCATTACTTTTATAACACAATCTGTCTTCCCAGGTCTCTTGTCTTATTATGCTGGTCCTGACCTCCCATAATTTCCGCTTTCTCCCTGTCTAGACCTTCCATATGTGAAACCCTAAGGCTTGGTCTACCAAACACAGTCCTTGATCCTCTGAAGAGGATAGTAATGGAATGTACAGGACATTTTCTCAAGGTAAGAGCTTGAATTACATGGCTACTGCCTTGCTACAAAATTCCGTTTTTGAATGTCAAAAGCTGATCCTGACACAGACCAAGCCTGTTTTAAAGAGCTCCCCAAGTCCATTCCTAAACCTGTCAAGTCCATTTCTTTCTTTCTCATGGTGGAAAGAGAAGAACCAAGAGAGAGAAACCCTTCCTTTGGGTCATCTGGGGCTATCCTCTCTCCCCTCTCACGCTGTGGTGGTGCCCCATGGGGGCTGTACTGAGACTCCAAACTATCCCTCCCTGCTGACTCCTCCTGCTTCTCCTTCCCCATAAGCATGACCCAGTTTCCCATAAGAAAAATAAAAAAGGCTGGGTGCTGTTTCTCATGCCTGTAATTGCTGCACTTTGGGAGGCTGATGCAGGAAAACTGCTTGAGCCCAGGAGTTTGAGACCAGTCTAGACAACACGTAGTCTCTACAAAAAAATAAACAAATTAGCCAGGTGTGGTGGTGGGTATCTGTAGCCTCAGCTTCTTGGGAGGTTGAACCCAGGAGGTTGAGCCCACAGTGAGCCATGATCTTGTGACTGCATTCTAGCCTGGACAACAGAGTGAGTCCCTGACAGAAAGGGAGGGAGGGAGTGAAAGAAAGGAAGGAAGGAGAGAGGGAGGGAGGGCAGGAGGGGGGGAGAGAGAGAGAGAGAGAGAGAGAGAGAGAGAGAGAGAGAGAGAGAGAGAGAGAGGGAAACCAAAACCCCATCATGACAAAAACTTCACCTAGCTTCCTCTTTCAGCTATGACTTTCCCATCCCAGCCCACCCCAATCTCTACCCCTGCTTTTCCTCTTCCTGACTCCATCTGCTTCTAACCTATTGTGATTTGGTTCCCATCCTCCCACCCCACCAAAACCAATGCCATACAAGTCATCAATGACTTCCTTACCGTCAAGTTCAACAGACACATTCCATTGCTCAACTGCTTGACATCTCTATGATGTTTCCCACTCCTGATCACTTCATCAAGGTAGAGAGTCTTGATGGGAACTGCCTCATGACACTTTTTTTTCCTTCCGGTTTTCTTTCTACTTCTCCATCCATTTCTCAGGAGCTGTTATTTGATGCTTAGAAGCTGGTATCTTTCAGGGCTCAGGTCTCATGATTCCATGATCCTCTTGTCCTATCTGTTCTTCTGAGCCGTCTCAGCCCTGTCCCAGAGTCAGTGACCAACCCCATGTTGACTATTCTCCAACTGGCACCTCCAGGCCTCTCTCCTGTGCTTGGCCCCCCCATTCCTAACTCTTCCTGGAGGGTTTCATCTGGGTGTCCCACATGCACATCAGAAACATGTTCAAAACATGCCATCTTCCTCTCAGACCAATTTCTATTCCTCTACTTGCTGTCACAGAAAATGGTATCACCATCCACAAAGCTGCACAAAGAAGAACCTGGGAGTCCTCCTGGGTTCCTATTTTCCCTTCCCTTTCTCCTGTCTACAGAAGTCGAACCATGGAC
The DNA here is from genome assembly GCA_027257055.1 of Cephalopachus bancanus. NCBI lineage: Eukaryota > Metazoa > Chordata > Mammalia > Primates > Tarsiidae > Cephalopachus > Cephalopachus bancanus. The sequence continues at coordinate 1,243,367 of JAPVLO010000100.1, read as the reverse complement.
CCATTGGTACATAAGGCGTCCACCCAGAGTCGTATGTGTGAATAAAAGGGATGAACTAAGGAGATACAGAACATTTTGAGTCTGAAACTTCATGTCATTTTACTTTTCAGTTTTTTATTTCTTCTTCATATCAGGAAGTCCACCTGGATGATCTTCAGCTCTGATAATCTATGATTCCAGACTATAACAATCTGATACCTTAGCCAAGTATCCATCATTCCTTCCTCCCCGCTTAACCCCTCTCCTCCTTCTTGTGCCTCCCCATCTAGGAAAAGAGGAAAGAGGCCCCGTGATAAAGTGGGACTTAAAACATAAACCACACCACCTTGCAGAACACATTTCACCCTGATAAGAGGCCCCATGTCTCTCTGCAGTCACATGAGTCACAGAGTTGGGAGGGGAGATGGGGAGCGGTGGGGGGCAAAACTGAAGGAAAGATTAAAGTTTCCTCATTTCCCTGTCAGTCTGGATCCGGGAAGGCTGTGTGCGTCTCTCCAAGTGCTGCACATGGGAAAGCACCTTCCCTCTTGTTCCGCATGATTCTGTCTGGAAGCCAGTACCGTGATTGTCTCCTGAACGCCCATGCACCTGGCGCTTTCTACTGCTCATAGCTTTGCCCGTATAGTTATTTGAGTGCCTTCCACGTGCAGGCACCATGGTGCTAAGCTATGTGTGTGCCTTATCTGATTTAAACCCCACAACCCTAACCTATTTTTATCTCCGTTTTGCAGACCAGGAAACGAGGGTGTAGAGAGGTTAACAGTTTCATTAAGGTCATCCAACTGGTAGTGTAGTCCTGCAAATAATCAAATCGAACCCAGGTCCCTCTGATCCTAGGCCCAAGTTGGAGCGGCTATGGATGTACTGCTTCTGACCTATCCTCCGTGGTTATCTGCCGCTGTCACACAGACATTGAGTATATGGCATCCAGGCGTTTGGTCCTCACTGGGGTACTTAAACCATGCCAAGAAGAGCTGGATCTGGTCCCAGCTGCGAGAACCCAGACACGCAGCTTTGGCCTTTTCCCGTGGCTTCTTTGGGCCTCAGTGTCCTCATCTGTAAAAGGGAGGCATTATCCACTTGACTTCTAAGGAAGCTGTGCCTTTAACGTTCTGTGGCTGTCTTCCAAGAGTGCAATACTGCCAAGAACAGGACAGAGGGCAGGAACCCAGCAGTTCAGGGCTCTGCGCGAGCCCCCGGCGGCGTTGCTGACGCATGCGCACTAGCTCGCTGCCGGGAGCCGGAGCCAGGGCGACCGCCGCCGGTCCCCGCGCATGCGCGGGCACTCTGCCTGATCGCTGGAGGTCGAGGCTGACCCCGCAGGTTCCTCCCCGCCATCCCACCCCCGCGGGCTGGGAAAGTCAATCCTCCCGGCAGGAGTGGGGTTCAGCCTGCGGGGAACCTGTTGGGGCTCTCGGGGTCCGTGCCTGGCCCTCGTTAGGAAGGCTTCTGGAAAAACTGCTCCCTGTGCGAGAGGGCGTGTCCAATCTCCTTGTCTCTGTGCTGGACGTACTGGGAGCGCAGAGGCGGTTCCTTGTTTTCCAGCCCAGACGGAAGTGTTCCCGGCAGTGCAGCCTGGGGTGGGAAGTAGGGGGGGCCCAGACCTTGCCAATTCAGTAGGCCGGGAGGATTTGCCTCTAAAGATGATACCTCTGATTAAATACAAAACGTTTAAGGTCACGGAGGACGAAGGACAATTATCCGGGGTGGGGGCGAGTGATGGGAGGGCTGGAGGCGGCACCGGTGTTCAAGCTACTAAAAGGCAGCGGGTTCTGCAGGGAGGCAGGCCCCCACTGCTGCTTAGAGATGAATAAGAAAACCCAGGCAGCTATTTTTACACTGGCTGAAACAGGGAGTGTGTGGGGGGGGGGACCGAAGGAGGAAACAGGAGCAGCCTTTTCCCCCACTCATCTCATGGTCTTATTCCCCTTCTACCTGGAGAGTCCCCTCCCCCTACCCCCCCAACTGAAGCAGTTTTTATTTTGATTATTTACAAATGGTCATTATGCAGGTACCCTTGTTGATGAGGTCCGCCCCTCCCTCCCCTGGCAGTTTCCCTCAACTGCCAATCCTACCCCCTCCCCTGGCAGTTTCCCACTACTACCAATCTTTTTCTTATAGTATTATGATAATTGTTCAAGGTCTGCTTATGAGTGAGAACATATGGTACTCTGTTCTTTGTTTCTGTGATAGATCACTGAGTATGATCGACTGTAAATCCATCCAAGTTGCTAAGAAGTCCATACGTTTGTCCTTTATAACTGTATAATATTCCATTGTGTATATGTACCGCATTTTTTATCCAGTCCAGCTTCGATGGGCAGCATGGTTGGTTACATGTTTTTGCTATTGTAAATAGAGCTGCAACAAACATGCATGTTTAGGTATCTTTTTTGTGGAATGATTTAAGTTCCTGGGTCATGTAATTATTTTGAGTTAGTGTCTCACTCTGTCGCCCAATCTGGAGTGCAGTGGCATGATCAAGGCTCACTGCAACCTCGACCTCCTTGGGCTCAGACGATCCTATCACCCCAGCCTCCCAAGCAGCTTCAACTACAGGCTAGTGCCACTACACCTGGCTAATTTTTAAAAAAAATTTTTAAATTTGTTAATACAGACAGTGTCTCGCTATGTTGCCCAGGCTAGTCTCAAAATCTGGGCTCAAGCAATCCTCCCACCTTGGCCTCCACAGTGCTGGAATTACAGGCATGAGCCACAGTGCCTGGACTTATTTTTATTTTTGAAATCAAGGAAGGGAAAAGGATGCTAACCAAAACTTTTCCTAAATGGTGAAAATAAATGAGATATCAGCATTCAGAATTTGCACACATTGATATCCTCCCCCCTTCCTCCCCTTGTGTGCCAACTTTTGAAGTCCAAGCTTGTCCATCTGAGTTTGCTTTCCCCTGCTCAGGTAACATGGAATGGCTTCTGCAAGATTTAGGCCTGCAGTGAGCTGGAGGAGATGGAAGAAGAGAAGCCTTTCTGCCAAGATGCACCCTCTGGAAACCCAGCTTGTTCCTGTGCAGGGTCCTGTCAGGACTTGAAGGTCCTGTTTTTTCAGATTTGCAGGCCATTATAAGCACTGGGCAGGCAGAAGGGTGTCCAGGAAGGGTGGCTGCTCTATATTTTCACCCGACTGGGCCAGCCAGACTCCCCATATGGGGAGGGAGAGGTGCTGTTGGAAGGCAAGCTGCATGGGGAATCCTTGCTTATGTCAGTTTGTTTCAGATCACTTAATTTACTTCGACTTTGTTTAACTTCATTTCATTTTCTTTCCAAATCCTAAGATGCTTGGAAAAGAAGACACTGAAAATAATTTTAAAAGCTAAACAAGGCATCCATTGAAATATTCCCTAAAGTTAAAGTGAGTTGTAAGATTCACCATCTTAAGGGTTCGCTTAGGTGACCTTTTAGCATAATTTCATTTGAGAATTAAGGAGATACGTACACACATACACCAAAACCCCACAAAAATAACATTTGACCAAGAAGTAAAGGTCACCTGAGAAGCTTTTCACTCGATTTGTTGTTTCTAAGATTCACCAGAGAATGAGGCTATGGGCGGAGTGTGGGGTGGTGGGTGAACAGCAGGGTCACGGGGAGTTTTGAATGTGCATCACCCATGACTAATGCCTCCAGCAACAAGAAGAAAGTAAACTTTGCCTTCTGCAAAGGGAAACTGGTATTTGAAGTTATGGCGAAACATCCCTATCCTGGAGGCTCTTGGGTCCAACACAGGTGGACTCTTAGAAATTCACCTCCTTCTCCCAAAGGCAGGTTGAAAGAAGATGCTGTTTTCTTAAGGAGACTACAGTTTAGGGGTTCTGGGATAGCAGAAGATCCCCAAACACCTTCACTATTTTTGTACCAGTTACTTCTGGGAAAGATGCCCCTCTCCCGTTATCATCGTTACGGTTTTTTTTGTGGATATTTGCTTCTCCTGTTTTTCTTTTTAAAAACATAGCAGAGACCAGGCTCAGTGGCTTAGCCTGTAATCCCAGCACTTTGGGAGGTCGAGGCAAGTGGATTGCCTGAGCCCACAGGTTCGACCAACCCGGGCAACTCGGCGAGCCCTCATCCCTACAATAAATCAAAAATTAGCCAGGTGTGCCTGTACTTCTGGCTACTTGGAAGGCTGAGGCAGAAGGATCGCCAGAACCCAGCAGGTCGACACTGGAGTGGCCGTTAAGTGTGCCCCTACACTCTAACCTGGGCGACAGACTCCAACTCAAAAAAACAAACAAAAAAAACCCCCCAAACAGCAGAACTTCTATGTCCAAAGCAAGCAAACTCTGAGAAAGCATTCAGACCACTGTAAAAAAGTGGGAGCAGGACCTTTCCCACACATCCCAGAGAACACTCCTATGCTAACCCCCTCTTCTCCCACCTGACAAATTTAAAGACAGGTTATCTCACGTGTGGACAAGTCATTCCCCTGCCACGGTTATCTTTCCTGGCCTGTCACTCTACATCCATAGCAACTAACCTAGGTCTGAAAATCAGAAAACCTGGCTCATGAAGAGATTAGGTCTCATGAAAGATTGATATCAATAATGTGTTCTTTCTTTTCTTTAAAAAAAATTTTTGGACAGGTCTTGCTCTGTTGCCTAGGCTGGAGTGCAGTGGCATAATCACAACTCACCACAGTCTTGGCCTCTTTGGACTTAAGGATCCCCCTGCCTTAGCCTTCTGAGTAGCTGGAACTACAGGAGCATACTACTACACTCGGCTAATTTTTTTATTGTTTGTAGAGACAGAGTCTTAACTATCTTGAACTCTTGGCCTCAAGCTGTCCTCCAACCTTGGCCTCCTGAAGTGCTGGTATTATGGTGTGAACCACCACTCCTGGCCAGTCTGTCTTTTTGGAAAGTCTATCAGAGATCACATTTATTTTTAAGAAGCAACATCTAACCTGTCAGAGTTCAGACATCAGTTTCTTTTTGTAATATAGTACAGAAGAAAGAGTTCCGGAAGTGGCAACTTAATTTGTATCTAATTTCAGCAAAATAATTGCAGACTGCTTCCAGTTTGAATGAGCAGTGAGGTACAGCTCCCAGTAGTTACTTATTTTAGCAGCACTCCCTCAGGATGAATGCTAGCTATTTTCAGTTGCATGTGGGAAAACCAACAGTGCTGCCAAGCTGTGGCAAGTTGGCGTCGCATGTGTATGTGTGCGTGTGTGCATGCGCACATGTGCTGTCAACCAGGATACTCAGCTCCACTCACATTCACTTTAACTTGCAGTTGGCGTGTGACCTTTTTCTTTATTCGGTTTGGGGACCTGATCACTTCCTTTCTCTGCCTCCTACCTTCCCACTGATCTCTCTACCCCCAGAGACAGCTTTTGGCTGAATCCATCTAATAATACCAGTGTGAGTGCCAAGTGGGTTGTATCAAATCCTTAGGGAGAGATGTGAGATGAAGCACATTGTTCTTCAGGGATCCCAGGGACCAGAATGTACCCATCGACAAAAACAAACTCATATGCACTAAAATTACATGTCTCTCTGTAATTTATGCTAAAGGGACAGTGCTGCGAAGAGGCCATAAATAGCCCAGTAGACACCCCTTGCTGGTATTCACACTCTTGTGTGACCTCCCCTTGAATGTGGGCTGGGTGGACCTGGTGCCTGGCTTTAAGCATAGAGAATATAGCAAAAGTGACAGGATGTCACTTCTGAGATTAGGTTTACAAATTACAAAAAGTCTGTCTGTCTCTCTTCCTCTCTCCCTCTCTCCCTCCCTCTCTCTCCCTCTCCTTCTCCATCTCTTTCTCAGTCAACTGCCATGTTGTGAACTGTCCCATGGAGAGGCCCATGTGGCAAGGAACTGATGTCCCAGCCAGCAGCCACCTGAGTGAGGCTGGAAGAAGATCCTCCCTCAGTAGAGCCTTGAGTTGACTTTGGTCTTGGCTGATGCCTTCATCACAGCCTGAGCCAGAGGACCACTAAGCTACAACTGGATTCCTAACCCCTAGAAACTATACGATAATACGTGTTTGTTGTTTTAAGATCTCAGTTTTGGGGTAATCTGTTATGCACCAATAGAAAACTAACACAAAGTGGGTAAGACCCCCTCAGTGACCCTCCTAGAGTCCTGTCTCCAGTTTTACTGTCTGCCACAGCTCCTCTATCACCCCTGGGGCCACTTTAATTTAATTTAGTTTATTTAGTTTTTGAGTCACATCTTACTCTGTTGCCCAGGCTGGAGTGCAGTGGCACAATCACAGCGCACCACATCCTCGATCTCCTAGGTTCAGGTGATCCTTCTGCCTCAGCTTCTCAAGTAGCCAGGGCCACAGGTATGCACTATCATGCCCACCTTTTTTTTTGTAACGTTGAGGTCTCCCTACATTACCTAGACTGATCTTCAACTCCTGGGCTCAAGCCATCCTCCTACCTCAGCCTCCCAAAGTGCTGGGACTACAGGCATGAGCCACTGCACCTGACCTGGGACCATGTTGCTCTTAGGTATTTTTGTGTCTTTGTAGGAGCTGCCTCTGCCTCTGCTGAGCACATCCCATTGTGTTGTCCTTATAGGTAGGCTGACAGGCTACAACTCCTGGAGGACAAGAGACATTTCTTGGTCTTCCAATCCCTGGTGCCTAGTACAGCACCATGCTGAAACACAATTCCTGGAAAGGGTAGTTAACTACTTCCCAAGAGCAAGGATCCAAGGCAGAAGAGGACATCCAGTAACTAGTTCCTTTTTCACATGAGGAGGAATCTTACGAGAGCACCCTCAAAGTGTTTGGAAGAAGACTGTTTTGGTTGGCCGGACATTACATGAGCGCTCAGTCAGGAGATCAAATGCTCTAGCAGCCTGCAGTGGTGTGAAGCTGTCTTGATCTGATCCCAGCCCCTCAGCCCCTCAGTTAAGGTTGCAGGAGCTTGAAAGTTGACCATCCTATAATCTGAGTCATAGTTAATTTGACTCAGAGTTGCTGTATCCCAGGCATCACAGACATTCCTTCCCTTCATTTTTAGAGGAAGCTAGAAGGAAGCCATGAAGGCATCTCCAGGGATGAGCTAAAGGGACATCCTTAGAGCCACATCCAGAAGGGGGAAAGGTTGTGTTTTTATCATAGATAATGATCTAGACCCTGAAGAAAGGGAATCATAGCAGCGAAGCCTGTCGGAGGTCTCATGGGTATGGGATGTGTTAGAAGCCTATAGGCTCCATCACATTCTTCTCCTTTGTTCTTCTAGTCTCCAACTCAACTGTAGCAAACAGCTTCCTGCCTGTCTAATGGCAGTCATTTGTGACCTTTTCCAAACTGTACTCCACAGGGAGACTGAAGTCTTTCTGAAATACACATTGGACCATATCACCTGTCCATATAAACACTTAAGGGCTCCCTGTGGGTTGCCTGGTTGAGACCTCACCCCCTTGCTGTGTCCAGCCTAGTTGAGAACCTCACCCCTTTGCTGTTTGCACTCCAGTCACAATTGCCATCTTGCATGGCCTTGAAAACACATGCACCGTCCCATCCAGGGGACACACAGGACCTGCTGGGCTCAGTTAATTCTATTGTTCCTTCAGATTTCATTTCACTCATTGTTTCCTCAGAGATTTCCCCTGACATCCCTTATTAAATCAAATCCCCTCATTATAGACTCAGGGCCCCACACATTGCAATGTTACGTTAATTTGTGTGGGGATTTGATCAAGAGCCTCTCTTTTTGAGGGTGAGACCATATCGGTCTTGGCTGACATTGTATTCTCGGAACCTAGCACGGCCTGGTAAAGAGCAGACATCCAGTCATTATGGGTTGAGTGAATGAACGAATGACGGATGCTACTGAGGGTACAAGGAGGAAAAACTGAGAAATACAGGAAGAATGAGTCTCTGTTGCCCAGGCTGGAGTGCAGTGGCATTACGGCCACAGCTCTTCACAGCCCTGACACCCTGGGCCTAGGCGATCATTCTGCCTCAGCCTCCCAAATAGCTGGGACTACAGGTACATGCTATTACTCCTGGCTAATGATTTTTAATTCTTATTTTTTTTGTAGAGATGAGGCCTTACTATGATGCCCAGGCTGGTCTCGAACTCCTGGCCTCAAGTGATCCTCTTACCTCAGTCTCCCAAAGTTCTGGGATTACAGGCATGAGCCACTGTGCCTGGCCTGCCAATAGTTTTTATTTCTTAATTCCTGTTTCTCCCAGAGCACAGGGTTCTGGCAGCACGAGAGGCGATGACCATGCCTACAACAAACATTGGCTGCATCAGGGAGAGTTGAACATACCACTGCCCTTGTCCCCAGGAACATGGCCATGTACCATGGAGCTCACAGAGGTGCCTTAGCTGCTGAAGTAAATATCCCGTTGCCAGGCTGGGACTGAGCACCCATCCTCTCTACAGTCATTTTTGCCAAGAGCCAGGAATTTGGAAAAACATCCATCTGTTTTTCTTCCAGTGTTTCCTGCACAGATAACAATATCATTACCCGCAGCTTTTAAAGTGCAAGTCTTCACACAGATCCCAGAGTCAAGGAGGGCGCCTGAGTCATTTAAGATAATTACCTTTTTTTCTTTTGGGGCCTTCCATGTCTGTGAATCAGCAATGTGGAAATCAGGCTTCAAAAAAAATTAAGGGAGGCTTGAAGTGAGCAAAGCAGAGCTGAACGTTGGAAAGAACTGAGCACCGCCACCGTGGAAACACTGTGTAGATTGTCACCGAAGGGAGCTCAGAGTCCACACAGGCTGATAGATTGCTGTGACTTGGATGGGGATGAAAATACCTAACTGACATCAACAACTCTTGGTGCAGCCAGGGTATTCTAGAGGTGCAAAGTGTCGGGATAGCCTGTGCTCGCCTCATTTATTTATCTGACTCATTTGAACAAAGCAGTTGCTGGCTCAGTCTCGCAGTGGAAAGACCCTGCAGCAAATCCCAAGCCTCGTTCCTACAGCACAGCCCTGGTATCTTTTTAGCAGCACGGACCGTGTCACGTGCAATCGATAACGACGAACTGTTCCTTCTCTGGGCCACGAGCTCCTCCAGGCAGTACCTCAACCTAGTTCCTTCTGTGTTTCCAGTGCCTGGTATGGGCCCTGGCAGCCAGTAGGTTTCTAATGAATAAATGAATGGCTCTGGAGAGGTACTCTTGGACATACAAGGGGCTTTTGTACTGGCAATAGACTCAGCAGCACAGGATTCTGTTGTTCTTTACTTTTCAGGTTCCAAAGAAGGAATCACTTGGGCTTCCTAGGAAAGGCATACCTCGTGGGGACTGCACCTGGGAAGGTGCCTGCAAATTGGGGATCAGAGCAGGCACAGGTGGACCGCAGGCCCCAGGAAAATGACACTGAAGTGGAAATGTTCATCATACGGCAGAGTCGCGACTCTCCAGGAAATTGACAGTGCTTGACAACAGGGCTGTCAGGGAGGCAGGCTGTCAGGGAGCCATATTTGAGCCCCCACTGAGACCCCACAGGCTGACTCCCATGCGTTGCCCAGACTGTCCACTAGGGGGCATGAAGAGGCAGGAGAAGAGGTCAGGTGGAAGGCTCACCAGGCTCCTCACACCCTGCCTCACATCTGACAGGCCGGGCTGTTAGTACTCAGACCTCAGGACCAGTAGTCTCTTCCTGCCTGTCCTGGCCTCTGTGATTTTATATGGTTTGGCCTGAGACATCAGACATCACATGACCATGGTGTACAGAGTGGTGTGAATGTTAATAAACAGAGGGGGAGGAGAAAATCCCTGGTGTTCTTACTTTACTCATCATTGGTGGTTTTGCCCTCCAAGCCTCATGTGTTCGTCATTGGCCTGAACATCGAAGTGTACCTGAATTCAGTGACTTTTTGAAATGGAAAGGTAAATTGGGAAAATGTGCACTGGCCTCCTTGTTCATCTGACCTTGAAAATGGCAACATGTTTTCTCACGTGTGAGTTACCACTTCCTCTTGATATCTTCCTGTTCACTCCTTTTGTGTACCCACATGTAAGGGAAAATTATTTTCTTGATAATTCCCACATGTTTTCAAAAGTCATTTTCTCCCAAGAAACTTCCAATGATGGGATCCCTTCATTGGTTTAAATTTTTCTCAATCCTCAAGGATTTAAGAAAAATAGCACAACTGCCCTCCTATACAAATGATCCTCCTCTATAAATTACTGGGCCCAGAGGCCTGGACCTCAAATAAACCAGGGATAAAGGAATATAAAGGAATAAACATTTTCCAGTCAGATCACAGAAATGAAAATCTTTGTGTGGAGACATGACTTTCTTCATACGAAATTGGAAGGTTTGAAAGTTATGGTTTTCCTGCCTACCGAGAATGTCCAATTAGGAACCCATCAATGCTTGAAAATGTTAATGGAAATCTTTACCTTAATGAAGTTAAAGACTGTTTAATGAATTGCATCTTTAATTGGAATGAGAACAAACCAACCATATTACATGAGCCAATAGGGAATGATAAGACTGCCCTGAAAGAAGTGGTTTTCTAGTGGAAATCAGAATTCTTATGCAAACCTTTTCACAGTGCAGACTTTTTTGAATGCCATGCTTGATTTCATTCCAGTAGTACTCACAGATGAGAAATATCTTTTAAAGATATAGCATGGTATCAAGTTACTTTAATGGCTTGCAAAATGCTCTCAAGAATTACCCAAAAATATGTTACTTCTATGATACCACAGATTATTTCATCTGAAATTGTTTGATTTTCAATTAAAAACACAAACAGGCTTGGATGTATTTGGACACAGATATTGCTGGAGCTTCCAGATTCCATTGTTTAAAGGTATTCCATAAATATGACAAAATGTGTTGAGAAGGCGTTCATCTGATTGGGTATTCAGGCTTACAAAGAAAGTAATTACAGGACCAGAGATGGGGAGTCAGCCCTCATTCATCTCAATTCCCTTTCACTATCAACATAGCTTGACCTTGATTTTGTAGATGCAAGCAAAGGACATTGATGTAATTCGAATAAACTAGCTTTTTTTCCCCAAATATTCTGAGGAGTCTGGAATCAGAAATGACAGACTCGATGGACAAAAGCCTGAAGGAGTAACCAACTCTGAAGTAATCATAGCAGTTCTAAAAACAGTGGCTTTCCTTCTTATTGGGATAAATCTTCATCTTCTTTCTAGAAGGTTTGCTTGCCAGGTCCTTGAAAAATGCCCAAACGCTGGCTTCTCCTCTCCTCCCTGTCCTTCTGCTTTTGAGTCTTCCCACTGAGATTCCCACCAGGGAACACTGCTGCCTCCACGGTGGCCTCTGGTCAGCCGGAGTGACCTCCAACCTTCCTCGGCTTTCTCGGAGGACAGGGGCCTCGCTTCTCCTCCTGACAAAGCACTTTCAGCCAACTCTTAGATTGCTTCACGGTTGATTAAACTGTCTGTGTTTATTCAGGACCCTTCTCCTCTTTCTGTGTCCGGCTGCTGACCTCTCTGTGGGTTCACTGTTGGAGAGAGCGCCCACGGGGCCATGGGACTGCTTGGGAGCAGCCCTGGTCAAGGCTCTGCCTGGAAAATGTTAGGCCATTGAAATATTAGTGCATCTTCAGAGCGTCTGGCTTTTTGCCTGGATGGTTTTCAGAGCTGCTGTTTCTGGGTGAGGTCGGAGGCCTGTGAAAGAGAAAGCATTAGTTACCTGTGAGCTATAACCACTCTAACATTTCCCTCGCATGGCGTGGATGTCTATCCTCCCGCCATGAAACTCCACAAGGCTTCACTCAGATGAAAATGATTTTGTTCATCAGAGATGGGAAAGAGAGAGAAAAATAAAGCACAGAGGGTTTTGTCAAGTGGACAAAGATAAGCCAGGACAAATACCTTAAGCCAGAGCCCCTTTTCAGAGATTCTAGTCAGCAGGACAATACTGCCCCTGCTGTCTCCCCTGTCCCAGGCTCGCGGGCAAGCTCAACCCCCCCCCCCCATCTCCCGGCCAGAAGCACCCAGGCTCTGAGGCCCACCCACACGCCAGTCCCGCCACATGCAGGCATCGCTCCTCTGTTGAAACACTGTGACACGTATTTGGTATTTTTTTGGTTTGTTTATTTGTGCATGAATCTCCTCACGCTAGTTGAGCTGCAGGGGCTTGGGGTTTGAGAACTGTGCCTTCTGGATCTGTGCACGCCTCAAAGCAGGTGATACATGTTTTAGTGAAAGCAAATGGTTCCTTGGAGGTGCAGATGGCTGCTCTCCCCGGTCCTTCGTGCACATCCCTTTAAGGCCGCCCACTCTCCTGGGTAACGTGTCCTCACCACTCCTCACAGTATACTCAGCCCCCGGCTTGCACACTTGACTTGGCCTTATTTTTCAGTTTTGTTATCCATCACACCTTGACATCTCTGCCTGGATTCCCATCTCAGATGACAAACTCTTCAAGAACTGAGGTTCCTTTGAATTCCCTCTGCCTGTTACTAGACAGTAACACAGTGCTGGATAAGCAGTTAATGGACTTCAGATGATGTTCATAATTCGGAGTGTCTGGGTCACTAGAGATGGTGGCTCGTCCCCTCAGCATTCACGACGCACAGTCCAGGACTTTGTGCGTCTTCTCAGTCACGGTCTCTCTCTCCCTCATCACAAATCTCCCCTGTGGTTGTTTTGTTTATTTTCCTGCAGGTAAGTAAGTGAGTGACCAGAAGACCTATTCCCTGAAGGCTTCTCAAGAGCAGCACTGTGACATCCTGTGTCCGGATAGTTATGTCGTGGGACTGCTGAGCTCATCACAAAACATTAGCAGCAGCCCTCGTCTTACCCGCTAGATGCTGGTAGCATCTCCCATTTGTGGCAACTTGAAACCATCTCCAGACGTGGCCAAGTGTCCCTGGGCTGGAGTGTGGGGGGCAAGATGCCCTGGTCGAGAGCCTCCGCTTAAGGGATAAAGGTGGAGGCCATAGCCATAAAGGAACGTCCGTTGTCAGAACTAGGCATTCCCTTTTCTCTTCGGAGTTTGTTTGGGTTTTGTGTGTGTGTGTGTGTGTTAAAATGTAACCAGTATGTTCTGTACTAAACAGTCTGGGAAAGGAGAGTCTTCCAAATGCATTTAAATTATACGGTATTGTACCACTGTGTCCTTTCTTGCCACTTAGGGACATTTTTCCCCCTACCATGACCACTAGTCTGAGTCTGCTTTCTGTGACTTGATCTCATCTGGTTTTAAGAGTCCCATCACCTTCCTGGAAGCTATGAAGGGCACACAGTGAGTTGCTGGGAGAAGCCCCCTCAGGGCTGTCTGCTGTCCCAGTGCCAGACACAGCCGTCATGAGGACACTGTGTTTGGGGCTCCGTGCCTCAGCTTTGCTGATCTAGGAACTTGATTTTTTTCCCCCTCTTCCCTGGGAATGAATCAGTAATTGGGGAGCAATAACTCACCCAAACGGACTCACCAGACACCAGGCTACAAGCCAGGCTGTTACAGTATTGCTTTAGAATGCACGTGTCTCCCAGAGCCCTCACTGGGGCTGGAGCACGGGGCAGACAGCACGAAATGTGGTCCAGAGGGCACGTGGGAGGGTGGGGGGGAAGGCTGGGACCTAGGAGGAGAGTGAGAGCTTTGTGATATTCACGATCTTTAGAAATCATTTAGGGAGTCTACTTTGGTGAATGTCGGTGTCCCCCAGCAGACACCTTTTCAGAGGGGCCTTCTGTGTTCGCTGTGGCAGAGGTGGAGGTGGGATAGCGGGAGCTGGGTGATCTCAGGAGCTGTCCCCTCCAGGCTGTGAAAAGCCTGATGCAATCACCCTGCTCCTGTGCAGAGCTCCTCTCCGCACTGATGGGCAGTCAACTCTGCCCTAGGGGAGCTGCACTCCGGCTGGGGCAGGGGGCTGAGCCTTCCTGGCAGGCTCCGCTTCTGTAGACCGCCCCCCCCATCCTCCCTCCCTTTCAGATCACCTTCCTCTATCATCATGGGCATTATTAAAGTTCTGGTCACCTGTGTTTGCCAACACCATGAATGACCTTCTCCACTCAGTACCTCCTCAGTATAACTTCTAGGGGCTGTGCCCTCATGGCCGTCCCTGAGCAACAGTCACGCTCAGGTGTGTCCCCAGGTTTGGCTCTGCCCTGCGAGCTGTCCCCTCTCTGAGGATGCTTTCTCCTTGACCGTGACTAAAGCTGATAGACATTTCTACATGCACGGCGAACGCCTTCGGAGGGTTATATTTTTCCCGGTAGGGAGGCAGAAAGGGGAAGGAACCCTGTGGTCTCTGCGTTTTCCACCAAGGAAAGCAGAAAGCCATCTCTCTTTTGGTGCTGCTGCGGTACCTGGGGCAGTCTTCTGAGCCCCGTCCACCTCTTGGGTCCTGGCCAGAGCTCGTCTCTACTGGCTGGCAGCGGGTCCCCAGGATGTGGAAATGACTTGACCTGGCCTGTCTTCATGTCACAAACTGGGAAGGCAATAAGCTAGCCACCAGAGAGGCCCTTTTCTCTACTTGAGTCATTCTCACTCCTACCGTGGGGCCTTTGTCAGAGAGTCCTTTGTCATTTTTGAAAATGTTATTTCTTAGGAAATAAAAGAACAGTATGGCCATAGTTAGTGTTGCTGGTAAGTTCTATTACTTGAAGCACATGTACTGCAATAGAAAAATATGAACCCAATCGGTACGTTAAGAAGTCTGTTACTACCACGACCATTGTCCTTGTTCCCAAACACCACAGTACATGCACTTCAAAAGCATGTTCTTCAAAAGCCCTTGTGATGGGGAAACAAGATGAACTGTGCTTGTCTGACACTGATTTCCTTGAAGAAGGAAGGAGAGGAGGATGATACAGAGCGACAGCGTTCCAGCAGGTTGTCTGCAAGTGCTGCTTCCATGCTGCTGTGTTTTGTTGCTGCTTTTGGTCAGGACTGTTCCAGATTTTCTCTTCGCATTTCATTTGCTTGGCTTTTTTTGCTCAGCCCCGTCTAAACCAATATTCTTCACATTCATTTAAGTTAAGCATGACCCTCAAGGTGTCTGGAATACTTGGTGCTTTTTCACACTGGGTGAGAGCATTCTCTAAGGACATGAAAAGAGACGGGTCAGGGACTTGGACATGGGGTTTTGGACCCCAAGGATCAGCATGGATCAGCTTTCTGGGTCAGTAATTTTACTCACAGGCTTTTAGAAAATGTTGCTTTTATATTGAGGTGTTACTGGAGTTGAGTGCTCAATTTGCACTCAATTTTTTTTTTCTTTTTGCACGTTGGGGTCTCACTCTGTTGCCCAGGCTGGAGTGCCATGGCACAGATCACAGGTTACTGCAGCCCTGACCTCCTTGGCTGAGGCAATCCTTAAGTATCACAAGTGACACCCCCAGACTCCTGAAATGGGTAGTGTTATGGGTCGAATTGTAGCCCCCCAATGTATTGAAGTCCTAATTCCCAGTACTTCAGAGTGTGAACTTATCTGAAGTCATGGCAGATGCAATTAGTTAAATTTAGATAAGGTCATACTGGAATAGGCGGGCCCCTGTATTATATCTGACAGGTATCCTTGTAAACAAGGGGATTTTTTTTTTTTAGAGTCTTGGGGTACATGTGAGGATTTATTACATAAATCAGTTGTATGCAGGTGAAGTTTGGACTTCTAGATGGCCTTTTCTCCTCCAGATAGTGGACCTGGTAGCCAGTGTGTTGCCCCACGTCCCCTATCTGTCCTCCCTCCCTCCTTCCCTTAGCAGTGTCCAGCATCTTTTGTTCCCACCATTGTGCTCATGTGACCAGCAATCAATGAGAACATGTAGTATTCCATTTCTTGTTTCTGTGATAGTTCACTTAGCAGGATGGCCTCCAGCTGCGTCCATGTTTCTGCGAAGGACATGATTTTGGTCTTTTTTATGGCTATGTAGTATTCCATTGTGTATATGTACCATGTTTTCTTTTTTCTTTTTGCATTAGGGTCTCACTCTGTCGCCCAGGCTGGAGTGCAGTGGCACATTCACGGTCACCCCAGTGTCGACCCACTGGGCTCCAGCGATCCTTCTTCCTCAGCCTTCCAAGTAGCCGGAACTACAGAAGCGTGCTACCACTCTCGCCTAATTTTCTAGTTATTGTAGAGACGAGGTCTCGCCAAGCTGCCTGAGTTGGTCTCGAACTCGCAGGCTCAGACAATCCACTTGCCTCAGACTCCCAAAGTGCTGGGATTACAGGCTGAGCCACTGAGCCCGGCTATGTTTTCTTTATACTGTCCACTTTTGATGGACATCTGGGTTGGTTTCATGTTTTTGCTATTGTGAATAGTGCTCCAGTGAGCATACATGTGCAGGTGTCCTTTTGGTAGAGCAATTTATGTTCCTCTGGGTATATTCCCAGGAAAGGGATTGCTGAATCGTATAATAGCTCAATTTTTAGTTCTTTGAAAAAAATGCAGCCGGGCTCGGTGTCTCAGCCTGTAATCCCGCGCCTTTGGGAGGCTGAGGTGAGTGGATTGTCTGAGCCCGCGGGTTCGAGACCCACCTGGGCAGCGAGACCTCATCTCTACAATAAATCAAAAATCAGCCGGGTGTGGTAGCGCATGCCTGTAATTCCGGCTACACGCAAGGCTGAGGCGGAAGGATCGCTGGAGCCCAGCAGGCGAGGCTGCCGTGGCCGGGAGCGGCCACTGCACTCCAGTCTGGGCGACAGAGTGAGACTCCAACTCAAAAAAAAAAAAAAAATGCCAGACTGCTTTCCACAAAGGTTGAACTAACTTACATACCCATCAACAGTGTAGAAGCATTCAAAAGGGGATATTTATACACAGAAACCCACAGAGGGAGAATGCCATGTGAAGACAGAAGCAGAGACCAGGATGACATGTCTACAAGCCAGAGATTACTAACAAACCACCAGGCGTGGGGAGGCCTGGAACAAGGCCTTCCTTCACAGCCCTCAGAGGAACCCACCCTGCTGACACTGGATTTTGGACTTGCAGCCTCCAGAACTGAGAGTGGATACATTCCTGTTGTTTTGAGCCACCCAGCATGTAGTACTTTGTGACAGCAGCTCTATAAACTCATAAGAGCAGCCACTCTTTTCTCTTGCTAGGGGAGCTTTCATGACAGAACTTAAAAAGCCCTGAGCTGTGTCCTGGAAAGAGCTTAATTTCAGAGTCTAGAGATCCAGCTTTGGATTCTGCCCGTGCCACCTACAAGGTGTGTGTCCTTGGGCCAGAATCCAGATGTCTTGATGGGAGAATAAACGCGCAACTGTGGGTAATGACACCTAGAGTGGAGCCTGGCTACCTGGTGGCTTCTCCTTGGTTATTATTCCCATTTTTCTCTTCCATTCTAAGAGACGAGTAGCTCAGGGCTGGAGAGGCCAAATGCCTTGTTCTCAGTCACATCAGGAGCTGCTGCTAGGCTGTGTGTCAAGTCCAGGCTGCCTGACTCCACAGTTACTCTTGCTGTGGTCTTTGATGTTTGATATTACAAACATTCCTCACCTACTATCACCCACAAACAGTTGTCAAGAGGAACCACTGGCCCTGATACCGTTTCTGCCACCTGGTGAGATGCTCCTGAAATGTTCTTGTACTTCCCATAAAACCTTCATAACAAGAGAAACACCCTGTACTATTATTCTTATTTTTACATATTCTTGTCATTCAGTTGTTAGCATGAGGCAATGATTGCCTCATAAAAAGTTATATTTTGTTAAGAGGTGTTTTGCCATGTTCCTTGTAGGAAAAAAATGACCAATTAGAGTCAGAGGATTGACGGGGTTCGTAAAAATTGCAGAGGTCTGTCCTGTGGGAACACACCTCAGGCCTCTAATCATCAGATGTGATAAACAAGGGAGTCCGGCAAAGTAGTTGTGTTGACTGATTCCAGATTTAAAGTGGCCCAAGTGATGTTTTTCTAATAGAACAAAGCCATGCAGAGAAACAGGAATGTTGCCTAAGTTATGTTTATTTTTTGTTCTTGTTGTTGAGTCGAGGTCTCACTCCGACGCCCAGGCTGGAGTGCAGTGGCACAGTCACAGCTCACTGCAGCCTCGACTTCCTGAACTCAGGCGATCCTTCCTCCTCAGCCTCCTATGTAGCTGGGACTACAGATGTGCATCGCCACACCTGGTTATTTTATTTTATTTTATTTTATT
This sequence comes from Cephalopachus bancanus, assembly GCA_027257055.1. Taxonomy (NCBI): domain Eukaryota; kingdom Metazoa; phylum Chordata; class Mammalia; order Primates; family Tarsiidae; genus Cephalopachus; species Cephalopachus bancanus. Next base: position 1,225,339 of record JAPVLO010000100.1, on the reverse strand, counting down.
TTGATAGAGATGAGGTCTCACTATGTTGCACAGGCTGGTGTCAAACTCCTGGGCTCAAGCAGTCCTCCTGCCTCAGCCTCCCAAAGTACTGGGATTACAGGTATGAGCCACCATGCCCTGCTAAGCTATGTTTTGATATCAATAAATGAAGACTTGGAGTTCAACCTGCCCAGATCTTGCCTACTCTGGGAAAGTCAGACACCCTCTGGAAAGAGCTACAAGTCCCCTATCTCCAAAACATGCCCCAATAAATCTCTTTGTAAAATATTTCAAAACATTTCAAGGAGCCTAGTTCCTCCTTCTCCTCCTTGTCTCCCTTCAACACACTCTTAGGTGAAAAACCACCCCTCTCTACTCTACCTTACTGGACCTCCTCAAACAACAACAACAAAAAAAGGCAAGCACTAGTTTATTTCATTTATTTACTTATTTATATTTAGACAGAGTCTCACTCTGTCATCCAGGCTGGAATGCAACGGCACGATCATGGTTCACTGCAGCTTTGACTTTCTAGACTGGACTCAAATGATCCTCCAATCTCAACCTCCTGAAGAATTGGGACTATAGTTGTGTGTCACCAAGGCTGGCTAATTTTTTAAATGTATTTTTTATAGAGACAAGTTCTTACTTTGTCACCCAAACTGGCCACGACTTCCTCCTGCCTCAGCCTCCCAAAGTGCTGGGGTTATAGATGTGGGCAAACGACCAGTTGGTAAGTGCTAGTTTAAAGGAAATTTTATGACTTCTTTTTAACTTAATGATTAGACATGACTTGAGAACAAATTATGTGGCCTGGAGTGAAGACGAGTCATTGATACAGCGATATTGGTGGGAGAAACTAAAAACCAAGGCTTAGTGAATGAAAAGACCAGTCAGGATCAGGAGGCCCTGGCTGGGGGTTAGGCTGTGTCAACGTCTGGTCACATGAACTCAAGTTAGTCAGTGAGCTTCTCTCAACCTTGGTTTCTCTATGAATGCCCGTGGAAGTAACAGCGCCTGCCTCACAGCTGCCTTTTGAGCAATAAATGAGTTAATATAATGATCTCAAGTCACTACGTACATTGTCACATGAATACAAGGTGGTATTAAAACTCAGTAACGAAAACACTTATATATTGTTCAGAGCTTTGTTTTAATTATTGAGAATTTTAATACAGTCTATTAAAACGTATATTTCATGAAAAGAAAACAAAACAATGAAAGTCTGGGTCCCATCCTATCCTATGTTTGAATTTTTCAATCTAGAAAATTGCAAACCAAAAATTGCAAGCCAGTCCACAAGTGAGTTATTTTGCCTGCAGGATGTTGTTTTGTTTGTTTTTTAAATCAGTTGCTAACCTTTAAAATTAGAAAGGTTCCCTCTAAACAAACCCTAGATTTCCAGCATCTCCTGGGGAAATAAAAGCAGAATTGAAGATACCACTGGTTGATATTTCCTGTGGCCCATTCTTCCTCTCCTGGGTCATGTGAGACCTCAGGTCAACCATAGCCAAGGTACCTCCTGCTGTTGTTTTCCCACTGGGAGACCTAGAGTTTCAAATAGGAACTTTCTAAAAAAAAAAAAAATCAAACTTGTAAAGAGACAGCCAATGCTTGAGACCAAACATGGGTGTCTGTTTCTGGACGCCAGCTCCACCATTTTGTTTTGCTCTCAGCTAGGTCTACTTGGCCCCAGTGTGGGTGAACGCTGCCCGGGTGGATGGAGGCTCTGTCTTATAAAACGAGCATAGAATCCATGTGGGATTAAATGAGATGCATATGTAAACATCTCATATACCACATGCAGTGGTGTACAGACGTTGGAGACTCAGAAGGGGGAGGGTGGAAGGGAAGAGGGATGAAAAAAATCACCTATTGGGTACAATGTCCACAGGTGGGAGTAATGGGTACTCTTAAAGCCTGGACTTCACCACTATATAGTACATCTATGTAACCAAAAACCATTTGTACCCCCAAAGTATCGAAATTTTTAAAAAATTAGCAGTCAACACTCAGGAAGCAGTAATTCTGTACAGGGGCATCCCTAGCTACTCAGGGCATCGCAAAGATTCTTATAAATAATCTTCAGCTCAAACTCCCAGGAGTGATGGTCACAGTCGGGCACAACATCGCTTTGTCAGGACCTGTCTGAGGAAGAACGTGCTCTTTGAGACCTTGGTTTCTTGGAACAAGGACATAGGCCCCAGGACTGGAACTCAACGTGGAAACAGACCTTAAGTGCTTACCCAGACATCCTTGGGCCTTCGGTTCATTGCTCCCAAGGGTCACCACGAGTGCTAGAAAGTTTGGGGAAATGTGCTGGGCAAGGAGATGTCTCTGTTTCAACAAGGCCACACGTAGCAGAGTTGATGTGTGCCTGAGTGTTCCAGGAAAAATGTTATCGGAGGTAGTCCCATGCATTTGCTTCAAGCACTCCCTTCAGTGCAAAGGCACAACTGACTTCCTGCAGAGAGCTGTGTCAGGGGCCTGTCATCTAGGGAGTCCTGGGCTTTCTCTAGGCTGGGAGGGAGGCCGCTATGGGGACAGCATTGTCTCCAAAGAAATTGTCAGCCCCTAGAAACTGTGCCCAGCAGTGATCTCACTGCTTTCATCTCCCCACCAAGGAGTCCACGCAAGCCTGCTTTTTGTTTGGTTAGTTTTTTGTGAGTTGGGGTCTCACTCTGTCACCCAGGCTGGAGTGCAGTGGCATGATCATGGCTCACTGCAGCCTCAACCTCCCAGGCTCAGGTAATCCTTCTGCCTCAGTCTCCGGAGTAGCTGGGACTACAGGCACACACCACCATGCCTGGCTAATTTTTTGATTTTTTTGTAGAGACAAGATTATGCTATGTTGCCTAGACTGGTGCAAGCCTGGTTTATGGGAAGTTGCCTTTCTTTTTTTCAATATAGCAAGATGGAGTCTTGCTAAATTGGCAAGGTTGGTCTTGAACTCAAGCAATCCTCCTTCCTCGGTTTTGCAAAGTGTTAGGATTGCAGGCGTGAGCCACCGCACCCAGTCAGGCAGTTGTCTTTCTTCTGAAGAGAACCAGACTTGCGTTGAACAAAATATGAGTAAATGATTACTGACAACCATAAAAGGATCTCATAAAGCATTTATATTATCCCACAAAAAGGACCTGGCTTTTCCACCTCTGCCTTTTTCATTCATTTGTTGCAGGTACAAGGTCACCACCATCATTTAATGGTGCCAGGGTAAGGTTCACTTTAGGAAAGAAAGTTGCCAAGGATTTGGGATTTCCCCATACTGCTTCCTCCTCCGTCTCACGACAAAGGTAACTCTCTGAGTCACATATCAAGGGACTTGCATTGACAAAATCATCCATGTTTATTTGCTGTTATAACCAAGGGTAGTCTTCAGAAAGAAAACCAGGGCTTTTTCTTGGGTGGGTCCTGCCCTGGAGTGGGGGGCAAACAGTGTGACTATGAGTCCTACACTGGGGATGTTGAAATGACAGGGGTACAGTTTAACAGGAAACATGACGAGGTCATCTAGGTTCGAACTAAGTTGTGAGCCGGGCTGGGAGGGCCCCCACGAGGCCCAGAGGTGGGGAAGTCTGAGCTGGAGGTATCTTGGTGGTCACCGGAGAGAGGTCAGGGTACCCAGGGAGACCCTGCCTGCTCCCACCCAAGGGAAGCCTTCTGCTTTGTCAAAAGCCTGGCTATCCTAAATGGCTCCAGTTTCCAAGGGCTCCCTGGCCAGATACTCTCTCCGGATAACCTTTGGTTTCTGACTTGTTACAAGTTCAATCTTTTCCAAATTTGCTTCTAGGAGATCTCACTAGTGGGGGTCCTTCAATCAGCACAGAGAGGAAAATACCCCTCCTCTTAAATCTTGAGCTCAGAGGGCTCCCTACTGCTCTTTAGGCCTGTGCCCCTGACCACCAAGCCTATCCTCTTGGTCGCTGGGCAACTGCATCCGGGTTGAATCACTTGGACAATTGTTACTGTCCCATCCCCAAATCTGGAGAACCGCATTCCTTGGTAAAGGCATCAGATAGAAAAGAATCCTGCCACATAATGTGGGCTTAGTGTCTGTCTGAAATGTGTAGAAATTGAAGTGTCTGTGGAATGGCAAAGGCGACGGTTTATCTAGCTGGACCAGGCAAAACGGAACCTACACATTTCTTGAGGTCTCTTCTATCACTAGAATCTATGATTCTGAGATACTTTCAAATATATACACTAAAAATGAGTTTTTCTAAAAACAAATTGTGGCTTACACAAATTACTAATGACTGAACCAAGTACAAAAGCTTATTTAGTTTTGACCTCAGGAGAAACTTTATCATTTACTTCTTTTTGTTTGTTTGTTTGTTTTGTTTTGTTTTTTTTTTTATTTTTTAATCAATATTTTTTATTATGATTTTGTGGGGTACAGTTAAGGGTTAGGTGTACAATTACGTTTCATTCAGGCACCCTGTTGATAAAAGGTGTTTCCCCCATCCCCAGGCTTCTTTTTTTTAAAAGAGACGGTGTCTTGCTCTTTTGCCAAGGCTGGAGTGCGGTGGTATTATCAAGGCTCACCAGAGCCTCCACCTTTTGAGCTCAAGCTATCCTCCCACCTTAGCCTCCCTAGAGCTGGGACTACAGGTGTGTGCCACGATGCCCTGCTGATTTATTTTTTATTTTTATAGAGGTGGGTCTTGCTATGCTGCAGAAGCTGGTATCGAACACTTGGCTTCACATGATCCTCCCGCCTTGGCCTCCCAAAGCACTGGGATTACAGGGGTGAACCCCTATGTCAGGCCCATAATTTATCTTTTAGATGAAAAGTCTTTTCCCCACAAATACTGCATAGAAATGGCCAGATTCTCTACCGAATGTTAATGTTACCAAAGCAAATAAAGGGAAAGACTACGAAAGTCTGAAAACAGGAATTTGTGGCCCACTATTCCAAACAAGTAAGTACAACAGAAAGCCAGCCTTCTCCTCCACCCCAGGGCACTGGGCTGATCCCTCTCCCACCAGGCAGCATCTGGCCTCTGCTCATGTTCTTCCTGGTTTCCTGAGCGTCCCTCTCACTTGCCTGTGTGAGGTGTCCTCAGTCCTAAAGTCCTTTCTGAGGCCTCTCAGGTGAAGGACATCTCTGTCTCCAGGGTCCCCAGCCCTTCATGTGCTGTGATAGCCTTAGTAACTGCTGCTTCTGTCACATATCATGGCTTGTACACACTTGTCTGTCTCCACTGCTGGACTTAAGCTTCTGGAAGGCAGAGACACCATCTGTCATGGGCCGTTACACAGGTTAGGCATTCAATCCATGAAGTTTAAATGAACTGAAGAAAGATGACAGTCTCCCTATCCAGATGCGTGTATAAATACCACAGACTATTGGCATGTTCTATAGTGAGAGAGTGATAGTGCCGTTAGTTGATGCAGTTAATGTTTGTCAGCCTTGGTGCTGTTGACATTTGGGCTGGATAATTCTGGGTTGTGGGGGGCTGTCCTGGGCTTTGTAGGATACTTAGCAGTGTCTTTGACCTCTCCCTCATTGGTGCTACGAGCATCCCTCCCCCCCAAGTTATAACCCAAAACATTGGCACTGTCTCCAAACAAACAGCAACAACAACAAAACCACACACCTATTTTGGCACCAGCCCTGAGGCTGTGCTCACAGATGATTTGAATATTTTGGTGTGCAGGAAGGTGACCCCATGACCTCCTCTGGCCGGGGCCCTCTGTCAGCTCCAGGACAGCCAAGGCAGGTGGAGCTGAGATGAAGCACATTTGCTCAAGCATGGCAAAAGGTGTTCACAAAAACAACCACCCTTGCTTTTCCTTGAAGTTATTTTGCTCCCTCATGTTGGGGTAGAGCCTGAGTGAGCCCCAAGTGGCTATGAAAACCCCTCAAGACGGCCTGGGGGTGTGATGGGATTGCTTTTTCCTCATCGAGTCAGGGAAAGGTAGATTTCTGGGGCGATGACTGAAGCATGACGCCATAATGACTGCACAGGGACATTCAGTTCCCCCATCACGCACAACAGTCATGGCTATCCACGGTTCCTTCCTCGTATCATGGCTCACCTGCCCAGATGCCCAGGCCTTCAGAGTCATGAGGATGGGTGAGCTGAGGGCCTGTGGCTTGGTGCAGAACATCTTGGCCTACAAGTGAGGATGACTGAGGCAGCTCCTGCCATGGTGATGAAAGCTCTTGGCTTCTTGTGTTAGACATGGGAAGACAGCTGGGGACCTCTGGTGAAAAAATGGAAGGTTTGCAGAGCAGGCTGTTGACACCACATGCTCCTCTGTGATCAGGAGGGGACTTGCTATGCCCTAGCAAAAGTAGCAGCTGGACTTGGTAGGGCACTGTTTCATGAAACGTCACACCTGGGGCAAGAGTGACAAGATGACCATTTCTGTTCTGATGAATAGCTGTTGATGAAAGAGGCATCACCAGTGTGGATTTTGTACATCTAGGGGCAAATCTGTAAAATAGTTGTCAAAGGAGTTGTGGACCCTGGGCCAGGAACCACATCAATGAGCCGTTCAGTGCAGCCTGAATGTCTCCCCCTTCTCCAACCATTGGGTTTTCACTTACTAAACACAGGTCACGAGACCTGTGATAGTCACCTTATAGTGTGGTTGAAAGAATCAGTTTAACAGTGGCTCTTAGCTTGGAGTTAGTGGCGAATCTGTACCCTGAACTTTGCACCTTGCAATTTGTCTCTATACGTCTATATGCCTCTTCCTGAGGAGGGGTGTGTGAGCACTGGGTTCTCAAAATCTACAGTGACCTTTAAAAGATTAAGAACCACTGGAGGCTGAGCAAGGAGGATTGCTTGAGTCCGGGAGTTAGAGATCAGCCTGAGTAACACAGCAAGACCTTGTCTCTAAAAATTTTTTTTAAAAATTAGCTGGGTATGGTGGTAGCAGTCCCAGCTACTCGGGAGGCTGAGGTGGAAGGATCACCTGAGCTCAGGAGGTCAAGGCTTCAGTGGGCCGTGATCATGCCACTGCATTCCATTCTGGGTGACAGAATGAGACCCAACTCAAAAAAAAAAAAAAGAAAAAAAAGCATAAAACAAACAAACAAAAAACCACTGGCTTAGGTCATGTCTGAAAGTGACATGTGTACCCCATCACTGAGCTATTATCAGCAAATGTCTTTGAGGGGAAGGGAGCACAGAGGAGCATCTATCATGTGTTTAGGGTTGTGAAGGACACACTGAGCAATTTTTAAAAACTTGGCTCTTAACTTCCTGGAGCATATGACCATTTTTGGACATGTGACCAAAAACAGATCAGAAGTTAAGAAAAAAGGTAAGTGTAGACAACACAGCTGGAAGGTCAAAAGAATGTGAGTGCCCATACATTAAGGGGAAAGAAACAATTTGTGGCTCTGGTGACCCTAGGGCTGGCTCAGTGGAGGGCATCGTGGAAGAGGGACAGCCTGATGGCAGAGCTTATGTGCTAAGTGTAGACACACTCGGCTTGGGTGACCTCTGGCTGGGACAAAGGGTCACCAAGAAGGAGATTGCATTCAAGAGCTGGCTCCCAGAGTGAGAGTCCATCCCAGATGCCCCTGGATGTGCCTGCCCTGCTTCTGCTCTGAAAGCCTTTGCCCACCAGATGGGCCTGAGGGGTTCACCAGGGAAGCCCCGTGGGCAGGAAAGAGCCTGCCCAGGCCAGAAAACCTCGTTGGGAAGGAGGCCCAGGGTCTCCCGTGTCCCAGGCAGGACACTCTTCTTTCTGCGGGGTGCACACAGGGGCCTCTTCCTTGTTAGCCAAGTTCCCCTGCTGGGGCCTCCTGGGACCACACCCAGCCCATGGTTACCCAAAGCCGACCAGGCAGACAAAGCCCTGGAACGTGACAAAAACTGGAAATGATTTGGTATTTCAGGAAAAAATACTCAAGTGTTTATCATGGGAACAATTGGAACCTCGTTCATGTTTTTACACGTATTAGATGACACAGCAGTTTCTAAATTCTGTCTCCGGGGAGCCATTGCAACCCTTTCTGGGCGGTGGGCTCCACTGATTAAACTAGGCTAACCCTCTTCAAATCAGCAAGTGTCCTTGGACAAACAGCCATCTCTCCACTCCTAGAAGACTCTGCAAGGGTTGTGGCTCTGTGGATGTCAAGATCCCAAAGTGTTTTCTAGAATGTTCTCTTGAAGACTGTAATGGACTCTGGAGACTAGTGCAGGACCCCCTCTCCAACTTGCAGGCCAGCATCCACCTCCCAAGGGAGCAATCGATGGCCTACAGTCTTGATTATTCAAAGGGAGTACCTGGCCGGGCATGATGGCTCACACCTGCAATCCTAGCACTTTGGCAGGGTGAGGCAAGTGGATTGCCTGAGCCTGAGGACTCGAGACCAGCCTGGGCAACTTGACGAGACCTCGTCTCTACAATAAATAAAAAAATTCGGTGGGCACGATAGCACGTGCCTGTAGTCCCAGATATTTGGAAGGCTGAGGCAGAAGGATCACCTGAGCCCAGGTCAAGGCTGCAGTGGCTGTGAGGGTGCCACTGCGCTCCAGTCCGGGTGACAGAGTGAGACTCCAATTCAAAAATATTTTTTAAAAAGGGAGAATCTAAAGAAGTCTGATCTGCAGCTCCTGGAAGATGATTTGCCTGAAAGGGAAGAAATGAGGGTCTGAGACCACAGCTCTTGGTGTCTTTTCAGAAAGTGGAGCCTGCCATTCCCTGGCTACCCTCCTGTCCTTGTGGGCAGCTGTTTTCCCATGTGACAGTCTCCCATCCCAGAAGCCCCTCCCTGACCCTGTGTTCTTCAAGTCCCACAAGTGCAGTAAGGCTAATGTTAATGAAATTTACCTGTCCCCTTTTTTATCCTGCCACTGACTGGCTGAATGATGGCAGTCTCTTAGGGAGAATCTAGTCTCTTCTTCCTGTTCCCAGGTACCAGAAGTATGCAGTGGCCTCAGTTTTGTCCACTGGGATGAGGAGTGATTCCTACCAGCGAGAAGGGGAAGACAAGTCTGGGAGACATTTTCATAAGGGAGAGACCTCTTTGGGTAAGCCAACCTCCTAACTCCCTGTGTCCTGATCTGTTTCCCATGTCTCTCTCAAACAAAGCCAGGTGATGACATCTTCTGACTTTTCTGCATTGGGTCCATCTGATGGAGGAGGGGACCAAAGCCCAGCAGAACATGGTACGAGGGGCCTGACTTTGACCCTCAGTCAAGGCTCCTTTCAGTTCATTTGCTCCCTGGTTGCTTTTAATCAAAGTCCAGAACGCCTGATGAGAAGAAGTGGAGGCCAAATCTTGTTATGTTAAAGCAGAATTATTTATTTTAGTGATTTATTCATACCAACTTCCGGTCTCATACATTATGGCTTATATTTAGAATCCCTCATTTGTGTCTCATCAAAGCCTAACAATTCCTGGGTCTCTGCATTTCCAAAGAATTCCACTCTAGTGGGGTGTGCTGGGGTGGGGAGGCAGGAGGTAGATGAATCTGGGCTCTGTATGAACAGCGACTGTATCCTAGGGGATCGTTCCTGCCTGGAAACATGACATGGTAAACAGTTTTGGTTTTGGCCGGCTGTGCCCTGATCTGTCTCTAAGAATTACTTCTCCCTCATGTGGGAAGCTGTTAGTCAAGGTGCCTGCCCTTTTCTGGCCCTGGGGTATGCCTGTAAAACTGCGTGAGGTCAGTCAGATCCTTCTTCCCTGGAATATGAACAGTCATCAAACAATGGAAACCAACTGGAGCTCACTTGTGATTCACAGTGGTGTAACCAGTGACCCTGGCGAGGAGGACCTATGTTTTGGACCCTTAATTCTGTGTTACTTCCTGCTCATGGAGTCACCTTGGTTCCTGTTCATTCTGTCCTGGTTTCTGGGTCTGGTTTCCAGTTGAGCCTTTGAAAGATCAGCTGATGGTCCAGTAAATTCCTTTTGGATTTAGATTAGCCAAGGTCAGTTTCTGTTGCGCACCACCCAAGCAGCTCTAATGATATCCACAACTAACCCATGTTTCTGAGAGCCCCTTGAGTCACACACAGGCTTCAGAAAGATGCCCTAAGTTGTGCTAGAAGCAAAGTGTTGATTGTAGTTTATAGCCTGCCTTTTGATTTCTTTCAGCATTTTTTAGTTCAATTCAGACTCTAAATCTCCACCCCATACCTGGAACCAGCTTGCTTCCCTCAGGGTCAGCTGCTTGATGATACTTGGCCAGAAGACAGACACACATTAGAGTAATGCACACCGGGACAGCACTTCTATAAGCCAAGTTGGAAAAACTATCACTGAGCACTTCTAAGATTTTTTTTCTTTTGGAACTAGTAATTTCACTTGTGTGGGAACTTGCCCTAAGAACGTTGTCAAAGAAGTATAAAGATGTGTAAGCATATGTATGGAAGTGTTTATTTTGTAATAGCAAAAACTGCAAAATATTTTCCAGAAGCAGGGAAGGGCTTCAAAATAGTGGTATAGTTTTATGACGATATGTGATACATCAATGCAAAATCACAATTTTGTAGACTATTTAATGCTGTGAGAAAAAAATCTCACAATATCTTGCATACCAGGAGGGTAAAAACAAATTAAGACACAGAACTGTCTATACAGGGTAATCTCAGTCTGGTTTTATTATTATTATTATTATTATTTTTCAAATTGAGAAGGACTGCACCAAAATGTTAGCAGTGGCTAACTTTCATTGGTGTAATCGTGGGTGTTAGTGGGCTGTAAACTCTTGGAGGGAAGGAACTATGTTTTGCTTCAGGTGACAGCTCTAATTCCTAGCTCAGGACTGGGCACATAACTTGTCTTGAGATGGTGAATGAACTTCTTTAAATTTTTCCCTAATTGTTTTGCTAGACAGCAGTAGATACCAAAACAGTCCTACTCACAATTCTCCCTCTTTGTGAAATCCTCATGGATCCTCCTTGCCCTTCCCACAATCCCAAGCCTGAAATTCAAATTGGCCAGTCTTGTTTCCAAAAGTCCCTCTTTGTACCTATGTCAGAGTACTGGCTAGTCTTGTCTTTCTCCATGGAATGATGAGTTCCTCAAGGGAGGCGACTCTGTGAGTCATTGTGTGTTCCTAGAACACCAAGCTGTGTCTAGCTAATCTAATGGATGGGTCCTTTATTCCTTTTGCTGTTAATATAATGCACAAGAGAGATGGAAATTGACAGAGAAGCCAAATTTGGGGCGTGAGCCTGGCTCTCCTGGAATTCTAGCTATCTCCAGGATTCTGGGCTGTGACTTGATATCACAATGGGATGGCATTAGAACTGCAAAACACCCCAAGGGTCTAGGTTTGTTAGGGCTTATATAACAAAATATCACAGACTGGGTGACCTAAACAGCAGAAATGTATATTTTGACAATCCTAGAAGATAGGAGTTCAAGATCAAGGCGTGCTAGTTTGGTGTCTCCCGAGGGCTTCCTCCTTGGCTTGTATGTGGCCACCCTTTCATTGTGTCCTCACGTGAACTTTTGTCTATACATGCACATATCTGGTGTCTCTTTCCCTTCTTCTAAGGATATCAGTCCTGTTAGATTAGGGTTCGACCCTTATAACTTTATTTAACTTTGACTACCTCTTTAAACACCTCAGCTTTAAATATAGTCATAAAAGGGAAAGGGCTTCAACATGTGACTTTTTTGGGGGGAGACACAATTCAGTAATAACATCAAAGGACACAGTGGATTCTTAGTTATTTTTTGCACTCTTGTCACTTATTTCAGTGGAAAGAACAATGAAGACAGCAGTCCAAATTCCATACACAGACATGTTGTGGCCATAAGTTCCAGGCTTATGCCGTCATTAGTCTCATGTTCCTTTAGATAATGACCTGCTTAGGTGACAGAAGTCTGTGACAACTTGCTCTTCTCTGCAGTGAGATCTGATTGTATGTAGGTTTTGTTTGGTTGGTTGTTTGGTGCCTAAGGAAACTTCAAACAAATTTTCAGTGTCATGGTCAGCCTACAAAACAGTGCTGATTGCAGAATGATGCCTAATATGTCATTTGTGGACGAGAAGCAGTTCTTCAGCCGCAATGCCACGCTTCACTGAGGCTGGGGAAGAAGGTGATACAGCGGATCAGAAGATGAGTTACGGATGTGGGAATGCCAAGAACTGGGGTGACCGGACACAACTCCTCAATATTTTCCTTCTCAGATTAATTTCTAGCAATTTTCTTTTTCATCAGCCTGTTTTAATATTTTGTATTAGCTGGGCTCGGTGGCTCAGCCTGTAATCCCGTGCTTTGGGAGACTGAGGTGAGTGAATTGCCTGAGCCCGCGGGTTCGAGACCCACCTGGGCAACTTGGCGAGACCTCATCTCTACAATAAATTAAAAAATCAGCCGGGCGTGGTAGTGTGTGCCTGTAATTCCGGTTACTCGGAAGGCTGAGGTGGAAGGATCGCCGGAGCCCAGCAGGTCGAGGCTGCAGCATCCGGGAGCGGCCACTGCACTCCAGTCTGGGCGACAGAGTGAGACTCCAACTCAAAAAATATTTATATATTTTGTATTGTGTTCTAAATATACTAAGGGGTTGGACATGGTGGTTCATGCCGATTAGCCCAGCACTTTGGTAGGCAGAGGTGGGAGGATCACTTTAGGCCAGGAGTTTGAGACTAGTCTGGGCAAAATAGCAAGACCCTATTTCTACCAAATTTTTTTTTTTAAATAGCTGGGCATGGTAGCATATGCTTGTAGTCCCAGCTACTCAGTAGGCTGAGGCTGAGGCAGGAGGATTACTTGACCCCAGAAGCTTGAGGCTATAGTGAGCTATGATCCTATCACTGCACTCCAGCCTGGGCGACAGAGTGAGACCCTATCCTAACAACAACACTAACAACAGATATATATAAGGGGAGACTCCCAAAAAACCCAGAATTTATTTTTAAATTGTGTATTTATTCTTACATGTTTAAACTTCAGTCACCTTCAGAGTACTCTGTTTGATGCAATACACCTATCAAGATGATTTTTCCACTGCTCCAAACAGTTTTGAACTTGTTCATTTTGATGCCTTTTAGTGGTTCTGCCACTTTTTTGTTTCACCTCTTTCACACTGGCAACATGTTTCCCTTTGAGGACTTTTTTTAATATGAATAAGCAAACAAAAGTCGCTTGGGGCAAGATCAAGTGAATAGGAAAGGTGGGTCATGGGGGTCATGCTGTTTTTTGGCCGAAAAACTGCTGAACACCCAGCTGGGTGTGGACAGGTGCACTCATAAATCACCCATCATGAAATGGGCAAACACATGGAAAGACTCTCCAAAAAAAAAAAAAAAGTTCACTGAAGCCAAACACAGTCTCTCACAACACTAGCTGGTATACTGATACTGATGGGTTCCTAGAACACTCACCTAGCAGGGAAAGCCTGTATTACAAGGGAACCACCCTCCAAAAGATAATTCCATTTTTGGGGGAGTCCCCCTCATATAAGAGAGGGAGGAAGGGAAAGAGAGAGGGAGACAGACAGATCATGATCTTCTATGATTTAGGGCTATTTTATGCCCATATTGGTAAGCTACATTTGCTGAAAAAGGCATAGGGCAAGTTATTCAAGGTCACATATTTGCTCTTCATAACACATTAAACTGCACCTATCTTGCAATTTGCCTCTTATTTCCAGCTAGCCTTTGTCAAACTTGCCCTCTCCCTGCGTCTCCTCCCACTTGACTGTCTCGACTCACAGAATGAGAGCACGCTTCTTGTTCTGATTCATGGCATCACTAATGCATGCTCCATATGAATCAACCAGCTCTTGTTTTCCTAAAATATGTTATGTTTGCATAATTACCACCATAATTCCTGTCTGTATGGAGTGTTCTAATATTTAAATGTTTTTTAATGTGAAAATCATTTCTAAATGCATTTTCTCTGCTAGGTGAAACCGGTAAAAATTTTGTTCCAATCTTAGGAAGACTTTATCTGTGCTTAACATTTTAAAGCCCTCAAGACTTTTCCCTTTCTTCAATTGTCTAAAGATAGGAAGTGATTCCCATCTGCTAAGGGTCTGTGTCTTTGACACAAAGGCAAATATCTACTCGGCTATTCTCCATAAAACAGCGATGCATTTTTAAAAACCTCCTAGGATCACAGATTCTCGAGAGTACACTCAAGTCTTGCTTTCTCCATTAATTCTGATGTGTTCTTTCTTTGCTGCTTCTCTTTGGAGAGGAGGTACAATTATCATCTTTATGAGTCAGACTCATAGCCCAGCACCTGCTAGAAAATTAAAAAATAACTTCCTCAGGTCACATTGTAAAGTGAGGCTAACTGTTTTCACACAGTTGCTAGTATTCACTCATTTGCCAAAATGACTACTCTGGAGGCTTTAAAAGCCATAGTGATAATGGAAAACAATGACTAGAGACATTTCCAAATGTCAATACATAAAGATAGGAACATGAACTTGATACACTTGGGTTTTCACTCTTTCTAAATAGTCCACGGATTAATAAAGGTGAGTCTGTTTCTCCTGGGCATGACGAAACAGCAGATGCAAGCAGTTCAGACTTGTTTTCTTAAAACATCCCTCAGGTAGGTGCTTAGGTATTAGGTGTGGACTCAGTCGGTGCTAACTAATTTAGGAGATTCCATGAGTTGACTATATTATGACGTAAAAATGAAAGAATTGTAAGTACAGCTGATGCCAAGGTACCACAGCTGTCCTGGCTCAGGAAGGGGCAGGGCATGATAAGAAGGTCTTTGCACTGTCCATTTCTTGCCTAAATGCTGAGTAAAGAGATACAGGTCAAAATAGTAGTGTTGGTGTAGATGACAAATGTACTATTTGATCCCAGTGCCAAAAAAAGATAGGGCTTTTCCCATGACTTCAAAGGGCGTTTCTGTGCAAGACTCACTTGAATGTGATTCGAATGAGAAATATATTCTGCACAGTCCCTGATGGAGATACAGCTGAGGGAGTCCACCACTCACACCCAGCCCAACTTAGGTAGCATTTGCAGGCCTTGGTCACGTGCACCGAAGGGGAAGAGCAAACAGACTGAAGAGAAAGTGCATGCCCTTGGCCAATGGTGCTAGGAAGTGAAATCTCACTGGAGATTTCCTAGTTGCCCCCAGTATCCTCGGAAGATGGTTCCAGGATCTCCACAAATACCAAAATCCAGGTGCTCAAGTCCCTGATATAAAATGGCATAGTATTTTCAAATAACATACACACATTCTCCTGTATACTTTGTCATCCCTAGATTTCTTACAATACTTAATACAATGTAATGCTATGTAAATAGTTGCTGTACTGCATTTTAAACACTGCATTTTTGGGGAGTCGGGGTCTCACTGTATTGCTCAGGCTAGAGAGCAGTGGCATGATCACAGCCACTGCAGCCTCGACCTGCTGGACTCAGGCAATCCTTCTGCTTCAGCCTTCCAAGTAGCTGGAACTACAAGTGAATGCCACCACACCTGGCTAATTTTTTGATTTATTATAGAGATTTGCCACGTCGCCCAGGCTGGTCTCGAACTCCTGGGTTCAGGCCATCCTCTCACCTCAGCCTCCCAAAGTACTGGGGTTACAGATGTGAGCCGCTGCACATGGCAAAAATTGGTATTTTTTTAAGTTGTCGCGTTTATTTTATATATTTTTTATTTTTTTAGAATATTTTTTATCAACAGCTGGTTGAATCTGCTAACATGGAACACACAGATATAGAGGGCTAAACTTAGTAGGAAATCTCACTTCAGGATTTGTAACTACAACCTGGCCCTCACTTGGCTTTTTATGAACTTATATCACCTGTATCTGAAAAAATCAAAACAGAAGAATTTTAACTAAATTAGTCTCAGAATTTTTATATAAACAGCAGGAACGAACAGATGCAAACCTTCTCTGGAAAAATGCAATCTCATTTCAGGTATCAAAGAATTCCTATAAATAAAGCTCCAAGGAACATAAGCTCATATTAAAACACACACACACACACACACACACACACACACACACACACACACACCTTCCCTTACACACACACACAGGAAAATAAAGCACAAAAAGTGAGAACCAGCAGAAACAACAGGCAACAAAATCAGATCAATAAAGATGATCAGACACAGAATATAAAATAAACAAGTTTGATATGCTTAAAGAAATGAAAAACTTATAAGCAAGGAATAAGAGATAATTTTTTAAAAAAATCAAGCTGATTTGAGAAAAATTGAATGAAACTTTTAGAAAGGAAAAAAACTTCTTTAGGCAGAAAGATTATGAGGCCAGATGCAGGAAGGTCTGAGATGCAAGAAAAAAAAAACTGAACAATGATAAATATGTTGGATAAATCTAAATAAAAATTAACTACATATAACAATTATAATGTCTTATTTGTGAGGTTAAAAAAACAAGGTAGAATTCAAATAAATCTGAAAATTCTGGACCTGAAGATTTAATATAGATGATATTTTTTAAAAAGGAATGAGACCTATTATATTCTGCTTCTACACGATGCTAAGTAGTTTCCTAAAGGGGTCTTGTAAGATTCTGCAGTGCCTTTAAAATAAATAAATAAATAAATAAATATTTTTAATAAGGTTCTGCAGTGGATATTTTCCACAGGTTTGGCTTCTTTTCCCTACATGCTTCTTTCTTCCTTGTGTTCTGCGATTCTATTTTTTTCTTGAATGCTTATCCTCAAATAAGGCTTGATCTGTATGTCAACAGACAGGGTACAGAGACGTCTTCAGGTTTGCTCTGGGTTGAGTGTCACATTCCTTCTCTGAGGTACAACCATAGGTCAAGGTGAAGTGCACAGCCCCTGGCCCGATTCCCAGGTAATAGTGCCTATGTGCCTAATCCAGGCTTTGCCACTTGCCAGCTGGATGGCTTTGGATAAGTTTCTAGTCCCTCTCTAACTTCAGTTTTCTCCTCTGTATAAGGAAGCTAGTAAACATACCAACCTCACAGGGTTCTTGTGAGGATTTACTGAGATGCGTTTAAAGCCCTCAGCACCGTGCATTGCCTATCATAAATAATAAGTGCCAACTGCTATAATGCTATTGCTATTACTTTACCATGTTGCTGCTACTGTCACTGCTGCTACTGTGGCACAACTGGGCCCTTTGGACACAGCAGACTTGGCTTCCATGCTGCTCCATCTTCTAACATCCTGAACCAGTGCTGCCCTGAGAGGATGCCACTTCCTAGGATAAGATGCCCCACTGCCTGTCCCTCCTTCTGTGCTGTCACTCCCACGAGCTTCCTCTTCAGCCTCTTCTAGGATCTGCCATTTCAGAATGTCCCCAGCAAAGTGGCCTTGGGTGCCTTGAGGGGCAGCAGCCGCGTGGCACAGCAGCAGGGTCCCAGGCTCTGGTCATTGTGCTGCCTGCATGCTGTGAGTCTTTGACCCTTTTCTTTTTCATCCCAGGCCCTTTAATGGGATCTTGGAAGGGGCTGCCTCAAGGCCTGTTAAGCAGATGCCATGCAAAAAGTCTAGTGATGACTTTTAAACTGGGAACCCTGAGTGAGGGAGGAAGCCTATGAGGGCAGCCCTTCGCCAGGCAGGGAGGCCATCTTTTTCACTGGTGCTTTTTCGGTCATGGAAAGCCCCTCAGGGACCTGCTGTGGGACCCTAATCCTGAGTTGGCAAAGGGAGTAAACTTTGCCCCACTTTTACACGTATGTGGAGAAGTTAGAGGATTTGAGGCTAAATTATCCTCTCAGGAGGCTGAGACTAAATCCCAAGATGGCCAAGGAAAACTGAGACAATATCCTTCCCATGTTTCCAGGAATATTCAGAACCTGTATGAAAACCCACAGTATCAGATTTGGAAAAAAGCTTTATGTTAAGCCTTCATGGCCAAATTTCAATATATGTGAAAAAAAAGTTCTCTTCATTAAAAGTTTAGCTGCTTTTATACTAACGAGGCCAGAAGGCGCATAAACAATGAGCAGATCATGAAGACTTCTGGTTGAGACACAGTCAGGGCATGTGCCCTCTGACCCAGCGGGACATCCTTTCCTGTGCCCTTCCAGCAGCTTTCCTAGTTCCCAGGAGGGGTGGGGATGATTGTAGGAGCCCTGGGCAACTGGGGACCATGAACAATTAAGAATGTGTCTATGGAGTTGGCCTCAGAAACATTTAGGACATCAGTCACTAAATTAAGAGCAGTAATATAGACTCTGCACATATGTGCCACTGAAACGGCAGCATGAGCAATGTAAAGCATCACATTACAAATTGCAGATGAAGGCATTTCCAAGGCCTTCAGTACATCATCAGAACAAACTCTGACATCAGTCATATGATTATATCTGAGTCATCAGCAACAACATGAAAACATGGAAAAAAGATCTCTTTTTATCAAATATGGCCATCTCTTCCTAAGCATGTACTATGTTCAGGGCATGGATGGTAAAAACAAGTCTAATCTCTTTCCCCCCAAGTCAGTGAGTTTTGTAGACAGCAGAACTTGATGACATTCATGATTATTGGCTCAGAGTTCCAACCATGTTAGTTACAAAGAATTTCAGCTCTCCCTGACCCCAACCCCAACCTTTATGTCTCACATTCCTCATTATTGCTTCTCTTACTGTTGCCAGGGGCTGGAAATTGGAGAACTTTCTTGTTGGTGATTGCAAGTCTACCTTAGGCTTCAAAGGTAGATGGGTTCAGTCAGTTGTGGGGCCTCTCTGGTTAAGAGTATTATGGGGGTGGGTGGCGGGGGGGGGGCGCGACACATCATCAATAAGGGTACCTAATCTCAAACTAGGCAAAGTGGGGACCAAAGGGTGGCCCAAACTTTACCTATATGATGACCACTTGTCTGCCTAATCCTGAATTGTACCCTATATCTTAAAAAAAAAAGAGTATTATAAAGAATTTCATGGGGACATCGTTGCAGAGAACTACAGAGGACACCACCAGTGCTGCACTTAAAGACTTTCCTCTTCTGTGAACTGGGGCAATTCACAGTAAACATGTTTACTGTTGAAAATGACTCTGCTGGCAGGACGTGGTGGCTCAAGCCTGTAATCCCAGCACTTTGGGAGGCCGAGGCGAGAGGATTGCCTGAACCTAGGGGTTCAAGGTCCACCTGGGCAACTTGGTGAGACCTCGTCTCTACAATAAATAAAAAAATTAGCCAGGCATGGTGGCTTGTGCCTGTAGTTCTGGCTTCTTGGAAGCCTGAGGCAGAAGGATTGCCTGAGCCCAGCAGGTTGAGGCTGGGGTGGCTGTGAGCATGCCACTGCACTTCAGCCTGGGCTACAGAGTGAGACTCTAGCTCAAAAAAGGGAAAAAAGAAAAGAGCCAGGCTCGGTGGCTCAGCCTGTAATCCCGCGCCTTTGGGAGGCTGAGGTGAGTGGATTGCCTGAGCCCGTGGGTTTGAGACCCACCCGGGCAGCTAGACCTCATCTCTACAAAAAATAAAAAAATCAGCCGGGCATGGTAGTGCGCGCCTGTAGTTCCGGTTACTTGGAAGGCTGAGGCAGAAGGATCGCTGGAGCCCAGCAGGTCGAGGCTGCAGTGGCCGGGAGCGGCCACTGCACTCCAGTCTGGGCGACAGAGTGAGACTCCAACTCAAAAAAAAAAAAAAAAGAAAAGAAAGAAAATGCCTCTTCCTATTATGCATTTGAATATAAGCAGGTCTTTTCGGCTCTTCTTGATATTTTTTCCCTAGAACACATCATTAACTGGAAAAAAAAAGAATCTTTAAAAATAGTCAAAGCACTACTTAGTGCCACTAATTCTTCTCTTTTTTTGACATTTATATACCCACTAAGTGGCATGTATTTATTTTTATGCTTTATTTTATTATTTTATTTTTCAGTCAGGGTCTCACTCTGTCACCCTGGCTGCAGTGCAGTGGCATAGATCACAGCTCACTGCAGCCTCGACCTTCTGGGCTCAAGCGATCCTCCTGCCTCAACCTCTCCAATAGCTGGTACTACAGGCATTCACCACCATCCCTGGCTAATTTTTTGATATTTCTGTGGAGATGAGGTCTTACTATGTTGCCCAGGCTGGTCTCAAACTCCTGGGCTCAAGCGATCGTCCCAACTCAGCCTCCAAAAGTGCTGGGAATACAGCCATGAGCCACTGTGCTTGGCCAATTCTTTCAAATGTAATTAGAATATTTCCTTAAAATAAAAAATTTATAAAGTTTTTTAAATCAATAATTTTCATCTAGTATATTTTAATCAAAGATATACTAGAGAAAAGTCCTATGAGATCTTTCCTCTTGGCACTTAGTATTCATTGAACATGAGTAACATGATTTTAACAGATGCTGTTTGAAATGTTCATTATAATACAGTAAGATCTTCATCTTAAAATTTTTTTTTTTGAAAACAAGATTTAGTGAGAGGATAGAAAAGCTCCCACAGTGGAAGGAAATCCGAAGGGGTTGCCCCCTACCCCCCCCCTTTTTTTTTTAGTTGGTGTCTCACTCTGTCGCCCAGGCTGGAGAGCAGTGGCACACTCACAGCTACCCCAGTGGCAACCTGCTGGGCTCTAGCAATCCTTCCACCTTGCCTTCCAAGTAGCAGGAACTACAGGTGCGCGATACCATGCCCAGCTAATTTTTGATTTACTGTAGAGATGAGATCTCAACAAGTTACCCGGGCTGGTCTCGAACCCGCAGGCTCAGGTAATTCACTCGCCTTGGCCTCCCAAAGTGCTGGGATTATAGACTGAGCCACTGAGCCCGGCTTAAATTTAAATGTTTAAATTCTTGGGGTTTTTTTGGTTGTTGTTGGTTTTTTTTTTTTCTTCTTTGAGTTGGAGTCTCATTCTGTTGCCCAGGTTGGAATGCAGTGGCATGCTCAGGGCCACTGCAGCCTCAACCTGCTGGACTCAGGCTACCCTTCCACCTCAGCCTTCCAAGTAGTTGGAATTACAGGCACGCACCACCACACCCGGCTAATTTTTTGATTTATTGTAGAGACGAGGTATCACCACATTGCCCAGGTTGGTCTCAAACCCCTGGACTCAGGCAATCCTCTCTCTTCCACCTCTCAAAGTGCTGAGATTACAGACATCAGCCACTGTGCCCAGCTTAAATTCTTAAAATGTTTAATTTTTTCTATTAATAAAAGTAGGTAAGATTTGATGTACAGACTATTATTATTATTATTTGAGTTGGGGCTCTCACTGTCACCCAGGCTCCAGTGCAGTGGCATGATCAAAGCTCATTGCAGCCTTGACCTCCTGGACTCAGGCAATTCTCTTGTCTCAGCCTCCTGAGTAGCTGGGAACACAGGCGTGCACTACCATGCCTAGCTAATTTTTTTTTTTTGTAGAAACAAGGTCTCCCTATACTGCCTAGGCTGGTCTCGAACTCCTGGGCTCCAGCAATTTTCCCACCTTAGCCTCCCAAAGTGCTGGAATTACAGGTGTGAGTAACTGCACCTGGCCTGACTAATTGTTTTTATTGCATTTATCTTTCTTTTTCATTAGATGTATAGAAAAAGTTGGATACTGATTCATCTCACCAAGAAGTGCACTGTCAATAACATTTTTTTACTTAAGAATTATTTATTAAAACTTGTAACATATTGATGTTGTTTTAAACTGGCATGACAACTCAATCCAGGAAGAACTTTGTAAAGTTATTATGTTTTTAAAAGTAACTTAATATGAAAGATGATCAATAAAATTTTACCATCATAAAAATATATTAAAGTAACAAATTTATTTTGTAAATGCCAATATTTGTAGCGTACTGGTTATCTTTACAATATCTTTCACAGTTATTGAAACTTAGGGTGAAATATTTGAGATTTCAACCTAAAATGTGAAAAGATACATAGTTTAAAAAAATTTGTCAGGGTAGAGTACATCAGAAAAAATACTGTTAATAATTCTGGAGCCAGGAACACGTGGAGTAAGACCTTGTGTGATTGGGTAAGTCACTGCTATTAAAGAAGGTAGTGGATTCTTTTCTTCCTAATGTCACCAAAAATATTTTTCTCAGCTTCTACACTGAGCACTGTGTACCACTTGGAAAAGCAAAAAGATTTGTTTTGAGATATTATTTTACAGTTTATCAGCTTAAATAAATCTCAACTCTACCATTTACAAAGTCTGGTAATAGTGAATGGAAACTTGGCTGCCCTGGGTTTTAAGAAATCCTGCTCTAAATCAGTGAAAAAAATGGAGGCACTTGAATCTTGACAGAAAACTTCATTCCCTAGAAATTTAAGATTCTGGATAGAAAATTACAACTGTAGAACTCATTCACTTTAAAAGACAGAGGTAACTTTAGATTAATATGTTAGGCCATATCTCAAGAGAAAGGTGTATAAATCTGGCAATGGTTCCTATTTTCCAGCAAAAAAATGTATTTCCAGTTTTAAGTCTTTTTACACAAATGTCCTATGAAAGCCTCTATTTAAAAATGCTTTAATATTCTAAATTATATATCTAATTCGTGGGTTTAGATTATTAAACTATGAGAATTATTAATTATAATAGCAGATCACCACGCATGCTAGAAATCAGCACTGAATATGCTAATACAAGGCATTCAAACATTTTTTAATGGCAGATGAACTCAATCCCTTTATTTTCCAAATTCAAAAAATGTAAAGAAGGCGGCCATCCTGTGGTATCATGAGATAAGTGAATTGTGGTAACCACAGGTTCTGGAATGGAGAAGCTAAGTCTGTTCCCATTCAGTTACTAAATATTCTACCTTTAAAATAAATCGATCTAAGTGTAAACCATAAGTTACAGTGATATATTTAAGTGATTTAGAATTATTTTCAGGGGGAATGATGGCACTGTTGTATTGGCTTCATAGTTCTAAGAAGTTACCTAAGTATACTGTGTTTCACAAGCCTCAAAAGACAACCAGCATTCCAATTTTCTTTTGGGAGTCAAATATCTAAATATATGCTGTTATGAGATTAAAGTTTAGGATTATTCAGTGAGTTGCCAAAGACCAAAACCAAAGTGTTTCTGTTGGATTTTTTAAAAATAACACATCTTTTTTCAGGCTCCAGATATAAGATATGTAAGGTTTTATGAATCAATAATTGATTGCCTTTAATTCACTAGTTTTTCTGGGGAGGAATAGATTCACAACCCGTGAGTGAAGAGGTAGAATTTGCATGTGCTAGGAGCCAGGGTTTAGTTAAGCGAGCCACCCTATGGGGGTGGGTGTCAGTGCATACTGGTTTCAGTTGGACATTAGGGAACTGAATAGAGCGAGGCTGTTTCTGTCCAATGCTAAAGCGTGTCTCTTACATGTGGAATATAACACGGCCATGGCAACACAAGCAGCACTTCTCAAACTTCACCAAGTCTACAAGTCACCTGAGGATTTCATTAGAATCAGATTCCAGTCAGTAGGTTTAGGTGTGAGGCTTGATATATTCTGCATTTTTTTGTTTGTTTTGAGTTGGAGTCTCACCCTATCGCCCAGGCTGGGGTTCAGTGCCACGCTCACAGTCATGGCAGCCTCAACCTGCTGGGTTCAGGCAATCCTTCCGCCTCAGCCTTCCAAGTAGCTGGAACCACAGGTGCATACCACCATACCCAGCTAATTTTTTCTTATTTGTTTATTGTAGAGACGGGGTCTCACCAAGTTGCCCAGGTTGGCCTTGAACCCCTAGGGCTCAGGCAATCCTCTCGCCTCGGCCTCCCAAAGTGCTGGGATTACAGGTTTGAACCACTGCATCTGGCCAGATATTCTGCATTTTTAACAAGCTTCCAGGAGATACTAATCCTGTTGGACCATTTGAGTCTCAAAAAGTTAGAGCACCAATGCCATTCTCCTGCCTAGTAATGAGAGGTGGGAGGACCAGGCTCTCCTATCAAGTCTGCTGTTAAGCAGCTTTGTGAATGGAAAATTCTTTAACCTCTAAGGGACCTACTGTCGCCTGTCACAATATAGGTCTAGACCAGGCAATGCATTGGGCCCCTTCAAAACTATCACATTTATAGATTTTTAAGATAACTCTTATTTTTATTTTAGTTGCTATCTTCCGTATGTTCTTTCATGAATGGTTGAAAATCAAGAAGATGTTTTATTGTACTGTATTATTCCCAAAACTCTCCATGTAGTTGTACTTTGCATTCTTTGAGCCAAGATGATAATTATTTCTTTTTAATGTAATTTCCACACTCTTCCCCCATAATTCTTAGCTCATTATTCAAATTTGCATGTTCACTTATTTATTTAGACTGGAGGGCAGTGGCACAATTACGGCACACTGCAGCCTTGACGTCCCGGGCTCAGGTGATCCTTCTGTCTCAGCCTCCCGAGTAGCTGGGACTATAGGCATGCTCCACCATGGCAGGCTATTTTTTTTATCTTTTGTAGAGACAGAGTCTCACTATGTTGCCCAAGCTGATCTCAAACTCCTGGATTCATGCAATCCTCTCACCACCACCTCCCAAAGTGCTGGGATTATAGGTGTGAGCCACAGTGCCCAGTGCTGTGTTTTTCTTTAACTTTAAGGAGATTTCTTATGAATACTGATTCTGTAGGGTTATCTGTTGCCCACATGAAAATGTAGTTCCTAGTTCCTATTA
Organism: Cephalopachus bancanus; assembly: GCA_027257055.1. NCBI lineage: Eukaryota > Metazoa > Chordata > Mammalia > Primates > Tarsiidae > Cephalopachus > Cephalopachus bancanus. The sequence goes on along the minus strand of JAPVLO010000100.1, from coordinate 1,200,914 downwards.
TTTCACATTTTTCAAAGAAGCTGTAGTATCTTAAAAAGGAGATAATCCTTTAATTGGAGCCAATCTCATAAAATGTACCCCTGCTAAGGTGACAATGGCTGATAATGTTTTAAAATTGCATTTAACAGGGAATAAATCCTTTCACTCTCTGAATAGAATTAGAATCAGTTGCTTCCTATTTATTCCCAAGACCAATATCTTTATTTGGAATTTCATTCACTCTTGCCTGGACTACTGTACTGTCTACCAACAGCTGTTCCATCTCCAGTCTTTCTATTCCATAATGACTCCAACAGAGCACTGCAAGAGCGACGTACATGCCATGTCCTGTCAAAAGCCTGCGTGTGGCCCTTCCTCAGCACCACGTGTGACGGGGCTAATCCACCTTCCTCAGGTTTCTCCTGCTTTTCACCAAACATTTTTCTGCACTGCCCATATCTGTAGTTCTGTTCGTAAACTTCCCCTAGCTCCATATGAAAACCAGCCCATTCTTCAAGACCATTGTAAATGCCAGTTCTTGCTGAAATTATTCCACTTCTAGCAAGGAGGTGAACACATGCAACACCTTGCTCTCAACTATCTTCCTATTCAGCACAATCTGCCCTATGTTGTAACATCTGTATATGTGTTCTCCTTGCCCCTGCTATCTAATTCTTGGGAACCTGTTTATGTCTTAATTACCTTCAAGGCTCTTACAGTCCTTTTTCAGTTCTCCATATCTGTTGAAGAAAGGAGGGAATAAATATAACATCATTATTAATCTATGGATCAAGATGCTCAGAAACTGTAGAAACTTAAAATTATTTATTAATCTTTCTTCCTTTTTATTATTATAAAGATGTGGGGTACAATTTAGGGTTAGGTATACAAATATTGATTATGCAGCTACCCTTGTTGATGAGGTGTGCCCCTCC